>JARQOC010000001.1:261182460-261841214 GCA_033576535.1 Allobates femoralis | reverse complement strand
CTAGAAAACTCCTATGAGGGCACACCCCGAAACGCTGTATGTGGAATGGTACCTGGCTTGGTTATTCCCTTGTCATATCTGTAACTTTAAAAGATTTGGATATTGACTAAAGGGCCATTCATATGGTTTGGTTTGGGGTTCTCGCAAGGAGCCACCCTTGGCTGGTCCTTCCCTGGAGGGAATATGGCATTCTGTTTTAACTCTAACCGAGGCCACGACTTAATTTGCATATTATATTTCCCAGGGGATGTGCCTAGGAACTTCCTGTTTTGAGGCTATGCGCTGCCAGTGTTTCTTGGACTGGCCCCTGAGATCAGTGAATACTTTGCAATCTGGTCATAGGCCTGCTCCCACCTGCCAGAATCCTCTCCACATGATGAGACACCCGAAACAGCTGTATGTGGATGGATACCTGCCTTGTATTCCTTGTAATCGTAAACTGTAAAAGAGTTGGATATTGACTTAAAGGGCCACTTCATATGGTGGTTTGGTGTTCCCGCAAGAGCCACCCTTGTGGTCCTTCCCTGGAGGATTATGGCTAGTTCTGTGTTTGAACTCTAACCGAGGCTCCACAGACTCTATTTGCATATCATATTCCAGGGCAATGTGCCTAGAATTCACTGTGTTTGAGCGCTTGCACTGCCCGCAGTGTTTTCTGACTGGTCTCCCTGAGATCATGATACTTGCAATCCTGGTCTACTAGGCCTTGCTCCACTAGCCAGAATCCTACCCACATGATGGGCAACACCCCGAACAGCTGTATTGGATGGATACCTGCCTTGTATTCCCTTGTCATATCTGTAAACTTGTAAAAAGTTGATTGACTTAAAGGCCACTCATATGGGTTATGGTGTCTCCGCAAGGAGCCACCCTTGGCTGGTCTCCCTGGAGGATTAGGTAGTTCTGTGTTTGAGACCCACCGAGCTCCCAGACTTATGCATATTCTATTCAGGGGCAATGTGCTAGAATTCACTGTTGAGCGCTTTAGCCAGCTCCCATGTTCTTGACGGTCTCCCTGGATCAGTGAAACTTGCAATCTTGGTCTACTAGGCCTGCTCCCACCTAGCCAGAATCTACTCCACACGATGGGGGCACCCCGAACGCTGTTGGGTGATACCTGCCTTGGTTTCCCTTGTCATACTGTAAACTTAAAAGAGTTGGTATTGACTTAAGGGCCACTTATATGTGGTTTGTGTTCTCCGCAAGGAGCCACCCTGCGTCCTTCCCTGAGGATATTGGCTATCTTTTTGACTCCTAACCGAGGCTCCACAATCTATTCATATCATATTTCCCAGGGCAATGTGCTAGGAATTCACTGTGTTTGACCTTTAGCAGCTGCCGATGTTTTCTTGCTGGTCTCCCTGGATCATGAATACTTGCAATCTGGTCTACTAGGCTCTCCCACCTAGCAGAATCTACTCACACTGAGAGGCAACCCCCGAACAGCTGTATGTGATGGATACCGGCCTTGATTCCCTTTCATATGTAAACTGTAAAGATTGATATGACTTAGGCACTTCATATGGTGGTTAGTGTTCTCGCAGACCCTTGGTGGTCTTCGGGCAACACCCCGAAACAGCTGTATGTGGATGGATACCTGGCCTTGGTATTCCCTTGTCATATCTGTAAACTTGTAAAAGAGTTGGATATTGACTTAAAGGGCCACTTCATATGGTGGTTATGGTGTTCTCCGCAAGGAGCCACCCCTTGGCTGGGTCCTTCCCTGGAGGGATATATGGCTAGTTCTGTGTTTGAGACTCCTAACCGAGGCTCCCACAGACTCTAAATTTTCATATTCATATTTCCCAGGGGCAATGTGCCTAGGAATTCACTGTGTTTGAGCGCTTTAGCCAGCTGCCCGCAGTGTTTTCTTGGACTGGTCCCCCCTGAGATCAGTGAATAAATTTGCAATCTTGGTCTACTAGGCCTTGCTCCCACCTAGCCAGAATCCTACTCCACACTGATGAGGGGCAACACCCCGAAACAGCTGTATGTGGATGGATACCTGGCCTTGGTATTCCCTTGTCATATCTGTAAAATTGTAAAAGAGTTGGATATTGACTTAAAGGGCCACTTCATATGGTGGTTATGGTGTTCTCCGCAAGGAGCCACCCCTTGGCTGGTCCTTCCCTGGAGGGATATATGGCTAGTTCTGTGTTTGAGACTCCTAACCGAGGCTCCACAGACTCTATTTGCATATTCATATTTCCCAGGGGGCAATGTGCCTAGGAATTCACTGTGTTTGAGCGCTTTAGCCAGCTGCCCGCAGTGTTTTCTTGGACTGGTCTCCCTGAGATCAGTGAATACTTTGCAATCTTGGTCTACTAGGCCTTGCTCCCACCTAGCCAGAATCCTACTCCACACTGATGAGGGGCAACACCCCGAAACAGCTGTATGTGGATGGATACCTGGCCTTGGTATTCCCTTGTCATATCTGTAAACTTGTAAAAGAGTTGGATATTGACTTAAAGGGCCACTTCATATGGTGGTTATGGTGTTCTCCGCAAGGAGCCACCCCTTGGCTGGGTCCTTCCCTGGAGGGATATATGGCTAGTTCTGTGTTTGAGACTCCTAACCGAGGCTCCACAGACTCTATTTGCATATTCATATTTCCCAGGGGCAATGTGCCTAGGAATTCACTGTGTTTGAGCGCTTTAGCCAGCTGCCCGCAGTGTTTTCTTGGACTGGTCTCCTGAGATCAGTGAATACTTTGCAATCTTGGTCTACTAGGCCTGCTCCCACCTAGCCAGAACCTACTCCACACTGATGAGGCAACACCCCGAAACAGCTGTAGTGATGGATACCTGCCTTGGTATTCCCTTCAATCTGTAAACTTGTAAAAGAGTTGGATATTGACTAAAGGGCCACTTCATATGGGGTTATGGTGTTCTCCGCAAGGAGCCACCCTTGGCTGGTCCTTCCCTGGAGGGATTATGGCTAGTTCGTGTTTGAGACTCCTAACCGAGCTCCACAGACTCTATTTGCATATTCATATTTCCCAGGGGGCAATGTGCCTAGGAATTCACTGTGTTTGAGCGCTTTAGCCAGCTGCCCGCAGTGTTTTCTTGGACTGGTCTCCCTGAGATCAGTGAATACTTTGCAATCTTGTCTACTAGGCTTGCTCCCACCTAGCCAGAATCCTACTCCACACTGATGAGGGCAACACCCCGAAACAGCTGTATGTGGATGGATACCTGGCCTTGGTATTCCCTTGTCATATCTGTAAACTTGTAAAAGAGTTGGATATTGACTTAAAGGCCACTTCATATGGTGGTTATGGTGTTCTCCGCAAGGAGCCACCCCTTGGCTGGTCCTTCCCTGGAGGGATATATGGCTAGTTCTGTGTTGAGACTCCTAACCGAGGCTCCACAGACTCTATTTGCATATTCATATTTCCCAGGGGGCAATGTGCCTAGGAATTCACTGTGTTTGGCGCTTTAGCCAGCTGCCCGCAGTGTTTTCTTGGACTGGTCTCCCTGAGATCAGTGAATACTTTGCAATCTGGTCTACTAGGCCTTGCTCCCACCTAGCCAGAATCCTACTCCACACTGATGAGGGCAACACCCGAAACAGCTGTAGTGGATGGATACCTGCCTTGGTATTCCCTGTCATATCTGTAAACTTGTAAAAGAGTTGGATATTGACTTAAAGGGCCACTTCATATGGTGTTATGGTGTTCTCCGCAAGGAGCCACCCCTTGCTGGGTCCTTCCCTGGAGGGATATATGGCTAGTTCTGTGTTTGAGACTCCTAACCGAGGCTCACAGACTCTATTTGCATATTCATATTTCCCAGGGGCAATGTGCCTAGGATTCACTGTGTTTGAGCGCTTTAGCCAGCTGCCCGCAGTGTTTTCTTGACTGGTCTCCCTGAGATCAGTGAATACTTTGCATCTGGTCTACTAGCCTTGCTCCCACCTAGCCAGAATCCTACTCCACACTGATGAGGGGCAACACCCGAAACAGCTGTATGTGATGGATACCTGGCCTTGGTATTCCCTGTCATATCTGTAAACTTGTAAAAGAGTTGGATATTGACTTAAAGGGCCATCATATGGTGGTTATGGTGTTCTCCGCAAGGAGCCACCCTTGGCTGGGTCCTTCCCTGGAGGATATATGGCTATTCTGTGTTTGAGACTCCTAACCGAGGCTCCACAGACTCTATTTGCATATTCATATTCCCAGGGGCAATGTGCCTAGGAATTCACTGTGTTTGAGCGCTTAGCCAGCTGCCCGCAGTGTTTTCTTGGACTGGTCTCCCTGAGATCAGTGAATACTTTGCAATCTTGGTCTACTAGCCTGCTCCCACCTAGCCAGAATCCTACTCCACACTGATGAGGGGCAACACCCCGAAACAGCTGTATGTGGATGGATACCTGGCCTTGGTATTCCCTTGTCATATCTGTAAACTTGTAAAAGAGTTGGATATTGACTTAAAGGGCCACTTCATATGTGGTTATGGTGTTCTCCGCAAGGAGCCCCCTTGGCTGGGTCCTTCCCTGGGGATATATGGCTAGTTCTGTGTTTGAGACTCCTAACCGAGGCTCCACAGACTCTATTGCATATTCATATTTCCCAGGGGCAATGTCCTAGGAATTCACTGTGTTTGAGCGCTTTAGCCACTGCCCCAGTGTTTTCTTGGACTGGTCTCCCTGAGATCAGTGAATACTTGCATCTTGGTCTACTAGGCCTTGCTCCCACCTACCAGAATCCTACTCCACACTGATGAGGGGCAACACCCGAAACAGCTGTATGTGGATGGATACCTGGCCTTGTATTCCTGTCATATCTGTAAACTTGTAAAAGAGTTGGATATTGACTTAAAGGGCCACTTCATATGGTGTTATGGTGTTCTCCGCAAGGAGCCACCCCTTGGCGGTCCTTCCCTGGAGGATATATGGCTAGTTCTGTTTTGAGACTCCTAACCGAGGCTCCACAGACTCTATTTGCATATTCATATTTCCCAGGGGGCAATGTGCCTAGGAATTCACTGTGTTTGAGCGCTTTAGCCAGCTGCCCGCAGTGTTTTCTTGGACTGGTCTCCCTGAGATCAGTGAATACTTTGCAATCTTGGTCTACTAGGCCTTGCTCCCACCTAGCCAGAATCCTACTCCACACTGATGAGGGGCAACACCCCGAAACAGCTGTATGTGGATGGATACCTGGCCTTGGTATTCCCTTGTCATATCTGTAAACTTGTAAAAGAGTTGGATATTGACTTAAAGGGCCACTTCATATGGTGGTTATGGTGTTCTCCGCAAGGAGCCACCCCTTGGCTGGGTCCTTCCCTGGAGGGATATATGGCTAGTTCTGTGTTTGAGACTCCTAACCGAGGCTCCACAGACTCTATTTGCATATTCATATTTCCCAGGGGGCAATGTGCCTAGGAATTCACTGTGTTTGAGCGCTTTAGCCAGCTGCCCGCAGTGTTTTCTTGGACTGGTCTCCCTGAGATCAGTGAATACTTTGCAATCTTGGTCTACTAGGCCTTGCTCCCACCTAGCCAGAATCCTACTCCACACTGATGAGGGGCAACACCCCGAAACAGCTGTATGTGGATGGATACCTGGCCTTGGTATTCCCTTGTCATATCTGTAAACTTGTAAAAGAGTTGGATATTGACTTAAAGGGCCACTTCATATGGTGGTTATGGTGTTCTCCGCAAGGAGCCACCCCTTGGCTGGGTCCTTCCCTGGAGGGATATATGGCTAGTTCTGTGTTTGAGACTCCTAACCGAGGCTCCACAGACTCTATTTGCATATTCATATTTCCCAGGGGGCAATGTGCCTAGGAATTCACTGTGTTTGAGCGCTTTAGCCAGCTGCCCGCAGTGTTTTCTTGGACTGGTCTCCCTGAGATCAGTGAATACTTTGCAATCTTGGTCTACTAGGCCTTGCTCCCACCTAGCCAGAATCCTACTCCACACTGATGAGGGGCAACACCCCGAAACAGTTGTATGTGGATGGATACCTGGCCTTGGTATTCACTTGTCATATCTGTAAACTTGTAAAAGAGTTGGATATTGACTTAAAGGGCCACTTCATATGGTGGTTATGGTGTTCTCCGCAAGGAGCCACCCCTTGGCTGGGTCCTTTCCTGGAGGGATTAATGGCTACTTCTGTGTTTGAGACTCCTAACCGAGGCTCCACAGACTCTATTTGCATATTCATATTTCCCAGGGGGCAATGTGCCTAGGAATTCACTGTGTTTGAGCGCTTTAGCCAGCTGCCCGCAGTGTTTTCTTGGATTGGTCTCCCTGAGATCAGTGAATACTTTGCAATCTTGGTCTACTAGGCCTTGCTCCCACCTAGCCAAATCCTACTCCACACTGATGAGGGGCAACACCCCGAAACAGCTGTATGTGGATGGATACCTGGCCTTGGTATTCCCTTGTCATATCTGTAAACTTGTAAAAGAGTTGGATATTGACTTAAAGGGCCACTTCATATGGTGGTTATGGTGTTCTCCGCAAGGAGCCACCCCTTGGCTGGGTCCTTCCCTGGAGGGATATATGGCTAGTTCTGTGTTTGAGACTCCTAACCGAGGCTCCACAGACTCTATTTGCATATTCATATTTCCCAGGGGGCAATGTGCCTAGGAATTCACTGTGTTTGAGCGCTTTAGCCAGCTGCCCGCAGTGTTTTCTTGGACTGGTCTCCTTGAGATCAGTGAATACTTTGCAATCTTGGTCTACTAGGCCTTGCTCCCACCTAGCCAGAATCCTACTCCACACTGATGAGGGGCAACACCCCAAAACAGCTGTATGTGGATGGATACCTGGCCTTGGTATTCCCTTGTCATATTTGTAAACTTGTAAAAGAGTTGGATATTGACTTAAAGGGCCACTTCATATGGTGGTTATGGTGTTCTCCGCAAGGAGCCACCCCTTGGCTGGGTCCTTCCCTGGAGGGATATATGGCTAGTTCTGTGTTTGAGACTCCTAACCGAGGCTCCACAGACTCTATTTGCATATTCATATTTCCCAGGGGGCAATGTGCCTAGGAATTCACTGTGTTTGAGCGCTTTAGCCAGCTGCCCGCAGTGTTTTCTTGGACTGGTCTCCCTGAGATCAGTGAATACTTTGCAATCTTGGTCTACTAGGCCTTGCTCCCACCTAGCCAGAATCCTACTCCACACTGATGAGGGGCAACACCCCGAAACAGCTGTATGTGGATGGATACCTGGCCTTGGTATTCCCTTGTCATATCTGTAAACTTGTAAAAGAGTTGGATATTGACTTAAAGGGCCACTTCATATGGTGGTTATGGTGTTCTCCGCAAGGAGCCACCCCTTGGCTGGGTCCTTCCCTGGAGGGATATATGGCTAGTTCTGTGTTTGAGACTCCTAACCGAGGCTCCACAGACTCTATTTGCATATTCATATTTCCCAGGGGGCAATGTGCCTAGGAATTCACTGTGTTTGAGCGCTTTAGCCAGCTGCCCGCAGTGTTTTCTTGGACTGGTCTCCCTGAGATCAGTGAATACTTTGCAATCTTGAGATGCAGACAAAGCACACTAAGGTTTTCAGCTATTTGGATATAAACCTTGAATTTATTAATACAGCTTAAAGGGTTCCAGAGACATTAAATATTTTTAATTCATCTAGAGTATTTTAAAGGGAACCTGTCAGGTCGTTTTTTCCCTCCTTACATATCACTTTGTCCCTGCACCTTCCTAGCCCATCCCTAACCATCCCTGTGTGACCTAATAGTGTCCTATATTTGCTGTGAAAAATGACTTTGAAACTCAAATTTTTGCAAGCAAATGAGGCATCTAGTCTACGGTCTGGAGCTTGACTGGTCGGTCTCCAGGGCTTCACCTTTCCTCCTCACTGCTGGTATCACACCCCGTTGGGCGTGAGAATTCATTCTTCCCTGCACTCATAATTTAAAATTCCGGCCTCCGACTTCCAGGTATGATGCGCCGGCCAGACGTCATTTCCGGTCGGTGCATTGTGGGTGATTATCGGGTGTGTGGCCAGGCTTCAATATGCATACTGTGCCTGCTCTGGAGCCGGGTTGTATAGCCTCACAATGCACCGCACCGGAAATGACATCTGGCTGGAGCATCATACCCGGAAGAAGGAGGTGGGAATTTCAAATCAGGAGCACACTGTAGAATAAATTCTCAAGCCCAGCGGGGCGTGATAACAGCAGCAAGGGGACGCGACTGAGCCCTGGAGACTGCCTAGTCAGGGTACAGACTGTAGCCTGGATGCCTTATTTGCATGTGAAAATGTGAGTATCAAAGTCATTTTTCACAGATCCAATATAGGACAGATTTAGGTCAGACAGGGATGGTTAGGGATGTGCTAGGAAGGTGCAGGGCTAGGTAGTGATAGGGTAGGGGGTAAAAATGACCTGACAGATTCCCTTTAAGCTTTACTAAAGGTAAAGTTTTATAACCAAAAGGTTGAAAACCTTCATTTGCTTTATTGTAAATGACAATATCTTAAATACATTTAATGTAATGTATTATAAAACTTTCTCCATATCCGGAGATTACAGTTGAATTTCTTCTATGCCCAATTAGTGCATTTTTCCAAGACCTATAGTCCTGTTGAATACAAGTTGTAATTTTTTAAAAGAAGTCGTGCTTTTAATTAGCCAGTTTTGCACTTTTATTCATCACTTTTAAAAGCTGGGTGATAACATGAGCATTGTTAGCTAGACGTAATCTCTTACAAAAGTACCATGATTGGCACTAAACCAAAAATATCTGCAGTCATTGTATGGTTTAATGACAGCACATGACATTGGTGCTCTGTCAAGTAACAACAAGCACATCCAATCCCAAACAATAGAAGACATGAAATGGCACCAATGGCATATTCTTTATTTACGGTACTTTAATCCATTAAAACTGTGCCTAATAACATGAGGTTCAGAGTGTCAGGACGCTTCTCAAGCATTGTAATTGGCGTGTTTTTACGGATTAAAGGGAATAATGAAAAAAACACCATTTGTGAATGCTGCATGTACTCTTCTATTATAGGAGATGCTCATCTTGAAAAATAGGGTTATGCTACATTTATGAATTGTGATTTAAAAAAAAAATACGCTAAAAAAACTAGCAATTTACTCTCGAGTAGTGGTGTGCTATGAAGATGAGCAAGAGCTCTAAACAGAAATGTTACATGTAAAAATGTTCCAAGTATTCAAACATGAAACATTTGACGAATAATTTGGGCTTCAAATATTTCTGTAATGAATTCTGTTTATAGGTCAATATTAAAGCAAAGGAAAAATATTTACCATATTTGTCAGATTATAAAATGCACTTTTTGGGGGAAAGTGGGGGTCCGTCCTATAATCCAAATCTATGGTAGATACTGGAGGGGAGGCTGAGGGCAGCTCTGGAGCAGTGTCCGGGGCGGGCTGTCTGCGGGCTGCAGGAGGCAGCTGGAGGTCACGTGCTCCCGCTCATTAGCCTCAAATATTATGCACTGCATCCACTGTCCATCACCTCGTTGCTCAAACCGTGCCGAGGTATGGATTGAGGGAGCGGCGCATATTATATCTACCTGCACCCCCCATGCTGGATATGGCCTCCCTATCACTATGAATGGCCCCCCCATGCTGCTGCCTGTACTAAACCACTTTTTACTTACCCTCCGGTGCTATGCTCCATGTCTCCTTGCTTGCCGCACTCCCTGAGTCTCGGGGAGGAAGCCGGTCATGTGATCGGGCACGCAGTGATGATTTCACTCTGCTGTGCCGATCACATGACTGGTTTCCCCTAAACTCAGGAAGTGCGGTAAGCAGGAAGACATGGAGCACAGAGGCAGAGGGTAAGTATTGTGTTTGTTATTTTAGTATGGGCAGCATCATGAGGAGAGGCATATCCAGCACAGGGGACCGTGTGCCTTAACAGAGGGCCATGGATCCAGCACAGGGGGCCATAGATCCAGCACAGGGGGGCCATGATCCAGCACAGGGGAGCCATGATCCGGCATCGTGGGACCATGATCCAGCACAGTGGGGCCATGATCCAGCAAAGTGGGGCTATGATCCAGCACAGGGGGATGTACGCCATTACTGGGGAATGTGTGCCATCCCCGTGGGATGTGTGACATCACTGGTAGACATGTGCCATCACAGGGGGTCATGATCCAGCACAGGGGCCCATGATCCATCACAGGAGGCCATGTGCCATCACTGGGGGACATGTGCCAACACTGGGGACGTGTGCCATCACTGGGGGACGTGTACCATCACTGGGGGACATGTGCCATCACTGGGGGACGTGTGCCATCACTGGGGGATGTGTGCCAGCACTGGGGAACATGTGCCAGCCCAAGGGGGTTATATCCAATATAAAGGGACCATATCCAGATAAAGGGGGCCATATTGAGGATGGAGGGCTATATTCCAGGATGAGGGACCATGTGCCATCACTGGGGGACATGTGCAATCACTGTGGGACATGTGCCATCACTGGGCGATGTATGCCATCAATGGAGGACGTGTGCCATCACTGGATGAAATGTGCCATCACTGGGGGACATGTGCCATCACTGGGGGACGTGTGCCATCACTGGAGGATGTGTGCCATCACTGGGGGGCACGGGCCAGCACAAGGGGGCTATATCAAATATAAGGGGGCCATATCCAAATTGAGGTGGCCATATCGAGGATGGGGGGCTATATCCCAGGATGAGTGACCATGTACCAGGGTGAGGGGGCTATGAGGGACATATATATGATTTGTAAGACAGACACTGGCATTATAAGACGAACTTCATTTAACATTACAAATTATTTTTTTCTCTTTACCTTCACCAAATTTGGGGGTGCGTTTTATAATCCCGATGCATTTTATAAAGCGAAAAATGCGGTAATCTGTCTTTAAACCTTGCACATTAAAGTAACATTTGTAAGAAAATTACCAAAAGCAAAGAAGGTAAAGAAAGCTCAGTTTTTCATAGCCATGAAATCTTATTAATATAATAACCCTGTACATTTTTGTGCTGAAGTTGGATGAAATTATTAAGATGCATAGGAACTTTTCACATCACTTATTATGTTCCTATAATTATCTTAATGAATGGCTTTGCTTATATAAGAGCAAATGATATCAGATGACAATTTATGTAACATGCTAAATCCTTACCTAGATTTTTAATCATAATTACAACTATTCCATGAGAATAATGTGTACTTGCAGTCTGGGTCATGTTTCAACTTGAATTACATTGCAGACATTGCATGTGAAAATAGTAATTTCTGGTAATATTCTGGAAAGTCTGCAGCCTGCTTAAATGTATTTAAAGTCACAAGAAAAGAAGGTAGATAAAAAGTACAGAAGTTATTTTTTTATGACTGTGATCATAAGAAATTAATGAGAGGACTCAACCTACCAGGTGCCATTTATAATACTTGAATCCAATGGACGGTGCTTTTGCGATCCGCATTAACTGTATATGAAAAATGACCACAAAGGATCTACGGGTAATGGTTCTTTATTCTACGCGTTTCAGAATGCAGAAAGGTAAAAATAACAACAGAAACAAATATAAATCAATATAAATGACAATATGAAAAATGGTTTCGAAGAAAATAATTGAGATGGACTGACCATCCTATGATTATTAGGACTGTGTTTTACTTGTGAGTTACAGAGATTTGTGGAATCATAATACTACATTGATTATTATTATCATGAGCTGGCGTTCTTAGGCTACCTTCACATTTGCGTTCCCCTCCGCAGCGTTCTGCGGAGTGGATCCGCAATATGACCGCAGCACCGCAAGCCCCTATCTTTATAATGGGAGTGCATGACCGCGCGCACCCATTCACTGCCATATGTGATCTGTGCGCAGGCTTCCGCCTGCGCACAAATCACCCAGTCTCGTCCGCACCAGAAATGCAACATGTCGTGTTCGTTGTGCGGACGAGACTGGGTGATTTGTGCGCAGGCATCCGCCTGCACACAGATCACATATGGCAGTGGATCATTACTATATTGAGATAATTCATCTATTTATAATTAAATAAAACAAAAAGGAAAAAGGAAATTGTGATAGGGAGATTATATATATATACATAAGAACTGAAAGCAAAAGCGCAGGGATTATACATGCATATCGTGAACTTGTATATATGTATAGTATGAATTTCCAATTTGTCTTTATCATTAGGTTGTGAGGGACTTAAAAATCCTAGTGTTACTAGTAAAGAAATTTGTATTAATTGTGGTATTTATTTAATGATAAAGACAAAGCACGGAAGTGAACAGCGCTTTCCTAATATGTAACTACAACTTGATTTCTTGATGCTCCATAAAGGAATGAATGAATAATAATGTTTATTTCAGAATAGAGTGATGTGTCACTTTGTAGAGCGTGCTTATAATAAAATTTAACTTGCAAGACATGTGCAAAATGAAGGAAAAAGGAAAAATTGTGTAAAATATAGAAAATAAGGAAAAAATGGGGAGAAAACAATATTCAGTTATTCCATAAAAGTGGGGGAAATCCTTTTAGAAATCTAGAGTGGTAAAAGAAGATAGGACTATTTAGGTAACACCAGTGATACCTTTGACTATACAATAACACTAGTTCTATCTTCTTTTAACCCCTCTAGACTTCTAAAAGGTGTTTCCCTATTTTTATGGATTAACTGAATATTGTTACTGCAGGTTGGAAACCGCTGCTCACTTCTGTGCTTTGTATTTATCATTAAATAAATACCACGATTAATCAGAATTTTTTTACCAGTAACATTAGGATTTTTAAGTCCCTCACAACCTTATGATAAAGACCTATACAGTGTATGTATATATATATATATATATATATATATATATATATATACCGTATATACTCGTGTATAAGCCGACCCGTGTATAAGCCGACCCCCCTACTTTTGCCCCCAAAACCTGGAAAATCTATTGACTCGTGTATAAGCCGAGGGTGGACCCTAGCACAAGTATACAGCCCCCAGCAGTGTGGTATACACCAGTCCCAGAGGTAGATACAGCAGCCCCAGTGGTAGTATACACGCAGCCCCAGTAGTATATACAGCCCCAGTGGTGTATACAGTCCCAGTGGTAGTATAGACGCAGCCCTAGTAGTATATACAGCCCCAGTGGTAGTATATACAGCCCCAGTGGTAGTATACAGGGCCCCAGCAGTATATACAGCCCCAGTGGTTTATACAGCCCCAGTGGTAGTATACAGGGCCCCAGAGGTATATACAGCCCCAGTGGTAGTATATACAGCCCCAGTGGTAGTATACAGGGCCCCAGCAGTATATACAGCCCCAGTGGTTTATACAGCCCCAGTGGTAGTATACAGGGCCCCAGAGGTATATACAGCCCCAGTGGTAGTATATACAGCCCCAGTGGTAGTATATACAGCCCCAGAGGTATATACAGCCCCAGTAGTAGTATATACAGCCCCAGTGGTAGTATATACAGCCCCAGTGGTAGTATATACAGCCCCAGTGGTAGTATACAGGGCCCCAGCAGTATATACAGCCCCAGTGGTTTATACAGCCCCAGTGGTAGTATACAGGGCCCCAGAGGTATATACAGCCCCAGTGGTATTATATACAGCCCCAGTGGTAGTATACAGGGCCCCAGCAGTATATACAGCCCCAGTGGTTTATACAGCCCCAGTGGTAGTATACAGGGCCCCAGAGGTATATACAGCCCCAGTGGTAGTATATACAGCCCCAGTGGTAGTATATACAGCCCCAGTGGTAGTATATACAGCCCCAGTGGTAGTATACAGGGCCCCAGCAGTATATACAGCCCCAGTGGTTTATACAGCCCCAGTGGTAGTATATACTGCCCCAGTGGAAGTATACAGGGCCCCAGAGGTATATAGCAGCCCCAGCGGTAGTATACAGGCATCCCCAGTAATGCAGGGCCCCCCCAGCGTCTCTCCGGTCACCTGTAAAGGAAACTATACTTATCACAGTGCTCTGTCCGCGCCCGCTCGCACCCGCTCTCAGCTGCCGACCGCGATCCTCCATCTTGCGTCTTCTTTCTTCCTGTTTCCTGTGCTCGTCGCAGGGAATGACGTCATTGCCCGCGACGAGCACAGAAACAGGAAGAAGACGCAAGATGGAGGATCGCGGTCGGCAGCTGCGAGCGGGCGCGGACAGCGGGCGCGGACAGCGGCACTGTGATAAGTATAGTTTCCTTTACAGGTGACCGGAGAGACGCTGGGGGGGCCCTGCATTACTGGGGATGCGGGGGCTGCTGTATACCGATGTATACATCGGTATGTACCGATGTATACATCGGTATACAGCACTGACTCACGTATAAGCCGAGGGGGGTACTTTTCAGCCCAATTTTTGGGCTGAAAAACTCGGCTTATACGCGAGTATATACGGTATATATATATATATATATATATATATATATATATATATATAAATGAGATAAAAGACGGCACTCTCCGGATCTCTTCGATGTGCTCTTTACTCACAAAATATGAGGGTACATAGTGAAGGGAGGGGTCGGCAGGATTGACAACGGCTCCGTTTTGTGCGCATAGTGCTTCGGCGTGTCCTACATGCAAAAAAAAAGAAATATATATATATATATATATAATCACCAATGTTGTGCCGCTATTTCGGCATGCACCGCGGCACCGTCGTGAGCGATGGCGCGCAGCGCCTTTGCGAGCCGCTATTCACAGACTCAGCCCCGCGAGCGGTGGCGCGCTTGCATGCCACCGCGAGCCGCAGTCATGTTCCCAACAGTTACGTCGCCATTTACAGCCCCACGGGCGATGGCGCACACAAGCGCGCCACCGCAAGCCGCATTCACACCAGGCACAGTTGTAATGCCATTCACAGCCGCACGAGCGCAGTAACCATCCGTCACCGCGCATGCGCATTCACGAAATTTACCTCACAGCAAGGACACGCCCCTATTTCTTCCACTCTTGAAGTACGCAGCTCTCATAGAAGAAGTCGGTGGTGACAGCCATTACGTCACATCACCTATCCACCCACCGGGACGCCCATTAAGGTTGCCATCACGCCCACACAAAGCTGTTACCCACAGAACTACCCGTATATACTCTGCTACCCACGCAGCTGACTGTATACTCTGCTACCCACAGAGCTACCTGTATATACTCTGGTACCCACGCAGCTGCCTGTATACTCTGCTACCCACAGAGCTACCTGTATATACTCTGGTACCCACGTAGCTGCCTGTATACTCTGCAACCCACAGAGACACCTGTATATACTCTGCTACCCACGCAGCCGGCTGTATACTCTGCTACTCACACAGCTGCCTGTGTATACTCTGCTACCCATACAGCTGACTGTTTACTCTGCTACCCACAGAACTACCTGTATATACTCTGCTACCCACGCAGCTGACTGTATACTCTGCAACTCTCAGAGACACCCGTATATACTCTGCTACCCACGCAGCCGGCTGTGTACTGTGCTACCCACAGAGCTGCCTGTATATACTCTGCTACCCACGGAGCCGCCTGTATAGACTCTGATACCCACGCAGCTGGATGTATACTCTGCTACCCACGGAGCCTTCTGTATAGACCCTGGTACCCACGCAGCCGGCTGTATACTCTGCTACCCACAGAGCTGCCTGTATATACTCTCCTACACATGCAGCCGCCTGTATACTCTGCTACCCACAGAGCCGCCTGTATACTCTGCGACCCACAGAGCCGCCTGTATATACTTGGCTACCCACGCAGCCGGCTGTATACTCTGCTACCCACGCAGCTGGCTGTATACTCTGCGACCCACAGAGACACCGGTATATACTTTGTTACCCACGCAGCCGGCTGTGTACTCTGCTACCCACAGAGCTGCCTGTATATACTCTGCTACCCACGCTGCTGGCTGTATACTCTGCTACCCACGGCACCACCTGTATAGACTCTGCTACCCACGCAGCTGGCTGTATACTCTGCTACCCACAGAGCTTCCTGCATATACTCTGCTATCCACACTGCTGGCTGTATACTCTGCTACCCACGTAGCCGCCTGTATAGACTCTGCTACCCACGTAGCCGCGTGTATACTCTGCTACCCACAGAGCTGCCTGTATATACTCTGCTACCTACGCAGCTGGCTGTATACTCTGCTACCCACAGAGCTACCTGTATATACTCTGCTACCCACACAGCTGCCTGTATACTCTGCTACCCACAGAGCTACCTGTATATACTCAATAAACTTATGTACATTCTTTTTCTGTCACTATTACCTTATAGTATGATGCTTTGCCCTTATTTTGCAAATGTTAATAAAAACTATGCTTTTTTCACAAGCGCAGAGTGTCATACATGTTTACTGTTCCTGTTAGCACATCTAAGGATGCACACAATTGATTTCACCGCACTCCCGATGCAATCGCATCGGGCGTTTTTCTAGTATATATATACATACACAAGTTCATGATATGCACGTCTAATCCCCGCCCTTTTGATTTCAGTTCTTCTATATATATTTATATTTATTTTATTTTCCCTATCACAATTTTCTTTTTCCTTTTTTTTTTTTCTTATTTATAAATAGATGAATTACCTTAATATAACAATGATATATAATAATAAAAATAATATAGTAATAACTGTTCAGTAAAGCAGAGGATTAAAGGGATCCTGTCACCTCCAAAACGCCTCCTAAGCTAGCAAAACATGTCCCTGCAGCATACCATCACTAATCTCACACTTCTTTTGTCTCCTAAATCATCCTGTGAAAGTGGATAAAAACATTTTAATACTCACTCATTAGTGATTATAATTAGCAGTGACTATATTCATAGTCACCAAGGCGGGCTGTTTTGCAGCTCCAGGATCCATCCTCTCTCTGTGTGTTCTGCTGTGATGTGCAGGCATTGCCCTCCCCCCTCTCTATCACTCACAGAATGCAAATCATTAGTCCTGCCTTCAGTTTCAGTTTCACTTAAGCACAGACAGAGAGAGGGCTGGAACCTGGAGCTGCTAAACAACACCCCCTGGTGACTAAATAATATAACCCCTGCTAATTAAAATCACTAATGAGTAAGTATTAAAACGTTTTCTCCACTTTCACAGGATGCTTTTAGGAGACAAAAGGAGTGTGAGATTAGCGATAGGATGGTGCAGGGACATGTTTTGATAGCTTAGGAGGCGTTTTGGAGGTGACAGGATCCCTTTAAGAACGCCAGCTCATGATAATAATCAATGTAGCATTGTGATACCACAAATCCCTTTGATTTTCTTCCAGACCACTTCTCCATGTTGTCATTTATATTTTTTTTATATTTTTTTCTGTGTGCAGTACAATGGTCTGTATAATTTTCATTGTTCTTTGGTATATAGATTTTAAATGGATTTACTAACTCTGCTCCGCTTATTTTTATACTTCTTGATTGAGGTTCAAACACCATTCTTATAATACTTGAGCATGAAAGTCAATTAAAGGTTGAAGTCTATCAAAAATAAAAGTAAAGATTCTGGATGAAGTTGTAATGCTCCTTTTCAGCGGTTTACGCTGATGTGCAGCAGATCCAGCAGGTGGCACCGCATCTGCCGGATCTGCCGCCTAACGGCTAACTTGTGGCCCGGATCCGGCAAGCCTCATGTATTGTCTATGGGGCTTGCGGTCCGGTGCGGCAAGTACAGTTCTGCCAGATGCGGCAGACCCGGCACTTGCAGCTGCGAAAAAAAACATGGGGCATGCCGGATCCGGGCTGCAAGTCGGCCATTAGGCGGCAGATCCGGCAGATGCGGGTCCACCTGCCGGATCTCCGCACGTCAGCATACACCGCTGATGTGAAATGGCCCTAATATATTGTGAATGTGTTTATTGTTTGTAGGTTTTAGTTTGGAATCTGTTTGGATTACCAGTTGCTATTACCTGTATACATCACATTAACTCATTACATAGCCCGGACCTTGGATTTGTATATCACTGGAACCACACTTTGGAATCAAAATCTGCAACTAATCAAAGGTTGCTATTAAAGACTTCTCTGGATACCTGACCCTGAGATTCTTTGCAAAACGTCCATTGTCCCTTGATAAGCAGTTTAAGAATCCACACTGTAAAATCGCATAGATTCCAAATATTAAAGAGAACCTGTCAGCCCAATTGTACAGTGTAAAGACAAGGCTGTAACGACACTGTAATACTGATTAATATTTTTGGTGCACAAATCCACTTTGTGGTTCTTCATTAGTAACCATTTGATGTTTTCTGCTAATTATTTTAATGCACAGTGCATGTGATTTCTCCTCCATGTCTGTGATTTTCCAGCCCCTCCACCTGCCTTTGGCTTGTGAATAATCTGCATCCTCTGTTTGAAATCTCAGCAGAGGTCTGTCATTCAAAGACTGGAGGCAGAGAGAGGGGCCAGGAAATCACAGATAGGGAGGAAAAAAATTCAAATGCTGATTACTAAAGAGCCGCAGAGCAGATTTCATCACTAAAGGTATCAATGTAAACAGTATTACAACACCATTAAAGGTAACTTTACACGCCGCCACAGCGTGGTAGCAACTGCCTGGCATTTGGGATTTTTGTGACTGTTGCCTTGAAATTGCTTCGAAGTGGTGGCGTGTAATTTGGGAAAGTGATCGGGTTTCTCGCAGTTGCTTCGGGTAGCTGTTTCCGAACCGTGTTCTAAAATCCAAGGCAACACAAAGGGAGACTTGCCCTGGTATTGGCGTGTAAACGGGGGACAGGGATGGAATCAGCGTCGCCTAGTGATTTCCCTGGGGCGTGCCACAGCGTGCTAGATACTGCGCCCCATCAGCGATGATTGGTGGGGGCTACTGTGTTACCATTGGCTGTCCCTTCACAGGGCGCCATATTCAAAGATCTGACCATTCACACTACACAATTGCAATGGTGTCATGTATTAGCCAGCCTTACTGCGCATGCTGGCCAATCATGACGCTATTGCGTTGTCCAATCAGCGTGTTAGCGTCACGGAATACACAACTCCGTCACGCCTATGTTTTGGCACCGCAGAACATGTATGCCCACATTCCCCTACAGATTGCGGCGTGTGAAGGGGCGACGGTATTCAACAGGAGGATCTGTTGGAACTTCCGGGGAACCACGGTACCTTGAATTGACAACGCAATGGCAGCATGTACATGCGGAATCGGCAATCGTTAGCAACCATTCAAAACGTGCACGCGCACGTTCTGTTGCTACCGATTGCCAGTGATAGTGGCGGCATGTAAAGGTACCTTTACAGTCATGTATTTCCTTTACATTACAAAATCGTGCTGACAGGTTGTAATATTTAACACCTTCCTTCCTCAAGACATAGAACATCTTAGGAAGTGTGGGAGTGAGTGGAGTGAATTCAAGAGTCTGGCTACACATGGGGCCGGTGTCCACTGGTGTTATACGCCCGATTCCTGCCTCTAATAGCAGTGGTCAGAGCTAGGGATGAGCGAGTACTAAAATATTCAGACTCTCTAGACTTGTAACGAGTAGGTCCCGATACTCGGTACGAGTATAGCGAGTCCTATTTAAGTCAATGGGGAAGTGAGCATTGCAATTAATTCCTCTGCTGCTGGAGGTCTGGCAGCAGTGGAAAAACTTGCAATTCCCTAATTCATTGTTTAGAAGCCTGGGGTAAAAAGCTGTAAGCTGTGAATTAAAACCGGATTGTTCCGGAGTGGCCTGTTCCGTGGGAATCCGGCACCATAGACACCCATGTTACATTGCCCCGGATTTACCCGGACCGGTTTTGTCAGATTTTATAACCGGAAGAAACCGGATTGCCCCGCTCCAGGCCAATCCAGTACCATAGAGTCCCATGTTAGGGGCCGGACTGGGGCAATCCGGTTGTGATCCGGTTATAAAAATCGGGCAAAACCGGTCTGGGACAATCCGGCGCACTGTAACATGGGACTCTATAGTACCGGAATTCCGCGGACCGGGTCAATCTGGGACAATCCGATTTTAATTTACAGTTTACGGCTTTTTACCGCAGGCTTCTAAACAATGAATTAGGGAATTGCAGGTCTTTCTTCTGCTGCCAGACCTCTTTATAGGGTCCAGCAGCAGAGGAATTGCTCTTCCCTTGATTTACATTGGACTCGTTACTGTGCGAGTAATCGCAAGGAAACTCACAGAGTAACGAGTAGCTTGAGTACCCTAATATTCGTCGAGTAACGAATATTAACGAGTAGACTCGCTCATCCCTAGTCAGAGCTACATCTGATTGCTGCTGTGTAACCACTTAAATACCACTGTTAATGTCTGACAGCATTATTTATGTCACATGATCTTAGTGGTGCATCCGTTTAGATGGAAATTGCCGCCACTCCAAAACCCAAGTGTGTATGTGTTGTCAAGGCTGCCAAAGGCCTGCAGAAGACCCTATTTCTGACATTTTAGTGCTCATGCGAAGCAAAATGAAACTCTGGGCTTCATGAAAAGCCTTGCTTGTTACTATATACTGCAGTATAGATACAAATGAGTGATTTAGTATATAGTGATAACTAAATAATATATTTTTTTTTATTTCTATAGCGCCAACATATTCCACAGAACTTTACAATTCAGAGGGGACGTACAGATAATATCAGACATAACAGAGTAACACAATTCTACAGATATTAAAAGGAATGTTCACAAGCTTACAATCTATGGGGTAATAAGAGATACATAAACGATAAATGGTAAAAAGTGTTGTCATATATGGTCCACCCATCAATATAATAAATAGGGAATTCACCAGCCAGAATCTGTACAAGTACAGATAAAGTGCTATGTAGTGCAATGAGGGTGTGTATCTAGATGACACAAGGGGCCAGATTTGTAAGAAAATATTGTAAATGCAAAACAGGAATACCATATATACAGTGCCTACAAGTAGTATTCAACCCCCTGCAGATTTAGGTGGTTTGATAAGATGCAAATAAGTTAGAGCCTTCAAACTGCAAACGAGAGTAGGATTTTATTAACAGAAGCATAAATCTTACAAACCAAAACGTTATGTTGCTCAGTTGAATTTTAATAAATTTTAAACATAAAAGTGTGGCTCAATTATTATTCAACCTCTAGGTTTAATATTTTGTGGAATAACCCTTGTTTGCAATTACAGCTAATAATCGTCTTTTATAAGACCTGATCAGGCCGGCACAGGTCTCTGGAGTTATCTTGGCCCACTCCTCCATGCAGATCTTCTCCAAGTTATCTAGGTTCTTTGGGTGTCTCATGTGGACTTTAATCTTGAGCTCCTTCCACAAGTTTTCAATTGGGTTAAGGTCAGGAGACTGACTAGGCCACTCCATCACCTTGATTTTTTCCCTCTTGAACCAGGCCTTGGTTTTCTTGGCTGTGTGCTTTGGGACGTTGTCTTTTTGGAAGATGAAATTACAACCCATCTTAAGATCCTTGATGGAGGAGCGGAGGTTCTTGGCCAAAATCTCCAGGTAGGCCGTGCTATCCATCTTCCCATGGATGCGGACCAGATGGCCAGGCCCCTTGTCTGAGAAACAGCCCCACAGCATGATGCTGCCACCACCATGCTTGACTGTAGGGATGGTATTCTTGGGGTCGTATGCAGTGCCATCCAGTCTCCAAACGTCACGTGTGTGGTTGGCACCAAAGATCTCGATCTTGGTCTCATCAGACCATAGAACCTTGAACCAGTCTGTCTCAGAGTCCTCCAAGTGATCATGAGCAAACTGTAGACAAGCCTTGACATGACGCTTTGAAAGTAAAGGTACCTTACGGGCTCGTCTGGAACGGAGACCATTGCTGTGGAGTACGTTACTTATGGTATTGACTGAAACCAATGTCCCCACTGCCATGAGATCTTCCCGGAGCTCCTTCCTTGTTGTCCTTGGGTTAGCCTTGACTCTTCGGACAAGCCTGGCCTCGGCACGGGAGGAAACTTTCAAAGGCTGTCCAGGCCGTGGAAGGCTAACAGTAGTTCCATAAGCCTTCCACTTCCGGATGATGCTCCCAATAGTGGAGACAGGTAGGCCCAACTCCTTGGAAAGGGTTTTGTACCCCTTGCCAGCCTTGTGACCCTCCACGATCTTGTCTCTGATGGCCTTGGAATGCTCCTTTGTCTTTCCCATGTTGACCATGTATGAGTGCTGTTCACAAGTTTGGGGAGGGTCTTAAATAGTCAGAAAAGGCTGGCAAAAGAGATAATTAATCCACACATGTGAAGCTCATTGTTCTTTGTGCCTGAACTATTTCTTAATACTTTAGGGGGACCAAACAGAATGCTGGTGGTTTGAGGGGTTGAATAATAAATGACCCTCTGAATTAACTTTTAACGCTTTAAAAAAAAAAAAAAAAAAAATTAAAAAATATTTTTGGCTGCAGTGCATTTCCCACATCCAGGCTGATCTACAGTCCAAATGTCACAATGCCAAGTTCATTCCGCATGTGTCAACCAGCTAAATCTGCAGGGGATTGAATACTACTTGTAGGCACTGTACTTGTGTATAAGCCGAGTTTTTCAGCCCAAAAATTGTCACGTGTCACGTGGGGCCGCTCATTATATATGCACTGCTTCCCTCTGTCAATCAGCGGCAGGGGGAAGCAGAGCATATCTGCATATATGGTCCCCAAATGCTGGCACTCGCCCCCCTCCGTTGTAAGGCCCCCAGTGCTGCTTAACTTACCATCCCTGGTCTTCTGCACTGCGCCAGTCCTCTGTGCTCCGTCCTCCCATCCTCGGCAGCATCCGAGGTCATGTGACTGGCCGATCTCATTACGTCATCGTTACTGTGACGGCCGGGGACCCCGGATGCAGCCGAGGACGGGAGCACGGAGGACAGAGCACAGAGGACCGGCACAGTGCAGAAGACCAGGGATGGTAAGTTAAGCAGCGGGGGGGGGGCCTTACAACGGAGGGGGGCGAGTGCCAGCATTTGGGGGCCATATATGACACACTGCTGGGGCCTGTATACTACTGGGGCCTGTATACCACTGAGGCCTGTATACCACTGGGGCTGCTGTATATACTGCTGGGGCCTGTATACCACTGGGGCCTGTATACCACTGGGGCTGCTGTATATACTGCGGGGGCCTGTATACCACTGGGCTGCTGTATATACTGCTGGGGCTTGTATACCACTGGGGCCTGTATACCACTGGGGCTGCTGTATATACTGCTGGGGCCTGTATACCACTGGGGCCTGTATACCACTGGGGCTGCTGTATATACTGCTGGGGCCTGTATACCACTGGGGCTGCTGTATATACTGCTGGGGCCTGTATACCACTGGGGCTGCTGTATATACTGCTGGGGCCTGTATACCACTGGGGCCTGTATACTACTGGGGCTGCTGTATATACTGCTGGGGCCTATATACCACTGGGGCCTGTATACCACTGGGGCCTGTATACCACTGGGGCTGCTGTATATACTGCTGGGGCATGTATACCACTGGGGCTGCTGTATATACTGCTGGGGCCTGTATACCACTGGGGAGGCTGCTGTATACTACCACTGGGGAGGCTGCTGTATACTACCACTGGGGAGGCTGCTGTATACCACTGGGGGGCCTGTATACCACACTGCTGGGGGCTGTATACCTGTGCTGGGGTCCACCCTCGGCTTATACACGAGTCAATAGGTTTCCCCAGGTTTTGGAGGCAAAAGTAGGGGGGTCGGCTTATACATGGGTAGGCTTATACACGAGTATATACGGTAATTAGATAAGTGAGGTGAGGTAGTAGGCCATTCTAAAGAAATGCTTTTTTAGGACATGCTTAAAATTGTGGGTATTAGGAATTATTTGACATGTCCAGGCTAGTGCGTTCCAGAGAATTGCCGCAGCATACAAGGATGTTAGTTTTCAGTCATTAGCGGAACGGAGGGCAAGGATAAGGTGACAAACAGATATGAGGAAAGAGATGTAGGGCGATGCAGAACTGTGGAGAGCTTTGTGAGTTGAGTGATATGTGTCTAGTAACACAGGGTAAGGGCATCGGTGTAGCAGTTGGCAGATTTGCCACGAAATGCGTAGGCACAATAAAGCTTTCAAGAAGAATATTTCTGTCCTTGTGTGGTCAGCGCAGATACATTGAAAAACCCAGTCATCTGTAATCACAACATTTTGGTCTCAATTGTGCGATATCCCTCTCCTAGCTTCTTAAATACTGTGATTGCTATTGATCCATTTAGAGGGTTGAACAGCCAGGGGTGGAGCAGGGACCGTCACTGACTGTGAAATCTGAGCTCCTGTTGATGATCACATGGGAAAAGCTCCTGTGCCCGAACGATCACCATGATGTCATAGGCCAGGAACTCCTTTCCAACAATGTGTTATGGGTATGTCATAGGTCATGAAGGGATTAAGAAAACAAGGTGATTATCATTCAGAATTTAAAAATTGCTAAATATTAATAAACCAGACATTTTAGCAAATTGACATCTATCTAATCATGTATTCAAGTTATCACTAGCACATACTTTTGAGCACTCTGTGCTTTAGTAGTTGTAAAACTCTATTTTTAAGATTTATTTCAAGTACGCTCTATTTCTGGCCAGCTAGTTTACAACTGTGGTTTCTAATTAGGCGTGAGATGAAATAGGAGCACGGTGGCTGTACATACATGAGTAGCATTTCTCTCCTTCTACAGCTTCAGGATACACTAAAAAGATTCACTCAATTTGGCAGTTTGTAGCTCAGGAACAAGGACTCCCTATTCCTGTTATATATGAAACATCTGAGTCTGACTACTGATCAAATCATAACATACATTAGAAGTCCTTGCACATTTCTATCTTAGATGTTATTTCAGGGCTCAGATTAAACTTCCAGAGAGATTCCCCCCTGAGAGCCAGCCTGGTATCCACAGACAAGCACTGATATTTGTTACCGTAATCCTATAGTAACAATGAATCCTTTTTCTGCTGATTTATTTCGAATGAGTCCGCTTCTACGGTAGTTGTTGGCATGCTTAATCAGAAAGAAAACATACAGTAGCAAATCAACACATTCATTTAACGTCCAGTTAGTGGTCAGAGTTCCTCGCTCAAGTCGAGTCACTGCATCAGATTTCAAGAAGACATTGGAAACTTGTTAGCTAAATATTTTACAAGGTATGAAACTATTTGCTTTCTTTTCTTTAGAAGTTACTTGAAGGTTTCCACAAGGTGAATAATCAAAGTAGGGATATAATTACGGTAGTACTTAAAACACAGGATTCTTTATAATTTATGGTAAGAAACATCCTACTGGTAAAGTGATAGGTTGGGACATTGCTAATAAATGATAGAAAATAATAATAATATATGAAACAAAAATATAAATGCAACACTTGTTTTTGCTCCCATGTGTCATGTGCTGAACTCAAAGATCTAAGGGCCTTTTCACATCTGCGTTTTGCCTGCGTTTGGCTGCGATTGCGTTTCTAGGGGTTTTTACCGCTAAAAACTCATTGAAACACATCCAAAAACGCACCCATAGGGATAAATGCAAAATGCACTGCATGCAACGTTTTGGGCTGCGTTTGCAAAAACGCATGTGTTTTGCGTTTTTACAAAATGAAATGAGTTTTCACTTATGTTTGCAATGCGTCTTGCATTGAACCCTATGGGTACGTTTTTGGATGCGTTTCTAGCGGTAAAAATGCATAGAAACGCAAATGTAGCCAAATGTAACTCGGCCTTAAATGTGAACTGGGCCTAAGACTTTTTCTATGTACAATTGCACACAAAAGACCTTTCAAACTTTACAGTGGCCTTTTATTGTGGCGAGCCAAAGGCACACCTGTGCAAAAATCATGCTGTCTAACCCTAGAACGCACAACCATAGAAATCTACACTTTCACATACCTGGGGCCTTTTAGGCCTGTGTGCAACACACATGGAGTAACTCAAATAGAAATACTTTTCAAAGTTTATTTGAGATGTGAATATTTAAAACATTATAATTATGTGCATAAAACAAAAAAAAGTAATTACACCGGCTTAAAACGCCCAATATATGCATTCTATATAATTCTTTATATATATATATATATATATATATATATATATATAAAACAATTTTTTTGTCTATATGTCTTTTATATAAAAGTTATAGTAAACATGGTGCAGAAATATTTCTTTTCAAAAACTTTTCTTTTTGACTTTACTGATTACCCCAACAATGTTTACATATTATTTTTTCGGAAGAATGTTCCTTGCAGACATTTTGTCCACAAGTAGTACAGAAATGCTCAGATTTCCTTTCCTTCTTTGCTGGACAAATATAACAGCGCTTTCTTTTTTTTTCTCTTGGCTCTGGATGTTCCTGAAAATGTATACCACATCAGATCATAGCCTCCGTAATTTGCTTTGGCAAGCATTTCGTGTTGCTTCGCTCCATCATGGTAGGCATCAAAATTTCATAGCAAAGTTCCGTCAAGAATCCGTCTCTTGTCCTTGCTGTTGGCGTGGAATTCTGGATGAGTTTAACTATAAACAATATAGCTATTGAGGGCTGACACATTAAGGATATTATAAAAAATGACTACAGGCCAACATTTTGTCTTCCTCTTGCACGAATACTCTGCAATCATTTCATCCTTCTTGTCCACACCTCCTTCTGTTTTATTATAATGCAGTATGATTTCAGGTTTCTGTTTCCTGTCATCAGTGACAATACTTCCATCATGATGCTTTGTGGAGAGATCTAAAAATGGCACCATCACACCCTGGCCCTGACTGCCCTCCCCCTGCTGCCATTATGGCCATAGGACATTTGTGCTGCCTTTAATTACCAGCGCTGGTGCTGGCTGCTGCTAGCTGCTGTTGACAACCACCTGCTGCATCTCCTCCTACTGCCTCCACCACCACGTGCTTTATAATGGCCGCATCTGGTCCATCCTCCTAGCCTCTCTGTCTGTGTTCCAGCAGGTGGGCCATGGCCATGGTTGGCATAGTACTGGATGGACGGGCCTGGGCTGGCCTGGGTGGGTATCCTTTTCAGTAGTACTGAGTGGGTGGGCGGGCCTGGGCAGGCCCCCTGTGCATACTGAGGCCTGCTGCTGACGTGACCTCAGTGTACACACAGACTCACAGTGCTGGCTTAAAGCAGCATGTGTCAGTTGGGGCAGGCCTTGCTCCCTGATGCAAATGAAATGACCACACCCCCTGCAATCATGACCAGGCCCCCTGCTCCTTGATGCACTGGTCGTCTTGGTGCTGGATGAGGTTTTGTAGTAGTTGCAGCTCACTTACTTTCCTGCTCCTGCAGCCTTTCCAATCAGTCTGTGAGGAGAGCACTCTCCGGCTCTGCAGGTGAAATATTGGGCAAATGGTGCAATTAACAGACAGATTCACAGTTCGAAGTTTCTTTTGGTCTTTTGCTTAGGATGTAATTCAGTAAAGTATTGTCCACAGAGTCTGTTTGGGGTTCAGGGTCCCTCCCACCCAGCCGGATCGTCTTGGCTCCCTTTCTGCATTGTGTGTGGCCCCTGCTACTGCATAAGCTCTGCTGCTGGCCCTGTCCCTCCTACCGGGTACCAGTCTGGTAGGCAATTCGAGTCCTTTATATCTATCCTGAACTCTGTGACGTTCCTGTATCCTGGTACAGGTGAAGAATGTGGCATCTTCACTACCCTGGTGTTTACTGTGCTGTATGTGTCATGCACAGCCTCGGATCCGGTATCAGTTCTGTGCGCTCCTCTGGGGTGAGTTTTAGGGTAACTTGGTCTCCCAGGTATGCTCCTTTCTGCTCCTGTCTCCTTTCCTCAGACCGTGGCTTGGCCTGGAACTGGTCAGTTGACCTCGGGCTGAGCTTAGCACAGCTCTTTTACACCCAGGTCGTCTTTACAGTCCTCCTAGGAACTGCACTGCCCACTTCCTCTCCACACCAGAATATATAGGGGAGCAGCTTGGTCTCTCCCTTCTGGCCTGGAGGTGCTGGTGTTGTGTGGGGAGTTAACCCTTTGTGTTGTTACTGTGGCACATAAACCCTGGGGTGCCACATTCCCCCTTAGTAAAGAACAGTACTCCGGGACTGTAGAAAAACAAACAAATAGCATATCAAAACAATTATTATGTACAGAGTCTTAAAAGAAAAAATACAAAAACCACTGAAGCTCAAAAAGAGTCCAAAAAGTTAAAAAAGTAGTCTTTCCGGGGGCTTAGCCTATTGCAACCGGGGCTGGTAAATATATACAAATAGTCTTTACTACAACCAGTTCTGTGGTAAATATGGTCCATGAGTAAATAAAAGGAAAAAAAGTTCAAAGTTCAAGAATATGCAAAGAGTTCTTACAGGACATTCTCTGTAGGTACTGGGCTTTTAACGTTGCAAACAAATATAAACAAGTTTCTACAGGTTTCTCTGGTTTAAGTGCAGTAGGCTCCTAAGCCCTCGGGTCACCGCATAAGAGGCCAAGTTCTTACTCTCCGTGGTTGCCACCTAACACCATGCTACTCTCACCCTTTTTGTACACTTACACTTTAACGGGTTCTATTTAGCTTAATAACAAACATATTTACATTTCACATTTGATTCCACACTTTATTCCTTGTACCTAGCCGGTATCTGACCCTGGGTACTATGCTGTGATCTGCGTAATGCTGATGTACTGGGTGTACTTAGCATAATGGTGTGGGTGGATGTGTACCTACTTGGAGTATCTGCTACTACTGAGGATGGAGATCTGACAGTAGGACCGGCAAGCCCACTTGGACCAGGAATCGGTTCTTCCTCAACAGGCTCAACTTCCAGTTCTTCATGTCTTGGGACTTCTTGTGGTACGGGTTCTGGCGTTGGTTCTACATGGGAATCATGGGAACTACAACTGCTCCATAGTAATTTGGCCATGTTTTAGGGAAATCTCCTAAGACGGTATGGAACACATCCTCTTCTTTCCTAACAGGTTGGACCTGTACGGGTAAGGTTACTTCTGGTGTCTTCAGGGTTTCAGGACACGGTTTGAGATGGTCTCTTGACACAACTGCTGATGTCCTTCCTTCGTCCTTGCTGATTAGACACACTTTGTCATTGTCTAAATTTGATGGTAAGACTCCAATTTGTTGGTGCGTCTCTTTCGCTTGATAACTTGCTCACCAGATTGTAATGGGGTTGCCAGAGCATGTTGGTTAAAGGTTCTCTCTTGTCTATCTCTGGCTTGCTGGAGACTTTTTTCCACACACTCTTGTACTTGGCGATACTGCTGTTGACGTAGGGTATCCCAATTGGATTCTTCAACTTCTGCATCTGGCTTCAGAATTCCCATACCTAAATCAATTGGCAGCTTACCGGCCTTGCTTGCATAAGGTAGGCATGGTGTGCAGTTTGTAGAACTCACCGGGACATAGTTATACAAGTCTACCAAGTCGGGTAATTTCTCTAGCCATTGATTTCTCTCTGACTCTGGTAAGGTTTTCAACAGGTCAATTACAATATGGTTTATCTTTTCACATAAGCCATTTGTTTGGGGATGATAGGCTGTCGTGCGGATCTTCTTACAGCTGTACATATTGCAGAATTCCTGGAAAATCTCTGACTTGAAAGCTGGACCTTGATCTGCAAGGACTTCTTCCGGGTAGCCATAAGGTCTGGAGAAATATGTCTGAAATGCTCTTGCAGCTGTCTTCGCTGTCAGGTCCTTGACGGGTACCACCACTAAGAAGCGGGAGTAATGGTCCACGATGGTTAAGGCATAGACATAGCATGACCGGCTTGGTGACAACTTGATGTGGTCTAACGCAACTAACTCCAGTGGTTGCTTGGTTACTATGGACTGGAGTCGGGTTCTCTGACTCTGTTGATCCTTTCTTCTGAGGTTGCACGGGCCACATTTTCTACACCAATCTTCAATTGATTTTCTCATGCCTACCCAGTAGAATCTCTCTCTTAAGAGCACTTCCAACTTCTTCCATCCAAAATGACCTGCACCGTCATGGTAGGCTTCTAAGACCATTTTGACGTCTCTCTTGGGTATGATAATCTGCCAGACCAACTCATGTGTTTTAGGGTTGTTGTGCCTTCTGCAGAGCTTCCCTTGATATAGGAACAACTTGCTTCTTTCTTTCCAGAGTTGTTGGGTCTCAGCTGGAGCGTTCAGATTAGGGTACGCACCTTGTTGTGTAAGCAGTTCTTTCACTAGCTTCACAGCTGTCAGGACATCCATGGTGTGCTAACGGGTTGAGATTTGCCTTCTGTTGTTTTTGGTAGATACCGGGTTGATACTGTTCTACCTTAAAACGGTGAAAGGCTGGTAGTTCAATTTCTTCCAGCTCCTCTTCCACGTCTTTCAGGTGTGGCATCCGGGATAAGGCATCTGCATTGTGTTCTTGCGGCCTGCCCTATATTGATGACAAAATTGTAGTTAGACAACCGGGCTATCCATCGCTGCTCCAACTCACCTAATTTTGCTGGGTCCAGGAGGGTCAATGGGTTGTTATCAGTGTAGATGGCAAATTCTGCAGCTGTCAGGTAGTGCTTGAATCGTTCAGTTACAGCTAAAACTACTGCCAGTAGTTCTAACTTGAAGGAACTGTAATTCTCAGGGTTTCTTTCTGTAGGCCGGAGTTTCCTGCTTGCAAAGGCAATAACTGTCTTTTTGCCTCCTTGCTTCTGTGACAGTACTGCTCCCAGCCCCACGTTGCTGGTATCCATGTACAGAATGAAGCGTTGATGGTAATCCAGATACGCCAGGATCTCCTCTCCTGTCAGCGCTCACTTTAGATTTTTTTGAACCGTCTTTTTTATTGGTTTTAAGATAAGAATTACATCAGTACAAGTAAATCTTAATTCATCAATCAGTATACATGAAGAAATCTTTGAATGACAATAAACAATCAGTTTACATCAGATTCAATAACCCGCGATATTATAATATCGTCACTGCATATTAAATAAAATTAAAATTAATACTGAACAAGTAACAACCCCCCCATAACTTTCCCCTGAGTATGTTTTACTGCATCCTATTAATCGTATACCTTATGTTAACAAATGTCTATTTGGTATGGAAAATATAAAGTCAGAGACAAGTGGTAGATCAGAGTAGCTCTACCTAGTAAATTCATTGACTTGATCAATTAATACATTTCAACTTTCCCAACGTTCCTCCCAGGTCTTCCAGGGCATACCAGATAGTGTTCTTATAGGGTTTCATAAATATCTTAATTTCTGTGTCTGTCAGTTCTCCTTCGATAAATGGTCTCCACTTGGAAAATAACCTTTTTGCCATTTTGTCTGTATTCCTAAGTGTTTCTATGGATTCATGAGAGAGAACCCTTTTCAGATTTTCCCTCACCGAATCCAGCCCTGGGACTAAATTACTAAGCCAATTTTGACGTAAAAGTCTTTTTGCCACCACAGCAATTATATGAAACAAGACGTATGGTTGGCGGGTATTAGCCCCCTTGTCCCTACAGTGAAATAACCACAACATTGGGTTTAGCCTATCCTCAATATTAATATTAATAAGTCTTGAGGTCATCGTCCCGACTGTCTCCCAGAAAAGTTTCGTCTTCCCACACGACCAAATTCCATGCTCTAAATCTGTCTTATAAGTTTTACACTTAGGGCAATGTATCCATCTTCCCTGGTTATCTGGTGTGGGTGGAATATCAAACCCCTGAATGGAACCATGCATAAGCCTGAATTGGGAGTCTCTCCATTTTTCATTGGTTATAAATTTCCTAACCGTCACCCATCCCTCCAGTATTTTCTGTGTTAAATCAGGGTTATTGAAGTGTTTTTTTCCATTTGGAGAATAACCTTTCCAGGGTGTTTGGTTTAAGGATGTTTTGGAGTTTGCCGTAGAGTAGTAATATGGACATGTCTAACTCACTTATTTCCAGTAACTCGTCCCAAAGTGAATGCTTCAGCTCTCCTGCAACGTCAGTCAAGTGACCCATGATGGCATATCGTAATTGATGATACTGTATTATATGCGACCTAGGAAGGTTATATTTAATTAGGATTTCCTCCCCCGTCAGCCATCTCCTTTCCCCAGTATGCATAAGGTCATACATAGTCATGACTCCCTTTGTTTTCATTAGTTGGAAAAGCTTATTTTCGTGACCAAGTTTAAAGTCAGGACATGTCCAGGGATTTAATCTTTTAGATATTTTCCAAGAGAGTTTTAGTTTTTTTCTCACCTCTTTCCAGGATATTATCGTATCTCTATATATGGTCGAATGTTTGATGCTGTTTGGAAGATGCGAGAATGGGGTGTGTAATAGTGAGAACAAGTCCCACGGTTTTGACATCTCTACTTCCAGCGAGATGTCAGAAAAACTATTCATTTTTCTAGATACACTGCGAAAGTATTAGGACTACTCGCTACTCCTAAGTACATATAAGTACTCGGTGACTAACTGAGAGAAACCAAGGTCTCAATCAAGGAATGAATTATTCAATCAAATCAAATTATAATCAATAATTGAATCTTTATTGTCAAAAAAAGTATAAAATAAAAAAACAGAGCTACATTACAGGAAAAACCACATAGCACAACAGAAAACCTTCAAAAATACAGGCTCAGTACAACAATTGCACACAAGACCACTGTAAACAGGATTATACCTCAAACAATACATCCATAAGTATCAAAGCACCTTAAATTGCTTTTGTTAGATCTATATATAGTGCCTATCTGTTCCCTAAGGTTATACTTTAAATCTCACAAAGAGGCCGAACTTACGGAGTGCGTGTATCTACAGGAGGTACCCTGATCACAGAAAGACAGAGGGATAAGTGTTGATTTACCTGTTTAGAAGGAACGCTGTGCCTGGGCTTCCCACCCCTACGCCGTTTCGCTATGGAGCTTCTTCCGGCCCCGGAAGAAGCTCCATAGCGAAACGGCGTAGGGGTGGGAAGCCCAGGCACAGCGTTCCTTCTAAACAGGTAAATCAACACTTATCCCTCTGTCTTTCTGTGATCAGGGTACCTCCTGTAGATACACGCACTCCGTAAGTTCGGCCTCTTTGTGAGATTTAAAGTATAACCTTAGGGAACAGATAGGCACTATATATAGATCTAACAAAAGCAATTTAAGGTGCTTTGATACTTATGGATGTATTGTTTGAGGTATAATCCTGTTTACAGTGGTCTTGTGTGCAATTGTTGTACTGAGCCTGTATTTTTGAAGGTTTTCTGTTGTGCTATGTGGTTTTTCCTGTAATGTAGCTCTGTTTTTTGATTTTATACTTTTTTTGACAATAAAGATTCAATTATTGATTATAATTTGATTTGATTGAATAATTCATTCCTTGATTGAGACCTTGGTTTCTCTCAGTTAGTAATAGTTTGTTTGGAGTGACATATTGAAATTGAGGACTGGTTGTTATAAGTACTCGGTGAGTAGCGAGTAACCCGAATACGCTACTTTTCGGCGAATACCGAATAGTAGCAAGTATACTTGCTCATCTTTATTCATGACGCCAAGTTGTTGAGCCCACTGGGACAGCGTACTTGGAGCCGGACCGGGGTATCACGGCGGTCTTGGTCCGGACGGTGTCCCGAGCCCACAAGTAAAGATTGGGGGTTATTTACAGGGGATAGAGTCGTGACGCCATCTGGAGTATTGTGGCCAGAGGGGCCACCGCTGCCTGGTTGCAGCTGGGGACGGTGACTTAGGGGCAGCTGAGGTGGTAAGCCCTCTCCGGGTAAGGCTATAAGTCCCCAGGGCAGGAGTGGTGGTAGTCTATGGTGGTTACGATGGGGGTTGTAGTCAACACAGGCACTTACTTTGCAATTGCAGTACTGGTCATCTTGGTGCTGGATGAGGTGTTGTAGTAGGTGCAGTTCACTTACTTTCCTGATGCTGCAGCCTTTCCAATCAGTCTGTGAGGAGAGCACTCTACGGCTCTGCAGGTGAAATATTAGGCAAATTTCGCAATTAACAGACAGAAGTTTCTTTTGGTCTTTTACTTAGGATGTAATTCAGTAAAGTATTGTCCACAGAGTCTGTTTGGGGTTCAGGGTCTCTCCCACCCAGCCGTATCGTCTTGTCTCCCTTTCTGCGTTGTGTGTGGCCCCTGCTGCTGCATAAGCTCTGCTGTTGGCCCTGTTCCTCCTACCGGGTACCAGTCTGGTAGGCAATTCGAGTCCTTTATATCTATCCTGAACTCTGTGACTCTGTGACATTGCTGTATCCTGGTACAGGTGAAGAATGTGGCATCTTCACTTCCCCGGTGTTTACTGTGCTGTATGTCATGCACAGCCTTGGATCTGGTATCCGTTCTGTGCGCTCCTCTGGGGTGAGTTTTAGGGTAACTTGGTTCTCCCAGGTGTGTTCCTCTCTGCTCCTGTTTTCTTTCCTCAGACCCTGGCTTGACCTGGAAATGGTCAGTTGACCTCGGACTGAGCTTAGCACAGCTCTTTTACACCCAGGTCGTCTTCACAGTCCTCCTAGGAACTGCACTGCCCACTTCCTCTCCACACCAGAATATATAGGGGAGCAGCTTGGTCTCCCCCTTCTGGCCTGAAGGTGCTGGTGTTGTGTGGGGAGTTAACCCTTTGTGTTGTTAACGAGGCACATAAACCCTGAGGTGCCACATCTGTAGTGTCCTACAGTTTCTCCTATTTTCTGTATGTGTTGTATCCTCTTTGTACTTGGATCATAATATATTTCATAAAATATATGATTTGTTTGAAATACCCATTTTAGTATTATTTTTATGTTGGATTTATATATCCCCTTTGAGGATCTGTTTTGGAGTCTCTATATTAATTTTACATGTAACCTGGCCTCCTTCATGGAATATCATATTTCAGTATATAATATATTTGCCACAATATAGAATAATTTATACTATGATGGGGTTGTAAAAAATAAACTTATCTCAGCTAAGAAAGTGTAAGTTGTTAGTATTAGCAGAAGCCCCACCACAAGCACCAGCTGTCAAAGCAGTATGGCTACCATACCATATATAGAATATCTTAGGCTAGGGGTCACACTTGAGCCTTGGATCCGTTAAAAGCATCAGTTTCTCAAAGTTGAAAATATGAAAAAACAGATCCTTTAACGCATCCATAGGCTCCAATGCAAAAAACGGAGTGTCAAATTGTGCTGCTAAAAAATGCTATGCGTTTTTTTACTGAACCAAAAAACGCTGCTAGCAGTGTTTTTGGGTGCATTACAAAAATGCATAGCGTTTTTTAACATGGGGCCCTATGGGAGACGCATCCATTAACGCATAGGGTTTTTTAGATGCAAAAATGGCAATTTCCAAAAACAGAATTAGGTTTTGGAAATGCAAAAAAACTGACTCCCAAGTGTGACCCTAGCCTTACAATGGTGTAAAATGTAGGAAACTTTAACAAAAATATGTAACCGCAATTGGCAGTTGAATATAACAATTTGCACCGAAAGTTGTGGACAATTGCAGGATTTACCAATTATTACTACCGTAGATATATGTTTACAAGCACAGGTTGGTGTCATACAGACTAATGGCAGATTTTAATAGCAATGTCCTTCCAAGTAACATTGCTCACAAAGCAGGATAAGCATGGCATCCTCGCTGGGCATAAGAAAGATTATCTTGACAGAGGGCTGTGGGAAACATCTTGGTGATGAAAGACAAAACTGCCAACAGTAATGAGGATAAGCTGACAGACTGTGGGATAACTATCATTTCCAATTAACTAATACGCTGTTAATGCAATGCTACAGTACATTCCTATATGCTTTGTGTTTTCAGCATCCCTATTTAACAATATGGAAACATTTGTACTTTTATTCTTTACATGACTTTATATAATTTTCCATTACTGCTTACTTTTTAGGTGATTGTTATGAAACGTTCACACAAATAATGTTATTATTTCCCCATAGTATATATACATTTATCAGAACTTAAGTCTAGAAGTTGATGACATCAAAATGATGTTTTAGACCCAAATATCAAGAATTTTAAATGGCCACTCTCCATTATTTTCGCTGAGAGCACAATAGTTAAATGACTCTTAATTTATACTGTAATTGACTCCCTGGCTCAGTGTGCTGTGTCACTGGCTAGACGTTAGCTGCTATAATGTTTAGTTGCAGAAGAACAAACTATCGTAGTTATCCAGTCTGCAAACAACATAAATTATCTTCAATGTCAAAAAAATTAGATTTTTACTATAATATTGATTAACTACATTATAGGTCATTTTTTAACCCCTTCCCGACATTGGATGTACTGGGTATGCCCTGAAGGTTGGTGCCACACAGTCACAGTGCGGGAGCACAGCACAAGCAGACAAAAAAAATGGACAGATTCAACCTTACTGGTCACCAATTATCTTGAATGAACCAAAGCATGTAACTACACCACCCAGAGGACACTTTTTCTCCCAAGGGATTTCTATAATGGTGTGTCCGCATGGTGATCCCCTTTCAACACTTTCACTACCTGCAGATTTTAATGTAAATTAGGCACAAAATAAACACATACGCATAGTGCGAAGACTGCTGCTTATCTGCTGCATATTTTGAGTTAACATGAGGGTCTATGGGTGAAAAATGCTGTAAAATCAGGAGCAAGAATTGCCATGCTGCAGAATTTTCTGCAATAAAATACACAGCAGATCTGAAAAAAAATGCACCATGTGCACAGGACTTCACGAATCCCATAGACTTGCCTGTACCCAGGGGCCTTGGGGTACCCAGTTCCGGGTGTTAATTAAAGGGATAGTCACGGGCGGCCTGTGCCCGAGCCCGTGGCCCTGGTGGTTACTGAAAAAGGGGTTAAATAAAAATAAAGAGTCTTCGTGACCTTTGGTGTCCAGTGATGGCCCCGGCGCTGTTGCAGACCTCCGGGGATGATGGATGTGGCAGCTAGATGGTGATGCTCCCTGTAAGTGGAGCGGAATCCCCGGGGAAGAGATGGAAGAAAATGGGGAATTCACACAGGTCAGCAACACCTCATGTAGAGATTCTAGCTGACCGTTTCTGAGAGCAGCAGTATGGCTCCTCTGGCGCAGGCAATAAACACAACATTTACGGGTGCTGCTGGCCAGGGTAGACACCAGGGGATTAGGATATTTCACAGGGGACCCTCTGCGATGTGCCTTTTCTGCCTTTCATCTGTCCTTACTGTCCGGCGCACAGAGCCCACTGCCAGTCCCCACAGATCCTTACCCCTTGTGCCCCTTGAGCCTCTGGTGTGGAGTTGTCACCTCTGGGCTTCCTCTTGGAGTCTTTGCCACTGGGCCCCCTCCTGGAGTCTATTGCTCTCCGGGCCTCCTTGATTCTACATGGGGGCCTTAGGGAAATTATGCTGGGGTTGCTGCGACCTCTGAACATATGCATTCTGTCGAGTTTCTGTGGCTCGGGGATGAACTCCCGCACCGGCTCTCCAGTGTCGGACTAACCCTCCTGGTCGGTAGTAGTAGGTGGCTGCAGGGACAGGTAGGGATAGGTTAGAAGGGTTAAAACAGCTGACAGGTTCCCTTTAAGCTCCTCCCACCGGGACCAGTTCCCTAGCAACAGATTAACCTATTGTTCCCTAAACTAAAGTGTGTGGATGTATGTGGTGAGGGTCCCATGTCAACATCCCAGTCCCCTGGTCCCCTGGTCACAGGGATACTACACACTCTGGTCTGGGTGCAGTACCCCTCCACCGACCGGTGGGGCACCGCAAAAACACACTTCTGCGTAGTTAGTGGGGATCTGCTGTAGATTGGCACCAAATGCGCATCATATACGCAGCAAAATATGCATCGTACGAACAGACCCTAAAAGATACGACTTCGACCCATTTCTGTGGGAGAATTCATATACCACAGGCATACATTCCAGCACCATTAATATCACAACACAGTTTATCAAGAAGCCCCTATTATTTACAACACAGTTCTCTGGGCCATGTAGCTCTAAAGCGACTCTGTGACAAAGGCCACGGCACTCTTTCCAAAATATCAACTTTCTTGTTTCCATTATTCATGTGTGATCCTAATTAAGAGACCTTCACTTTACAAATCTATTAAGTCTAGTGTGCAGTGATTATACTATTCTCACGTTCCCAACCAAGGAAGTACCCAGTACGTCCTGTCAATTGTGCGGGCACAGCATTTGTCTGCTTATGTCAAAGCAGAGTCCCTGCTGTCACTGACAGGAGTTGTGCCCACACCGCTCCAAGCTGTTTAGCCCTCCAAAATCAATAATAATCACACCATTTAGGAGGCTGGGAGAGGAGTATGCTCTTTTCCCAAGCAATTTGGGTCCCTAGTGAAATGATCATGGGGACCTGATCGCTGCCATGGCAACTCTGGGTTACCCAGCTATGGAATGCCTCTTACACATGCTAAATGCATGGTATGAGAGGTTAATGTCAGTACTGCGAGTACAGCACTGACACATATAATCCGTTGCAATGGATTATATGAGTGATCAAGTGAATAAAATGTATTGTCCCAGATAGGGACTAAGTAAAACATTTTTTTAAAAAGTAAAAATATTAAAAACAATACAATATAAACAGCATAAAAATGACAAAATCTGATACCAATAAATATATATATTTATTTTTTAAAAATAAACAAAGAATGTACACATATTTGGTATTTGGATTTCTGCTATTCTGGCACTTCAGGTGCCCTGCCAATGCAACATGGTACCCTCAAGCCACTCCAGCTAAGGCTATGTTCACACACAGTGCTTTTTTGCGTTTTTTTGCACGGGCACTTTTACCAGCATTTTGCACCCGCGCAAAAAAAAAAAAAAAAAAAAGAAGCAATGCTTTTCAGACAGCACACTCTTTTACGGCCTGGGGAGAAGTGATGTCACAGAGGGGTGGAAGAATCCTGGTTCCTCCCCCCCCCCCCCTCTGTGACATGTGTAACCGCCCCATTTGATTTTGCAGTGTATTAATATACACTGCGAAATCAAAATTAAAGAAAGTCAGAGGTATTAAAAATAATAAAGAATTAATACTTACCCTCCGCCGGCTTGTTCATAGTAATATAGGCTCTTATTTTATAGACCTTCCCAGTAACTGAGTTCACAAAACTATTTGTTCTGTCTATGGCACAGATTACACTTATTCCCTCCGCATTTATGTGAACATACATGCTTCAACCAACTGGGGGTTCTTGGGAGAGGGTGCTTTTATGTCAGGAAGCGCGGTGGATTCTGGCTCTGAATGCCCGCTTCCCTGAAGGTCTAAATTTCCATCGGATTTGATGTATTTCTACTAGGTACTTTACAGGTTTCCTGTTATATGCTTCTAAAACTAAAAACTGCATGGGGGGTCATCATGTAGTAGTTAATTTGAGCATTAACCTTTTTGTCCTTTGCAATAGAAAAATAATTTGATCTATAAGGGGTTGGAGGAGTCTGAGAAGGAGTAGTATATGAGAAAACTGTAAAGTTCAAGTTTTTTTCTCGTGATACAACAAGGCGTACCAGTGTTATGGACACAATAATATATGTATTTGCATAGGTTTAGAATGTTTATATTTTATAGGAGTGGGCATGTTTCTCCGAGTTTTACTGCATTCTGTTAAAATGAGTTGTTTGGAGAGCTTTTCCACTCAATGTGAATTGTACATATTTTTACAATATTATGTACATTTTTACAAATATGATATGTATTATATTATATGAACTAGTGCAATATATTTATTGTAAAACTTAAAGAGGGCCTGTCACCAACCACACATGGTGATCTAATTACAGCACTGAATGCAGCATGTCTGCTGCATCCAGGCAAAGGGGTCCCCCAGCCCTTGACCCCCTCTGTACCCCGAGATAATACACTTTGAAAACTTACATTGAGGAGCCAAATAGGAGGTGGCTTGTGGCTGGAGCCAAAGGGCAGTTTCACGCCCCTTGCATGATTTATCTTCCCACCGCCGCCTCCCTGATGCCAATCATTGTCTCCCTTGCCTGCAGCATAACACAGAGCGAGGGGTGCAGTTCTGGCCGCATTGCCCCGCCTTCTGCGGTGATGTCACCGCTTATACCCGCCCTGCTCCATGGTTAACAGGTTAACATGGAGCAGGGCGGGTATAAGTGGTGATGTCACTGCAGGAGGCGAGGTGGCCGGCCTCCTGCTCTGACATCACCGCCTTTCCCCGCCCTGCTCCATGTTAACCATGGAGTAGGGCGGGTATAAGTGGTGACGTCACCGCAGGGGGCAGGGCAATGCAGCCAGAACTGCACCCCTCGCTCTGTGTTATGCTGCAGGCGAGGGAGACAATGATTGGCATCAGGGAGGCCATTGTGGAGCCCACTGGGGGCTCGGTACCGGACTGGGGTGTCACGGGAGGCATCACGGCAGTCCTTGTGGTCAGGGTGACCACCGCTGCTGCAGAACCTCCGGGGATGATGTTTGGCAGCTGGGGATGTAATGGTTCTCCGCAGGTAGAGCTTGGTTCCCCGGAGCAGAGATAGTAACAGTCTATAGATGGTGCTATGGATATTGCAGGATAGGGGTAGTAGTAGAGATGATAGCTGCTTGTGAGGGAATGCAGGATTTGAGCACATGGATCACACAAACTCGCGGTTTTGAAGTTTTCCAAGTCTTTACTGCAGATGATGTGGTTAGCAGAGTACTGTCCACGGAGTCTGTACCGGGCCGGGTTGCTCCCACCCTGTCCGGGTCCTCAGCTTCCCTCTCCTGCGCTGTGTGTGTGGCCCTGCTGCTTCATCTAGGTTGCTGGCCTGTCTCTCCTCACAGGTACCCCCTTTGCTAGATAACTTGAGTCTTTCCTCTGTATTTCTGACCCTGCCGTGTTGCTTCGCTGAGGCACAGTGTAAATATATAACCTTCACTAGTCCGGTGTTTACTGTGCTGTGTCAGTCACAGTTTCAGATCCGGAATCTGGTCTGTGCGCTCCTCCGGGGCGAGTTATGAGGTAACTCAGTCTCCCAGATGTGTTCTCCTGTTTCTCTTACTCCTTCCCTCAGACCCTGGCTAGGCCTGGAAGTGGGTAGCAGGCTGTGGAGTGGCCTAAGGCAGGCCCCTTACACCACCAGTCTTTCTTCCTCAGTCCTCCCAGGAACTGAACTATCTCCAACTGACTAATTGTTACTGCCACTCTGAGGTAAACAACATTAGCTCCTCCCACCACTTTGCTTTTCCCCACTTCCTCTCCACACCAGGATATATAGGGAAGCAGCTTTAGCTCCCCCTTCTGGCCTGGAGGCGCTAGTGTAGTGTTGTGGGTTGTGTGGGGAGTTAACCCGTCGTGGTGTTATGGTACCTTTACACGCCGCTACAACAGGATGGATACCAACTGCTACTTTACGTGCACGAGCACGGCCAAACGGTTACAAACGGGAAACGCACCCTCTTTACACGCCGCCACAAGGTACGCTACATGTACAGCTGGCTACATCACCGGGTGTCTCAAGTAGCCATCTGTAGCTCAGCGTACCTCATTTACACAACGCTACAACAAGCTAATATGGGCGGACCTGGTGCAGCAGGGACAGCACATAGGCGTGCCACAATTGTGGATTACGAGACGTCCGTACGCTGATAGGACAAAGCAATAACATCATGATTGGCCAGCCAGCGCAGGAGGCTGACTAATACATGACGCTCGAGCAACTGTGTAGTGTGACTGGTCAGCTCCTTAAATATGCCTCCCTATGCAGCGACTACCAATCGTCATGCAGGAGCTTCCACCAATGATCGCAGATGGGGCGCGGTAACACGGAGCCTGGGTGACGCCTTAGCTACATTGCAGCTACATCGCCGGGTGTCCAGAGTTCCCTTCTGTGGGTTCTTTACACGCCGATACAGCTCGCTACAATCGGAGATGTAGCCATCTGTTTATGGGCAGTGCACGGATACAGATGTATCTGTAGCCGGCTGTGTCGTCCCGTCTTCAGACGCCGCTACTACGGGCGATATTGGCGCGACAAGCCACATTTGTAGCCTGTAGCGGGTTGTATGCATCCTGTTGTAGCGGCGTGTAAAGGTACCATTACTGTGGCACATTAACCCCTGGGGTGCCACATTATCACCTGTTCCTTTATTAACAAGCTCTTTCTTTATTTAGGACATCACATACAATTAAAATACATCTTTAAGGCACGAAGCCTAGCCAGACACGTTTTGGTAAAAGCCTTAGTCTATGACAATGTGAACAAAAATGATAAAACACACATATATATATATACAAGCATGATAGACATCACATGTGAAACCTAATTAAGTATCAGACGGCATTAATCAAAAGTTTTTTTTTCATTCACTAGCAATACAAATACACAGATCCTGTCCGAATGAAGGATTTTTTTCAGCTTTTTTCTATATGTTTTACTGCATCATCTCACTTATCTTGTATCTAGAGTCTACTCTTTGTAATAATGTAACCATTGCATATATTGTACATTTTGATATATTTTTTCTTCACTGAAATATGATAGTCATGTACATTTTGTATGTCACTCAACAGATTTTTACAATTTTGATCACGCTTATCATGTATCGATTGTTTTTCTTTGTTTGAAAAAACGTTTTACAATTGTATGCATTTGTATTTTCTGCTTTTGCTGCTTTTCTCATGTCTTTCCCTTAATCACAATGCATTTCGACAGTATAGTCGGTCATCATCAGGTGGACACCTGATAAAGGTGGACTATACCACTGAAACACATTGTGATTAAAACAAGACTCTTGCCTTAAGAATCTTTGTCTATTGGTATCTTATCCTGGCGCCCTGATACACTATCTACCATTAATTGTCTCACTATCTGTCACTTTCTGAGGGCTAATGGTGCCGTCACACAGCACGATCTGGCCAGCGATGTCGGAAGCGATGCGCGGGTGTCCGCTCGCTTCCGACATCACTGGCCAGCTGTCACACAGCATCGCTGCGGCCGGCGACACCACAGCGATGCGGGCGGTGACATCGCTCGCTGGGCTGGGCTCAGCCCAGCGAGCGATCCGCAGCAACGCTGCGGTATAGGCTGGATCGCCGCTGACATCGCTCTGGCGATGTCACACGGCGCGATCCAGCCTTATCGCAGGTCGCCGGTTGACAGGTTTAAACCTGTCAACCTGCGACCAGCGATAAAACGCGGTCGCGCCGCTCATTTACACAGCGCGGCGTTGCTAGCGACATCGCTGATACGTCACTTTTTCGGCGATGTCGCTAGCGACGTCGCCAGGACTGACGGCACCTTAAGGGTATGGAGCTGCTGGGGAGAAGATTGCCTGGGTCATAATACTCCAGAACCTGCGCCTGAAGAACCTGCAGTGAGGTCACTGTCACCTGTCTTGCTGCTGAACCTGGAAGCGCTAGGCCGGCTCCACTAGGTGCACATTAGACACCGCACACTGTCAGTCCCTGGTTATACGGGTGGTGCAACCAGGCCAGGTAAAGGGACCCTCTCTCAAACCCCCCTCCCCTAGACCACTGGGTATTACCCTAGGAGCGCCCCTCCTGTCTTTCTATTTCATTCAAATAAATCACTATTCATTGCAACTGCATACCAGGTTTCATATCTACTATAGGATAGGACCCTATTTTGACACTTAGTTACCATAAGTGCTGTGTTTTTTCTGGATCATTCTTTTGACAAATGCATTAATTTTCAGCCTCATTTATCTACAAATGAGGTAGTCTAGGCTATTTTGAAGATTTCCTTATTTATTATTTCCAGCGAAGACCCCCTTAGACTTTAAATATTTCATTTCACTTTCTATGATACACATGTCTATTAGACATCTCTACAGATTACTTTTTTGTTAGGGAATAAATGGAAATCAGACAAGCTGGATCTTATCTCTCCCAACATTATCTGTTGTTTTGGGAGAGTTAAAGGCCATATACATATTAGGCTGTTGGCTGAATCCATTGGTATTACTGGGTTTGGTTGATGTTGGTATGTGCATAGGGGCCTTAAAACAAAATAGTTAGTTGATAACAGTATATCATTTCCCAAAGAAAGTATGTTGCCTTGTTTACAACAAAGAAGAGAAAAAGCGACTATTTGCTCCCTACCTCTATTTATTTTATGGCTCTTCAAGTTTCTGTAGCTGCGTCATCAAGGGTTGATGAGACTAATTTGTAAAAGAATGCTATTGGAAACAAATGCTCACACTTTTGACATCTGATGGCTGCCTAATGAAATAGCTTTAGGAAGTGATTGATCTGAGAGAGAATCCTTTAGTGAAGATTTTAAGGTCCGGGTTGGAGATGATCAATGTTCCTAGACATTGATAGCTTAATAGCCTTGTTTAAGAATGAGGATAAGTATTAATAAGTCCCATGGAAATGGAGGATTGTGAGACTTCAGCAATGACATTATTCACTGTGATTATCTAGGGGCAAGGTTTCAATTAGAACGAGGAAGGAGTAGTCTCATTAAATATTTGGCTTATTGTGCATCCGGTCCAGCTGTCATCAATGCTGTATTTACAATGATGACTTAATTCATCATGGCGTACTTCAAAATAAAACCCTGATGAAGCATCCTCAGAAACCTATAGTGTCATCACGATATAAAATAGGAAAAAGGCAGAGAGAAACATAAATTGTGAAAGTAGCACCTTCTTATTATAAATGTGGCAAGATTGTTTTGTGGAGAAGTAGTCTGTTATCCAAAAATTTACCAATGTCTTCCGAGTACCAATAAATAGGGAATGCTATTATTAACTGCTACATTAGTAGATGCAGTCATGGCCTAAAGTGTTTTACACATGTTTATTTACTTTGTGTATACAATAACCGCAGAAAAAAGGCAAACTGAACATAATTACACAAAAAAAAACTACAAAAAATTGGACCATACAAAATTATTGGCACTTCTCCAATATTGTGGGTAAACAACTTTTTTCAAGCATGGGATGCTCATTCAAGCTCACCTGTGGGAATAGTTGTGGGCAATATGAATATCACTTCTGAAACAAGATAAAAGCGAAGAAGTTGACTCAATCTTTGCAATGTGCGTCTGTGTGTGCCACACTAAGGCTACCTTCACATTTGCGTTCCCATCCGCAGCGTTCTGCGGAGGGGATCCGCAATGTGACCGCAGCACCGCAAGCCCCTATCTTTATAATGGGAGCGCACGGTGATGCGCTTGACTGCGCATGACCGTGCGCACCCATTGACTGCCATATGTGATCTGTACGCAAGCGGATGCCTGCGCACAAATCACACAGTCTCATCCGCACCAGGGACGCGACATGTTGCATTTCTGGTGCGGACGAGAGTGTGTGATTTGTGCGCAGGCATCCGCCTGTGCACAGATCACATATGGCAGTGAATAGGTGCGCACGGTCTTGCGCAGTCAAGCGCAGCACCGTGCGCTCCCATTATAAAGATAGGGGTTTGCGGCGCTGCGGTCACATTGCGGATCCCCTCCGCAGAACGCTGTGGATGGGAACGCAAATGTGAAGGCAGCCTAAGCATGGAGAACAAAAAGAGAAGAGAACTGTCTGAGAACTTGAGAGCCAGGATTGTTGGAAAATATCAACACTTTTTAAGTCTATGGCTAGGGTCACACTTGGGAGCATTACTGGATCCAGTTTTTTCCACTTGTCTTTTAGAGGCATTTTTACCGGATCAGGTACCTGATCAGGTACCTGATGTTACCTATATGTACCATCAGGTACTGGATCAGGTTCCCATAGGGTCCCATGTTAAAAAACTGATCAGGTTTTGCTAAAAGGCCAAAAAATGTTGCAGACCCTATTAAAACCTGACTTCTCAAAAACTGGATCCAGTAGACAGATTGCACTTTGGCAAACAATTGTTAACATTTGAGTCTATGGGTCAGGTACCTGATCACGTTTTCAGGATGAAAAACTGGATCCAGTAACTGGATTGCAAATGCAAGTGTGACCCTAGCCTATCACTAAAGATCTTGAGATTCCTTTGTCCAAAGTGGTCAACATAATTTGAAGTTACTGGACATAGATGAAACTTTGCAATGCAAGATAAATGGTGGATAGATAGCCTCAATCAAGGTCTAAAGAAATTCAAGCTGCCCTGAAGGCTCAAGGTGAATCAGTGTCAGTGAGAACTATAAAATTAAATGCTATGGCAGGGGACCAAGGATTTATGTATAATGTATGCAAACAAGTTAATAGCTTTCTGGGAAAGACCAATCATTTGTAAAGCAAATCATTTTACTGTTTGCCAAAAACAGAATAAGGCTTAAAAAGAAAACAACTCATTAACTACAGTCAAATATGGTGGAGGTTAAAATATGTTGTGGGGTTGTTTTGCTGCATCTGGCACTTTATGAAATTGTAAGAGGATGGACCTGCAGTCCGGAGCCCCCCTGAAGACATTGAATATTTTATACTGTACTGTAGTGATAGATCTTATATAGTAAGGTATCGTACTGTTGTGGATATAATAGGGTGTAGATATAGCAGAGCTGGTTATGTATACAAGGTATATACTTATTGTGCAGTACAGTAGACTGTAAGAAACAATGTAGATAAAAGGTCAGAATCTAATACAGACTATTGAAGGAGGAAGCAGAAAGGTTACATCTGAATGAATCACAGGGGGTGTGGCCAGTCTATAAGCTGAGGAGAGGGACACAAGATTTCAGTAGAGTCTGGAGTCTGGAACCTGGAATACAGGTATAAGAAAGCCTTTCCTAAGGCTGAAAGAAACCAACTACTGGTGTGCTGTGTGAGTGAAGCTGAAGTGAACAGAAAAGCAGCAAGATCACAAGTATGAAATGTGTGGGTGACTGAACCTCAGATGCTGAATAAGATTTTGTGTGGGACAGGCTGAGAGAAGGGAAGTGATTTCAGTGAGGTCCTTAGTTTGGAAGATCCAGAATACAGGATGCTGCCTGGCTTGATGCACAAAAGGGAGATAATGGCCGTGATGGCGTCCTCCGGCATGGGTCACTGTCCAGGGTTGTGTGTGCAAGTAAAGTTAATCCATTCCAGCGGTCTAGTAAAGAACTGTCCACAAGTAAAATACTGTCACTAGTAACCATAAAGATTGCACCTCTGTGTCAGCCAGAAGATGGAAAGAGCATTGAGTTTAATGTCATACAAGCTGTTCACTGTGAAAGAGAACTAAGATCATCAGTACTCACACACCAGGCGCTGCAGAAAGCAGGGTCATTCCCCGTATGACAGGCTTTATGCGATGGTGGGAAAGACGGCTAAGTTGAAGAGGGTAAAAGAAAGCCTGGTAACCAGGCAGAAGGGCCCCTGAAATGGTGAATGGCACTGTGGCCATCAAGAAAGCAGCAGCACATGACCAGAGAAAGTCATACAGCTCATACTGGGCAGCGTGAAAGTGTACCTGGCTGAGAGATTAAGAGGGGAGGCGCAGTGGCTGGAGTCCATTCTAAAAAGGGAGGAACATCTCAGAGGAGCATCCAGTGGAAGCAGAAGGTCTGGCCCAGAGAAGGCGGTATTTGTGAGTGGTGGGCGCGGTGCCGTAAGATATGTAGGCTGGTAACAGAAGACCAGCATGTACTAAAGGTGTGCCTGTGGGCATGGCTAGCAAGATGGATGGGTGATGCTGGAGGTCCGTGCCACTGAGAGAAGCGGGACCTGTGATAAAGAAATGGTGCGTCACTGTCCTGGCTGGCACAACATCAGAGAAATAGTGCAACAACGTGAGACCTTTGATACTGACTGTGAGAAAGAGCGGCCAGGAAATGTTTGCTGACGGGACACTTCTGATACCGATTAGAGTGTCCGAAGGCCAGGATGTCGGCTATGCAGTGTCCTGGGGCCTGCCAATCTTGTAGCCCAAAGACATGGAGCTAGATGGAGATGAGTCAGAGTCTGCAGAGGAGGTAGAATTGATCATCTCAGTTACCCTGGCCCTAGAGTGTCTAAGGGGAGGGGCCCAAGAGAGTTGAGTGTGAACGGCAGTATAATAAGGCCGCGTAGAGGACTTTAATCAGATGAGTGCTCGTGAAGGGGAAACACAGTGGGGAAACACAGTGCACTGTGTAAATATTGCTTTAGTGTAAGTGATTAGTCATGCAAGATTGTATACTGGAGAAGACCACGTGTCATGGTCATGGTAGAAACCCCTGTTTTGGTTAAGGGTTAGAGTCGCTTATCCTCGGGGTAGACTTCCTATTGTCCGTGAAGCTGGCAATTGGGGTTTCTCCGGTTGTATAAATTGTACAGTATGTTATTGTTTCTGGCTGTTGTGGCTGGTATTTTGCTGAGAAGCGAATTACTGTTATATTTTTGATCATTGTAAAGAGAGGTTGATTGATCATATTGTGGTCAGAGTCATTCATGGCACCACCGTATCCCTCATGCACAGGCGACCGGCGTTCTGGTTGTTGCACCGTGGCATAGTCGGCAGATGCTCACTATGGATAATCTCGGCAGAGAAGGAGGTGCTACTGTGCAGTTAATATTTTGTTTTCCCCCTCCCTGCCAGATTGCAGGAATTATGGACAATGAGAGGGATGTGCACCCTTCACCAAATACTCTGTGCTATGGACTGCCTTTTTGCCCCCATGAACTTCCCCTTTGCCCAATGTACTGCCCCATTGCCCTCTGTCCTTTTCTATTACTCCTAAACCATACCCCTTTGCAGCGAGTACATGGTACAGGACTGTCAGCCATAAAGGGGTGAGGAAGAAGAACCGTCCTTGGTTTTGTTTTTGAGCCCTTGGTCAAGGAGGGCTGATGCGTTAAATAGAGACTTGAACATTCTAAGTTTCGGGGTGCCAACCTGGAGGGACAGGTGTCGAGACAACCCAAAGTAAACAGACAGAGTTAATGGACTATTTATATGTGGTTTCTTGTGTGCCCTTATGTTTTTATGTCTTCCAGAGTTCGACATCGCTGAGGACGGCCATGGTTAAAGAGGGGAGGTATGTAAAATGGTGGCCATGCAGTCCTGAGCCCCCCTGAAGACATTGAATATTTAATGGCATTGTTAATAATTTTATTATGTAGCGTGTATTAAGAATACTGTACTATAGTAATAAGAGATGTTATGTAGTAAGGTATTGTACTGTTGTAGTATAATAGGGTATAGATATAGCAGAGCTGGTTATGCATACAAAGTATATGCTTATAGTGTAGTACAATAGACTGTAAAAAAGAATGTAGAAGGTCAGAATCTAACACAGACTATTGTAGAGAGCAGAATGGTTAAATCTGGATGAGTCACAGGGGTGTAGCCAGTCTGTTAGCTGAGGAATGGACACAAGATTTCAGCAGAGTCTGGAGTCTGGAACCTGCAATACAGGTGAAAGAAAGCCCTTCCTAAGGCCAAAAGAGACCAGCCCCTGGTGTGCTGTGAGTGAAGCTGAATTGAACAGAAAAGCAGCAAGATCACAAATTAGAAATGTGTGGGTCACTGAACCTCAGATGCTGAAGAAGATGTTGTGTTGGACAGGCTGAGAGAAGGGAAGTGATTCCAGCAAGGTGCTTAGTTTGGGAGATCCAGAATACAGGATGCTGCCCTATTTGATGCAAGAAAGGAACATAAGGGCTATGATGGCGTCCTCCGGCATGGATCACTGTCCAGGGTTGTGTGTGCAAGTAAAGTAAATCCAATTCAGAGGCCTAGTAAAGAACTGTCCACAAGTAAATAGCCGTCACCAGTAACCATAAAGATTATGTCTCTGCGTCAGACAGAAGATGGGAAGAGCATTGCCTTAAGTTTAATGTTCATACAAGGTATTCACTGTTAAGGAGAAGTAAGATCATCAGCACCCACACACACCAGGGGCTTCAGCCGGTATGACAAGCTGTAGGGTAGGCGATGGTTGGTAAGATGCCTAAGTTGAAGAGGTTAAAGAAAGCCTGGTATCCAGGCAAAAAGGCCCCTGAAATGACAAATGGCACTGTGGCCTTCAAGATAGCAGAAGCATGTGACCAGAGAAGGTCATACAGCTCTCACTGGGCAGAGAAAGCGCCAAAGCACGTAAAAGTGTACCTGGCTGAGAGGTGTGCCGTCTTTGAAGAAGGAAGGTGCAGTGACAATAGTCCATTCTAAAAAGGGAGGAACATCTTGGAGAAACGTCCGGTGGAAGCAGAAGGTCCGGCCCAGAGAAGGCGGTATCTGTGAGTTGTGGGCCCTGTGCCAGAAGAGACATAGGCTGGTGAGAGCAGATAAGTGTGTAATAGAGGTGTGGTTGTGGGCATGGCCAGTGAGATGGATGGGTGATGCGGGAAGTCTTTAATGCTGAAGAGGCTGGACCTGCGATATAGGAAAGGTGCATCACTGTCCTGGCTGGCGTAATGGATGTTCCCTGAGGAAGGAGTTTGGGATATGACTCCAAAACGTGTTGGAAAATAAACTAGCTACTACCATATCCAGTTATCCAGGGAGTAGCCAGTTATAGGAGATATTGCAAGCAACGTTTTTGTGTCTGTGAGAGAATATTGGATTCTCCCGGATTGTCCCAGACAGATAGAAACCAGATGGCAGAGAGCTGCCATCCGGCTTCTATCCGGCCCCATAGGATACTATGGAGCCAAAATCCGGTCCGGGGCTGTCTGGTTTACATGGATAGCCATGGATCGGACCACACATGCAGTGTGAAGCAAACCTTAGTCTTTCAAGAAGAAATGCATGCAGGCCCGGCGTCAGCACCCGACGCACCCGGGCAAGTGCCGGGGCCCGACTGCTTGGAGGGGGCCCACCAGGCCCCTGAGGCTAGGGTCACATTTGCGTTGCGAACCTTGCCTGACACAAGTATTGTCTGCTGCAGCGTAGAGCGTTTAATGCTATGCGCTGACAGCAACGGAGCCCATAGAAACCCGATGTTTACATTGCCAACCAGTGGTTGGCAAGGTAAACATCGGGTTTCTATGGGCTCTAGCGCATAGCATTAAACGCTATGCGCTGTAGCCGAAAAATACTTGCATCAGGCTAGGGTCACAGCGCAAGTGTGACCCTAGCCTCAGGGGCCCCTGAGCACTGCCCCCACAGCCAGGGCCATATCCAGGGATCAGGGGGCAGCTGGGGGGTCATTTTCAGCCTCCTGCAGCACCAGAGGTCTCCCTCCTCCCCCCTCCATGGGAGCCGACAGAGCCGCACACTCTGGGTTGACAGGACCTGTGATGATGTCAATGGAGGGTGTAGTCAGGGGTCACATGATCAGCTCCTCAGTGTATGCAGGACTCTGCTGTGCTGCCCATCATGATGCTCAATTAGGTGAAGTTTGTGTGGGGTCAGGAGGGATTTACAGTGTGAATGTAGCAGAGGCGAGTGTGTACTAGGTGTATGGCAATTAGGTGAAGTTTATGTGTGGGGTCAGGAGGGATTTACAGTGTAAATGTGGCAGAGGCGAGTGTGTACTAAGTGTATGGAACGGAGCCGAGTGGGTACTAGATGTATGGAACGGAGCCGAGTGGGTACTAGGTGTATGGAGCGGAGCCGTGTGTGTACGAGGTGTAAGGAGCGGAGCCGAGTGGGCACTAGGTGTATGGAGCATAGCCGCGTGCGTACGAGGTGTATGGAGCAGAGCCGCGTGCGTACGAGGTGTATGGAGCAGAGCCGCGTGCGTACTAGGTGTACGGAGCGGAGCCGTGTGTGTACGACGAGGGGTATGGAGCGGAGCCCTGTGTGTACGAGGTGTACGGAGTGGAGCCGAGTATTATGAGGTGTGTGGAGCAGAGCCGTGTGTGTACGAGGGGTATGGAGCGGAGCCCTGTGTGTACGAGGTGTACGGAGCGGAGCCATGTGTGTACGAGGTGTATGGAGCGGAGCCGCGTGCGTACGAGGTGTATGGAGCAGAGCTGTGTGCGTACGAGGTGTATGGAGCAGAGCCGCGTGCATACGAGGTATGTGTACCAGTGGTAGCCGCCCGCGGATTCCGCTCCTATAGTCCCAGCCACCTTTGCCAGCAGCATTCGTCTCCATAGTCTCTTCTGCCGCTGTCTGCATTCTGCAGCTCAGCATGGAGGGGCACGATGTTGTCATCACTGTGCTGATATGTGCAGAGCGACCGGAGGAGACCGGAGCGGCGAGAAGAAAGGTGAGGAGAAAGAGAGATCCAGACAGCCAGACACTTCGCTTGGCTGCGGTGCCACCCATAATGCAGTGTGGCTCCATTGAGCTGCTCGCATTACTTGTGCGCTTCAGGATGCTTGCGTATATAACAAGCATCCTCAGATGCCCAAAAATGCAACATTTTGCATTTGAAGGGTATTTTTAAAAAGCGCAAGGGAACGCAAATGCATTTTAGCCCGCTCCTAACAACGTGTAATATACTCACTGTCAAAAACAGCTCTTGCTGGTTTCGGCAGTCACTGTTCCTGTAAGGCTGCCTTCACATAGGCGTTTTTTTTAAATGTGGCAGTTGCAGTAAAATAACCCTGCATCTGCCGCATTTTCCGCCTAGCGGCTGCACTTGCTACACTTTTGCGGCAAGCCCCATGCATTGTCTATGGGGCTTGCGGTAAGTGTGCGGCAATATATATATATAGTCCGCGATATGTACTAAAGGGGGCCCACTGAGACCTTTTCGCCCGGGGCCCACAGAAACCTGGAGCCGGCCCTGAATGCATGTACAACATTTGCTGGCTTCACCCTCAAATAAGAGCCGTCTGAATCACACCAGTTTCTTCACAGAATAATTGACTTCACTAATTGAACTCAATACTGTTATTGTTTAGTATACCCCCCTTTCAATTAATTATTCTAATATACAGACTCAAAGACATGCAGATCAGGAACGTTGAGCCGTTTGGTTTTCTAAGAACTGAATTCAACACCTGATAAATTGTTTGACATGTGGTAATATAACTTATACCAAAAACAGTGAATAATCTGGTTAGACATATTGGACTGCTATTATTTTGAACATCACTGTATATATAACTCTAAATATTTCATAGTTATTGCATAAAATTAGCTAGTATACTCTTAATTATGTGTTCATTCCTTACAATTACTTACCCTCCTTGGTAATCCCATTGCGAGCTCCAGTGATGTGTTCCTTCCGGACACCAGGCTTACAGGACCTATGACTGCACACAGGACCTGGCCATATGGCTCAGCCTGAGAGTCACATGGCTAGGTCCTTTTGACTTCCCGCAGGTCCTGTACAGCGCAATACCTGGAAATAATACATCTCTGGATGCCGCAGCCCTTGGGTAAGGCAATAAACTGTGTATATATGTGTCTGTCTGTCAGTCTGTGTATCTGTTTGTCTGGCCCCCCCTTCCCATTATGGAATAAAACTGCATTTTTGCTTTGAAAAGCAAAAACGCAGCACTAAGAAACAGAGTACTGTCGATGTGATGTTAGCGTCTCAGTCAGTGTCAGACATGGAGCAGCAGGAAGGGTTTGCTGGTGGATTCAAGGAAGGTGAGTACATCGCCGTTTGTTTTTTCATTATGACATGCAGTGAGGGATTAACTCTTCATGAAAGAGAAAACACATTTAAGTGGTTTTAACTATAGATGAGTAAACCTTTTGAAGTTCGGGTTCGGGTCGATACGTCAAACGACAAGAAGTTTACCAACTACATCGGTGAACAGTTGGTTAAAACTTCCAAACCCCATTGGATTCAATGAGAGGCAAAAGATAAGGCATGGAAAACACCTTCAAGGGGTCTCAAAAGCTGCAAAAACAGCTCAAATTAGGGGCAGAGACCAGGAAAAATGCCATCTATTTCTAAAGGTACCTTTACACGCCGCTACAGAAGTTTAGAAACAACCGGGTGTCGGAGACAATTGTACCTTGCACCGTCAAAACACCGCGAGGTAGCGGCGTGTAATTCAGGTTGTTGCCACCGGTCACTGTCGACACCTGTTTTTCAGCAGTGCTCAAAAACAGGTTGGTTTCAACCCATGGTAGCGGCGTGTAATCGAGGAACAGGAAGGTTTTTGCGACACCTAGTCTCCCTGGGGCGTGACACAGCCTCCGGGATACCACGCCCCATCAGCGATCATTGGTGGAAGCTTCTACGTTACGATTGGTTGTCCCTGCATAGGGCGGCATATTTAAGGAGCTGACCAGTCACACTACACAATTGCAATAGCATCATGTATTAGCCAGCCTTCCTGCGCTGGCTGGCCAATCATGATGCTATTGCTTTGTCCAATCACCGTACGAGCGTCTCGTAATCCACAACTCTGGCACGCCTATGTGTTGTCCCTGCTGCCCCATGTCCTCCCATATTCCCTTGTGGTAGCGGCGTGTAAATGAGGGAAGGTGCTCCACAGAAGGTAACCTGCGGCACCCGTCGGTGCCTCCAGGGATAGAATAAACCTTCTGTAGAGCACCTTGTAGCGGCGTGTAAAGGCGGTATCATGTACCGTTAGGTGCATGTGAGACACCCGGTTGTTTCTAACCTTCTGTAGCGGCGTATAAAGGTACCTTCAGAGTTAGAATTTGTACCATGGTGCATTAAGGATGCATAAGGCAAGGCCTGACCAAGCATTTCAAGCTTCAACATTGATCAGGAATAGAAAGATGAATGACAGGCATAGGCATCGTGCTGAGAGAATCTTGCTAAATTCAGGAAGCACACAACAAAGATATTACAAGAAGAGTCTCCCCATTTTTAAACATTCTCTCTCTCTCCATATTCTGGTATTTGGCAAATATTAATAATGATGGTAATCCTAATTGACCTAAAAAGGGAAAGGTTTATTCTGATTTCATGTCAGGAAATGAGATAAACATGCATATGTTTCTTTTTATATAGTGTATGTAAACTTATGGTTTCAACTGCATATGAATAGGGATGAGCGAGTATACTACTCGTAACTATTCAGTACTCACCGAAAAAATACGGTATTCAGGCTACTCGCTACTCCGCAAGTTTTCTTGTGATTACTCGTTAGGAATAGCGAGTAGTACATTCACTTTCGCAATGTAGTTAATAAAAGGTGTTCAAAATAAAAAAAATAGCATACCTATCCAACGGCTGTCCCGGGACCCGAAAAGAACACGCACCAACTGATCACTAGCGACCATCTGATTGGCCATCAGACTTTAGGTCCTGGCAGCCCATCGGATGTGTTCTTTTCAGGTCCCGGGACAGTCGTCGGATAGGTATGTTTTATTTTTTATTTTTATCACTTTTTATTAACTTTTATTTCTCTTTTGCAGTGTATATAGATACACTGCAAAAGTACTCACATTTCCTATTGACTTGCTTTGGACTCACTACTCGTAACGAGTACCCGAGTATTAGGACCTACTCGTTATGAGTATTGTGAGTCTGAATATTTCACTACTTGTTCATCCACATATATAAACCTTTTGTCAGTACTCGATGAGATTGCCAAAAACCTCCCCTTTTATAGTTTTATATTTAGAGTCACTATGTCAGGATGGCCATCACTACTTATTCCAATATTTCACATCCCCAACTTCCCATCTGCAGTTGATCCTCAGGGCTTGGTATTATGGTTAAATATCAGTGATTTTAGATGCTTACAGATTTCCTTTTACATAGAAAACTGATGACCATGAAATTTTTCAAGATAACCTACAAAAACCCTGCATCCTCTCCCTCAGCTGGACATTTAAGAAAACTATATATATACTAGATGGCGGCCCGATTCTAAAGAATCGGGTATTCTAGCCTATGGTTATTAGGGTATACGGCGGCTCAGTGGTTAGCAGACTATACAGCGGCTGAGTGGTTAGCAGAGTATACGGAGGCTCAGTGGCTAATAGTCTGCTTTAGGGCAGAGTGCAGTGGTCAGGGGCAGAGTGCAGTGGTCAGCAGCCCGATGCAATTGCATCGGGAGTGCGGTGAAATGAATTGTGTGTATAGAGGCGGGTCAGTGGGTAGCAGAGTATACAGGGGGCTCTGAGGGTAGCAGATTATACAGGCAGCTCTGTGGGTAGCAGAGTATACAGGCGGCTCTGTAGATAGCAGAGTATAATGTGGCGGGAGGCTGGAGGGGTGAGGAGAGGTGGCGCTGGAGGGGTGAGGAGAGGTGAGGCAGGAGGGGTGAGGACAGATGCAGCTGGAGGGGTGAGGAGAGAGGAGGCTGGAGCGGCGACATGAGTGTTCGGCACACCTCTGCTCCTCTAGGCTGCACACATCACGGCGGTAGTCTCCCGCCCGTGATGTGTGTTTTAGGCAGTGTATAGGCGGCCGTAAGCATGGCGGGGCTGCCTGAGTCCCACTTCGCTTAGGGCCGGCATGTTGGTCCACTGTGGACAGGTGTAGCGCTGTGGTGACGTCACTTTGGCGATGACAAAGTGACGGAAGTGCTGGCTAAAATGACAGAAGTGAGCCTTCGGGTTTTATATATTAGATATAGCAGTACTATGGTATATGGCGGTACAGTATAGCAGATGTATAGCAGCACTATAGTATATGGCAATATATTACAGTATATATACAGGTGGACTATAGTATATGGGGGTATTTTATAGCACATGTATAGCAGCGCTATGGTATATGGCGGTACATTACAGTACATGTATAGCAGTGCTATGGTGTATGGTGGTATATTACATTACATGTATAGCAGCGCTATAGTATATGGCGATACATTACAGTACATGTATAGCAGCACTATAGTATATGACAGTATATTACAGTATATGTAGAGTTTAACTATAGTATATGGTGGAATTTTATAGCACATGTATAGCAGCACTATAGTATATGGCCATACTCTGCTCCCCCCCGCTCCTCCCTTCAAAAAATAAAAAAATCCCCAGTGAGGATACTCACATGTCCGCCGGCTCGCTCCACCTTCGTCTTCTGGGTCCTACAGGGGTTTAGGACCCGTCGTTGCCTGGGAAACCGTTTAGCTGATTGGTCACATGACCGCTAACTGGCAGGGGGGCAGGATGGATTAGGGGGCAGGATGGTGACGGTGGGTGGAGTGGTGGCAGGATGGAGCGAGCGGGGCAGGATGGAGGCGGCGGGGCAGGATGGTAGCGGGGGGGCAGGATGGAGCCGGCGGGGGGGGGGCAGGATGTTGCTGGCGGGGCATGATGGTGGCAGGGGGGCAGGATGAAGCAAGCAGGGCAGGATGGAGGGAGCAGGACAGGATGGTGGCGGGGGGGCAGAATGGAGCGAGCGGGACAGGATGGATCTGGCGGGGGGCAGGATGGAGGCGGCGGGGGGGGGCAGGATGCAGCCGGGGGGCAGGATGCAGCCGAGGGGGGGGCAGGATGGAGGCGGCGGGGGGGGCGCAGGATGGAAGCAGGGGGAGGCAGGATGCAGCCGAGGGGGGGGCAGGATGGAGGCGGCGGGGGGCAGGATGAAGGCAATGTGGGGGGGCAGGATGGAGCTGGTCTGCGGGGGGGGAGGATGGAGGCGGCGGGGGGGTTAGGATGGAGCCGGGGGGGGGGGAGCAGGATGCGGCCGGGGGGGCAGGATGCAGCCGAGGGGGGGGCAGGATGGAGGCGGCGGGGGGGGCAGGATGGAGGAGGTGGGGGGGGCAGGATGGAGGCGGCGGGGGGGGGCAGGATGGAGCCAGCGGGGGGGCAGGATGTTGATGGCGGGGGGGCAGGATGGAGGCAACGTGGGGGCAGGATGGAGTCGGTGGGGGGGCAGGATGGAGCTGGTGTGGGGGGGGCAGGATGGAGGCGGCGGGAGGGGGCAGGATGGAGCCGGCGGGGGGGTCAGGATGGAGCCGGCGGGGGGGCAGGATGGTGCTGGCGGGAGGGCAGGATGGAGGCAGTGGGGAGGGCAGGATGGGTATGTGTGGGGGGGCAGGATGGAGCTGGTGGGGGGGGGCAGGATGGAGCCAGCGAGGGAAGCAGGATGGAGCCAGCGGGGGGGCAGGATGGTGATGGCGGGGGGGCAGGATGGAGGCGGCGTGGGGGCAGGATGGAGCCGGTGGGGGGGCAGGATGGAGCTGGTGTGTGGGGGGGCAGGATGGAGTGGGCGGGGGGGCAGGATGGAGCTGGTGTGGGGGGGGCAGGATGCAGCCGAGGGGGGGTGGGGCAGGATGGAGGCAGTGGGGGGGGGCAGGATGGAGCCGGTGGGGGGTGCAGGATGGAGCGGGCGAGGGGGCAGGATGGAGCCGGCGGGGGGGCAGGATGGAGCCGGTGGGGGGGCAGGATGGAGCTGGTGTGGGGGGGGGCAGGATAGAGCTGGTGTGGGGGGGGGCAGGATGGAGCCGGCGGGGGGGGCAGGATGGTGGTGGCAGGGGGTGGGGAAATATGGATGAGAGGATACACAGGCGTGTGGTGGCTTGCAGGACCTGTTGGTGCCTGGGAAACCAATCAGGTGATCCCAGGCAACCACAGGTCCTCAAGGCATGGAGCTAGAGGAGGTAGATGGAGGGCGCCGGCGGACGGGTGAGTATCCTCTATGAGTTTTTTTTTTTGTTTTATTAGAAGCAAGCAGCGGGGGGGCCGCAGGACCCGCGGGGGGCAGGACGACCCGCGGGGGGGCAGGACGACCCGCGAAGGGCGCAGGGGGGTAGGAGCAGCCGCGGGGGGGGGCCGCAGGAACCGCGGGGAGGCAGGACGACCCGCGGGGGGCCCGGAGCAGTGGCAGGGGGGGGCAGGACGACCCACGGGGGGGCCCGCAGGAGCCGTGGGGGGGCAGAAACAGCGGCGGGGGGCCCGCAGGAGCCGCGGGGGGTAGGAGCAGGCGCGGGGGGGCCGCAGGAGCGGGCGAAACTTCTGAGAGTGGAACGTTCTTCCGCCGTTTCCTGTAGCCCGCAGCGGTGACGTCACCACCATGGTCCGGAGGCCATCACGGAAGTAACCTTGGGGTTTTCCGGAAGTGGCCTAGGCTTGTATATATTTAGATACACACATATAACAGTATACACACACAGTATACACACACACATATTACAGTATACAGACACACACACACACAGTATACACACACACATATACAGTACAAACAGTATACACACACACTACAGTATACACACATATACAGTATACTCACACACACATACAGTATACACACACATACAAAATACACACATATATAGTATATACACAGAAAAAATATCAGATACACAACACAGTATACATACAGTAACACACACACAGTATAACACACGTATACACACAACAGTATACACACACAATACAGTATACACACACATACAGTATACAACACACACATATACAGTATACACAATACAGTATACACACACATATACAGTATACACAACACATACAGTATACACAAACAATACAGTATAAACAGTATCACACATATACAGTATACACACATACAGTATACCAAACATACAGTATTCACACATATACAGTATAAACAACAGTATACACACACACAGTATACACACACAACAGTATATACACACACATACAGTATACCACACATACAGTACCCACACACATACAGTATACACACACACATACAGTATACACAGACACATATACAGTATACACATATAACAGTATACACACACATACAGTATACACACACACACATTACAGTATATACACACACACATACAGTATACACACACATACAGTATACACACACACATAAAGAGTATACAGACACATACAGTTTACACACACACATACAGTATACACACACACATACAGTATAGACAGACACATATACAGTAAACATATATATACAGTATACACACACATATACAGTATACACACACATACACACATACAGTATATACACACACACATACAATATACACACACATACAGTATACACACACAGACAGTATACACACACATATACAGTATACACACACACATATACAGTATACACACACACATACAGTATACACACACATATAGTATACACACACACATACAGTATACATACACACACATATAATCTCACTCTTCAGTGCAGGAGACTGTGTATGAAGAAGCCGCAGATCTCCTCTATCTCTGTGTGATCAGAGCTGTCTCCTCAGCTCTGCAGCATTTCCCCTGAAGACTACATCTCCCATCATGCACCGCGGTTCCTCCCTTGTGACGCCATGATCCTGGAAGCAGTGAGGAATCTAAGGGGGAGGTGGCATCCAGCCTATTATTGTGTGATAGGGGTGGTCCCCTTGGGCTTGTTCCGGCCACCCCTAGGCTCAGCAGAGACCTTAATGGATGCGGCTGGGGCCAGGTGTGTGGTGCGGACACGCCCCTTAGTTACCCGACCGCGGCCTTGGTTACCAAGCTCTCCGGGGAGCGTGGAGGGGAGACCGGGGAGCGTGGAGGGGAGATCGGGGAGCATGGAGGGGAGACCGGGGAGCGTGGAGGGGAGACCGGGGAGCGTGGAGGGGAGACCGGGGAGCGTGGAGCGTGGAGGGGAGACCGGGGAGCGTGGAGCGTGGAGGGAGATGACCTTAACGCACTTCCGTAAGTTTGGCAGCCACGTCCACGACGACGGAAGTAGCGCCGAAAATGACGGAAGTGCGCTATGGCAATTATATATTAGATACATATATACATATATATATATATATATATATATATATATATATATATATATATATATAGTTTAATTAATACCCTAGTAGCTCATATTCCTATACTTGAACTTGCCCCAATGAAATATTTAATATTTTTGCTTATTCCAGACAAATAAACTTTAGTATAATTTATGCCCATCTAAATACCACACACAAACTGTCCAAACTACCTTATATGATTCAATGGGAAACAGATATGGAAAAAAAGTTCAGATTGAAGACTAGAGTTGCCTTTATATAATAGCTGCTAGCAGGGTAAGTTGACAGATCACTCCAATAGAATCTTCCTTTAAAATCCTTCACAGTACGAGTCTGGTTTAACCAAGAATTCATACTCTCGCCCTAGATGTATGCTCTCTATACTTTAGAGGTTGTGGGAAGGAGGACACATATTTCCAATACGTCACACAGCTATAAAATAGTGGAAAAGGGAAAGTCCAACTTCAGCCAAATTCAGTGATCATTTTGCAAAAGGCCATAGATAAATATTCAATTTTAGAAAGGTTTTATGTTTTTTTATTCTCATTACATCATGAAGCTCCCAAGGAAGTGACAAGTCCTCCTTCATGTCAAAATTCAAACAAAATAAGCACCATCTTTGCCAGTATTAAAATCAGTATTTTATTGTTTGCTTTATGATAATGCTGTCCAATTGTAACTTTAAAGTTTCAGATGAAAAAATAAGCTGTAGCAGAAAAAGGGGGTATATTACAATAATAAAATATGTCTTTGTTAGGCTAGGGTCACACTTGCGTTTTTTTTTTTTTTTAAATCTGATCCGGTTTTGAGCTTTTAAAAAGCTCAAAAACGGAGCAGGAAACGCTCCTCATAGGAGCCTATTATAAAAACCGGCTTGCTTTACAAGCAATCCACTTACCGCCTCCGGCTCTGCAACCTGCATAAAAAATCATGCAGGCTGCAGTTTTCGGAGTGCTTCTCTGACCCGCAATGCGGTACCTGGATTGCTCAGGATGTGTAATCCTGAGCAATCCGGTTACCGTACAGTTTGCTCATCCCTGCTGCCGCAGGGATGAGCAAACTGTCATCACTGTTGAAAAATAATAAATATTATTAATAATTGTGGCCATAATGTCTCTCGGGGGTTCCCACCCACCCTAGAGACATGCTTCCCTATCAGATGCGCATATAATGATTTCATTGCTGATGTACAGTAAGCCAGCTCCTGTCGGCTTTGTTCATTTTTATGAATGAAGCCGCCGGCTCCCCTGTGAGCGGCACGCATACTATACGTATGTACGTATAGTATGTGCGCTGCCCAGGGTCCTGTAGCCATTTAAAGTAGATCTATGGGCTGCGCAGCGCCATAGATCTACTGTAAAAGCCTTCAGAACCTCGGACAGCACACATACTATATGTACATTATGTATGGTATGCGCGCTGCTCACAGGGGAGCTGGCGGCTTCATTCATAAAAATGTACAGAGCCAACAGGAGCTGGCTTACTGTACATCAGCAATTAAATCATTATATGCGCATCTGATAGGGCAGCATGTCTCTAGTGTGGATGGGAACCCCGAGAGACATTATGGCCACAATTATTAATAATATTTATTATTTTTAAACAGTGATAACAGTTTGCTCATCCCTACGGCAGCAGGGATGAGCAAACTGTACGGTAACCGGATTGCTCCGGATTACACATCCTGAGAAATCCGGTTACCACATTGCGGTTCCCTCCACACATTTTTGTTAAAAAAATGTGTGGGACCGCAATTGCGTTCACCGCATCCGGGTCAGGATGCGGTGAACGCAATTTTATGAAAAAGTGTGACCCTAGCTTTAGTCGTCCTGTAATCATTCTAAGGCTGGCTTCACACTGCAGTTTTTTCACTGATCAGTGTCCATCCAGTTTGTGTGCCAAAACCAGGAGTGTCTCCAAAACTCAGAACAGGTGTCAATCTTTCAATTATAGTTTTTCTCTGCAAGTTCCTCTCCTGGATCCTCTCCTGGTTTTGACACACAAACTGGATGGACACTGATCAGTAAAAAACTGCAGTGTGAAAGCAGCCTTACTACTCGTATATCCTCATCTGACTGCTATAGAAAATTACTGGACTTAATGGTTTTAATGGTAAATGAACTCTGAGATCAGTGATAGGATTCAATGGTCACATGTGGGTGGTAGTCATCACATCTCCACTGCAAAGCAAATGTCAAAGATCAGTGGGACCAGAGGGGCACCTCTGCTAGGACAGCATAGGAGTTATCTTTATATTAATAGGTTACAATAAACAAATTAACAATGACAGACTGGTACAGAGGGAGGAGAACCCTACTCTGGCAGGCTTACATTCTACAGTACTACGGTATTTTGGTCTGGGAACTTGCTATCTACCTTATGGAGTTATTCCACTTCCTTACTGAAGTGCAAATTTACTGTATTTTGGTATCTTAATGCATTCTATAACTTCTAGCCATTCTGTAAAATAATCTGGGACAGCTTCTTTAATCTTACAACATGTTCACATTTACATTACGAACCAAAGCCGTTATCAGAACATACCTTATAGGACTCCGGTTTACTCTGAATTTGTTTATATCTGGAAAACATCTTGAAGTGGATCCAGAAATAACAACATTCTTAATTGCTGAAACCTCGCTGCAAATGAACCAGCAATTTGGTTATAGGTTTGTATTAAGGATTCCTTGACATGACTGAGACTGTATTTGTGTGTATACAGATCAGCCTTCCCATTACTAAGATAGATTGATAGTATAAAAATACACATTTTGTCTCTTTGTGGTCTTAAACGACTTATTGTGGAAATTTGCCATGAACTCTGTTACAACACACTATTTTCTGGAACTGTTGTCTAAAGTCTTGTCTGGTGAAAGAAATAGTACATTTTCTTTGGCTACCAACCAAAGAGATTTATATTGGTCCTGAAAATCTAATAAGATGCAGATAATGTTTGAAAACATAAACAGTTACATAAATGAGATAGTAGTGAGTAATTTTATTTAGAAAATGTAGATTTCTCTGTAGTCCAACAGCAAACCCGGCTAGACTTTTTGGACCAAGTTTCCAAAGAAATAATAGTCCCATGGATAATTCACATGCCAAAATTAAATGTGTTTAAAATAAAACATGTCTTCTGAGTTATAGAATTTAGCCGTACTGCTCACAGAAATACTAGAGTATATTGCTAAATTCTTTGTACTAAAACATCATTCATTTCATGGCTTGATCTGGGATTGGATCAGGGATAGACAACTTAGGCTGCTTTCACATAACGATTTTCGGTCATCTGATTGTATCCGTTTCAAAACGGATACAATCAGATCCGAAATCGGACCCCATGTTCCCCTATGGGAATCGGATGGGATTGGATGTGCCACTATTGGCATCCGATTTTGGCACCATCCGATCCCATCCGATTTAATCACAGCACAAAATCGTAGCCTGCTACGATTTTGTGTCCGTGACTCACATCGGACAGCATCGGATCACTGCTGATCCGAGGCTGATCCGAGTGCCCACAGAATGGGAGCCTATGGACATCGGATCCGAGTTCACCTCGGATCCGATGACGGCTCCGTATTCCCTGTCTTTTCCTGCTGCTGTCTCCTCCATCTTCTTCCCTCTCCTATTCTACTCTGTCTCCCCGCTATTCTACTCTGTCCCCCCGCTATTCTTTGCTGTGCCCCAGCTTCTCTATCCTCCTCTATCCCTATCCTGTCCCTCTTCTCTTCCCTGGTGTGTAAAAAAATAAAAAAACCTCCTCCTGGAGGATACATCACCTCTCACAGGCTCCAACGCTGCAGCACCATCAGGACTGAAGGACCTGTGTTGATGTCACAGATTCGGTCACATGACCCGTCAGCTGATCGGGTCTGTGACATCATCACAGGCTCTTCAGTCCTGATGGTGCTGCAGCGTTGGAGCCGGTGAGAGGTGATGTATCCTCCGAAAGGAGTTTTTTTTTTATTTTTTTACACACCAGGGAAGAGAAGAGGGACAGGATAGGGATAGAGGAGGATAGAGAATTGGGGGCACAGCAAAGTATAGCGGGGGTACAGAGTATAATAGAAGATGGAGGAGGCAGGAGTAGGCAGAGACAGGGGACCGCAGGATCCACACGGATCCTGCAGATCGGATGGCTATTTGCCTTCCGATTGCAGGGATCCGTGTGGATCCGTGCCTGTCCGTGGGATCCTCCTTCAAAGTCGGATCCCACGGACAGGCACAAAATTGTGGTGTGAAAGCACCCTTAAAGGGTACCTTTACACACGGCAACTTTTCTAGGAATTTCACTGGCAACTTACTGGTTGCAATGAAATCATGGACACATTCTTCTATCTTGTTGCTGTGTACAAATGGAACAATGTCTCCATGATTTCACTGCAACCAGTAAGTTGCCGGTGAAATTCCTAGAAAAGTTGCTGCGTGTAAAGGTACCTAAAGGGAATCTGTCAGGTCAAAAATCAATATGTAACTGATATCATTTTTTAATTCCTTTGGTGAAGCTCTTTCTATTCATGTATTTCTTTTATTTATACTCTCCCCCAATATCCTTTGTAAACTGCAAATAATGAGATTTATTCCATCTGTCAATCACAGTGAGTGATCACTTACTTCTGTTGCACACTCCCCAAGGATTGAACTGCACTGCACACAAGGAAAGTTCAGTAGAAATCATTCACATGGGGGAGGGCTCTGTGTCCTTCTGTCTGCTCTCCTTGTATGCAACAAAACAAATGTTCCAAATAACACATAGGGCCTTTTCACATCTGCATTTCTTTTCCGCTTGGGTTACAATGTGTTTTGACAGCATGTGTGTCAAAAATGCATTTCAAACACATCCATAAACGCACCCATTGATTTAAATGGAAAACCCAATGAAAACGCATGCAAAAACACATGTCATTTTCAGAAAATACAGAATGCATGCATTCTTGCAAACGCAGCCCAAACCGTTGCATGCAGCGTAAATGGGCAAGTTTGCACCTGTTCTGGTTGCAGGGAAAAGATCCTTTAGCTGCTGGAGAGGACAGAAAAAGGAATGCACATGTATTGTGTTTTTGAGGTACAGTTTTATTGCTCACTCAAAAAAGGCCAAAAAAATCTTTACACAACGTTTCAACCCTTATTTGGGTCTTTTTCACAGTGATGTTTTCTACAATGAAAATACATACAGAATAAAAAATAATAACATCATTAATCATGAATAACTAAATTTCGTTCGGTTAGTTTAGACAGTGAAAATAAACTGAACTTGATATATATATACATACACAAAGGCATATTAGAATCATATACCAGTTTTGAGTACATACATGATACAACATGTTACATCAAAGACATAATTTATACGACAGGTGGTCAAGTTGATGCCACCAGATTCAATATATTACATATTCTTTTTATAATATACTAGATGGCGGCCCGATTCTAAAAAATCGGGTAGTCTAGAATCCATATATAGTTTATTTACTAATAGTTATGGGAGTGCGGTGAAATGAATTGTGTGTATACAGGCGGCTTTGTGGGTAGCAGAGTATACAGGCGGCTCTGTGGGTAGCAGAGTATACGGTGGCTCAGTGGTTAGCACTGCGCAGTGGCTCAGTGGTTAGCACTGCGCAGTTGCTCAGTGGTTAGCATTGAGGGCGGAGAAAGTGGTCAGCACAGTCGGCGCAGTGCCATGGGCAGAGTGGTCAGCGCAGTGCCGTGGGCAGAGTGGTCAGCTCAGTGCCGTGGGCAGAGTGGTCAGCGCAGTGCCATGGGCAGAGTGGTGAGTGCAGTACCGTGGGTAGAGTGGTGAGCGCAGTGCCGTGGGCAGAGTGGTGAGCGCAGTGCCGTGGGCAGAGTGGTGAGCGCAGTGCCGTGGGCAGAGTGGTGAGCGCAGTGCCATGGGCAGAGTGGTCAGCGCAGTGCCGTGGGCAGAGTGGTCAGTGCAGTGCCATGGGTAGAGTGGTCAGTGCAGTGCCGTGGGCAGAGTGGTCAGTGCAGTGCCGTGGGCAGAGTGGTGAGCACAGTGCCGTGGGCAGAGTGGTCAGCGCAGTGCCGTGGGCAGAGTGGTCAGCGCAGTGCCGTGGGCAGAGTGGTGAGCGCAGTGCCGTGGGCAGAGTGGTGAGCGCAGTGCTGTGGGCAGAGTGGGCAGCGCAGTGCCGTGGGCAGAGTGGTGAGCGCAGTGCCATGGGCAGAGTGGTGAGCGCAGTGCCGTGGGCAGAGTGGTCAGCGCAGTGCCGTGGGCAGAGTGGTCAGTGCAGTGCCGTGGGCAGAGTCAGCTCAGCGCCGTGGGCAGAGTGGTGAGCACAGCACCGTGGGCAGAGGGGTGAGCGCCACGCCGTGGACAGAGTGGTGAGTGCAGTGCCGTGGGCAGAGTGGTCATCGCACTGTCATGGGCAGAGTGGTCAGCTCAGCACCGTGGGCAGAGTGGTGAGTGCAGTGCCATGGGCAGAGTGGTCAGCGCACACACTCACACATACACACACATACACACTCCGCTATACTTACCACTGGCCCTGCGTCTTCTCCGCCGCCTGGATTCTCAGTCGACATGTCGCCGCCCCCGGACGACTGGATCCTATATGGCGTCCGGGAAGTCTCGCAAAACTTCCTGGACGCCATTTTGAAGAAAGTATGTCGCGCCCCCGGACGACTGGGTCCAATATGTAGTCCTGGAAGTCTCGCGAGACTTCTCGGATGCCATATTGAATCCAGTAGTTCGGGGGCGGTGACATGTCGACTGAGGATGCAGGGCCGGTGGTAAGTATAGGAAAGTGTGTGTGTGTTCCTTCTTACGGCCGCCATCTTGCCTCACCCTCAACGGGTGTAGAGCTCCAGTGACGTCACCGGACAAAGTGACGGAAGTGGTGGACAAAGTGACGGAAGTGCCTTCGGCTTTTATATATTAGATTTTGACAATTTTTTGAAAATATAAATACCTAGGCTGGAGTATCCAAATGGTTTAGTGAGTGAGCTCTAATGAATATGGATTGCGTTCCTGGGAGTGACTATACAGTCATGGCCAAAAGTATTGACACCCCTGCAATTCTGTCAGATAATACTCAGTTTCTTCCTGAAAATGATTGCAATCACAAATTCTTTGATATTATTATCTTCATTTAATTTGTCTTCAATGAAAAAGACACATAAAGAATTGTTCTAAAGCCAAACTGGATATAATTCCACACCAAACATAAAAAAGGGGGTGGACAAAAGTATTGGCACCCTTAGAAAAATCATGTGATGCTTCTCTAATTTTTGTAATTAACAGCACCTGTAACTTACCTGTGGCACCTAACAGGTGTTGGCAATAACTAAATCACACTAGCAGCCAGTTGACATGGATTAAAGTTGACTTAACCGCTGTCCTGTGTCCTTGTGTGTACTACATTGAGCATGGAGAAAAGAAAGACCAAAGAACTGTCAGGGGACTTGAGAAACCAAATTGTGAGGAAGCATGAGCAATCTCAAGGCTACAAGTCCATCTCCAAAACCTGAATGTTCCTGTGTCTACCGTGCGCATAGTCATCAAGAAGTTTAAAGCCCATAGCACTGTGGCTCACCTCCCTAGATGTGGATGGAAAAGAAAAATTGACGAGCGATTTCAACGCAAGATTGTGCGGATGGTGGATAAAGAACCTCAACTAACATCCAAACAAGTTTAAGCTGCCCTGCAGTCCAAGGGTACAACAGTGTCAACCCGTACTATCCGTCGGCGTCTGAATGAAAAGGGACTGTATGGTAGGAGACCCAGTAAGACCCCACTTCTTACCCCGAGACATAAAAAAGCCAGGCTTCCAGTAGGACAATGACCCAAAACACACTTCAAAAAGCACTAGAAAATGGTTTGAAAGAAAGCACTGGAAACTTCTAAGGTGGCCAGCAATGAGTCCAGACCTGAATCCCATAGAACACCTGTGGAGAGATCTAAAAATGGCAGTTTGGAGAAGGCACCCTTCAAATATCAGGGACCTGGAGCAGTTTGCCAAAGAAGAATGGTCTAAAATTCCATCAGAGCATTGTAAAAAACTCATTGATGGTTACCGGAAGTGGTTGATCGCAGTTATTTTGGCTAAAGGCTGTGCAACCAAGTATTAGGCTGAGGGTGCCAATACTTTTGTCCGGCCCATTTTTGGAGTTTTGTGTGAAATGATCAATGTTTTGCTTTTTGCTTCATTCTCTTTTGTGTTTTTTCATTTAAGACAAATTAAATGAAGATAATAATACCAAAGAATTTGTGATTGCAATCATTTTCAGGAAGAAACTGAGTATTATCTGACAGAATTGCAGGGGTGTCAATACTTTTGGCCAACACTGTATGTATTATTGACAATGTAGATACAAACTGCCAAAGGTATATAGAGGAGAAAAGTTAAAAAATAAAATGTTGGAAGAATTGAAAAAAGTGAATAGAGAAGGGAGAAAGGGAGAAAATTAGGGTAAATAGTATGAAAAATAGGTATAGAACCTGAAGAAAAGTGGAATACCGTAAAATTAGAGTTTTTTACAGTGGGCCCCCTATATAGTATAGCCTATATTACATGTGAGTAGGGAAGGGAAGAAAAGAAGGAAATGTATAGGAATCATTGTAAATTACCAGTATACCTCATAGATTCCAACATATAGAATAGTAAACACTCGCGTGTATAGCATATGCTGACATATGGGAAATGGTTCTTATTCCCTGTATGATAATGAACAACTGTGAATTATATTGAGTGAGCAATAAAACCTCAAAAACACAATATATGTGGAATCCTTTTTCTATCCTGTCCAGCAGCTAAAGGAACTTTTCCCTGCAACTAGAACAGGTGCAAAAAGTGCCCTTTTATAATGACTACGGACAAGATAAAGATTCCCAGGACAGATCGGGACTACAAGATCCCAGGTAACTTCAGTTGCACCACAAGCAATGTGGTGTATTTAACCATATGTACCAAATGTCCAACAGGTGGCATGTACATAGGTGAGACCAGACAAAAATTCAGAACAAGAATGAATTCTCATCACTACGCAATAAAAGACAGGCGTATGGATCTACCTGTAACAAAGCATTTTTGCAGCTCTGTCCGTAGGGTAACAGACATGGGGCTGCTCATTTTAAAAAGTAACTTCAAATCTCAGAAACAGAGAAGAATTTGGGAATATAAATTGATAATTGAAAGCAGGATTGAAAGTCTCACATGGATTCCTGCTTTTCTATACCAATTAAAAGGGCATGTGGGGATATCACATCTTCGAACAGACCCCAGTTAGAGGACAATGAACTTTTGACACTTCTTACATGAATTGTCTCATATGCATTTATAGCTTTCTACACTCACTGAGGAATAGTCAGGTGTCCACAAATCACCAATTATAGAACAATAATACAATCTGTTCCTCCTATTTCAGAATTTTGATTTTAACTCCCCAGCTCCTCTCCCCCTCCTAAGACTGACTCTGCTTTACGTCACCTGTCATATACTACATCATCCCACCCTGCATATGTATATATGTGTGTGTCTTCAGCAGATGTGTCATTATCAGTCTGATGAAGAGGCCGTAGTGTACCTGAAAGCTTGCTTTACTTACCATCTTTTCAGTTAGCCATTAAAAGGTATCAACCACTGAGGATTCTCAGATTCTAATATTTTTGAATAATAAATGAATATTTACATACTGCTGACTATTCAGCAGTGAAAGTAATGAGCAAGAATAGTGAAGAAGCTGCTGGGTGTGAAGATGCTTATAGAAAGAGAACTACAAAGGATACAGTAATGATGTTTGCATATTCTGAAAGGGCTGCTTGAGTATTATTTAAGGGTACTATTAGTATCATACTGAAAAATGACCCGAAAGAGTCCCTTTAGTATTGGAAATATTTTTTCAATTACAAAAGGCAGGAATTAATAAGAATATTCACTACCATGCTTTACCACATATTTGTTAATAAATTGTAAATATAATTTTCCCATTCGTAGACAAACGAGGATGCCATCCAAACCATGTTTTCTTATAGTTTTTGTAATCTTTTGTCTTGCATTAGTATTGCATTGTCTGCAGTACACTAGAGATAAATGGCTTATTCTTAGGGATGGGCGAATCTACTCGCTAGGACTCGTTACTCGGCGAGTAGTAACGGACTCGCAGGACTCGCTACTCGGCGAGTTTCCCAGTGATTACTCGCACGAGTCCAATGCAAATCAATATCAATCCTAGTTTTGTCAGAAACGCTGACAAAACTAGGATTGCCATTGTTTGCATTAGACTCGGCTACTGTGCCAGTGATAGCAGGGAAACTCGCAAAGTAACTGCTGTTACATTGCAGAGCCGAGTCCAGCTGTCTTCTCTGTGCAGCTCCAGGGTCCTAGAGCCCGCCTGCTCACAGACATGATGTAGCAGTGCTGAGATTGTTCTCAGTCTGCTCATTCCCTGCGCATAGACATCTATCTATGCACAGGGGATGTAGCAGAGAGGACATCGCGTTTTGGACTACGTCGGACGGAAGAGGATTTTTTTAATTAAAGATGGAGTCCCTAATGGATTTTTTTTTTATTTCAAATAAAAAATTTTCTCTGTGTTGTGTTTTTTTAACCCTTTATTGGAGATTCTTAGTGGCAGGGTCAAACGTGGCCTGACATTAAGAATCTCGGGCTTAATACCAGCTTGTATAACAAAGCTGGTATTAACCCCTTTATTACCCAGCGTGCTACCGCCACCAGGGCCGCTGGAAGAGCGGGGTTCAGCGCCAGAGGATGGCGCTTCAATGAACGCGCCATCTTCTGGGGCGGCTGCGGGCTGCAATTTGCAGCGGGGGGTGCCCAGAAAGCTTGGGCATACCTGCGCTGCGGATTCCAGCCCCCAGCTGCTTAGCTGTACCTGGCTAGACATAGAAATTGCGCGGAGCCCCACGCATTTTTTTTTTATTATTTCATGAATTTCAGAGTCAGAGTCTCAGAGTCAGAATCTCAGAATTTCATGAAATAATTTTAAAAAAATGCGTGGGGCTCCGCTCAATTTCTATGTCTAGCCAGGTACAGCTAAGCAGCTGGGGGCTGGAATCCGCAGCGCAGGGATGCCCAAGCTTTCTGGGCACCCCCCGCTGCAAATTTCAGCCCGCAGCCGCCCCAGAAGATGGCGCGTTCATTGAAGCGCCATCCTCTGGCGCTGAACCCCGCTCTTCCAGCGGCCCTGGTAGCGGTGGCACGCTGGGTAATAAAGAGGTTAGGGCCAGCTTTGTATTATCAGCTGGCCCTAAGCCCGAAATTTATGGCGGTCACGCCAATATTAGACATGACCGCCATGAATTTCTATTAAATTGTTTTAAAAAAAAACACAACACAAAGAAAATTTTTTATTAGAAATAAAAAAAAAAGCCATTAGGGACTCCAACTTTAATTAAAAAAATCCTCTTCCGTCCGACGCAGTCCAAAACGCGATGTCCTCTCTGCTACATCCCCTGTGCATAAATATAGATGTCTATGCACAGGGAATGAGCAGACTGAGAACAATCTCAGCTCTGCTACATCATCTCTGTGCACAGACATTCATGTCTGTACACAGGGAATGAGCAGACTGAGAACAATCTCAGCACTGCTACATCAGGCAGCAGGCAGGCTCTAGGACCCTGGAACTGGCAGCCAGCACACAGAGAAGACAGGACTCTTATCTGTGTGAGTTTCCCAGCGATTACAGTTGCAAAGTAAACGAGTCCAATCCAAATAAATGACAAAACTAGGATTGCTTCAGGCTGAAGCTTCCAAGACACATCTGTGATTTGTAAATCTCACACTACTCGCTATTACTCGCTTCCCCATTCATTAACATTGGACTCGCTAGACTCGCAACGAGTAGTGAGTCCTGTGCTCGGACTCGCTAGAGTCAAGCGATTCCGAGTAATTTAGGATTCGCCCATCACTACTTATTCTCCAGAGGATTGAGTTTGAAATTTTCAGTGCCACCCAAATTCTAAGATTTTAAGATTTGGTTTGCAGTTTGCAAAAAAAATTAAAGAAGAAAACAAAACTTGTCCATTGCAACATTTGCTACACGCAACATCATTTTTTGTTGCCTTTTGATAATGCCCTGCAGTTATTATGGATTATCATATCCTGTACAGTGGTGGTCAGTATCTGGACCATCACAGATCAGTGATTCCAGTTGGAGGTACTATAATGTAGGTCTCAGTACTGTCATTCAGTGTTCATAGAGCATGGGAGTGGATGTGTTAATACTCCCCATGGTCTCTGGTGTAGCATAGCTGAGTCTATCCAGGAAGAGAAGAAGATCGTGGAGAGGAACAAGGATGGGAAGGGGGTAATAAGGATGGAGTCACTAAGTGTCTCTGTGTTTTTTTTCTGTAATAAAATAATTTGTCTCTGTGGTGTGTCATTTTTACTATTTATTTGAGATTCTTAATGGCCGGGTCTAACTTGGCCTGACATTAAGAATCTGGGGGCTTAATTCTAGCTGGAAATGCAAGTTCAGTGTTAACCCCTTATTACCCAGCATGCCACCACCACCATGGCCACTTGAGCTTGGTAAAGTACCTGGAAATGGTGCTACAATGAATGCGCCATTTTCAGTGGTGGCTGCGGGCTGCTATTCTTTAGCATGGGGGGCCCTAAAACATTGGGCCCTCACCCCGCTGAGAATACCAGCCCTCAACTGCCTAGTTTTACCTTGACTGTCAATTAAAAATAGACCGGAGCCATGCATTTTTTTTTGCCAGCGAAGGTAAAATTATGCAGCTGAGGGTGAAAAATACTGAGAAGCTCCACTCATTTTTTTTAAATTATTTATTTATTTAACATCCTATGATGGGAGGTTGGTTGCCATACACTAATGTGTATGGCAACCAAGCACAATCACCATCCAGATTGTGGAAAAGCAGTCTGACTGCAACAGCCAATCACAGAGGCACTCACAGAGAATGAGCATCTGTGATTGGCTGTTTGCCTGACAGTGAAGTGAATATGCAAGTAGCTTAATGGGCGGCCCCGGAAGTGATTCAGGGGGAGACTGAGCTGACCTAGAAGTGATTCAGCAGGAGTTCAGAAGACTGAGCTGAACCACGAGAAGCAGCAGGAGTCTGGTATGCTCAATCTACCTGTTCTTCTATCTATCTTCACTAGGTTCTGTCACTCAGAGCAGACAGCTGTATGGCAGAACAGTATGCAGATAGTCTACATTTTGTTTGCCTACTGTTATAACCGTTTGAGCACGATCCCATCCATCTCTGCCTTTTTACAGCCCTCCCAGAATTCTTTGTAGGGTCCAGCAGTAAATTACTCGTGTTTCCCATTGACTTACATTGTAGTAGCTATTGGGAACGAATACGCGATTAATACAAAATGCTCATTATGAGTATAGCAATTACGAATATTACTGGGGTATCTGGGGTCCACTAGGGAAATTGACTCCAGGGACCCACCTCCCTATATGCAAATACATGTTAGCTGTTATACCCATTATAGTGGTGGCTCCTGCACATCACTGTGCTCTCATCATAACTGTGATGTACCATTACTGTAGTTTGCATTAAAGGGATTCTTTGGTGAAAACAAGTTATCAGCGATCTGCAGGTTAGGAACGTGATCACTTATTTATTGGTGGGATCCGCACTGTCAGAAGAATGTCGCACTTTGAGCATTTGGTGAGATTTTTACCTCAGTATTTGTAAGACAAAACCAGGAGTGGAGCAATCAGAGGTATTTTTTATTCATTTCTCACTCCATCCTCGTTTTGTCTTTGCTGAAAATCTCACCAAATGCCAACTTGCTTTCTCTGGTGAACCTCTGTAACTGCATCTCTGCTGCTGTGTCACAGGACAGGGAGGGGTTAAACATCCAAGTATTTAATATCTATTGGAAATAAAGAATTTTCCCATTATTGTGATCAGAAAAAAAAACAAATGACCGACCACATCCACTCTACCAAGACCAATAATACCACATAGAAGTGAGAAATACCACCCCACCGTGATGAGATCACATATTACCACCACATAGTGCCCAAATAATGCCACATACAAGGCACATGCAAAACAAAAAGGAAGAGGGGCACAAATGTGTAGGATCCCCTTATTAAAAACGTCTAAGTGGCGTGGGTAGGGGGCATCACCTTATCGGGTTGTGCACGTCCTACACAACCCGGTTTACCAGCCTCCGCCGCCGGCGGTATGTGCGCTGCCTCTCGGTTCTCCTCTCTCCTGGTCCTCGGAACCAGGACCTATCCGGTCACGTGACCGTGAAACTGAATTTGCGTCACCGCTCTTTGTTGTGGGTTACTAGGGAGACGCCAGGTCCTCAAGGCAGATCGTTTGTGCTGTTCCTGAGCTGCTCCAGCCGCCCATCCCTCACAAAGGGAGTAGTTTTCATGCAAAAAATAGTAATGGCGGTCTGATTAGGGGCGCTCTAAGGATCAGACATATAAGATGTTTTAATAAATGGCAAACCTTTTATTAATTTCTTAGTTCCCCTCACAGCTCCACTACGCGTTTAAACTGTATGAAACGCATAGTGGAGCTGTGAGGGGAACTAAGAAAATAATAAAAAGGTTTGCCATTTATTAAAACATCTTATATGTCTGATCCTTAGAGTACTCCTAATCAGACCGCCATTACTATTTTTTGCATGAAAACGTACAAGGCACAAATACAGCTACACCATGACCAAAGCGCATAATACCGCCACATAGTGATCAAATGCTACCACATACAAGGTATAAATACTGCCACACCATGAGACCACATATTATCACCACATAATGACTGAATAATACCACATACAAGGGACAAATACCGCCATGTCATGACCAAAGAACATAATGCCACAACATAGTGACAAATAATACTACATTAATAAAAATGTAAAAAAGCTCAGTACATTGGGTCAGTGTACAGGTAATACAGTGATCACCAGTGACATTATACACAGGAGCTCTGTGCGCCAATATTATTAGCACTGGCGGAAGCTCTGGTGGGGTGCCCTCTCCTGCAGCAGGTGGGTAGGAGGGCGGGGCTGAGGGGATAGAGCCACCAGACCTGGGGATCTCCTGATCTCCTGGTGGGCCAGTCTGACCCTGGTACTCACTCATCACTACCCACTAGCTCAGAGAGAAGTGAAAATTGTGTGCCAAAAGTCCCCTAAATGAGCAGAAACAACATGGTGTAATTCCTCTCGAACACACACACTGCCGTCTATTCTGAAAGTCACCTGAAAGGTATGTTTTAAGTTAAAAGCAAGGTGACATTTTCTTAAATATTTCTGGTAACTTAGAATGTCCCTTGTATATATTTTTTTGCATTTGGTGAGAGGGGCTGTGATGGTTAATGTTTGTCATGTTGTCATTGTCAATACCAATAATACATAACATATTTGCTTTGTCTTGAAGCTATTGAAGTAGGTTACTCTGAAATCAGAGAGAGTACTACTGTAGAATCTCAAAACACCTGGCACCCTGAGGCTCCATGAAGTGGTAGCTAGTGCAAATATGCTTTTAACGTATGGGCTCTACCTTATTTCTAGCTAGAACTATTAATTTGGATGTAAAAATAGAACAATGTGTTTATTTCATGTCAATACAGTTATGCAATTCTTACATAATATTGACATACAGTAGAAAATGATACCATCACTGTAAAGAAGCTCCATGTGCATGCTAAATGGCAAGTATCACACCAAACTATTTATCTGACAGTGTTTCCTCAATGTCCATTACATTTTATTCAAACAATAGAAATACTTGGAACTAATGTTCCGTGACCATGGCATTGTATGATTTTAAATGTTGCAGTTTTTCTGCAGCGTTTCTACACTTCTTTGGTAAATTGCATTTTTTTGTGCATTTTTCACAAGCTTTTTTTATCGCTACACAGACGCTGCATTTTTTTTATCTCTTTTTTTGTATGTCTTGTTTTAAATTAACTGCTTTGATACTTGATGGTATTTGGCTTTCACAAGAATTTATTGATACAGTCATATGTGGATTATGGACATAGTTATATATGGACATTATATGTGGATTATGGATATGGACTAAAAATGCATATCCGTTTTTGATCTGAGGATTTTCTTTGTCTAATGCCAATCTATTGGGAAAATCCACACATAAAACTTAGGTTATTCTCAAGGGAAATGTACATGTTGCAGATTTGAAAAATTAACCACAGTTCAATTTTGAAAAGTGTCATGAGATTTCTATAAATTTTATCCTCCTTGCTAGAACTGTGGGATGCTGTATTTTTTTGCACAGCCAAAATATGTGCTATCAAAGACATAACAAAAACCTATCACGAGAACATAACTTAATGTATGGAACTCTATGCCACTCATTCATCAAGACTAGTAGGTCTTACGTCAGTCTTGAAAAAAAAACTTTTGAAAGATCATGTGATAGGTCATGTGATTAACACAAAGGGACAGATCCATACAGGCAAAAGAAGAACAATAGTGGTGCACGTTGCCACCAAGCCCCAGTATACAGCAGGTGGTCTCACACAGCCCTCAGTATACAGATGGAGGCCACACACAGCCTCTAGGATGCAGTAGAAGGCTGCACACAGCCCCCAGTATACTGCAGGAACCCACATGCAGTCACCAGTAAACAGCAGGATGTGCACACAGGCCCCAGTATCAGAGCAGGAGGCCACACACAGCCTCCCATTATAGAGCAGGAGGCTGCACACAGCTCCAGTATACAGCAGGAGGCTGCACACAGCTCCAATATAGAGCAGGAGTCACACACAGCTCCCAATATATAGCAAGGGGCCGCACACAGCCCACAGTATACAGCAGGAGGTTTGCACAGCCCCAAATATACAGCAGGAGGCCACACACAGCCCCCAGTATAAAGCATAGGGGTCACACACAGCCCCAGTTTAAAGCAGGAGGCTACACACAGCCCCCGTTATAAAGCAGGAGGCTGAACACAGTCACCAATATACAGGAGGAGGACGCACACAGTCCACATTATACAGCAGGAGGCTGCACATAGCCCCCATTATACAGCAGCAGGCCACAAACAGCCCGCAGTGTACAGCAGAGGGCCGCACACAGCACCCAGTATACAGCAGGAGGCCACACACTGCCCCCTGTATACAGCAAAAGGTCACACACAGACACCTGTTTTACAGCAGGAGGCCACACACAGTCCCCAGTGTGCAGCAGGAAGCTGCACTTAACCCCCTGTATTACAACAGGAGCTCACACATGTCCCACTCTATTAGAGCAGGAGCCCACAGATAAGTCCCAGTATATATCAGGAGGCCACACACAGCCCTTGTATACAGCAGAAGGAACACAGCCCACATTCAGCAGAGCTGACACAACCCCCAGTATTCAGCAGGAGGTTTAACATAGTCCCCAATATACAGCAGGAGGCTAAAAAGTCCCAATTATACAGCAGGAGGCGCACAAGCCCCATTTACAGCAGGGGGGCCCCCCAGCACCCCACAACACCCAGTATACAGCAGGGGGCCACACACAGCCCCCAGTGTGCAGCAGGAGGCTGCACTTAGCCCCCTGTATTACAACAGGAGCTCACACATGTCCCACTCTATTAGAGCAGGAGCCCACAGATAAGCCCAAGTATATATCAGGAGGCCACACACAGCCCTTGAATACAGCAGGAGGCCACACACAGCCCCCAGTATTCAGCAGGAGGCTGCACACAACCCCCAGTATACAGCAGGAGGCTTAACACAGTCCCCAATATACAGCATGAGGCTACTCATAGCCCCCATTTTACAGCAGGAGGCCGCACACAACCCCCAGTATAGCAAGAGCCACACAAAGACCCCTGCATTACAGCAGGAGGCCACACACAGCCCACAGTATACAGCAGGAGGCCACTATTAGCCCCCTGTATTAGAACAGGAGCTCACACTTAGCCCCTGTATTAGAGCAGGAACCAGCAGATAGCCCCCATTATACATCAGGAGGTCCACACAAAGTCCTTGTATACAGCAGGAGGCCACACACAGCCCCCAGTATTACAGTAGGAGATTGCACACAACCCCCAGTATACAGCAGGAGTTTTACACAGCCCCTAGCATTACAACAGGTGGTCATACATAACCCCCTCTATTAAAACATGTGCCCCACATAGCCTCCCTATTACACCAGGACCTCACACATAGATCTCTGTATTACAACAAGAGCTCAAACTTAGCCCCCTCTATTAGGCTAGGGTCACACATGCCATGCATTTTTTTAGGTGTTTTTTTGGCCACCTGCGTTCTTGCCTGCGTTTTTGCTGTTAGGTGTGGGGGCCCCCTTAAAAAACCCTTAAAAACGCATGCAAAAATGCATGTACATTTTGACACTTTCAAAAATGCATGCGTTTCCCATAGGGCCCTATGTTACAAAAATGCATGCGTTTTTGAAAAAGCATTAAAAAAAACTGCTTGCTGCGTTTTTGGTGCATCAAGCAGTATTTTTTGGTGCTGAGGCAAAAACGCATGCAAAAACACATATGCCATTTAGACATGTGTTTTTGCTATTGGGGCATGCGTTTTTTTTGCATGGGGGCCTATGGGTGCGTTTTTGCATGTGTTTTTAGAAAACGCAGTCTCCAAAAACGCTAGTAAAATCTGCATGTGTGAGCCTAGCCTTAAAGAGGACCTGTCACCAACCACACATGGTGATCTAATTACAGCACTGAATGCAGCATATCTGCTGCATCCAGGCAAGGGGTCCCCCAGTCCTTGAGCCCCCCTGTACCCCGAGATAACACACTTTGAAAACTTACATTGTGGAGCCAAATAGGAGGTGGCTTGTGGTTGGAGCCAAAGGGCAGTTTCACGCCCCCTGCATGTTTAATCTGCCTATCCCCGCCTCCCTGATGCCAATCATTGTCTCCCTCGCCTGCAGCATAACAGGAGTGAGGGGTGCGGTTCTGGCCATTGCCCCCCCCCTGCAGTGACGTCACCACTTATACCCGCCCTGCTCATGGTTAACATGGAGCAGGGCGGGGAAAGGCGGTGATGTCAGAGCAGGAGGTACTAGGGGTACAGGGGGGCTCAAGGGCTGGGGGACCCCTTGCCTGGATGCAGCAGACATGTTGCATTCAGTGCTGTAATTAGATCACCATGTATGGTTGGTGACAGGTCCTCTTTAAACCAGGAGCCCAAGAATACAGCAGGAAGCCACACACAAGCCCTGTATACAGCAGGAGACCACATACAACCCCTAGCTTTAAAAAATTATAATATCAACAAGATCAATCTTCTAAGTCTCCTCCTTCCAGGTGTGTGCAGGACCTACAAGTCAGTGACAGACCCTGCTCAAGCATTATTCTATCCAACTGAGTTCCTCAACTACTTTGAATGATAAGGCCTTCCTCCTCATAACCTGTTTCTAAAACCTGGAGCACCTATTCTGCTGTTGAGAAATTTAGATCCACCAAAGCCATGTAATGGAACAAAATTCTTGATTAGGAACCTGTTTCTACATTTAATTGAAACATTCATTTTGACAGGATGTGCCAATTGAGAAAACGTTTTCATTCCAACAATTCAACTAATTCCATCTGATTTGCCTTTTGATTTTAAATGTCTCCAGTTTCCAGTTTGACTGTGATTTGCAATGTCCATTAACAAGGCTCAGTGACAGTCTTTGAAAGTAGCAGGAATCAATTTGCAATCTCCATGCTCTTCTTATGGTCAGCTTTACATGGTCTGTTCAAGAGATGAAACTGCCAAAAAATCTGTTCATCTTTGCATTGGAAGGAAAAAAAGAAGAATGCCATTTATCAGAAGGCTCTCGAATAAGGAGTTGCACATAAAGTACTTCACATTACTGTTGTAATCATTTTGTTAATTTGTGCTGAACATCTGTTGTGTTGAATATATTATGTGAAATGCTTCTATTACATTACTTTTTGATTTTTAATAATATATTTTCTAACTATTTACTTTGTGACTTTTATGTGCAAAATAATTTTTTGTTAATCCATTCTCTTTTATTATAGCTAAGAACTGTTAGGGTGCGTGCACACGGTCCGGAGGAGCTGCGTGTCGGACGCAGCTCCTCCGGACCTGAGGGAAGCCGCGGGTGGCCGCAGGGATACCGCAGCTGCCCTGTACTCACCGTGTGCAGTGGGTGCGGGGCGGCTTCTCCCTGCAGTCACCCGATGGGAGCAGATTCCGACTCCGCATCATGAAATAAACATGCTACGGTGGAGCGGACTCCCGACACCCGCATCGCAGCTCCAAACAGGCTGCGGGCAGGTTACGCATAGTGAGGATGGGGTTTCTGGAAATCCCATCCACTATGCTTATACTGTACTACGCAGCGTTTTGGACTCAGTGGCAAGACGCTGCGTCCAAAACGCTGCGTACACTGATTGTGTGCACGCGCCCTTAGTTACTAGCCCAGGCAACACCAGATGCTATAGCTAGTATTACATATACGTAAGCCTGGTGTAATTATTTACTCACATACAGTATCCACCATATTTGTGAAGATGAAGAATAAGTTGAATTCAATATTTTAAAATATATACCTGTCACATGCAATATGTTGACACTAAAAACATATTATAGGCAACTGTGTTGATTGATAAGGAAAGGGATAAGTGTGTTTAATAAACGTAGGTTTTGAGGATTAAATTTTGAGACAACCTTATGAGGTCCAGAGAGTTCTATTATATAGAATAGAATAGTTGCATGAAAAGCTTCAAGCCTAGAATAGATGCCACCTCCAATCACTGTGCTCCCTATGCCACACCAGATATGGGAGAATTGAATTGGAAAGACACTTTAACAAATTAACCATTGCTATGCCATATTTTACACCTCTAATGCACTTAGCAACTTTTTCTCAGTGCCATTTATTAATAAAATGATTGAAACAACTCCCTACATTAGTGTTGACTGTCAACCACAAGCATCTGCAATTTAATACATTATATTTGATATGCTTTAGCTTTTTAATGATAATGTGCAAATATGAAGGGAGTCAAAATAAAAAGGATCGTATCATGTACAGGCAGTGTGTACAAATGATTAGGAGTTGATTTGCAGTACTTAACTAAAGTTGACAGAGGTGTTTTGTTCAGCTCTGCAACTATTTACAATTAGCCACTCCTTTAATGGCACATGGATTCATAACATTATAGCAGACTGTGGAATTTATAAAAGACTGTGTAAATTTAGTCTCATCACAACAATCCCTTATGAGAATGAGACTTGCCTAACTGCACAAACCAAAGGCACTCAACTATAAATGAACATCTGTCCGCAAGGTTTTACTATGTAATCTGAAAACAACAAGAGATAGATCAAACACTAATTTAGGGATGTAGGCTGTGCTCTGTTGTTTCTATAAAATTAATGTTTTATGTTTTGGCAAGGGGTTCTCTTTGCTTTAAATTCATTATTCTCCTTTTTTCCCCCTTGTGCACACGTGCTGTTTTCTCACCTTTGGTGCGCGTCTACCTCTGCACACGTTCTCTTTCTTGTTTAATTGTGTGAAGTGACCCCCTCAGGAAGATTGAGAAACAGCTCAATGGCCTTTCAGGGAGCCAGGTGCGAGTTGTGGTTTTCAGTTGTGCAGCTAGGGATCCATTAGTCTATAAAGGAACCAGTAGAGTGTTTGTGCAGCTGTTGTTCTGTAGACTTTTATTTTTCCCTTTACCCGTTTTTAAGTTAAGTACATACATGTCATTATAGCCAACCAATTAGAGCAGAGGTCCCCAACTCCAGGCCTCAAGGCCCACCAACAGTGCATGTTTTCAGGATTTCCTTGACATTTGACAATTGGAATCACCACCTGTGCAGGAGATTGAATTACCAACTGTCAAATTTCTAAGGAAATAATGAAAACCTAGACCGTTGGTGGGCCTTGAGGCTGCAGTTGGGACCTCTGAATTAGAGTATGCTGGGGCATTATTATAGACCCTGTTAATATTTTGACCATGCATTCACTGGTCTTGTCACTGGAAGAGGCAGATATGAAGCTCTAATAGCAGCATGCACATTCTTCCACTATAAAGGATTCAGTCTGTCAAAATGACACATTCTAATGCACAAATTGCCAGACTCCTTTGGTGGGGGTAAAGGTTAGTTTTGAATTTTTAATGCCTCATTCAAATTATACTTTCACCTCAGTCCTCAAAAAAGGAAAATTTCCAGCTCACCTGTACCAGTCAGCCCCATCCACCTTCCTTAGAGATCGGTGCTCGGATTTCAAAGGCTCCCCATCCTGGAGAAGTGTATCATGAAGTAAAGAGGGTTTCCGGCATCACGCTATATTTTCATTAAAACAAGCCTTGATTCAAAATTCTTTAAAATCAATTTCCATTGAATATAAAAGCAAGTTAGGCTTACATGTTTCGAGTCCTTCTTATGACTCTTACTCATAGCATAAAGTATGGATAACAGAGTTGCACATTTAAAGAAAAAAAGAAAAAATGTGCAACTCTGTTATCCATACTTTATGCTATGAGTAAGAGTCATAAGAAGGACTCGAAACATGTAAGCCTGACTTGCTTTTATTCTCAATGGAAATTGATTTTAAAGAATTTTTGAATAAAGGCTTGTTTTAATGAAAATATATCATGATGCCGGAAACCCTCTTTACTTCATGTTTCACCTCAGTCCTGTATTTTCTGTGTGAGAGAGTCAACAAGTGACCATTGTATTATCTTTGTTCTATGGGGATAAACAGGCCTAGGCATTTGCTTTACCAAAAGATTCCTCACCATTTTCCTTGGTTGATGTTTTTCTCAGCTTTTACCTATGATGACCCTGAAAACATGATCTTTGTTGAATCCAAGATCTACAAGCTGATTCAGGGAGGCTGCACAGTTGAGGACTACAGCTCACAGTTTAGATGTTTAGTAGTAAAGAACTTAGGGGGTAAGCTTGCCGCATACCCGGCAGGTAATGACTTGGTGTGACAGCCAGGATGTACATCTAACAGTCGTGGGTGGAGCAAAACTCTGCCCATGATGGTTAACCTCTGAAATGTTTTACTGCCAATCTCTGACAGTGGCATTAACAATAGGGGTGTGCCATTCTGTGCGCTCACCAGCACGCTTTCGACATGATTCCAGGATGCCATTCGTTGCTATGACAGCCGGGAATCTGTTAAAGACCTCGGTGCTCCCTTAAAGCACATTAAAGAGCTCCCTTGAAACTCTGCAGCATAGCTTCAAAGGAGACTGCAATTTTCACTATATACAGCAATACTCTGATATTTCTGTACATAGCACAGGTGACGACACAACAGCAGGTTAGAAGGAACTGACAAATACAGTGAAAAGCTAAAAAAAATAAAAATTGTTTTCCCCCATTAAAAATAAATATAATAAAAAAAGTAAAAATAAATATAGGTGGTATCACCATATTCCTAGAAGTATAATCTATCAAAATATAAATATAATTAACCCGACCGATAAACACTGTAAGGGTATGTGCCCACATAGTGGTTTAGTGACGTTCAAATCGTCAGTAAACCGCTGGAAAATTCAAGGAGCCTAGACTCCTGAGCTCAGAAGTCTCCAGCGGGTTTCAGCGGTTTCTCAGCGGTTTTCCAGCGGTTTTAAGAGCTGTTGAACAGCGTTTTACAGTCGGTTTTTCCGGCGGTTTTAAAAGCGGTTTTCTATGGAGGATTTTGTTCATGGAAGGTAGAGTAGTGCCTCAGAAACGCTCAAAAACGCTGAGAAGAATTGACATGTTGTATGCTGCTAATATGCTAGGAAACGCTCAACCTCTGGCAGATCCGCTCACATAAACCACTATGTGTGCACAGCGTTTTCTAAATTACATAGGGTTACTTGTAAGTCCTAACGCTGCTTAGGATTTACATAAATTTAAATAAAACCTATGCTAAACCGCCGGGGGTTTTCGCTGCTAAACCGACGTTAAACCACTATGTGGGCACGCACCCTTAAAGAGAAAAATTCATGGATACCAAAATTAGAGTTTGGTCATTTCAATACTACAAAAAGTGCTGTAACAAGCAATTAAAATATCACATCTATCTCAAAATTTGATCAATTTAAACATTGCCTTGTCCCACCAAAAAAAAACAAAAAAAACAAGAAAAAAAACATTAAGGGTTTTGGAAAATAGTAACACAATAAAACATTTTTCTTTTCAAACTTATGATTTTTTTTCACCACTAAAATAATAAAAAAAACTGGACATGTTTGGTATTGGCGTAATTGTACTTATGAGAAAAATCCTATTGCTAGATAATATATATCTCACACTTCACTCAGTAAGAACAATTCCATTGTTTAATAAACCAACCTGCCAAAAAGACTAGATACAATTTCAAATCTACAGGTTCTAGAGCACTTGGGCAACAGCGACCATAATATGAGACGTTTCAATGTAATATTCAATAGAATATTTCAAAAGGGAAATGCTAAAATCTGGAATTTAAAGAAAATTAATTTCAACAAATTAAGGGAAGAGCTTAGTCACATAGACTAGAACCATGCTATTGTAACCGGGAATACCGAACATAAATGGGCCACTTTTAAGGATTTACTACTAGAAACCTGTAGAAAACCTATACCCTCTGGTAATAAAATGTCCAAGAATAAAACAAAACCACTAAGGATAAAAAGAAAATACAAAGTATAATACAGTAAGACAAAAAACAAAGGGCATTCAAAATTTTGAAGGCTGAGAATACTGAAATTAAATCTAATTAAGAACTGTAAAATCAAGCTAGCAAAATTAGCTACTGAACCACAAACTGTCAATGACATAAAATTAATCCCCCCAAATTTTATAAACATCAATGCCAAAAAGAAAACAAAATTAGAAGAAAAGTAGAAAAGTGCACATAGGGTCTTATCCGGGTGTAACCGGGGTGTTGTATTGTGTGCTGTTGCACTAACCTTATGTTGTTGTGAGAGTAACAACAACTATTGAAGCATAAGCCGACTTGCAGCACTCCACTCAAGGGAAACCGATTAAAGCATTAGATGAAAGGTGGTAATTTGTGCGCTGCTGTCTGTCCGTTGCTTCCAAGAATTCCAAGGAATCACAAGATGTTAAAAGCAATACCTTTTAATGTCTAATTCTTACGCGTTTCGTGGTACTTCAGACCACTTCATCAGAGATCCACAAAGGTTTACAGTGTTGGAATTCTTGGAACCAACGGACAGACGGCAGCGCACAAATTACCACCTTTCATCTAATGCTTTAAAAAGAACAAAGGATGGTATCGATCCCTTAAAACATAACGATAGAAATAAGGTGATTCCCTGTAGGGTATATATAAAAAACAAACATGCGGTGCCAATCTCAGCGCGTTACCAATGTAACTCTCTGGTGCCCTTTTAATGAAGTTTTATGCACTCACCTCTTGCCATAAAACTTCAAGCATATGGTTTTTCCAAAGCCTGCTCACGCTTTGGATATTTATCCGGGTCTGCTGCTTGCCTTGAATTGATCCTGTGTTGTATCCTGCCATGGATTCCCACAGGCATAAAGGTTCAATAGGAGGTTATCCAATTCTATGGTGGCCGCGCTCCCCGTGGTAATGATTTTAAGAACTTCTTGTCCACAAAAAATTTTATTACTCAAAACATGTGAGAATATAAAAAACGGATACGACGCGTTTCGGCGGAGACAACCGCCTTCCTCAGGTGTCTCAGGAGATACCTGAGTAAGGCGGTTGTCTCCGCCAAAACGCGTTGTACCCGTTTTTTATATTCTCACATGTTTTGAGTAATAAAATTTTTTGTGGACAAGAAGTTCTTAAAATCATTACCACGGGGAGCGCGGCCACCATAGAATTGGATAACCTCCTATTGAACATAACAATAGAATAATTGTAGAGGACAAAGAAAAGGTTGAGATATTAAATAGGCACTTTTCATCATCTTTGTTCACCGAGGATCTAACTGTTCCAGGGATCATTCAACAAGGCCAAAATCAAAGTTTGCCACTAATTTAACACAAAAAGAAGTACATCTTCATCTAAGCAATTGAAAGATCCCCAGGTGAGATGTCATTCATCCATGGATATTGATGTAATTCTGCTCAGTAATTGACAGACCACTGTATCTGATCTTCTAAGATTCTCGAATAACATGGTTTGTGCCACAGAATTGGATGATGGCTATCATGGTTCTGATATTTTGGAAAGGTAAGAAGATGGATCCAGGCAACTACTGTCCAGTAAGTATAACATCAGTGGTGTGCAAAGTTTTCAAGAGCATTTTAAGAGATATATTAAATATTAAAATACATTGCAGAAAATTAATATGATAACTTTTAACCAGCATGTATTCACGAACGAGAAGTCATGTCTAACCAACATGTTGGGTTTCTGTGAGAAGGTAAGTGCAAATCTGTGGCCAATGTGATCTTTTTGCACTTTGGCAAAGCATCTGATACTCTTCCATATATCAGCCTAATAATGAAGCTCCAGAAGCAGGGACTAAAAGAAACTATCTGCAGGTGGGTAAGGAATTGGTTTAGAGATAGGAAACAAAAATTTGGTGTTAATTGCACAATTGCTAAATGGGCTACAGTCAGCAGTGGCGTACCGCAGGTATCTTTGCAAGGACTAATTCTTTTTAATATTTTTATCAGCAATGATCTGGTGAAACCAAATGTTGCATAGTACCGTTACAGACTTTTCTCCCATTATGACCTCAAACAGGTGCTGCAGAGCACTTTTACAGAATCCTACACCTTCAAGATTTCTAACAGATGCTGCATATCACCCTTAAGACTCATACTTTTCTTGAATGTTCTCCAGCAATTTTGCCTACTCTTTTGCCCATCCTATATTCTGATTCACCTATGCTTTTGGTCCCATACTGACTACCAATTATTAATATTTGTGCCTGTAGCTCTACGGCTATCTAAACTCACATATGAATATATCCTGCTGCTATTCTCTTGCTTTTTGGCACAACAATAAACTTTCATGTTATATTTAAGAGTGTGCAGTGTATGTATCTAATATTGCACATGAACATGTGCTATCCTAATGAAATAACATTTTTAAGAGTGCATTTATTCAGGTCGAATTAAAATCTACTTAAGTATTCAAAATGTCCAGTTTTGATAATACAAACATTTTTTAAATTTGATTCATTTGGCTCCAACCGGCTGCCATTTTGTTGAACTTGTAGATGGACTGCAAACATTTTAGAAAGAAAAAGTGCATTCAGCTTATTTCTCACCTGTCTGGCCCATTTGCTACTGGCTGCCTACTGTCTGGCCTCAGAGCCATCTCTTCTTTCACTGTTTTAAGCCGGAAATCTTGGTCTGTTGACTCAAGGACCTCTGGCTGCGACAAGGCCCCAGAGGTCCCATGCATCACACATCATGACTTTACAGATGTGCAATCTACCAGGACTACCGAGACCTGGTTACAGCCAGAAATCACAGCCTAGAGAGAACAAGTTGAAGATGCAGCAGCAGAAAGAAAAGAACTGGACAGTGTGCATGGATGCTGGTTGACCGCTGTCTGGTTTTCATAGGCTAGGGTCACACAAAGCAGTCCATTTTTCTGCCTTTCCAAAAACTGATGCTATGGGTTAATGCATGCTACCTATATGTACCATGTGTTAATGGATGCATTTCCCATAGGGCCCCATGTTAACAAAAGCTATCCATTTTTTTACTGCACCCAAAAACACTGCTAGCAGTGTTTTTGGTGCCTTTAAATGCATAGCGTTTTTTTAGTGCACTTTAGACAATGTGTTTTTTGCATTGGAGCCTATGGATCCGTTAACGGATCCGTTTTTCACAAAATTCTAAGTTGAAAAATGGATGCTTTTAGCGGATTCAGGGCTCATGTGTAACTCTAGCCAAATTCTCATTTTTCTGCCTTTGTAGCAATGGTCTTTTCACTCTAGGCTAGGAGTTTCGGTCACAACCAAGCCATCAAGGTTGCTGTAAGTTGCGTGTCTGTGATGTTACAGCATGTGACAGAAAGTGATCTCAAGGCCTGGCCACAGCCTGAAGTCCTTGTCTATAGTGAATAGGCCAGGATATATGTCATACAACGATGAAAAGAGCAAGCTGCTCTGTGGATTGAATGGCGAGCAGCATTGAGATGGGTATAAAGTTTTTTTTAGATTTTATATGCATTATTATTGCTATTTGTTCTCCTTTTATTATAATGTTCAGCTTGTGACATCATAGGATTGGAAAGACATAGACTCCATTCTTGTGTGTATTAATATTTGATTGTAGTACAACTAGCATAATAAAGACTTTTAAGGGACCAACCATACTGAGTTTATTATGTCTTATTCTAATTAGAACATATTAATAGGAATTGTAAAGTGAAGTGAAACATTACCTCCATATGCTTCAATCATTATATGTAAGCTGACCTACCAGTCTATATTTTAATCAGAGAATAAAGTTGATGGAAAATATTAAACATTTACACTTTATATGGGAAAACACTTTATTTGAATTAAAAATCCTAGAACACATAAGTATTAGTCACATTTTTGTATTCTAAGTAGGGAATTTTTATTTAACCACTGGAAGGACATAAAAGGCCATATAAAATGTTTGGAAATGAAGCTGTCACATGAATTAACTGCAAAAGGGGATAAAACACGACATATTAGCTGTCAGAGGTGCTGTTTCCTTATTACCCAACAATTCTAATTGCTATTATTATATTAATAAAACCATAAAAATCAAGTTGAAAGACAATCTTTTGTTAAGTTAAAAAGTTATATATTTTGTCTCACAGATTATAAATTAAATATTTCTTAGTGATTTTATTTCTGGATTTGGCAACTAGGCTGAGAGTCATATTTCTAGGACTTCATAGTTTGTTTTCTCAAGAAATTTTCTTTGATGAAAAAATACAACAAAAGTAATCCAACATCATTATTTGAGCTTGTTATGTTGTTGGTTTTGGGTGAATAAATAGAGCAGAATTCAAATGATGTTGCTGTTTTATTGATATACAATGGAGGAAAAATAGAGCAATAATTTTAGGGAACACCATGTGTTCATATATAGTTGAGCAACTTGGCATTAAGACCACTTCTGTCTAGACTTAGGCTGGTTTCACACTACGATTTTCTGTTTTCCGTTGCTGTCCGATAAAAATCAGACAGCATTGAACCGATTTTGGCCCCCATGCAGCCCTACGGGCATCAGACTGAATCAGATGTGCACTAAATGGCATCCAATTTGGTCCGATCCGATTTTGTACGATTTTTTTTATCGGTGCAAAAATCGGAGCATGTTCCGATTTTTGCACCGAAAATAAAATCTGACAGAATCGGATTGGACCAAATCGGATGCCATTTAGTGCACATCCGATTCGGTACGATGTTTTTAACATGGGGCCCTATGGAGCAGGGTCCGAGGAGACATCTGATGTGTCCTTGGACCCGATTTTACTGTACTGAGCGTGCTCAGTACAGTAAAACTGCTCCTAACCATCTAATTTTACTTCCGCAATGTATATACATACATTGCGGAAGTAAAATTAAGTAAGACAGGGGTTAAAAATAATAAACCATCTATGCTCACCTGTCCACGAGTCCCTCGGCATCTCCTGCCTGTAGGACCTGTCGTAATGTCACAGTCACATGACCAGTTACTGCGGTAATCGGTCATGTGACTGTGACATCACGCGAGGTCCTAGGATCAGAAGAAGACAGCTGGAGACACCGGGGAACTCGTAGACAGGTGAGAATAAAGATTTTTTTATTTTTGATTCCGGAGGAGAGGGGAAAGGAGGGGGAGTACTGGGGGACATGAGGGGGACACACAGGGGAGAAGAGGGGGGGACACACAGGGGTGAAGAGGGGGAAACAGAGGGGAGAAGAGGGGGGGACACACATGGGAGAAGAGGGGGAAGCAGAGGGGGAGCACCAGGGGAGATGAGGGGGACACACAGGGGTGATGAGGGGGAGCACCAGGGGAGATGAGGGGGACACAAAGGGAAGAAGAGGGGGAAACAGAGGGGAGAACAGCTGACAGGTGACAGGAGGAGCCGGCAAACTGATCCTGCAGAATGTCGGAATCGCATGCCTATTTGGCATCCGAATGCAGGGATCAGTTTAGATCCGATGCTGTCCGATTTATATCGGACAGCATCGGATTTGACAAAATAGTTATGTGAAAGTAGCCTTATCCAAACAGTAGATGGGTGTAGTTTGGTATCACTGGTTGCTGTCAGTTATGAGCTGATGTCTCTGCTAGATATTTTCTAACTTTGAAGACAAAGAAGCATAATTTATTTTTCATCTAATACACTAAATTTCTTTGGCTAGCCACTGAGTTTACTGTCATCAAAGTTGCTAATTTCTTGATACTTCTTGAAAAGACCTTGAACACCACATATGACAATGCCATTTTTGACTGTGTGAGACTTGTCTTATGCAGTATAAACTACCTGGTATGCTGTTGCTGTACTCAGTCTTGCTATGGTGTATAACTTCTGAAATTAAACTGCATCATATGCTCCCTTTCTAGTGGAGATTGGCTATTCCTCACCCTATTTTAAACCTCTTAGGCTAGGGTCAGACTTGAGGCTGACAGAGACGCTAAATTGTTTGAAAATCAGCCTCAGTGTTTAGCGTTAACGCTGTGCGCTGCCAGTGGAACCCAGCCCCGTAGGAACCCGGTGTTTACCTTAGCAGCAGTCACACACAAAGCTGCAGGATGTGCGCTTTATCATAGTGCACAAGAAACGCTGCAGACAGTGTCTCGTGTGCGCTGTGATAAAGTGCACATCCTGTGTGGCCGCTGTTAAGGTAAACTGCAATATTAACCTAGTTTTGGCCACACTCTCAATGCGGCTAACTCAGGGTGAGCCACACATCCCCCTCAGGACGGTTTTTATTGACCCCTTCCGCTTTTGGACGTGTATACGTGGTATTTAGATCAGGCCACCTGTTTTTCTTATGGGTCATTTATATCTTGAATTATTTCTTGAGATATTCTATATACCTATTGTTCCACTACAACTCCTCCAGACTTAGTGTATGATAATATTGCATCTTACATGTGGGAAGCATGAGCAGTATTTAGTTTGAGCACACTCAATATTTCATCATGAGTGGTATGCAGGACCAGGCTTTTTAGATTTAATTAGAGGTGTTCAATCACACACACTGGGTACAAACCCTAGGTGATACAATTTGGTGTCACAAATACTGCACTTATATACCAGCATGAGATATGCAACTATTGTATCTCTTTTCCCTGTTTTTCAGTGGCTAATTGTATTGCACTGTTTTTACACTCACTATAGCCTTTTCAATTTTACCAATATTACTTTGTCCAGCACTACTATATTCACTTTTTTGCCCTGTGTTTTATTACTGTATCTATTACCTTAATTTTTTGGGCAATTTTTTTGGGTAATTATCTTCCGTGTTGCACTTATTTGCATTACAAATTCTTTTGTCCTGTGTCTTATTGCTGCACTTAACACCTTAATTTTTTGAATGATTATCTTCCTTGTTGCATTTTATTTGCACTATATATTTTTTAACACTGTGATTGTTAAATATACTGATTGTCACATTGTTATATGGGTGTATCTCACAGCCACCTAACTTGGTTTTGCACCTTGTTGGTGTTACATGCATAAGAAACTAGGCGATCACCTGATTACATGTGTTACACATAGGTTACTTCATCACATCCCCAAGGGATTTTTATATGACACTTTTACCCCAATTTTGAGGAACTAGAGAACCAAAAAAATGTGCATGCACTACCTTGGAGGAGTTTTTTCTGTTATCCAATTGCTGCTACTTTGTAAAATTTTAATAAATTGTGTTTGTGGGGTTTCTTGGTCACTGCAGGGATGAATACATGACATCTTGTCATTCATTTTTAACAAATGTATGGAATGTAACAGATAATAAAGAAAATTTTCTACCATAATTGGGCTGATAACTCTTTCTGTAGATATATATATATTTTTTTAAGGTAAACAGCGGGTTGCTATGGGGCTGCGTTCCATTGGCAGCGCATAGCGTTAATGCTATGCGCTGCGGGTGATTTTCAAAGATTTTAGCGGCTCCGTCAGCCTCGAGTCTGAACCTAGCCTTACACTAAACCTAGTTATTTGCTCTTTGAAGTTACATATGAAAATTATTATTATCAACCATTTAATATAAGGTATGTATTGGAAAATAAGCCCTATCCATCAAAGAGCCTTTTTGAAACGTACAGTATGTAAGTATGTACCTATATATATATGTTTTATTTAATATACCGTATTCTACCATGGTTACACATTCCTGTATATTTTATTCAAATAATTCATCACCTGCTTTACGATTGGCAGTTGCAATTTGTGTATAATGGATAAAAGATTTTCCAAGGACATGATTCTGTTTTTTCTTACAGATAAGTATTCAGCATGACTTTTTATGTAGTATTTTGTTCAGTATTGTACTGTGGGCTTAGAATGGGACAAAGGATATGCTTGCATGAAGCAATAATTCCGTCATACATTGGCCGCTGTTTCTCATTCAACTAGTTTTACATTTTATTTTTTATTTTCTTCATAGTTAGGGAATTTTACTCCAATTATGTACAAAAAACAGCTTTGAATTGTCTATTTGGCAAAAGTTGCTATAGCTGCAGAAATTTAGTGTCTTTAAAGGAAATTCTGAGTTAATGTACATTAATAATAGTCAGGCCAAGCCAAAATGAGCTATGACAACATATTTAAGCATAGGACACTAATGATTCTTTCCAAACGTGTGGAAATATAATTTAAGTTAAATAAAAAGAAAATTGTGACTAACACTAAGCAAACAATATATCCAAGGTGACTATCCCAGCTGACAGAGTTAACTGTTGAACTTTTATTATTACAGTTGTTAAGAATCAATTTGCATGCCCCAATCTATCGACCATTACTTTGAATGCGAAGAGAGGATCTGGCTCTTACCTGATGGCATCCACTGCTCTTTCTTTGATAAGCCAGCACGGCACAAGTTCATCATTGTGGCATAATGCACACATGTAACGTTACGCCAAACTAATTAAACAAAAGCTGCCTGGTAAGAGGTACACCCCCTTCTGTAAATGGTCACTGACCACTGCTGTGGCCAATTGACTGTGACATTTAAATCGATCTGAGCCAACTTTCTTATTATGTAATCACATGCGGCATATTTCATGCAGCTTATTTCAATCAAAAATATTAATAGAAGTCTGTCCTTTCCTTTTGATGAATGCTTTCCCCTTTGTAGAATAAACTGTTAGCATATGTGATAACACACAAAGGAGAAAAATAAGGCTTCAACGGATGGCACAAAGGCTACAATGCAATCTCTGATGCAATGTCCAAGTCCTTTCTCACAGACTTTGACTTGGTCCCTTTTTTTTGTTTCAAAATTAACTTTAAGTCTTAATATAAAAAGTGAACAAATATTTGATGGAAACAATTGGGTGTAGGACATTTTCAGTAATTGTATGTAAGGCTGGGGTCACAGTACCATTTTTCACATGCATTTTTGGAGACCTGCGTTTTCAAAAACGCATGTAAAAAACGCACCCATAGGCCCCCATGTTAAAAAACGCATGCCCTAATAGCCAAAAAGCATGTGTGACTGTCCCATGCGTTTTTGGAGCATATCCAAAAACGCATGCGTTTCTGTAGAAAACGCATGCGTTTCTGTAGAAAACGCATGCGTTTTTATAACATGGGTTCCTATGGAAAACGCATGCAAAAACGCATGTACAGTTAGTACCTTTTAGTGCCATTCAAAAACGCATGCGTTTCCCATAGGAGCCCATGTTAACAAAAACGCATGCGTTTCCGGAAACGCATGCGTTTTTGTTAACATGGGCTCCTATGGGAAACGCATGCGTTTTTGAATGGCACTAAAAGGTACTAACTGTACATGCGTTTTTGCATGCGTTTTCCATAGGAACCCATGTTATAAAAACGCATGCGTTTTCTACAAAAACGCATGCGTTTTTCAAAACGCTCAAAAAAATACTACAAGCACTATTTTTAGGTGCAGATTCAAAAACGCACCCAAAAACGCAGGGAGCCATCACAAACCTTACAAAACTCATGCTGACATGAAAAAAAGCATGAGTTTTGTTAAATCACTTAAAAAAACGCATGGCAACTGTGACCCCAGCCTAAGAATAAGTTGCATTGCACCTAAGTTATATATATATTATATATATTTATTCATTTATATAGTGCTATTTATTCCATAGCACTTTACATACATGAGTAAGGCTGTCTCTCTTGGAGCTCACAATCTAACCATCCTATCAGTATGTCTTTATAATGTGGGAGGAAACTGGAGTGCCTGGAGGAAACCCATGCACACACAGGGAGAACATACAAACTCTTTGCAGATGTTGTCCTTGGCATCCTTGGTGGGAATTGAACCCAGGCCCTCAAGACCCCCCAGTGCTGCAAGGGCTGCAGTGCTAACCACTTGAGCCACCGTGCTGCAGTCAACTGCAATGTTGTTGCTAAACATGAAGCCTAAGGCTAGGGCCACATTAGTGCTGTTGCCTTTGTCCTGGCGGGTCCGACAAAGAGCAGGATTCCGGCAGCATTAATGCAGCGTTACCGTAGTGTAACACTGCCTTAACGCTGCCAATAGAGTCCATCACCCATAGAACAAATCCAATTTTTCTGCTGCGTTTTTTCCATTCACACCACTCTACTAAAAATCGCTCCAATTACTTACCCTCCCTGGTGATCCCACGGTGTGCTCTGGCAAAGTGTTCCCTCTGGGCACTGGCAGGACCTATGAGTACTAAACAGGACCAGGCCTTGTGACTCAGCCTGAGAGTCACATGGCCAGGTCCTTTTGACTTCCCGCATGTCCTTTACAGAGCAATACTTGAAAGTAACCAATCGCTGGACACTGTGGACCTTGGGCAAGGTAATAGGGTGTGTGCGTGTCTGTGTGTCTGTCCATGTGTCTGCCTGTCTGTGTGTGTGTGTGGAATAGTACTGCATTTTTGCTTTGAAGAAGCAAAAGCGCAGCACTAAAGAAATGGAGCATAAAAGCAACAAAAACAGAAAATGTATTTGTGATGCTGTTTTTTGCCAAACAAGAGAATCTGTTTTGGCTGCAGAAAATGCAGCCAAGACGGGTCTCAAATGAAAATGAAAGAAAAAGCTCACCACACTGCAGATTATTTCAAAGCTTCAGCTCCAATATCATGGTAGGTGCCCGTCCTTCAAGTCTTGCCAGCAGACCATCCACAAATAATTTATAGGAAAGTATAGAACTTCATACTAATCAATATAAAATTCCAAAGCACCTTGTAATTTTATATTGGTTGGTATGTAGTGCTGTTTTTTCCTATAAATTATTTCAAGATGGATCTCCTATATGGAGCTCAAACACCTGAAAGACAGTTCACAGATCAAAACATTGGTGAAAATCGCTTATAACATGACAGTGTGAGCTAATTTTTGTTTATAACAGGTTTTAATGTAAAGCTGGTAGCAGATCCCATAATAAAATTAACTTTTTGCACACTACAATAACAAACCCAAAGACATTTTTATGTGAAATCTAGCTCATTTCATAGACTTTACATATATCAATGGTCAGAAACATTATACAGTCATGGCTGAAAAAACTGTTATCCTTGAAATTGTTCCAGAAAAATAAGTTGCTGATAAAATGATCTGTAATAGGCATAAAGTTCAGGATGACACATTTCCTTTGTATTTTATCCAAAATTTTTATTTTTGTCTTATAGATTTTAAAATGAACAAAAAGCAAAATGGGCCAATGCAAAAGTTTGGGCACCCTGCAAGCTTGAAAATGCTTTTTGTAGCTAGCCAAGAGTCTTTCAATTCTTTTTTGAGGTATATTCATCCATCCTTCCTGGGAAATGTCTTCCAGTTCTGTGAGATTCTTGGGGTGCCTTGAATTCACTGCTCTTTTGAGGTCTAGTCACAGGTTTTCAATGATTTTCAGATCAGGGGACTGTCAGGGCCATTGTAAACCTTCAGTTTGCACCTTTTGAAGTCTATTGTGGATTTTGATGTGTGTTTAGGATCATTATCCAATAGGAGACACCATCTTCTTTTCAACAGATGTTGCTATATTTGCATCAATAATTTGTTAAACTAATCATTGAAACCATTCTTCCCTCTACCCGTGAAATTTTCTCCATTCCATTTGTGGCAACACAACCCCCAAATAATGCTTCATTGTTGGAGAAGTGTTTTTTTCCTGAAATTCTGTGCCTTTTTTTCCCAGACATAGGCCTTGTCCACACACCTGCGCTCTCAGTATTTAGCGCTTCTGCGCTAAATACTTAGATATTGTGAGAGAAGCGCAGGTGCGTGTGTGCGGGCGCTTTCTGCAGACGCTGTCCCTGGTTACCTGATCTGTATCGTGGTAACCAGTTCATACAGCAGCCTGCATAGTGCGCGCTTTCCGCGAGCGAACAGGGAAACGCTGCTAGCTGCTTGGTCAAGGTTGTCTGAGCATACAAATCTCCAAGGGTGCCCAAAGTTTTGCATCAGTGTATTTTCCTTTTTGGCTTCTTTAAAATGTACAACACTAAATACATTTCTTTTACCTACAATACAAAGAAAATGTGTCATCTTTATCTTCATGCCTTTTACAGATCATTTAATCTTCAACTTGCTTAACTGTTCACAATAGCAGAAATTTATTCCAGGGGTGCCCAAACATTTACATGACACTGTATGTCTCTGTGAATGCAGTTGGGTCCTACTGGGTCTCCATAGTGTTTCTTTTCATTCAAATGTTGGCGGATAATTTGCGCTGACATTGTTGCACCCTGAGCCTTCAGGACAGCTTGAATTTCTTTGAAACTTGCTGCTTATTCACCATCCGGACTATCCTGTGTTGCAACCCTTCATCAATTTTTCTCTGCTGTCCACATCCAGGGAGGTTAAATACAGTGCCATCCATAAGTTGTAAACATTCTGATTAGTTGCACACTGTGGACAAAGGAACGTCAAGATCTCTGGAGATAATTTGTATCCTTGAGATTGTTGATATTTTTAAAAACGTATAGTTCTCAGGTCCGCAGACAGTTCTCTTCCCCTCTTTCTATTGTGCATGTTTTTTGTGTCACACAGGTTGTAGAGATATACAAAGAAATAGAAAGAAAATAAAATATATACTTTTTTTGCAAAGATGATTCAAAGCTCAAGTTATCACTAAAACCACTTTTATACAAATCCAAATAATAGGGGCTGAAGTCCAAAGTCCAGATAGTGAGAAAAAGGATTTTAATCAGTTTATGCAATGTTTCAACTCAAAATTGCTGAACTCATCCAAAGCTAAAGGTACCGTTACACTGCACAACGTTGAAAAGATGTCGGCAAGATCTGTGGGCGCGCCGTGATTAGGACATCGTGCTGACATCGTTGGTGAGATATATCTAAAAGGTTGAGAATGTGCAAATAGGGTCTTATCCTTTATAGATAGATATGTGATGCTAATATTAGTATTGCTCACCTGGTGTGGTTGTGTAGCACACAACCAGCGTAATCGCTCAGAAAAAACAGCTGCTGCAGGGACCGTACTTCCACAGGATGCGGTGCTCAAATCACAAGGTTTTTCAGACGAAGTACCTTTATGTCCGCGCTGCTGTCAGGAAGATATACCAACGACACTGGACGTCTAGGTATTGGTGATATAGATTTATTTCCAACGCGTTTCGGAGCCACGTGACAAGCTCCTTCCTCAGGGCTATTCCCTGAGGAAGGAGCTCGGCACAAGGCTCCGAAACGCGTTGGTAATAAATCTATATCACCAATACCTAGACGTCCAGTTCGTTGGTGTATCTTCCTGACAGCAGCGCGGACATAAAGGTACTTCGTCCGAAAAATCGTTGGTGAGATGTCACACATCTAGATATTGTGGATGACTCACCAACTATGTTGTGAGGAGGTATCGTTCACACAACCCAGCAAACGATACCTGCTCATTGCTGTGAATGGGCGAAGTCTTAACAACATCGTTATTGCAGTGTAACACACAACGATATACCAATTTGGCTGATCGAGGATCTTTTGATTTGAGAACATGTTCCCAAACCTGCAATCAGCGATTCAACGACTTATCATAGTTGAATCGGTGTTACACAAAACGATGTCCTAACGATGTTGCTTGAACGACTCCAAACCCGTGACGTTTAAGCGATATTGTTAACAATGTCGTACAGTGTAATGGGGCCTTAAGAGGAAGGCCCTGCCATTTTGAACCGAAATGTTACTTGAGCTTTTCAAAATCCATTTTCTCCCCATCTGACATTGGAATGCTGCCCCCATTTTTGGGATTTAGATTGATAGAAAATGCAAAATGTATATTTTGAATACAAATACAAAATATTACATTACAAAACTATGATTGCAATATGTATTCATTTTCCTCCAGACATTGGCCAGGTCTAGTTTGCCAACTTCAGTCAGTGCCAGTGCACATGTTGCAACTAAATATTCATTACTTTGGAAGGGCAGCCCACATTGAGGAAATGAAAGCTGTTTATCCTGAATGCGTGCTAGTTAAGTAACTGTCAAGTGAGCTGAAAGCCTCTGCCTTTTAATGACAGCTTTTCTCTTGGAAGTTGACATTTTCTCCTCTTCAGAGCTCATAATGTGGCTGTTGCAGTGTCTGAAAAGTGTCCAAAACAAAAGAAAGTGGAAAGAAATCTCGATCTGGAGATAAATGGTACAAATAGCTTCAAGAGCTGGCTGTTTTCCCTCTGAGTCTTAGCCATAAAAAAATGTCTGGGAATAGCGAGAGGCTCCTTTCATATGTAGCTATTGCCAGGTTCTATGGCAGCGAGTTAGAATTTCCAGCTCTGCCTTGAATAAAGATTGATCTGGAGTTCTGCTGTTCAGGGAGGACACGAGCCTGGAGTTATCAAAGCTTAGCATGCAGAACAACACTATATACTGTCATTTCAATTTCCTTTATGTTCTAATTACCTCTTTGAGTATTAAATATGAAGCCACATTTATAAAGGTAACGATTCATTATTGATTCCTTAAAGGGAAGCCCCCAGACCATTTATAGTCTGTCCCTGCACCTCCAGGAATGCATTGTAGGCATCCCTTGTGTAAAGAAAATGTATTTGTAAAGTATCTAAAACTGCTTTTATTACCTTGCTTTCTGCGGTTTCTCAGTGCTTGAGAAGTCGCACAGGGCATTCCCAGTGGCTTCTCAGTGCCGCATGCAGATCAATTATGCACGCCAGATGGGCGTGCTAATGATATGTGAGCTCCCTCGCCCCCCTCCATGGGCGGTATATGCTGTATGACACAAATCGCATCATATCCATATCCTATGACTAATCCCAGACTACTGCCATAGAGAAAACTCGCGCATGTGCAATGCGCAGCGTGCAGTCCTATGATATGGATATGACGCGATTTGCATCATACAGCCTATACAGCCCATGGAAGGGGGCGAGGGAGCTCACACTGCCTTAGATAATTGATCTGCATGTAGCGCTGAGAAGCCACAGGGAACGCCCTGCTGGACTCATCAAGCACTGAGAAGCACAGAAATCAAGGTAATAAAAGCAGTTTTAGATACCTTACAAATGCACTTTTTTTACACAGAGGAATGCCTACAATGCATTCCTGGAGGTGCAGGGACAGGTATAAATGGTCTGTGGGCTGATTTTTTGGGTCAGGTTCCCTTTAAGGATGCAGCTAATTTATGCTTTTATATTTTTTCCCCATTTTCAAAGAGCCATAGCTTTTGTTTTCAATCTTTCTGTAGACATAGCTCTATGAGGACATAGTTGTAATTTTGAAAGATGCCACCAACTTTATCATATAGCCTACAGAAAATTATGAAATGATGCATTCATTTTTATGGCATTTGTTGTAAGTTTAAGATCACCTGGCAACGTGATTATCTAGATTAATATGATTATGGTATTACATACATTTTTTTTCTATTATTTCAGTGACTTTAAAAAAAATTCCAAACTATGTAAAAAAAATATCTTTTTCTGTTGCCATTTTCTCAAGATCTATTTTGAATCTATTCTATTCAAAGCTTGTGGTTTGTGTGCCAAACTGAAGAATTTTTAAGTACAATTTTGGTGTAAATGTGAAGTTTTGATCACATTTTATTGCATTTGTTATGAGATGTGGAAGCCAAAAAATTGTAACCTTGGCAGTTTTTTTCTTTACGATGTTTACCATGTCTGTTACTTGAACAACCATTTTTTGAATATAATACTTCCCCATGTAAAATAATAACAGCCTGTACTCACCACTAGTGCCTGCAATGTTCCATCGATGTCAGCGCAAGTGAAGCTATATCCAAGCACACCATCGCTAAGCAGGATTCAATTATGATACACAAGACCAGGCTACAGAAACAAATTGACATATTTATTAACAGGCAGGAAAGGTAGGTATAGACAAGTAAATAGGGGATGCAATTTGAGAAGGATACATTTAACAAATGGCACAGATTTTAGCTGAGATGCTCAACTGCACGTCGCCCCACCTATTACAAGTAATATACAGCAGATACTCTTGTAGACAGAATGTATTTACAACTATACTACTCTTTCAAACTCATTGGCCTCTGCTACTTGGGCCACACTGACACTGCGCTCTGGCAGATGAGACATACAATAATGTTAGGAACCAAGTCCAGGGCCCAATGCTGTGATGCTTATCACTGCGCACTTCCCCTTTCAGGGCAGGGGTAACTCCTCTTTTTCCTTCATGGTTCTGGGGTCCCTTGGGTCCTCTGAATCATCGCTCTTGTCTCTCACTCTCTCAGGCTAGAAGCCTTCTCCTGTTTTTCCCCTCAGCACTTTACTTCTACTTTTTCTCATGGACCCAAGGTCTCTGGTGTTCTCTGGCATGTACCCGATTGACAACCACATGTCAATCTTACAGCCTGGCTTGCAGTCTCTCTTGCAGCCTGCACCATGCCTTTTTGCTGGTGGTCATTTCAGGGCATTTCAAAGACATTCCTTCTGCTTTTCTCTCACCCCCAGCTCTTTTCTGTTTCACCACACTTGTTGGGCAGGGACATCCTAACTGCACAGTTTCAGTGAAGAGGGGGGTGGCTAATCCATAACACACAGCACACAGGGAAGCACTCTCTCTGAAACTCATAGCATTCTTAAAGAGTTTGTAGAACCCTACGCCAGGTCTCCCGTGGTTCGCAATTTGTTGTTATGTTTAATGAGTCCTGCAGCCAATCAATGGATACTAATAGGCTATTTCACTCATACTTCCTTCAGATGTAACTGACATTTAGAAGATATGAGAGAGCAGCAGTGCTAACTTCTTCCAGATGTCAGCTTCAGCCCAATAAAGTTAGAGTGAAGCAGGACTCATGATACATGACAACATCATGCCAACCCTGGGATGGGAATCCTTGTACCAGCATTACTGGAATGGTGAGGGCACTGGTGGTAAATACAGGCTATTATTTTTTTTCACAGTGGGGAGATGAAGTAGTCGACAACCCTTTAAAACAATTTTTGTATTTTGATAGATGGGTCTTGAAGGAGAATTGTATGCAACTTTCATATATAAAGGTTTATTTGTTAAAACAGGCTATGCTATAATAGATGTCAACACTAGATATGAGTGAATCTTTTGTAGTTCGTGTTCAATTCACTGAATTGGCATATGTTCGGCAAATTGATCGATGAAATTTGTGTAAGTGGGTTAAGAACTGGCTTAGTGATAGGAAACAAAGGGTGGTTATTAATGGAACACACTCAGAATGGGTCACAGTTAACAGTGGGGTACCACAGGGGGCAGTGTTGGGCCCGCTTCTATTTAATATATTTATTAATGACCTTGTAGGGGGCATACAGAGTAGAATCTCAATATTTGTGGATGACACTAAACTCTGCAGGGTAATCAATACAGAGGAGGACAATTTTATATTACAGGAGGATTTATGTAAACTAGAAGCTTGGGCTGCTAAATGGCAAATGAGCTTTAATGGGAATAAATGTGAAGTCATGAACTTGGGCAGAGGAAACAAAAGGTATAATTATGTGCTTAATTGTAAAACACTGGGCAAAACTGTCACTGAAAAAGACCTGGGTGTATGGGTAGATGACAAACTCACATTTAGTGGCCAGTGTCAGGCAGCTGCTGCAAAGGCAAATAAAATAATGGGATGCATTAAAAGAGGCATAGATGCTCATGAGGAGAACATAATTTTACCTATACAAGTCACTAGTGCGACCACACTTAGAATACTGTGTACAATTCTGGTCTCCGGTGTATAAGAAAGATATGGCTGAACTAGAGCGGGTCCAGAGAAGAGCGACAAAAGTCATTAGAGGACTAAGGGGTCGGCAATACCAAGACAGGTTATTAAACTTGGGGTTATTTAGCTTGGAAAAACGAAGGCTTAGGGGTGATCTTATAATAATGTATAAATATATGAAGGGACAGTACAGAGACCTCTCTAATGATCTCTTTACTCTTAGGCCTGAGACTGGGACAAGGGGGCATCCTCTACGTCTGGAGGAAAGAAGGTTTAATCATAATCACAGACGCGGATTCTTTACTGTAAGAGCAGTGAGACTATGGAACTCTCTGCCACATGATGTTGTAATGAGTGAGTCACTACTAACATTTAAGAAGGGCCTGGATGCCTTTCTTGAAAACTATAATATTACCGGTTATACATACTAAATTCTTTGATAGGGCGTTGATCCAGGGAACTAGTCTGATTGCCGTACCTGGAGTCAGGAAGGAATTTTTTCCCCCAATGTGGAGCTTAGTGTTGCCACATGGTTTTTTTTTTTGCCTTCCTCTGGATCAACATGTTAGGCTATGGGTTGAACTAGATGGACTTAAAGTCTTCCTTCAACCTTAAAAACTATGTTACTATGTAATAGTTCGCCAAACTTCCAGACCCCATTCAAATCAATGGGAGGCAAAATCAAGTTCCTAGAAAACACCTTCAAAGGGGCCCAAAAGCTGCAAAACACAACTCAAACCGTTTTGCAGTGGAGCTTTGCTGTTTTGGCAGAGAAATTATCTTCCTATGCTACAACTTAGCTGTGACCATGCTTCCGGGCATGAACCACTTACATATTGATTGCTTTCCCTCCTTGATTGATTCAGGACAGACTTAGTCCTGCTCGCCATCTCTGCCTGTGCCTGTGATTGGTTTCCAGTATGGCAACCAAACTGATGACAGATTACTTAAAAATAAATAAGTAATTGAAAAAATGTTGATAACAGCCAAGATAAAGCCGCCAGCTGTGGTCTGCAGACTGAAGCTGTCTGTTGTATTCTTGGTATCGAAAAAAATAGGGGATACCCCATGCCTTTTCATTTTTTTTAATTAATTAGTTTTTTTTTAAACTAAATACAAAGCTAAAACACCCTTTTGTGCAACATGAAAGACACTAAAGGGTGCAAGCTCACAATATATAGGGGGGTGGACATTATATAGCTGTTAGATTTCTAGATAGATAGATATCAATTTTTTCATCTGTCTATAAATCTGTGTCTAAAATTCATAGTTTACCTAGGTGAATGGGGGTGTGGTCATATTGGAGACTGGGGGTATGCTTCTAGTAAACTAGGGGAACTTGCTTATAGGAGACTAGGGGGCAGGCTTGTAGGAGTCTGGGTGTAAATGACAAGTTGTGAGATTTACACCCAAGCTCCAAACAAACACGCCTCTGGTCGAGGCCTTCACACGCAGAACAGTAATATCCAGGTAACAATGCAAAATGCTGACAGATTATAAATTACAAACTGTCAGCATTTTGAAGCCTAGCTACACATATTTGTCTGTGCCAAGACCCTCGCGTGATCCACATTTTTAACAGCAACTTATACTGGTTCGCGACCTTTCTAGACCCATGGTACAAGTATAAATTTTCTCCGCTACTGTTGCAGTCACCAAGGAGTTTCACAATTAGATCCTTCAAGAGGGCTGTTGTAGATCATTTGATGGCAACATCACCCTCAGACACCGCTGCTAGCATAGGTACCAGCTCTGTGCAAAAGCTTGCATTAATGGGGAGAGACACAGCCAGCAGGTCCAAAAGAGGTGGTGGTAAAATGTCCACAAACTGGGCCATCTTCAATAAACCGGCTCATCAGCAAGGGCTAACTGGACCAGTAACAATGTCAAGGAGGGAGAATACGAGCAAGATGGTCAACAACTATCTAAGTGACCATACTTGCATCCTTCCTGTCGCTTTTGTTCCGTTTAATTACTGGGTATCCAAGCTGCATAGTTGGCCAGACCTCTCCCTACATGCCTTGGAGGTGCAGGCCTGCCCTGCTACTAGTGTGATGTCAGAGCACGTTTTGAGTGCCGCTGGAGCAATCAACACAGATACACGCACACGGCTGACTACAGAGAATGCAGACAGGCTGACTCTGATAATATTTAACAAGGACTGGATATCGCAAGAGTATTTCAGCCCTCCTGATAACCGAAATTCCAACCTAAAGTCACCCAAAATGTTATTTAATGCAACTGGTGATCACATCCATCTCTTCCCCTACAAAACCCTTTTCTTCTTCTTACACTTTTTCAACTCCTGCTTCTGCCACATGTACCTCATGGTCAATAAGCTAAAAACAATGTCCCGCTAATTAATATTTCCCATCAGAGGTACTTGTGATGATACCCTCCTTCCTTCATCGACCATAATACAACCCCTTGGGCTACTTTTTGGAGACACTATGGCTATGCCTGGACATTGAGCACTGCAACTACTGTGCTAGTAGTACTAGGTTCGCTTCATAATTGTTTGGCCCTTGAGGCCTGCTTCCTTCATCAACCATAATACAGCCCCTTGGGCTATTTTTTGGAGACACTATGACTGTGCATGGACATTGGGCACTGCAAGAACTATGCTAGTAGTCCTAGCAGTCCTAGCTTCATAATTGTTTGGCCCTTGAGGACAGCATCCTTTCATAAACCATGATACAGCCCTTTGGGCTTCTTTTTTGCTGACACTATGGCTATTCCTGGACATTGGGCACTGCAACTACTGTGCTAGTAGTCCTAGCTTCATAATTATTTTGCCCTTGAGACTTGCTTCCTTCCTCAACCATAGTACAGCCCCTTGGGATAATTTTTGGAGACACTATGGCTATGCCTGCACATTGGGCACTGCAACTACTATGCTAGTAGTCCTAGTAGTCCTAGTTTCATAATTGTTTAGCCCTTGAGGCCTGCTTCCTTCATCAACCATAATACAGCCCCTTGGGCTACATTTTGGAATCCCTATGACTATGCCTGGACATTGGGCACTGCAACTACTGTACCAGTAGTCCTAGCTTCATAATTGTTTGGCCCTCGAGACCTGCTTCCTTCATCAACCATGGTAAAGCCCCTTGAGATACTTTTTGGAGACACTGACTATGCCTGGACATTGGGCACTGCAACTACTGTGCTGGTAGTCCTAGCTTCATAATTGTTTGGCCCTTGAGGCCTGCTTCCTTCATAAACCATGGCACAGCCCCTTGGGTTACGTTTTGGAGACACTATGGCTATGCCTGGACATTGGGCACTGCAAGAACTATGCTAATAGTCCTAGCTTCAAAATTGTTTGGCCCTTGAGGCCTGCTTCCTTCATCAACCATGGCACAGCCCCTTGGGCTACTTTTTGGAGACACTATGGCTATGCCTGCACATTGGCCATTGCAAGAACTATGCTAGAACTCCTAGTAGCCTTGTTTCATAATTGTTTGGCCCTTGAGGCCTGCTTCCTTCATCAACCATTATACAGCCCCTTGGGCTAATGTTGGACACACTATGGCTATGCCTGCACATTGAGCACTGCAAAAACTAAGCTAATAGTCATATTAGTCCTAGCTTCATAATTGCTTGGCCCTTGAGGCCTGCTTCCTTCATCAACCAGGATACAGCCCCTTGGGTTAATTTTTGGAGACACTATGCCTACACATTGTGCAGTGGCAGTGGAACAATAATGACAATAGTCCAAGCTTTATAATTGTGAAGTCCTTGTGATGATGATGATGGGTTGCTTCTTCCTGCGTTAACCATCATAAAGCCCCTAGGGCAGATTGCTCTCTTTACCCCACTTACACACTCAGCTGTCAGAAGATCACCTCCATCATCACTCGCTCTTACGGCAATCATGCACCCATTTCAGCCTTTTCCTCAGCCCCCAGACTGCTTTTTTGTTTCCAGCAGACAATTACTCGCATTTCCCATTGACTAACATTGAACGCGATACTCGTACCGAGTACTCGAGTGTTACGATGTACTTGGTACGAGTATAGCAAGTCCGAGTATTTGACTACTCACTCATCCCTTGACAAGACCTTAACCTGAAACCTCCTGAGGAACTTGATGACAGGAGGGAACCACGTCACGGCTGCTTGTGATAAATTGAAGGAACTAGGATTTAGATAACTGACCCCTGCATGTCAAGCATTACAGGTATATCAATGAAGTTGGACATTGTGGATACGGATGATACAAAGAATTGTCAATACCTTTCCTCTTTAAACAATAATGACTAACAAAGGAAAAAAGGATCTATAAAAGAGGATCTAAACAAGGAACCACATTAGGATGAATAGAGTCGCAGAATTATATTCATCACATATGCCTAATGTATTTGTTTGAAAAAGCTCTGGATATACTCTAATGATGACCCTATTAGTTACTTGACAATTATATTTCTAATATTTGATTAGGTTTTGTATATGATAGGGTCCGAGTGAGTAATAAATAGTTTATCCTAGACTAGATAGGAATATATGCCAGTCGGGAAAACTGCACATTTAGTAATTGGTTCAACTTCTTGAGATTGGAATTTGATATTAGGGAGTACAGTTCATTTACTACTATTTTGACTATTTAATTTTATTTAGTGTGTACTGTGTGTATCCTTTGTTTGAAGGGTGTATTTATAGTAATAATAATCATTTTTTAATATTTGGGGTTTTTGTTGGTAAAACTTATATTTTTGTTTCAGGCAGCAGAAAAACAAAAATTGTCCCTGATTACGCAAAAGACAATGGTAATTACAGGATACAGTATATATAGGATTGGCTGTAATCAAACTAGTGCAAATCTTAATAGCTACTAGAATGAGTGCTACTCGAATTTAATGCTTTCCTCCAGGACATAGAAACCTAATTTATCAATATAAGTATACAATAAGTATGATCCAGCCAGATGGCTATTTTCATATTATATGTCTTCTATTTTCATCTTCAGTGCAGTCATCTAGACAAACTTAGTCTTACAGTAATCTCATCAGGTTTATGACAGCTCCACAATTTTCACTAAACACTGTAACATTCTACATTTTGTTGTACAGGTTTGTACTTAGGAAATGACAATATGACAGTCATTAAAAAAATGCTACTTAACCAGGAAAGAAAGGTCTTCATTTAGCTGTTGTGCTTCACGGAAGAATATAATCCAGTGTTTTATAGAAAAAAAATCCAGTTGGTGTCATAACATGACGTAATTTATGGTCCGCATACTGCTGTAAATATTTACTACAAGTGGAAATGCTTGTTTTAATGCTTATAATGCTTATAATGCTTAAATGTGGCATGGGAGTTTCTCAACTTCCTTAGTGAAGTGCAAATTTGCATATATGCATATATCTGAGAGGAGGGAAGTGGCTTACAATCTCCTCACCTACTTTGCTCTCTCCATAAGGTTGAGAGCAAGTTCCCAGACTTTGTTTTAATGAGAATTTAGGGAAAAGGAACAATCCGAGTACAAGCCATGACTGTTCAACTAAATCTGGAAGACAGTAGAGCACGCAAATCATTATTGAACAGTCTAATCATAGTTTATTGCTTTTTATGTAATTCACATTCAGGGATAATCATATGGGTATGTGACCTCTACACTCACACGGTGCATCGATGGCTGCTAAGGGTTTAAAGTGGGTGCAACCGATTGCCCAGGACCCAAAACCTGTGACTCCACAAATCAATATTATTGTACAGCAGTATTATTTAGCAATTATGTCAATAGATTACGGTATATAAAGATAAGAAAAAAAGCTCACCACACTGCAGATTGCAATTCGTAGCTTCAGCTCTGATATCGTGGCTGGTGCTTGTCCTTTCTGTTGCCAACAGAACATCAAGAATATTAATGGGAAATGACGGCACTTCATTACAACGCACATAAAATCCATAGATGCTTGTTTATTGTAAATCCATGATCACGAGATGAAAGACAGTCACATTGTATGGCTACAACTGATGCTTTCTGGCACTACTGCCCCCTTAATCAGAGAATAAAAGTGATCTGTGCTTAAGTGAAATTTTAAATCAAGAACAAAGCCCAGCTTTTTCTTCGGTGGAAATCATAAATCAAGAACATGGCAATCACACTCCTATGGGGGGGAGGAGGAACACTTAATTACAAATGCAACACAAGTGAATACCCTGCCGCGTCATGTTAAAGGGAACCTGTCAGGTGGTTTATGCCTCCCAGCTATCATTGTCTGTACCTGCAGCTTTATAATACCAGTCCAATCATCCCTGTCTGAGCTCATAGTGTAATGTGAAAGGTAAAAAAAGCGTTTATACACTTACATTTCAGTCTATACCTTTGGAGGAGGGAGACTGTCTGGCAGGATAATAGTTAACTCACTATTAACTTGGATGGCTAAAGGACCTGTGTGATGTAACGATCATGTGACTATGGTTGGCGGAGCTAAGTGAGCAAACTCATATTATGTTATAGGGACTTAGCTCCGCCTATTGTAGTCACATGGTTATGACATCACATCAGGTCTCCCAACATGTTCTAACATAAGGCTGAAATGTTAACTATTAACCTGCCAAACAGTCTCCGTCCTCCAAGCTGGAGACTGACTGCCTCATTACATAAGGAAATGTATAAATGCTTTGTTTTCACCTTTAACATTACACTATGAGCTCAGACAGGGATGATTAGACTGGTATTATAAAGCTGCAGCTACAGACAATGATAGCTGGGGGGGCATAAACTAGCTGACAGGTTCCCTTTAAGAAAGCCCACAATTGTGATCCCACTTCCCTGTAAGTCAGGGGAATTGGCGTGATACATGGTGGAATAAGAGGTTGCAACCTTAAAAAGATCCTGGCCCAGATGAAAACTAAATTAATTTTTTATTATATATTGTAACTCCCAAGGAGCTTAACAAAAATTTAAGCTATTCACCTTCATTGTGAGCACGCCTTTGCCATCCTGGTTCTTGCTTCTTTTCCTAACCTTTTTTTATTATTTCCACCCATTTTTTCTCTTTTGTCCCTGTCCTTTGTTTTTATCCATTAGGTTTTTTTTCACACTATTTTGCCTTGATTTTGGATTTTAATTCTGGATCCTGCACATGACCTTAAGCTTCACATATGAATGACCATATTGTGGAACATCATCGGTCGATATGAGCTATCATCCTAAAGAACCGATAATGGATCTAACATATGCTAATGTTATTTGCTACAGATGACACTTGGTGGATAATGAATTCTGATGATGCTTTATGCTAATAGGTTATATGGATGCTTTTTGTTCCTCCTGTGCTTTGCAGAGTTCGTCTGTGGCTTTCTTCCCCCTGTGCTCGCTTGTAGATGCTCTGAGCATGCGTGGTATCCCCAGTGACAGGTTGGCGCCTGCACATAAGAGAGTCGAGCTTGAGTTGGGTGGGGAGTAGCTGCTGGACAATGTGCATGACTTACCCCGTGGGGGCCATGGGGTACTCGGAGCCGGGCCTCTCTCTCTCTGGCAATGTCATCTGTGAGATCGGGATGTCACGGTGGCATGACCCAGTCCGTGGCCCCAGAGCGGTCAATAAAAGGGGATTTAAGGGGATGATTGGGGGTTGTTGTCATGACGCCACCCATGGTATGCGGCTATTAATGGCCGCCACTGCAGTCCGGCACCCCTGGGATGGCAGCAATGATGGTGTCGCTCCCCAGAGGTGGAGCGGGTCCCCAGGGTATCCAGTGTAAAGGGATTGGGAAATGGGAGGCTAGTGGGGTTAATCTGGCTGCAAGGAGGGATCGGAGCATCTCACAGGTGGGCTCCTGTGGCATGTGCGGCATTTCAGTCTACTGCTCCTCAGTCAAGAAATTAACAGTTCACACACATTTCTGAGTTCCAAACCTGGTTTACTTAGCTTTCTCTGCTTGCACCACAGGTTACAGCTTAGGTTCAATTGCAGTCCGGGTAGTCCTTAGCAACCAGGAAGGCATGTCCAGTACACCCCATTCGTGTTCCTCCCTTCTCGAGCCATTTTTCCTCAGGACTGCCTGCTCTCCTAACTCTGCATGCGTCTCCGCACACAGTGCCCGAATTCAGCAGCCACGGGCCTTGTCAGGCGAACTGCCGTGTCTCTCACTCTAGTACGGCTGCCTTCTCGGCTGATGTGCCGGGAGTTGGCCACATGGTCCTCCACTCCTGCTTACTCCACCAACCTTCTCTCAACTGGTCTACCACTTCCTGTCGTGTTTCACTTTTGATCCTTTTCCTCTTCCTGACTGCTTCCTGCTAACTTTCACCCACCACCTTTCTCTCCCAGCCATCCCACTGACTGCCTCAGCTGTCCCACTGACGGGGTTCACCCACTATCCCTGGAGCCGGATGTGTTGGGTGTGTATTGTTGGTGTCTGTACTTACTGACCTGGTTACTGCAGACTGGAATACCACACCAGTGGATTGGTTGCAGTACCCCTCTGTAGTGACCAGATTACAGGGGCACCACATGAGCATGTGCGCACAGCTGAGTCTCGGCATGCGCCTGATTTCTTTGGACGTTTAAAGCGCAAGGAGCAATGTCGACGGCATGGCTCCTTTTTCTCTATCCCTCCTTCGCCCTGAAGAAACCATGGGAAAACAACAAAAGTGAAACATACGTCGTATATACCTCCCATATATGCTTTGTGTATAGTCACTTGTATGTGATGTAATGGTGCAATTTAAAATCAATGTTATTGAATCTCATTTGCTTAGTGACTATGCTACTATATTTTTGTATATGCCCCTATTCAATGCACATATACTATATTTAATGGTGGATTTGACAACTGTAGTGCCCTTTGTACACTTTTTGCCTATATCACCTGAAATGTTAGTAAATAAAATACTTTTATTTGCATAATACTCAATTTTTGTTCTTTTTACTTATATCTTGTATGGTGGTATTCTCTATGGGATGTGTGGCATAGAATGTAGTACTCTACAGTGCATTATTTCGTAAGTACACACACTGTGTAATACTATCATATACAGGGAATGGTGTAGCGTGTGCAACTGAATATGGACCAAGGAAGGAGATAAGAATGTCTCCTTTTACATTTAAATCAAGTAGAATTTTTCATTTTAATGGGCTATTTGACAGCTAATGACCAATACAGTGCCTTGAAAAAGTATTCATACCCTATGAATTTTTCCACATTTTTTACACCCGCAAACATAGACGGATTTTCCCACAAACAAAATTAATGTTCAAGTTGATTTTAATCAATGGATCTTGGAATAATAATAATCTACACAACTTGATGTGTTTATAAAAATGTTGCTGTGCTGAGATAATCTTGTATATTTGTCCCTGTTATGTACTGTGTAATGGCTGTATATAACCATACAGGGACATGGTCTGATCATACATCATCTCCTGCGAATGGGAGGATGTTATAGTTTATTCGTTGTCTTTTATAAAATCGTTTATTGCCACTAGAGTTAAAGAATTCATTATGTCTTTCAATGTTGGGGCAGGCTATGTAGCCACCAAATGCAACCCATCCACTAGAATGAAGATAATTGCTGAGAAAGGTCTTATCAACTGCACCCCAATAGGGACTTTAAACAATGTGATCTCAGAGATTTTTTACATCGTATCGTGACCAGTGTCAGGGAGGATCATGGCAAGCAGTGGATCTGTCTGAAGTATAGGCCAAGACCTCGCCAGACAGTCCCTAACAGTAGTAAATTCTGACTTAAAAGTGGCACAATGATATGTGCTTTTTATGATTCTTCTGCTTTATCCAAGCTCAAGGAATTGTACTTTGAGATCAATAGCCTGTTTTTCAAGGTCATTATCAGTGGAGCATACCCGTCTCAGCTGAAGAAATTACCATATCGGGATCAAAATAATCATAAAATGAGGATGTGATGAAGAGGAGTGCAACCACATGTTGGTGGAGGCAGGCTTTATATATAAGTCTGTCTGTAGACCGTTTTGCTGGTCACCTTTTATTGTGACATCATGGAAGTCTACTTTCTTTTTTTTTTCTATCCTCTGGCTAACACGGTATAAACGTCTTTTTACCTTATCAAAATGTAAGAGAACTATCAATATTCTCATGACGAAAAAATTTTATGTACATCTGTTTCACATATAGATTAATATATATTTTTACTTTATCATATTCTGTCCATAATGGACAAGGACTAATATGTAGGGCAAATTGCAGCATATCCTATATAATAATTGCCAGTTTCTGGCATCCGGCCACTGTGCCGCTATTCCGGCATTCACCGCGGCCGGATGCCATCGCCGCTGGGGATGGCCGCATGCACGCCATCGCGAGCCGCAATTATCAGCAGACCCCTGCCAGCCTCCTACCACACCTCTCCCGATGCCGCTGACCGCAGTAGACCCCCACTGTAGACTCCGGTGCCCGCACACCCCCGCAATAAACCCCCGCACCCCCTTCTCCGTGTCCATCATCTCCCTCAGCAGTAGACCCCCACACCCCCCCTCCGGCACTCGCACACCCCTGCAGTAGACCCCACACCCCCCTTCGGGCGCCCGCACCCCCCTTTGGCGCCTGCAGACCTCTGACAACTTACTTACCAAAGGTCCTATCCGAATAGGTGATGTCACAGTCATGTGATCAGTCACATGACTGCACATCACTGCTGCTCCACCTCCTGTAGTCTACTCTTCACTGCTTCCCAGCTATGACACGGAGCTGTCACAGCTGGGAAGGAGGGAAGGGGAAGCAGAGAGGCAGAAGAGGGGAGCTGAAAGACTAAAGAGGAAACAGAGAGATATAAGAGGGGACCATAAAAAACTGGAGAGAGTGAAGAATGGTGCAGAAAGAGGGGGAGCACAGACACATAGCGGGGACAAGAAAAACTGAAGTGAGGACAGAGAGAGGGAAGGGGGGTGTAGAAAGTCAAAAGAGGGGGAGCAGAAAGGGAAGTGGGGCAGAGAGACATAAAGTGGTCCAGAAAGACTAAAGTGGGCAGAGAGACAAGGGGTGACTAGAATGACTGAAGAGGGACAGGGACTCTGAAAGGGGGCAGAGAGACATAAGGGGGGACCAGAAAGACTGAAAGGAGCCAGAGAGATGAAGGGGGGGCATAAAGATGAAAGTGGGGTGGGAGGAGCAGAGAGGGAAGGGGGGGCAGAGAGATGAATAGAGGGAAAAGAAATACTGAAGGGGAGCAGAGACACATAAGGGAGACCTTAAATACTGAAGGGTAACAGAGAGACATAAGGAGAACCAGAAATACTGAGGGTGGAGGGAAAGAAACAAGGGCAACCAAAAAGACTGAAGGGGGACAGAGAGATGAAAGGGGGGTAGCAGAGAGGTAAGGGGGGCCAAGAGACATAAGGGGGACCAGAAATACTGAAGGGGAACTGATAGACATAAGGGGGACTAGAAACACTGAAGGGGGGGCAGAGAGATGAAGGGGGGGGCAGAGAGCACCCCCACACCATCAAACCTCCTCCTCCATGCTTCACGGTGGGAACTAGGCATGTAGAGTCCATCCGTTAACCTTTTCTGCGTCACAAAGACACTGTGGTTAGAACAAAAGATCTCAAATTTGGACTCATTAGACCAAAGCACAGATTTCCACTGGTCTAATGTCCATTCCTTGTGTTCTTTAGCCCAAACAAGTCTCTTCTGCTTGTTGCCTGTCCTTTAACAGTGGTTTCCTAGCAGCTATTTTACCATGATGGCCTGCTGCACAGAGCCTCCTATTAACAGTTGTTGTTGAGATGTGTCTGCTGCTAGAACTCTGTGTGACATTGACCTGTGATTTCTGTGGCTGGTGACTTGGATGAACTTATCCTCCACAGCAGAGGTGACTCTTGGTCTTCCTTTCCTGGGGCGGTCCTCATGTGAGCCAGTTTCTTTATAGTGCTTGATGGTTTTTGCAACTGCTCTTAGGGACACTTTCAAAGTTTTCCCAATTTTTCGGACTGACTGACCTTCATTTGTTAAAGGGAACCAACCACCTCAGATCACCCTAATACACAGTTAATACGTGTCCCTGCACCCTAAGGATACGTTTCCAGCACTGTTTTTGTGTAAAATCTTGCATTAGCATAACCGATATAAAGACTTTATAAAGTTACTAGCCTAAAGACTTCAGGGCGTATCCCTCCTTCTGTTATACTTCAGGGCAGTGCATTGCATTGCTGCGCTCCCCCTCCCTCCATGCCTGCTGCCCTGCCCTGATGGGCGTGATCGTTATCTCCTCTGCACAGAGGGAGGGGGAGCGCATGCATGCAATGCACAGCCCTGAAGTATAACAGAAGGAGGGATACGCCCAGAAGTCTTCAGGATAGTAACTTTATAAAGTCTTTATATCGGTTATACTAATGCAAAATTTTACACAAAAACAGTGCTGGAAATGTATCCTTAGGGTGCAGGGACACATATTAACTGTGTATTAGGGTGATCTGAGGTAGTTGGTTCCCTTTAAAGTAATAATTGCCACTCGTTTTCCTTTACTTAGCTGCTTTTTTCTTGCCATAATACAAATTCTAACAGTCTATTCAGTAGGACTATCGGCTGTGTACCCACCAGACTTCTGCACAACACAACTGATGGTCCCAACCCCATTTATAAGGCAAGAAATCCCACTTATTAAACCTGACAGGGCACACCTGTGAAGTGAAAACCTTTTCCGGTGACTACCTCTTGAAGCTCATCAAGAGAATGCCAAGAGTGTGCAAAGCAGTAATCAAAGCAAAAGGTGGCTACTTTGAAGAACCTAGAATAGAAGAGATATTTTCAGTTGATTCACACTTTTTTGTTAAGAACATTATTCCACATGTGTTAATTCATAGTTTTGATGCCTTCAGTATGAATCTACAATTTTTATAGTCATAAAAATACAGAAAACACTTTGAATGAGAAGGTGTGTCCAAACTTTTGGTCTGTACTGTAATATATATACAATACCAAAGAAAGGGACTGCAGCACTCCTTATTTCCTTAATAATCCGCCGTTATTGGACCATCAGGTGTAAAAGAGACGTTTCGGGATGCAGTCCTTTACCTTGGTATTGTATTGACAGTGGATGAAGGAGTAACTTGGTCTGTTATTGCTCCCAATTGATAGCTATGCTGCTCAATTTTATAGCTATATATATATATATATATATATATATATATACATCAAGACAGGATCTATAGAGAGTGAAGGAAAACAACATCAGCATCTCTTAAACTCATATAGAGATCAACAAAGGTTCTAATACTGACAAGGCAATATACCTGGCAATAACAGGTATGGCCAGGATCACAACATCCTCCCGACATGTGTTTTAGCTAATTATGGCCAGTCCTGCATGATGTAAGACCTCATCCTGAGCACCAGAGCCAGCACAGCTACCATCGTGCAAAAGGAGGGAGTCCCGAGGTCGTGACTGCTCAATCCAAAAGACTAAGGATGGGCGAATACTAAAATACTCGGAATCGCTAGACTCTAACGAGTCAGAGTCAGAAACTCGCTACTCGTTGCGAGTCTAGCGAGTCCAATGTTAATGAATGGGGAAGCGAGTATTGCAGCGATTCCTGTGCTGCTAGACCCTATAAGGGGTCTGGCAGCAGAGGAAAAACCTGCAATTCCCCATTTTATTCTTTAAAAGCCAGCGTAAAAAAACGCCAGCTTTTAAAGAATATTAAAAAAAAAATAAAAAATTCTATGTAAAGGGATGTAGCAGAGCTGACACGTTTGGGACTACGTTGGACGGAAGAGGATTTTTTTGATTAAAGATGGAGTCCCTAATGGCTTTTTTTTGTAATTACTAATAAAAAAAAATTTTTCTGTGTGGTTTGGTTTTATTTAAACAATTTAATAGAAATTCATGGTGGTCATGTGTAATATTGGCGTGACCGCCATAAATTTCGGGCTTAGGTTATATGTGAGGAATCTTGAGGTGATTTTCCTACTCTCACTGACACTCCCTATCTCTGATCTGATCCAAGTCTCCCTACTCGCCCTGCAATAGTTCAGATCGTCACAGGAATGCGCCCAAAATGGTGGGGCAAGCCTTATATACAGCCTTGCCTGTCATACATGACATAGGCTTCACGATGGACAGCAGCCAATCATAGTAATGCCACAACCAAGATGGCTGCGGCATTACTGAATATGATTGGCTAACATGCTTGTCCATCTTCACAGTTTTCTGACCTAACATGCTAGGCTGTCTCGGAACATTAACATATTCTGTATTCAGCGAGTCCTGAATACAGTATACAGGAGTTGTAGACTCGCTCATCCCTAGACTCGCTGCTGACAGCTGGAATCCGTGAACCGGTGCTAGTGTTTAAACGATTTGGAGACAACCCAGCTACATAGACAGCGATGTGATAGCGAGTTTAGCGACTGAGAAACATACTGAATGCAAACGCTGACAAAACTAGGATTGCCATTGATTTGCATTGGACTCATTTCTGTGCAAGTAATCGCTTGGAAACTCGCAGAGTACCGACTCCTGCGAGTTCCTTACTGCTCGTAGAGTAACGAGTCCTAACGAGTAGATTCGCACATCACTACAAAAGACCTCACTCTGTCTGTGCTCTAGCTCCCAGATGAAACTGAAGGATCTTGGCCTGCTGCTGTTTACAGTACCATCGCCTGAGATGGGCACCCCCTCTTTGCTGCCTTGAGATCCGGCCGGGGGACTCGTGGACAGGTAAGAATAAATGGTTTATTATTTTTTATTCCGTAGGAGAGGGAAACACAGGGGATAAGCGGGGAGCAACAGGGGATAAGCGGGGAGCACCAGGGAAGAAGCGGGTAGCACCAAGGGAGAAGAGGGGAGCACCAGGGAAGAAACGGTGAGCACCAGGGGAGAAATAGGGAGCACCAGGGGAGAAGAGGGAGCACCTGGGGAGAAGCGCGGAACACCAGGGGAGAAGAGTGGAGAGCAGGGGAGAACAGGTGACAGGAGGCAGAGAGGAGCAGATGACTGGAGGAGCTGGGCAAACTGATCCTGCAAAATGTCGGAATCGGATGCCTATTTGGCATCCGATTGCAGGGATCAGTTTGGATCCGATGCTGTCCGATTTCTATCGGACAGCGTCAGATTGCAAAAATCGTAGTGTGAAACCAGCCTTAACAAGTATAAACTGGGGCAGCACTGCTGCACCATGTAGATAGACCAACTGCACACAACCTTTTAATTGGAGATCTCTGAGTTTGGTTGGTAAAGTCTGTAATAATATTTATTTATTTATATAGTGCTATTAATTCCATAGCACTTTGCATACATCAGTAATGCTGTCCCTATTGAGGCTCACAATCTAAACATCCTATCAGTATGTCTTTGCAATGTGGGAGGAAACCCACACAAACACAGGGAGAACATACAAACTCTTTACAGATGTTGTCTTTAGTGTCCTTGGTGAAAATTGAACCCAGGATCTCAGGATCTCAGTGCTGCAAAGGCTGCAGTGCTAACCACTTGAGCCACCGTGCCACCCGAGTCTGTAACGTGAGGTACACTCATATAGTGTTTAACCTGCCCTCCATACTCTACGTAACTAATAGGCTATCGTTCAGACACGGTACATACAGTCATGCAGTGTTAAGTGACCCACTGCACCTGGTGCATCTAGTAGGCTGTTGTTCAGACACTATTTGTATATCTCATTTATCTATATGAGTGACTCCCTATGCAGCTTCATTAGTGTGCATTATGTAAGCAGCTGCTTCCCTTTATTAAAAGGCTGTGAGCTGTTGGTCTATCTACAGGGTGCACCAGCGCTGCACCCTGCTCCTACTTGGTAAGTTCCTTGCACCTACCTTGAGCAGGATTAGTTTGGCCATTTGGTGATCTTTCTAAAAGCTTTTTTTTTTTTATAAAGATATGATAACTTCTTTCTTGGTTCAGCTATTGTAAATATGTAGCATGGAATGTGACCCCCAATGAAGACAGTGTTGCAAAAGTATGTAAGCCTCTATGGAATTAATAGCGCTTTATAAATGAATAAAGATTATGAGTAGTATTATTATTATGACATGAAATAGTGATTGCTAGGGGATGAGCGAGTAGTGAAATATTCAGACTCGCGATACTCGGGTACTCGTTACGAGTCTAATGTAAGTCTAATGGGAAAAGTAAGTAAGCTTAGTAATTCCTCAGCTGGACCCTACACAGCGGTCTGGGGGCCGAGGAAAAGGATGAAATGGGTGCATGATTGTTTAAAAGCCGGTGGTAAAAAGCTGCGGGGAGCGGGGAGCACAGCACAGAACGGGAAAGCCGGCGGTGAAGTCTACTTACCGCCGGCTTCCCCGCCGGGTCCTTCGCTCCCTGCTCCCTTGTGCTGTGCTCCCCGCCTAATCCTAACTCAGGATCGGGGTGAGAGGCAGCGGGGGGAGCGAAGGATCCGGATGGGAGGCAGAGGATCGGGCTGACTGATTGTTTAAAAGCCGGTGGCTTTTTACCGCCGGCTTTTAAACAATCATGCACCCATTTCAGCCTCTTCCTTCCCAGACCGCTGTGTAGGGTCCAGCTGATGAATTACTCACATTTTCCATTGACTTACATTGTACTCGTTACTCCTACCGAGTAATCACAAGGAAATTCGCGGAGTAACGAGTAGCCTGAATACCGTACTATTCTGCGAGTACCGAATAGTAACGAGCATACTTCCTTATCCCTAGTGATTGCACATTTTTAAGAAGCAATATCCATACTATGGTGTTTCATCAGTCTGAAAAGACCCATAAGATCATGGATGTGAAACATATGCTATTTTTATATGAATTGCTATCACATAAGTGTAAAACAGGTGGCCTTGCATGCTGATGATCTTCTGCAATAATAAAGGTTTGCTTTAAAAAAAAATGCAAATAAAAAAATGTAATAATAATAAAAAAAATAAAATAAAAAATACATATTCAAGCAAAATTCCCTAAAAAATATTAAGCTCTCTTAAATAGATGTTTCAAGGACATTCTAAGCTTCCTGGACTTTCCAGCTGCTGCCACATCTGGCACTGTTTCCAAAATTCACACCCTGCAGGTGTCCTGCAGCAACTGGAGCCAACACCCTGTTCCCGAACTGACCACCACAAGTCCTGGCCCCAACAGCATTCTATAACGTTTTTAAAAAACTGTATAGGGTGGCATGGTGGCTTAATCGTTAGCACTGTAGCCTTGCACTGTAGTCTTGGGTTCAATTCCAAACAAGGACAATATCTGTGAGGAGTTTGTATGTTCTCCCTCTGTTTGTGAGCCCCAATGGGGGCAGTGTGTTGGAAAATGTGTGTAAAGCACAGTGGAATTAATAGTGCTATACTGTATAAATAAATGTTATTATAGCTTTGTCACAAGCTGCTTTTAATCTCCGTCGGGCTGCATGGTTTCTGCTGTCCACATTAGTCCACTTAAAGGGCGTTTAGTGCCCTAGGCAAAGCAGTAGTCCAAACATTTACTACTGCCGGCTACATAGCATGCACTTGGCAATTTTCCCGTTGTTTTGGGGGTTAGAGCCTGGTTTCTGCTGTCCACATTAGTCTTGTTAAAAAGATGTTTAGTGCCCTATGCAAAGCATTAGTCCAGACATTTCCTACTCCCTGCTACAAAGCACGCACCAGGCTATTTTTCCCATTGATTTTAGGGTCAAAGCCTGGCTTCTGCTGTCCACATTAGTCCACTTAAAAAGCATTTAGTACCCTATGTGTCGAGCCCGCTGGGACGGGGTACTCGGTGCCGGACCGGGTTGGCTACTGGGGATGTCACGGGGGTCCTGGTCCGGACCGTGTCCCAGGCCCTGGCAATAATAAGGGGACCGGGCCACAGTTTACAGTCTTTACACGGGCATAACTCTCCCCTCCGGGTTCCTTTACTCTCTGCAGCCAGGTTGTCCCTTCAATGTCCCCTCACTCGTTCTCTGTCCTTTCCAGGCTTTTGACTCTCTCTCTTGCGCCCTTGGTGTGTGTGAGTCCGGACAGTATCGCGGTGGCTTGGACCCCTGTGGGCCCTCCGGGTTGCCACTGAGCTGCCTGTCCTTTGGGGTGGGAACCCTAACGTGTAGCTAGAGTCCCCTGTCGGTTGTCTGGGGATGCCGGATGGGTCAACGATCCCCTCCAGAGCCGACACTCTGCCTCTAGCCTAGCCTCCAATAGTCCTCCAGGGTGAGGCTCTACCAGACTCCTTCTAACTGTGTCTTTGGGTTCAATAGGAGGGCTACTCCGCCTGCAGTCTGCCGTCTCAGCCGTGTTTCTAGGACCCAGTGCTACTGGTCCTCTCGTCCCTCACACTCCTGGGGTGCTGGCTCCGGATGGGCTTTCTCTCTGTGGCTCACACTGGCTCTCCAGATTCTGCGCTCCTTTCACCCCACTCTTCTAGGACATGTGCTTCTGTCTTTGCATCTCAGCCTACACCTACCTACTGACTCATTTCTCCTCCCCCTGCTCTATATCTACCCTCTGTCACCTGACCTGCTTGTTGGCCCACCCACTGTCTCTAAACCCACCACCCCTTGCCTGCCTAGCAGGGGCGGACTGCTAGTGCCACCTGGGCTGGTGGTATAGTCCACACCTAGGGCCGCCCCCCCACAGAAATGGGCCGGTCATCGGCGCTTTGCGGTTGGCACGGCGATGCAGCAGCAGACGGCGGCGGACATGGTAAGAGAGAGTAGCGGCCAGAAAATTTTGATAGCACCCAATACCCCCCCCGGTCATCAAAAAATTCTGATAGCACCCAAAACCTCCCCCCTCCGTCATCAAAAAATTCTGATACCATTCCCCCCCTTCCCGGTCATCACAAAATTCTGAGAGCACCCCACCCGGTCATCAAAAAATTCTGATAGCACCCTGGATGGGTTGGAGAGGAAGAGATGGAGGAAGAAGAGGCTAGTCAGCGTGAGGAGAGGAGGATGAGTACTTTTTCTACTGTTCGGGACACAGAACATTTGCCTTTTTGTAGCTTGGCCAACATGGAAGAGTTCATGTGTAAGTGTCTGTGGCAAGACCCTCGCTGTGATACACATTTTATTCAACAACCTATACTGGTTTCTTGATTCATGTACAAGGAGAAATTTCTTTCTCTCCTTTTGGAATCACCAAAGAGTTTTACAATGGAATCATTCAAGATGGCCCCTGTTGATCAGTTGCTGAAAACATCACCCTCAGACAATGCTAGTAGCAGAGGTACAGGCTCTTTTCAACACCAAGGGATATTGGGGAGTGACACGAACACCAGGTCCAATATAGGTGGGGGGAAAATGTTTAAAAATCAGGCAATTTTTAACAAACCAGCTTAATAGCAAGGGCTATCTGTGCCTGAAACAATGCTAAGGAGGGAGAAGCTGCAGAACATGGTCAAGGGGTACTTAAGTGGTCATACATGCATAATTTCTGACGCTCAGCTCCCTTTAATTACTGGGTGTCCAAGCTGAACACTTGGCCCGACTTCTCCTTACATGCCTTAGAGGCGCTGGCCTGCCCAGTTGCTAGCGTGATGTCAGAGTGTGTTTTCAGTTCTGCTGGAAAAAGCATCAGTGATAGGCACACATGCCTCTCCATGGCAAATGCAGACAGACTTACTCTGATTAAATTCAACAAGGACTGGATATCTCCACAGTTTCTAATCCCTTCAGATTACAGGAAGACAACCTAAAATGGGTGCATGATTGTTTAAAAGCTGGTGGTAAAAAGCCGCCGGCTTTAAACAATCAGTCAGCCCATCCTCCACTTTCCTGCAGCCTCCCATCCCAATCCTCCACTACCCGCCGCCTCCCATCCTGATCCTCTCCTCCCCCCTTACCTCCCATCCCAATCCTAAGTTAGGACCATAGAAAAAGATAAAGGAGACAAGCGAGGCGCAATAGTGCCCTATCAATATGACACTGATTCCACACTCAGATCAAAAAGAGGTGCACTCACCTGTCTAGTTGTGTGCACCCACAACTAGTTTTTATTGCATGTAGTTTATAAGCTGCTGCAGGACTGATTATTTAAAGCAGCGCGGACTGTCTTTACACCATCCTGGATCTAAGTTAGGACCAGGCAGGGAGTGTAGCACTAGTCAGCCGGGAGCGAAGGACCCGGGCGGGGAAGCCAGCAGTGAAAAGACTATACTGCCGACTTTCCCGGTCTGCACTGCGCTCCCTGCTCCCTGATGCCCCCTCCCAGCTCCTTGCTGCTTCGCTCCCTGCCTGGTCCTAACTTATGATCCAGCGGGGAAGGTGCATAAGGGAGTGGGGAGCGCAGTACCGACAGGGAAAGCCAGCGGTGAAGTCTTTTCACTGCCGGCTTTCCTGCTGGTAATTTTAAATGAACAGCTGAGGTATCAGTTGATACTGATCAGCTGTTCATTTGAAATAGCCGCCAGTGCCCTCAGAGGGTTCATGTGAGTTCATGCTTGACTGCATGAACTCACATGAACTTTCCCACGGCTGCACAGCTCAGCTACATCTCTGGTAGAAGTTCTCTACCAGAGATGTAGCTGAGCTAAAGAAGAAGACTCCATTGGACTACGTTGGATGGAAGGGGAATTTTTTAATAAAGATGGAGTCTCTAAGTGTATTTTTTGTTTTATTTCTAATAAAAAAAATTTTCTCTGTGTTGTATTATTTTAAACAATTTACTAGAAATTCATGGTGGTCATATCTAATATTGGCGTGACCTCATGAATTTCGGGCTTAGGGCCAGCTGATAATACAAAGCTGGCCCTAACCCCTTTATTACCCAGTGAGCCGCCTCACCAAGGCCCTCGATGAGTTGGGTTCAGCGCCAGAAAATGGTGCTTCAATGAACGCGCCATTTTCTGGGCTGGCTGCAGACTGTAATTTGCAGCGGGGGGGTGGGGTGGGGTCCAGAAAGCTTGGGCCTCCCTGCGCTGCGGATTCCAGCTCCCAGCTGCTTAGTTCTACCAGGACAAAAAAATAGCGCAAAGCCCCACATCAATTTTTTTTAATTATTTCATGTATTTTTGTTTTCCAGCCAGGTACAAATAGGCAGCTGGGGGTTGGGCGCAGGCCATTCCTGCCTGCTGCACCTGGCTAGACACAAAAATATGGCAAAGCCCACATCAAAATATTTTTGAAAAATTCATTCAAAAATTAAAAAACAAAACATTTATGGACTGCATCTTTATTAACCCCTCCACTTGATATGTCCTTTGACTTGCACAAGAGATATATTTGAGCTCATCATCCACTTGATTAGTGCAGCTTTATTTTTCCGGTTCACAGAGTTCAGCCAAACCTGAGGATCGCAGGCCGCAATTATTGCTACCTTCTAGTACTCCATGTCTCTTGGCCTTTTTCCATGTAGTCTCTGCCCTTAAATGAGTTAAATAATAGAGTGAGGGCCCTACAATATGAATAAGTGAGGGCACTCTGAAATGTACACAAGAGGGACTTTCAAAAGCTCTAGGGGAGGGCACTTCCAAATGTATGTTACAGGACCACATGAGAGCTCTCACTAAACTCTGGTTTCCTGCCTAATGAAGGCCCTCTGAACATTTGAATTTAAGGCTGCAGTATCATATGTTGATGGAGGAGCCTTTCTGCCTTTTCCTCAAGCCCCCAGACCCCTTTTTTTGGATCCAGCAGAAAATTACTTCCATTTCCCTTGTACTTGCATTGTACTCGGTATTTGGAGGGAATGCGCGATTATTACAAAGTACTTGTAACGAGTATAGCAATTACGAATATTACGGTACTTTTGTATCACTACCTATAATATATTTATTTTCTGTATACCTATGTACCTTGGCCAGAAGGATTTACTTGGACTTTAATCTGTAACCCAAAAGATTTGTAGATCTACAAGAGAGCTGTGAACCTAAAATAGGAGGATACTTTCATTTGAAACAATTTCCTGACTTTCTGCATGTTTTATATATATTGTAGAAATGAAAGAATTGTATTGCTGCACAGGGTGATAATATTTTCTGAAAACTTAAATTTCCTCTCTGTATTGAAGTGAATACTAACAGACATCTAGAAGCTCAGTATTTTTTGTGGGAATCATTTCTGATATTTGGGTACAAGTAGATGATTAGTCTATTCTTCATTATTTATATGGTTAGTAAATAGAACACACAGCTTTATACAGTATACTTAATCATCTGTTTTCCATATCTGCACATTTAGGCATCCAAAACATTTCTACAAGAATGATAATAAAAGCTACCACAACTCAGCTTTACGCTTATTTACTTTTACTTGATCCCTATAGACCTTTATCTTCTTCTGCTGCTGTAATTAGAAAAACAGAAAGACTCATCATGACTCAAAAAACTTATAATTTAAACCAAATTATCATTTGAGAAAAGCAGTCAAGTTGTTTAGGCTTTTAAAAAAAATATGCCACCAGGTTGCTGCCACCCAATCTGAGAGCAGCATGAAGTAGAGGTAGAGACCCTGATTCCAGAAATGTATTACTTTACTGGGTGCAGCAGTTTTGATTTCATGATGGGGGCATGGTTTGACTACCAGTCACCAGGTTTACTAGCCCTCTAGTGATATCTGTTGATAAAAAAGTGATCTTATAAAAATCTACGCTGAGAAGACCAGTGAGTGATTTGTCGTTGGAGTAAATATCACTGCCTCTACATTGTTGTTCTCAATGTAGGTAGCAAAAACCCTGGTGACAGATTTCAATTAAGAAATGTATAAAGTAACTTTTTATCTTGCTAAAATACAGTGTTTGCCGAATTCCTGATTTTCTATTGCATGTTTGCCACACTTAAATGTTTCAAATTAAAAACCAAATTTAAATAATAGACACAAAGATGATACAAGTAAACACAAAATGCAGTTTATAAATGAAGGTCTTTATTATTAAGAGAAAAAGAAATATAAACCTACAGAACCCTGTGTGAAAAAGTGATTGCCCGCTGAACCTACTAACTGGTTGGTCACTCTTAGCAGCAACAACTACAGTCAAGTGTTTGCGATAACTAGGATGAGTCTTTTACAATGCTCTGGAGGAAGTTTGGCCCACTTATCTTTGCAAAATTGTTGTAATTCAATCACATTAGAGGGAGTCTGAGCTTTTTAAAGGTCATGCCATGGCATCTCAATTGGATTATGTCAAGACTTTCACTAGGCCACTCCAAAGTCTTAATGTAGTTTTTCTTAAGCCATTCAGATGTGAACTTGTTTTTGTGTTTTGAATCATTTTCCTGCTTCATAAACCAAATGTGCTTTAGCCTGATGTCACCAACAGAAGGCCTGACATTCTCCTTCAGGATTTTTTTTGGTGAACAGCAGAATTCATGGTTCCATTTACCACAGCAAGTGTTTTAAGTCCTGAAGCAGCAAAACAGCCCCAGACCATTACACTACCACCACCATAGTTTACTGTTGGTATGATGTTCCTTTTCGAAATGCTGTGTTAGTTCTGCGCCAGATGTAATGAAACATACATCTTCCAAAAAGTTAAATTTGTGTCTCGTCAGTCCACATACTATTTTCCCAAAAGTCCTGGGGATCATCACGATGTTTTCTGGCAAAACGGAGACGAGCCTTTATGTTTTTTTTCTCAGTCGACCAATAGTTAATTTTCCGATGCACCTGTGGTGTCTATATGCTCACTACACCCCTTGATGATTTCACAGAGGGGTCCAGTCTGTAAAATAGGGTCACTTATGGGAGATTGTCACGCTGGGAGTAGGGAAGACACCCAGCGTAGGATAACGACGGGGGGGGGGGAATAAGGAGTCCCTAACGCTAAGGGCACAAGAAGGAGACGGTAACCCCTAGACTTCCTAGAGCTGACCCTGTCTGCCCTAACGTCCCTATACAGTCTCCTCAACTGTCGCCGACCACGAACCTCGTCCCTCTCTGATCCTAGCACTATCTTATCTAAGGATCAGATGGAGAGGTTCACTAGACCCCTCCACTATCAACTAAAGACAAACACCAGGGAAGACAGACATTAGGGAAAAGGAAACACTTATCTGACAGCAGAACTCAGCAACCTCCACAACCTCAGCGTCTGCTGGAGCAAGGATAATGAGTGCACAAGGAACTATCACCTGCACCGAGGAAGGGTAATGAACCTCCTTATAAAGGTGGAAGGAATCTGCTGGGTCCTAGTGACCCACCATATTGGTGGATAAAACCAGACCAAGCACAAGACCTCCACAGCCGTCCCCCCATAACAGCGAGATCCCATCACACCCTCTCTCCATCTACACAGAAGGTAAATGCCCCTGAAAGAGACGGACCATCCTCCCCCATTATGGCTGGTGGGCCACCCGCTGGGATCGTCTGCGCGTGGCCTCCACCCTGTCATCCGTGCCACCCGTGACAGAGATATGCGCTATTCTGGCACCTCAGGGGCTTTACCAATGCAACATGCACCCCAAAACATTCCAGCTAAGTCTGTAATTCAAAATGGTGCTCCTTCCCTTCTGAGCTTTGCACTGTACCTAAAAATAAATTTTCAATTACATATTAGGATATCAGTGTACTCAAGAGAAATTGCACAACAAATTGTATGATGCAATTTCTCCTGTTACCCTTGTGAAAATACAAAATTTGGAGATAAAACATTTTTGTGTGAAAAATGTAATTTTTTTTCTTGGTATGGCTCAAACATTGCAAAAAAATAAGGGTTCAAGATTCTCACCACACATCTAGAAACGTTCCATGAGGTGTATAGTTTCCAAAATGGGGTCAGTCGTGGGGGTTTCCACTAATAAGGCACAGCAGGGGCTTTCCAAATGTGACATGGCACATGATACCGATTTAAGCCAATTTTCTGCTGGAAAAGTCAAATGGCTCACCTTCCCTTCCGAGCCCTGCAGTGTGCCCAAACAGTGGTTTTCCTCCACAAATAGGGTCTCAGTGTACTCAGGAGGGAGAAATTGCGCAAGAAATGATGAGATCAATTTTGAGCTCAAAGAACATTTTTTTTGAGAAAATAGGACTTTTTAATTTTCACAGCCAAACTGTGAAGCAACAGGGGGTTCGAGCAGGAGTGTAAGTACTATAGGTGCAGGGATTGCAATCGCACCCAGGCCCTGGATCCTAGGGGGCTGCAAAAGTCCTTTGGTCTATAGAAAAAAACTAATACTATTAAAGGGAACCTGTCATCTAGTTTATGACCCCCAAGCTATCAGTATCTGTTCCTACAACTCCATTGTACTATTCTAAGCATCCCTGTCTAAGCTAATGCAGTCATGTTAAAGTTGAAAAAATGCATTTATATACTTACATTTCTAATATACAGCAAAGATAATTCCCTAGAGCCTAGTGAAGCAGAGTATCAAAAATGGTCTGTGCTACATAAATTCATATCAAAAGTAGAAAATGCGCATTTACAACCATATCCAGAATTAAAAGGTAATACATTATTAATAAATCATAAAATCCCATATTGAAACAGGCATAAACAATAGAAGCAGCAGTAATAGGTTTCCAAATATATTTGTTAAAGTTTTTTGGAACAAGGGAAACATAAATAAAGGGAGCAGAACACAATATACATACAAACAAAAGGGGAGAGATTTACAGTGATAATTATCAACAAGATCTTCAAGTATAGTATTTTAGAAACAAGTTATAACATAAAAACACCCTAGCGATTACAGACTGAAACATGGTAAATAGTAATAAAATTGTTGTGTTGACAAGAAAGGGTAAACAATCTATAAAATATCTTTAATATAGTAAAAAACAAAAATCGAAATAAACCTGAGCTACAATTAGACATTGGTATTTAAGGAGATATTTGTTACCTAAAGGGGTAGATAATAGGGATGGGCGAGTCTACTCGCTAGAACTCGGGACTCGGCGATTCTGAAGGTACTCGCAGGACTCGTTACTCGGCGAATCTCCCAGCTTGGACTCGCACAGTGACGAGTCCAATGGAATTCAATGGCAATAAGCTTGACTCTTCACAGATACCCGCTGTCAGCAGCGAGTCTGAGCGAGTCTACGATTCCGAGTCCTACGAGTCTACGATTCCGAGTCCTGTATACTGTATTCGGGAGTCGGACTCTCGAATACAGAATCTGTTATGTTCCGAGTCAGCACAGCGTGCGTGTTAGGTCAGAAATCTTGTGAAGATAGCCAATCATAGTCAGTAATGGCATAGCAAAGTTGGTTGTGTCAGGACTATGATTGGCTGCTGTCCATCGTGATGCCTATGTCATGTATGACAGGCAAGGCAGTATATAAGGCTTGTCCCCACCATTTTGGCCACATTCCTGAGACGATCTGACCTAGTATAGGGAGAGAGAGATATATGCTGGAGCAGATCAGGGATTGTCAGTGTAGGGAAGATTCCTTATATTAACCCAAAAAGCTCTTCTGAGAGCTAGGAGGAGGACAGAGTAGTGCTGTGTAGGCAGGCAGGCAAGCAGGGAGGGAAGGAAGGAGAAGCCTTACAGTGCACACAGGACGGACCTCATAGCTTAGCTTACTCACTCAGCTTTGCTAACAGCTGCAGTCAGAGGCTTAGCTGAGGTGTTGTTTCCTTTTTGTTTTTGCACCAGATCGATTTTTGTTCCTAATAAGCCATAGAGCGTTATTTTTTCTGTGGCAGACCAGTGCGTTGCTGCTCTCCTACCTTTAAATAGCACGTACAGCACCTTAGGGAGTGTAGTGTGCGGCTTCACTGCCAAGTGTGAGCGCGCACACTTACCCCGCCAGCAAGTGACGCATACAGCAACACCAAACCACATCTCGGTGGCTGTGCGCACTTAAAACCAATTTTTTTAGGGAGTGTAGTGTGCGGCTTCACTGCCAAGTGTGAGCGCGCACACTTACCCCGCCAGCAAGTGACGCATACAGCAACACCAAACCACATCTCGGTGGCTGTGCGCACTTAAAACCAATTTTTTTAGGGAGTGTAGTGTGCGGTGTGTTTGGACTCGCACACTTTCAGAGACACATCAGCGAGTTGTAAATGTCATTATTCGCTATTACTCGGTTCCCTATTCATTAACATTGGACTCGCTGGACTCGCAACGAGTCCCGAGTCCTTGACTCGGACTCGTTGGGGTCTTGCGATTCCGAGTCTTTTAGGACTCGCCCATCTCTAGTAGATAACATGCACAAAAAGTCTGAATTCCGTCAAATGACCCTATTCAATAAAATAGGCGAGTAAGCCGTTATCCAAGTTCCACACCTTTCTAAAAATTACCCAAAGTTATTATTTCTATTAGCAAAATAGTGAAACTGTGTTCATAAATACTGTGTTGTGATATATGCTCTATTAGATCTAGTACGGTAGGTGGTTCGATTTTATTCCACCTTGACGCTATGAGAACCTTGGAGGTAAGGAGAATATGGGAAATTATGAAACTTACATTTTTAGGAAGATTGTCAATGCCAATTGAAGCAGCAGTAATAGGGAAAGAAGACTCCATGTGAAGCAAGGTTAACAATAGTACAAGGGTAGGAATACAAAGTGAATTCAAAGTATACAGGGACCCGCTGATAATGCAGCTAATGCGTGTGGTAAACACCTACACACATAGGCACATTATAGTAAGTAGTGCAGGTAAAGGATGACATTCCCCTGGAGAAAGGTAGGAGGACCGAAACATGTGTTGGGAATAAGAACCAGGGGCTGCAGGAGCACTAAGTGAGGTTTTGACTTCTATTATGGGGTTCCTATAGCTTTAGCTGGCAACCTAGTAGTGTAGGGGAATAGTGGGTACTGTTATTGCTGTGGTATTTTACCTGCACTACTTACTATAATGTGCCTATGTGTGTAGGTGTCACCACACACATTAGCTGCATTATCAGAGGGTCCCTGTATACTTTGAATCCACTTTGTATGTCTATGCTTCCACTATTGCTAATTTTGCTACACATGGTGTCTTCTGTCCCTATTACTGCTGCTTCCATTGTTTATGCCTGTTTAAATATGTGATTTTATGATTTATTGATAACGTATTTCCTTTTAATTCTGGATTAGAGATGAGCCACCACCCCGATATTCGTGTTCGATTCGATTCGCCGAATCGACGGGGTGTTCTATAGTAACCAATAGGGTGATTAACAAAGATAATCATCACAATCTACAGAATCCCATAGAATATAATATGTGCATTAATGCTTATTCTATTTCATATTTTTAATATATTTTATAAGTTTTATCATATTATTATATAAAAAAAATTTTGTTTTTAGAATGTGTATTTTCCCACCCCTCAGCATCAGGTGGACTGCACTGATTGCTGATTGGTTGGAAGCAGTATACTGTATAATGAATTGTTTGTAATGGCTCCGTATCCGCTTGAGGAAGACGTGTTTGCCACGTCGAAACATGTTGTGGGTTGGAGTTTGGAGCATCATTTTTTAAAGAATAAAGATAGAGATTGGAGATAATTGTGTTCGTGTAATCTCAGCGCTCTACCAAAGAACCGCTTAAACCATTTCTACTCAGAACAGTCAGCAGACTGTTGTACTTGACTAGCTGTATACAGGCAGGGTCTAAAATCCAGCTTTCCTGTGACCAGAACAGTCACCAGACTGTTGTAGTTGACTAGCTGTATACAGGCAGTGTCTAAAATCCAGCTTTCCTGTGACCAGAACAGTCACCAGAGTGTTGTAGCTGATTAGCTCTATACAGGCAGGCTCTAATATCCAGCTTTCCTGTGACCAGAACAGTCACCAGACTGTTGTACTTGACTAGCTCTATACAGGCAGGCTCTAATATCCAGCTTTCCTGTGACCAGAACAGTCACCAGACTGTTGTAGTTGATTAGCTCTATACAGGCAGGGTTTAATATCCAGCTTTTCTGTGACCAGAACAGTCACCAGACTGTTGTAGTTGACTAGTTCTATACAGGCAGGCTCTAATATCCAGCTTTCCTGTGACCACAACAGTCACCAAACTGTTGTAGCTGACTAACTGTATACAGGCAGGGTCTAAAATCCAGCTTTCCTGTGACCAGAACAGTCACCAGACTGTTGTAGCTGACTAGCTGTATACAGGCAGGGTCTAAAATCCAGCTTTCCTGTGACCAGAACAGTCACCAGACTGTTGTACTTGACTAGCTCTATACAGGCAGGCTCTAATACCCAGCTTTCCTGTGACCAGAACAGTCACCAGACTGTAGTACTTGACTAGCTCTATACAGGCAGGGTCTAATATCCAGCTTTCCTGTGACCACAACAGTCACCAGACTGTTGTAGCTGACTAGCAGTATACAGGCAGGGTCTAAAATCCAGCTTTCCTGTGACCAGAACAGTCACCAGACTGTTGTAGTTGACTAGCTCTATACAAGCAGGGTCTAATATCCAGCTTTCCTGTGACCAGAACAGTCACCAGACTGTTGTAGCTGTATACAGGAAAAATGCGCAAGGGCGTTGGCAAGGGACAAGGAAGTGGACGTGATGGTGGTGCAGGCAGAGGCCAAGGTCGTGTGCAAGCACTCATTTCGCAACAACAAAGTGCCACATCTACTCGTTCGCACGTCCTGTCCCAAATTCTTGGGTCCCTCAGCAGTACACCGCTCTTGAACCAAGACCAGTGTCAACAGGTTGTTACTTGGATAGCGGATAATGCTTCAAGTCAGATGGGCACCTCCACAAACACCCTGTCTTCCACACGGTCAAGTGTCAGTAGCCGTGATACTGCACCGCACATTTCCCAACCTGATCCTCCTTCCTACCACCAGGCCGAGTACACGTCCACGGACATTAGTGATCCCACACTAGGACACTCGGAAGAGCTGTTCACGTATCCATTCGCAGAATCTGGCCTCTCGCCAGCTCCTGTTGAAGTGGGTGATGAGATGGAATGTACAGATGGCCAAATATTTGTGCAGACACGTTCTCACGAAGGGAACGTTGGCAACGTGTCTCAACAAGGGGTGGATGATGATGAGACACAATTGCCAGGTAGTCAGGAGGAGGATCAGGGTGCAGAAGAGGAAGACGACGTGGTGGATGATCCAGTAGCTGACCCAACTTGGAATGCAGAGCGAGGACAGCAGTGCACAGGGGGAGGGAAGTGTAGCATCCCAACAGGCAGTAAGAAGCAGGGTCGTGTCCGCAGGCAGAAGGCAGGCAACCGTTCCCCGGAACAACAACACGACACAAGGTGCCTGTGCAAATGTTAGGTTTTCCCGAGTCTGGCAGTTTTTTAAGTTGGCTCCAGATGACTCTAAAAAGGCCATTTGCATCACCTGCCATGCCAGCATCAGCAGGGGTACGAAAACTAGCAGCCTGACCACCAGCAGCATGACCAGGCACATGTCAGCCACGCACCCAACTTTGTGGGAAGTACAACAGAGTCGAGGAGCGGTGCTTGCTGATGTCAATGCTACGTCTTCGCGTGTTGCGCGTGCGAGCCAATCCCCTGTCCATGCTGGCCGCGAACAAGCCTCCAGCCCTGCACCTGGCATTGCCCACGCACAAATAACACCACCATCAAGCACGTCCTTGTCCCAGCAGCGCGGCGTTCAATTATCCATTCAGCAAACCTTTGAACGCAGGCGCAAATACGCTGCCAACGCCCCACATGCCACAGTCCTAAATTATCACATTTCCCGACTGCTTGCGCTAGAAATGTTACCTTTCCGGCTGGTGGAGACGGAAGCATTCCGCGACCTGATGGTGGCTGCTGTCCCACGTTACTCGGTCCCCAGCCGCCACTATTTCTCCAGATGTGCCGTCCCCGCATTGCATAACCACGCGTCACAAAGCATCACACGTGCCCTGAACAACGCTGTTTCAGCCAAAGTCCACCTAACCACAGACACGTGGACAAGTGCTTGTGGGCAAGGCCGCTACATCTCCTTGACGGCACACTGGGTTAATATTGTGGAAGCTGGGACCCAGTCTGAGCGAGGGACGGAACACGTCCTTCCCACACCAAGGATTGCAGGCCCTACCTCAGTCAGGGTTTCACCCACACTCTACAGCTCCGGAATGTCATGCTCCTCAGCCTCCTCCTCCTCCTGCGCATCCTCATCCACTTTACCCTTCACACCAGTCCCAAGCTGGAAGCACTGCAGCACTGCCTCTGCGAAGCGGCAACAGGCTGTGCTGAAGCTAATATGCATAGGTGACAAACCCCACAATACAGAAGAGGTGTGGACAGTTCTGAAACAGCAGGCAGATCACTGGCTCACACCTCTGAACCTAAAGCCAGGAAAGGTCGTGTGTGAAAATGGCCGGAACCTGGTGGCAGTTTTAAGGCGAGGCCAGCTGACGCATGTTCCATGCGTGGCCCATGTGCTCAACCTGGTGGTTCAGTGGTTTCTAAAGTCATACCCAGAGCTGTCTGATCTGCTGGTAAAAGTTCTCCGCCTGTCTGAACATTTTCGCAAGTCACCTGCTGCTTCAGCCGGTCTTGCTGGCTTTCAGCGCCATTTGCGTCTTCCGGCCCACAGACTGGTGTGTGATGTCCCCACGCATTGGAATTCAACTCTGCACATGTTGGTCAGGATATGTGAGCAGAAGAGGGCAGTTGTTGACTACCTGCATCACCTAAGCCGTCGGGAAATGGGTCAAACTCCACACATAACACCTGAGGAGTGGAGATGGATGTCCGACCTGTGTACTGTCCTCCAAAACTTTGAGGACTCCATTATTAGCGTCACCATACCGCTACTCTGCCTTCTAAAACGGTCTCTGCTGAAAAACAAAGAGGATGCTTTGCAGGCGGAGCGCGATGACTTGGAGCGAGAAACAGTAGTGGGTGTGGGTGATAACACACAGCCCAGCCTCATCTCATCACAACGTGCATTGGAGGACTATGACGAGGAGGAGGAGGAGGAGGATGAAGACATGGAGCAACTCTCTGGCCAAATTGAGGATATGACATGCACACCAGTCATACCCTCGATTCAGCGTGGCTGGCCAGAGGACAGGGGAGATGAGGAGGAGGAGGAGGAGGAGGACAGCATGTTCAGTCATCGTGTTGGTTAGGATACTGAAGTGATGGCTGTTAAGAGTCTGGCGCACATGGCTGACTTTATGGTAAGCTGCCTGCCTCGTGACCCTCGCGTTCAGAACATCTTGGCCGACAATCAGTACTGGTTGGCAACACTCTTAGACCCACTCTACAAGGAGAACTTTATGTCTCTCATTCCTGAGGCGGAGAGGTCAGCCAAAATGCAGAAGTTCCAGAAGGCCATAGTCACGGAAGTAGGCAAAGCATTCCCCTCACAAAACGCTAGCGGCATAGGTCAGGAATCGGTGGACAACCAAGGCGTACGGCCGAGAGGGGCACAAGTCCAATCCGCCAGAGGTAGGGGAACAGTCTTTACGATGTGGGACAGTTTTCTCAGCCCCTCACGTACCACAGCCCCTGAGGTGCGGGGTAGTGCCACAAGAAATGCTAAGTTTGGCCAGATGCTGAAGGAGTACCTTGCAGATCGAACAACTGTACTGCGACATTCCTCTGTGCCTTACAATTATTGGGTCTCCAAGCTGGACACATGGCATGAATTGGCTCTCTACGCCTTGGAAGTCCTGGCCTGCCCTGCTGCTAGCGTTTTGTCAGAGCGTGTTTTCAGTGCCGCAGGTGGAATCATTACTGATAAACGCACCCGCCTGTCAACTGAAAATGCTAACAGGCTGACTCTGATCAAGATGAACAAGGGTTGGATTGGGCCAGACTTCACCACACCACCAACAATTGACAACTGAATTTAAATTTTGTTATGGGAATTTGCCATGTACCTCCACTCACCCATGGGTACACACTTCTGGACTTTGGCTAATCGCTGGACTGCTCCTCCTTCTCCTCATGTGCCACCATGATGACGGTTACAATAGTTAGGCTGTTGTTTCAGGTATACCCCCAGTGGTAAATTTTTTCGCCCATTCTTTTAGAATGGGCATTACAACGACAGGAGTCCCGCTCCTTTTCAATGGGAAAATTGTTTTGAGGCCCTCATGCACGTCTCTATCCAGGGACAATGTGGATCCTCCCAATTTTTGGCTGCCCTGCCAAAGGGCTATACTACAATACACCCACTCCAGGTTTACAGGCCCTCATGCATGTCTGTATGCATGGTTCATTGTTGAACCTCCCAATTTTTGGCTGCCCTGCCAAAGGGCTATACTACAATACACCCACTTCAGGTTTACAGGCCCTGCTGCACGTCTCTATCCAGGGACAATGTGGATCCTCCCAATTTTTGGCTGCCCTGCCAAAGGGCTATACTACAATACACCCACTTCAGGTTTACAGGCCCTACTGCACGTCTCTATCCAGGGACAATGTGGAGCCTCCCAATTTTTGGTTGCCCTGCCAAAGGGCTATACTACAATACACCCACTTCAGGTTTACAGGCCCTACTGCACGTCTCTATCCAGGGACAATGTGGAGCCTCCCAATTTTTGGCTGCCCTGCCAAAGGGCTATACTACAATACACCCACTTCAGGTTTACAGGCCCTACTGCACGTCTCTATCCAGGGACAATGTGGAGCCTCCCAATTTTTGGCTGCCCTGCCAAAGGGCTATACTACAATACACCCACTTCAGGTTTACAGGCCCTACTGCATGTCTCTATCCAGGGACAATGTGGAGCCTCTCAATTTTTGGCTGCCCTGCCAAAGGGCTATACTACAATACACCCACTTCAGGTTTACAGGCCCTACTGCACGTCTCTATCCAGGGACAATGTGGAGCCTCCCAATTTTTGGCTGCCCTGCCAAAGGGCTATACTACAATACACCCACTCCAGGTTTACAGGCCCTCATGCATGTCTAAATGTATGGGTCATTGTTGAACCTCAAAATTCTTGGCTGCCCTGCCAAAGGGCTATACTACAATACACCCACTTCAGGTTTACAGGCCCTACTGCACGTCTCTATCCAGGGACAATGTGGAGCCTCCCAATTTTTGGCTGCCCTGCCAAAGGGCTATACTACAATACACCCACTTCAGGTTTACAGGCCCTACTGCACGTCTCTATCCAGGGACAATGTGGAGCCTCCCAATTTTTGGCTGCCCTGCCAAAGGGCTATACTACAATACACCCACTTCCTTACAATGGGCACTTCAGGTTTACAGGCCCTCATGCACGTCTCTATCCAGGGGCATTGGTGAACCTCACAATTTTGGACTGCCCTGGCAAAGGAAAATACTACAATAGACTTCCTCAAAATGGGCACATGATGTTAAGACAGGGCTTCATGTACGTCTCTTCTCAGGGTCATCGGAGTGCCGCACAATGTTTTCACGTAAAATCTTTCATGTAATCACAAAAACTAACATACCCCAGCTGTATCTCACTATTGGGTATGTTCCCTTAACATTTCCACCCTGAATATTCATTTTGGTGTCATTTTGGAAGGTTTTCTGGTGACTCCGTAAAATTGGCGTGAAACTCGGACAACATTGTTCACAGCTGTGACTTTTGAGTGAGAAATGCTTCCAGGGGTCTTCCCATGGTGTTGCCATGTCATTTGAGCACTCTTCTCAGACTTTTGTGACATTTTTAGGGTTTCTACATGCTGCCGGCAGTCATTTCATAAAAATACTCTGGTCTTCCATAGGATAACATTGGGCTCGGTGCTCGGGCCGAGTAGACGAGTATCTTGGGATGCTCGGCCCGAGCTTCGAGCACCCGAGCATTTTAGTACTCGCTCATCACTAAAGGGCAGAGGTCTGGTATATGGAGTGGTTGTGGTGGTGGAACAATGAAGGTTTGCCTTGTTTGGTTGATTTTGTTTTTGAAGTATGTGGCGAAGTCCTCAGCAGAGATTAGGGAGGTCAGAGGTGGCAGCTGTGGGCAGAGAATAGAGTTAAAAGTGCTGAACAATTGTTTGGGGTTGTAGGGTAAGGGTATGTGCCCACAGGGCGTTTTTGCTGCGGTTTTGCTGCGGTTTCCGCATGCAGAAAACCATTGGTTTTATGGTAATGTATGCTAATTTGTTCCTGCGGTTGGGCTTCCCAGCAAAACCAATGCGTTTTACAGAAACGCTGTACCCACACATTGGTTTTGCAAGTGTCAAGAACTGTCAAATACCTGCGTTTTTGGTGCGGATAGCAAAAAATTGACATGTCAATTATTCCTGCGATTTTGGTGCAGTCAATGGGAAAAACGCAGGAAAAACGCAACATCAAAAACGCATGAATAACGCACTAAAAAACGCAGTAAAAGCGCAAAAAACGCGCAAAAAACGCAGACAAGATCATAGCATTTCTCCTGTCAAGGACTGATCCTCAGGTTTTCCTGTGTTCATGACTGCTCAAAAAACGTCCTGTGGGCACATACCCTAAGGAAGATACAAGGTTTGTGATGTAGGTATGTTTAGCAGAGGTGAGAGCTGATTTGAAGGCAAGTGTAACTTGTTTAAATGAAGTGAAGTCGTCTGGCAGATGTCTTTTCTTCCAACGCCGCTGCGCAGCCCTGGACACTTGTCAAAGTTTTTTGGTGAGATTGTTGTGCCAGGGTTGCTTATTGATCCATTGTACCTTGCGATGAACAAGAGGGGCGACTGAGTCTATGGCTGATCTGAGGGTGGTGTTATAGAAAGCGGTGGCACTGTCAATATTGTGAAGTGAAGATATGGATGACAAAGTTAGAATAGAGTCTGTAAGTCGGTGAATGTCTAAATGTGCGAGGTTTCTGCAAGGATGTGCTAGTGGTTGGACATTGGGAGCTGGTGAGTAGGACAAGGAGGAGAAGATGAGTAGATGGTGGTCAGATAGAGGGAAGGGGAGGTTGTGAGATTAGATAGGGAACAGAGGCGGATGAAGATGAGGTCTAGTGTATGTTCATCTCTGTGGGTGGCTATGGAGGACCACTGAGTAAGTCAAAAAGATGAGTTAAAGTGAACCTATCACCTAGATAAAGCCCCTCAGGCTATCACTACCTGTCCCTGCAACTTCCTATTACTACTCAAACTATCCCTTTCTGTGCAAAATTTGACCTGTGACTGTTTAATAAAATGTATTTAAAACTTACTGGGTCCTATGTTAATGAACCGGGGGCTACCACTACTAGCCCCCCTGGTCGTCCTCTTTTGGTCCCTCTCGCTGCCTCCAGCATCCTTTATGATGCCCCCATGGGAGTGATCTTGAAATTAAATTGCATGTCCCCCCAAGCCTGCCTAGCTCCGCTCTGCGCCTTCCTGGTATGACACCAAATGCGTAATTTCCAGAACTTTGGGTCGATACACCTAAAAGGTGTATTGCCCGTCTTCAATCTGCGCATTGTGCATGCTCCGTGGAGCACATTACATCAGTTTATCTGTGATCACATTTGAAGTCATACCAGGAGTCATTGGGAGATATAGCAGTGAAAAGTAGTAAAGAAAGGGAAAGCAGGTGGGAGAAGGAGAGTGACCGGCTTGTTTTATATTTCAGTAGAAGAGGTCTGAGGTTAAGGAGTAGGTTCTGTGGATGAAGTAAGGTGAGGGAGTAAGAGAGAGGAGGAGATAGTTATCTAGTTAGAGGGTGCTAAGGTTTGGGGTAGCAAAGGAAAGTGAGGATAAGTTTTGCAAAAACTGTGACGGAAAATGTGAGCATAGTGAAAGAGCAGGGTGAGAAAAGAAAGGCAGGTATAATTAGAAGGCAGTAATTATTATATACCGTATATACTCATGTATAAGCCGACCCGTGTATAAGCTGACCCCCCTACTTTTGCCCCCAAAACCTGGGAAAACCTATTGACTCGTGTATAAGCCGAGGGTGGACCCCAGCACAGGTATACAGCCCCCAGCAGTCTGGTATACAGCAGCCTCCCCAGTGGTATATACAGGCCCCAGCAGTGTTACAGCAGCAGCCCCAGTGGTATATACAGCAGCAGCCCCAGTGGTATATACAGCAGCAGTCCCAGTGGTATATACAGCAGCAGCCCCAGAGGTATATACAGCAGCAGCCCCAGAGGTATATACAGCAGCAGCCCCAGAGGTATATACAGCAGCAGCCCCAGAGGTATATACAGCAGCAGCCCCAGAGGTATACAGGCCACCCGCCCGCCACCCCCATCAGTATACAGGCGCACCCCCATCAGTATACAGAGCCCCCCTTGCTGCTGCAAACCTGTAAAATAATAGATCATTAAACTTATCCCTGTGGCCGTCCCTGCCGCTGCTCTGCATCGCGCTCCTCCGGCTTCATCCGGCTTCTTCCGGTTTCCTCCTCTGGCGCACAGACAATGACCTCATTGCCTGCGCCCACCGGAGGAGGAAGCCGGAAGAAGGCTAGTCCAGAGAAATAGAGACTAGTTGTGATATCAGCCCTTTTGAGGGCTGGGTTAGAGCAGTTCATAGCACTTTTTGTTAGGCAGGTCTGTGCCAGTGCTGTGCAAGTGTTTTTCACAGCATCTGGCCAAATCTAGCTCAGCCAATCCTTTTGGGCTAGTAGTATAGCACTGCTGTGAAGAAAGCTGTGTACACCAGTCTTTAGTAGCCAATTTTTTACTGCATCTAGCCAAGGCAATCCATTTGGGCTAGTAGCAGTGTCTTATAGTTAGTGGTGTAGCAAACCTGTGAAGAAAGCTACACAGCCTGCCTATCTAATAACAATTTTTTACTGCATCTAGCCCAGGCAATCCTTTTGGGCTAGTAGCAGTGTCTGGTAGTCAGCGGTGTAGCCCACCTATGAAGCCAGCTACACCTCCCGTAGATCTAATTACAATTTTTAACTGCATTTAGCCCAGGAAATCCTTTGGGCCTTATTGCAGTGTCTGGTAGTCATAACAATTATTTACTGCATCTAACCCAGGCAATCCTTTTGGGCTAGTAGCAGTGTCTGGTAGTCATTGGAGTAGCCCAGCTGTGAAGCAAGCTACACCACCTGTGTATCTAATAACAATTATTTACTGCATCTAGCCTAGGCAATCCTTTGGGGCTAGTAGCAGTGTCTGGTAGTCAGTGGAGTAGCCCAGCTGTGAAACAAGCTACACCACCTGTGTATCTAATAACAATTATTGACTGCATCTAGCCCAGGCAATCCTTTTGGGCTAATAGCAGTGTCTGGAAGTCAGTGGAGTAGCCCACCTATGAAGCCAGCTACACCTCCTGTAGATCTAATTACAATTTTAACTGCATTTAGCCCAGGAAATCCTTTGGGCCTTATTGCAGTGTCTGGTAGTCAGTGAGTAGCCCAGCTGTGAAGCAAGCTACACCACCTGTGTATCTAATAACAATTATTTACTGCATCTAGCCCAGGCAATCCTTTTGGGCTAGTAGCAGTGTCTGGTAGTCAGTGAGTAGCCCAGCTGTGAAGCAAGCTACACCACCTGTGTATCTAATAACAATTATTTACTGCATCTAGCCCAGGCAATCCTTTTGGGCTAATAGCAGTGTCTGGTAGTCAGCGGAGTAGCCCAGCTGTGAAGCAAGCTACACCGCATGTAGATCTAATTACAATTTTTAACTGCATTTAGCCCAGGAAATCCTTTGGGCCTTATTGCAGTGTCTGGTAGTCAGTGAGTAGCCCAGCTGTGAAGCAAGCTACACCACCTGTGTATCTAATAACAATTATTTACTGCATCTAACCCAGGCAATCCTTTTGGGCTAGTAGTAGTGTCTGGTAGTCAGTGGAGTAGCCCAGCTGTGAAGCAAGCTACACAACCTGTGTATCTAATAACAATTATTTACTGCATCTAGCCCAGGCAATCCTTTTGGGCTAATAGCAGTGTCTGGTAGTCAGGGGAGTAGCCCAGCTGTGAAGCAAGCTACACCACCTGTGTATCTAATAACAATTATTTACTGCATCTAACCCAGGCAATCCTTTTGGGCTAGTAGTAGTGTCTGGTAGTCAGTGGAGTAGCCCAGCTGTGAAGCAAGCTACACCACCTGTGTATCTAATAACAATTATTTACTGCATCTAGCCTAGGCAATCCTTTGGGGCTAGTAGCAGTGTCTGGTAGTCAGTGGAGTAGCCCAGCTGTGAAACAAGCTACACCACCTGTGTATCTAATAACAATTATTGACTGCATCTAGCCCAGGCAATCCTTTTGGGCTAATAGCAGTGTCTGGAAGTCAGTGGAGTAGCCCACCTATGAAGCCAGCTACACCTCCTGTAGATCTAATTACAGTTATTTACTGCATCTAGCCCAGGCAATCCTTTTGGGCTAATAGCAGTGTCTGGAAGTCAGTGGAGTAGCCCAGCTGTGAAGCAAGCTACACCACCTGTGTATCTAATAACAATTATTTACTGCATCTAGCCTAGGCAATCCTTTGGGGCTAGTAGCAGTGTCTGGTAGTCAGTGGAGTAGCCCAGCTGTGAAACAAGCTACACCACCTGTGTATCTAATAACAATTATTGACTGCATCTAGCCCAGGCAATCCTTTTGGGCTAATAGCAGTGTCTGGAAGTCAGTGGAGTAGCCCACCTATGAAGCCAGCTACACCTCCTGTAGATCTAATTACAATTTTAACTGCATTTAGCCCAGGAAATCCTTTGGGCCTTATTGCAGTGTCTGGTAGTCAGTGAGTAGCCCAGCTGTGAAGCAAGCTACACCACCTGTGTATCTAATAACAATTATTTACTGCATCTAACCCAGGCAATCCTTTTGGGCTAGTAGTAGTGTCTGGTAGTCAGTGGAGTAGCCCAGCTGTGAAGCAAGCTACACCACCTGTGTATCTAATAACAATTATTTACTGCATCTAGCCCAGGCAATCCTTTGGCGCTAGTAGCAGTGTCTGGTAGTCAGTGGAGTAGCCCAGCTGTGAAGCAAGCTACACCGCCTGTCTATCTAATAACAATTATTGACTGCATCTAGCCCAGGCAATCCTTTTGGGCTAATAGCAGTGTCTGGTAGTCAGCGGAGTAGCCCAGCTGTGAAGCAAGCTACACCGCATGTAGATCTAATAACAGTTATTTACTGCATCTAGCCCAGGCAATCCTTTTGGGCTAATAGCAGTGTCTGGAAGTCAGTGGAGTAGCCCAGCTGTGAAGCAAGCTACACCACCTGTGTATCTAATAACAATTATTTACTGCATCTAGCCCAGGCAATCCTTTTGGGCTAATAGCAGTGTCTGGTAGTCAGCGGAGTAGCCCAGCTGTGAAGCAAGCTACACCGCATGTAGATCTAATAAGTTATTTACTGCATCTAACCCAGGCAATCCTTTTGGGCTAATAGCAGTGTCTGGAAGTCAGTGGAGTAGCCCAGCTGTGAAGCAAGCTATACCGCCTGTGTATCTAATAACAATTATTTACTGCATCTAACCCAGGCAATCCTTTTGGGCTAGTACCACAGTTTGGCCACTCAGCCCTGCTCGGTTTCCATCCATAGTTTTTTGATCCAACAACTACAGAGTTGCCAATTAGTTTACCTCCAAAATGAGTGGCAAAAGGCCTGCTGCTGGTGGAAAGGGGAATAGGCGTGTTGGAAAGGGAAAAAAAGTTTGTGTCCATGAGAAAGTTGGTAAAGCAACAGTAACATCTGCAGAAGAAAGACTTCCAGCCAAAGTAAGATGTCTACTTCTTTTCGTGGACCATCTGATATGATCCCTTTCTTACGGACATGACCATCGCTACTTATTGCAGATGAGGCACAAAAAGAGCAGGTGCCTGAATGGATATCAAGCGCTCCATCAAGTGGGCTCTCCTCCACCTCAACTTCAACATTACAAATACTCCAGTCCTCAGAGATGTCACCCCAATTGCACTTGCTTCCTCACAGCTCCCAAGTCTCCAGCCGCCCGTCTGAGTATGGAGTAGCACAGATGGTTGAGTCTGCAGAGCTGTTCACTCATACTATAGCTTTGGAATCAGAGGTCTGCTCCAAAGCTTCTGTGAGTCCAGACGAGGAAATGATCTGCACTGATGCCCAGAAGCTTTGTGAGTCGGATCCAGGCCCAGATGAAGAAGGTTCTGAGCATAATGTAGACCCTCATTCCCAAACTGTAACTCCTCTTGGTGGAGACAATGAGGAAGATGCTGATGAGACTGAGACACCTGATTCGAACGACAACTTGACTTTTTGGGCAGGGCAGGAATAGGTTGGCTCTGAGGACGACGGGTGTGAGAACACATAGGGTGATGATGACGAGGTTGGAGATCCCACGTACTGTCAACCCACAGTCAACCAGTCAATGAGGTCAGCAGAGGAGGTGGAGGAGGATGCTAGTGACGACTAGGTTAGGTTGGCCTTGCTGGACAGAGATGGAGTATTGGTAGCACGTCAACAACTGCATCCTCAACCACAACTCTGCCTCTGAGCAGAAGTCGTGGTGGCTCTTCAGGTCAGATCAGCTCTAAGCCTTGCCTAGCCTGGGCCTTTTTTGAGATCGCAAAGGATGACCCAACTCATGTTATCTGTAAGATTTCTCACCAAAATGTAAGTAGAGGCCAACAAATCTATAGTTTGAGTACTTCATGCATGAACCGTCACATGTATATGAAGCATACGTCGCAGTGAAAACCTCACTGTTCTACAATGCGGCCTAGCGGGGCGGGCCAACCACCGTCTGCCCCATCAAGTGCATCTGTGTTTTCTTTATCCTTTGTGACTGTGGGGACAGCAGTCACACATGCTTTTGGATGCAGACCTTCCAACTCTTTACCCGCAACAGCAAGTGTGATGGACAAGTCATCAGTTCTTTTGGAAGTGGAAAGACCTGCTGGTGTTGAGCGCTCACCGACATCGAGAGCACAACTTTTGGATGAAGGCAGCACAATATCTCCATAGGTAGAAAAGAAAAAATGATGGCACTCACCCTGGTTATTGTTCACATGCAATTTCTTTATTCCATCCAATGGAGTGGGTTTCATGCAGTTAGGGAGGGAGGGGGGTGCGGTGGAGGACGACGGGCGCACCGTTTTGCCTTACTCAGGCTTCTACGGGTCCAACAACTGGTTTCGATGCCTTTGGAGTGTTGGATGAATCCTATACAAACACAAGGAAAACCTATAAATTACTTACAGATGTTGTCCTTGTTGAGATTTAAACCCAGGACCAAGGCAATAGTGCTAACCACTGAACCATCATGCTGCCTTACAAATAATAGGAGCCATGACTGTAAATGTTGCAGTGCAATACCATGGAATGGTTGTTTAAGAAGCAATCCTAATCTTAAGTGATACTATCAGAGATCAGAGCTAGTTATATAACTTTTAATATAAAATTTTGTGCTTGCCTCAAAGTCTATTTAATGTGTTCTGGAGCTGAATCATTACTGAGCACTCTTTCTGGCATTAGTCACACATTCTCTACAAGCTGTATTGTAATTTGTACTTTACTCAGCCCGTCAGTGTGATAGCAATTTAAACTTCACTGTGGAAATACAGCTCACACACGTTCAATACTCACATTCAATTGACTTCAGAAATAAAGAAGTCTTTTTTAGTCTTCTATAACTTACATACTAGTACTTTCTTAAAGAGAATCTGTCTCTAGGTTTTTACTATGCAATCAGAATGCAAAATGATGTAGGGACAAAGACCTTGATTCCATTGTTATCTCACTTTCATTCTGTCATTTTGATAAATCACTTTTCTGATGCAGATCTAACAGTTTTCTGAATGCTGAGTTCTGTATAATTCTGCCTACAGTATTGATTAACAGCTGTCTGTGTAACTGTGCACAGCCAGAAATATGCTAATCAGGTATGGCAGGGTTACACAGAGTAGATAGACTACATGGCATAAGATAAATAGTCCTCTAGTAATAATCTCCTGCTGATAAAAACTGATTTTATTGAAACAACACACAGCCTAGTAAGTGATACAAGTCTCAGGGTCTCTGCTTACAGATTGATAAAGTGTATGCATCATTAACCTCTACCCTCCAAACAATTCATATAACTATTTAGCCCTTTAAAAAAATAAGTGCTGCTTTAACAGTGATAATCATATTCTACAGTTCAGTATATATATTTCTGGAAGCTAATCGGGGCGAGATTATGTACTTCTAACCGCTCAGCATTAAAGGGGAACTCCAGGGAGATAAAAAAAAATTGGACTGTCTCTGCCCTCCTACATAATGAAGAAGAGCTGGATGCTGCAGTTCTAGGATCTATAGATCGCTTATAAGTCAATAAAATCATACCTGCTCCTCTGCTCTCACCCCTCCTTTTGCGGACAGTGAAATTCAGTCATGCATAGTGCTAAAGTTTCAGGGGACAGGAAGCTACCAAGTTGATGTGGAGGAGGGGAGACCATGGCCGTGCTGAATCAACCAATATAGTGCTTTCAAACTAGAAGAAAACATAGGAGGAGATTTCCTTAAAATTGACATTGTGGACCCGAGTCTTGAAGATGTGAACACCAGGAGGAAATAATTACTTGGGGAGGCATATACCAGTTTGCTTTATATGACATTGTAGTGCTTTATCTCTGCTCCTAGCCTGATACATAACAGCACACATTATGCACCATCATATCATTGTACAGCAGAGGATCACAGTGTGTATTTATATCTGCTTGGTGATGTGATTGCTATTTGAAGGGAGAACTCCCCTGGTCATACAATACATATGATGTGTATCAGGGGCAGAATTGTAGTGTGAATATGGGGCCGGCAGCCACGCCTCCTGCCCATACAGGAGAGTGAGGAGGCTGGGATGTAAGATGATCCTGGAGCCCCCAGGGTCCATGCCCCAGACACATCTCCTGCTCTTTGCTGCAGCATGAGGCTAAATTTCTCTATCCTTAAAGGGAGGGGTGAGTGCTGAAGAGCAGATATGATTTTATTGATTCGTAAGCGATCTATAGATCCTAGAACTGTAGTGCCCAGCTCTAATAATGTAAGAGGGCAGGGAGAGTACAACAATTTCTCCACAAAGTTTTTCTTGAAGCTGTATTCTCTTACTAGTGACACCCTCTTGTGGTTAAGTGCAGGGGCGGAACTACACTGGTGCAGCTGGTGCAGCTGCACCAGGGCCCCGACCGGCTGGGGGCCCCTTCAAGCCTGGAGGGGGGCCCCCAGCCGACCCCCGCAAGCCGCCGCCAGAGGAGAGGAGGGTCAGGCAAGGGAAGCAGAGAGCTTCCTGCTTCCCCTGCCTGATCCCGCCCCTCCTCTCCTCTGCTCCTCCGGCTCCTAGAACACTTCCGCGCGGCTCCCAGGTAGGAGAGCATCGCGCCTGCGGCTCCCTGCGGCTCAGTGCGGCTCCCAGCGGCACCCTCCTTCCCCTTTCCAGGCCGCGCCGACGGCCAGCGGAACCCCTCCCACCCGGGCCGCGCCGACGGCCAGTAGCCCCGCCCCCTGGGCCCGCGCCGACGGCCAGTAGCCCCGCCCCCTGGGCCCGCGCCGACGGCCAGTAGCCCCGCCCCCCCGGTCCTCTCCTGCACCAGGGCCCCCGGGGGTGACAGTCCGCCCCTGGTTAAGTGATAGGTCATTTACTCTAATAGACAATCAATGACCTGTCAATCAACTAAAGGAGTGTGTTCCTAGGCAGGGAATAAAGGGTGAGGCCGAACAGATGGAATTATTCCCTTTAAAAAAGATCCATAGCTTAGGTCACATAGATCATGTTTTTGAAACATTGTTTGAAGGCGTATTATAATAAATTAGTTTACGTTCTAAGTACCAGGTTTATAATTTATGATTTCGTTACCAGCACTGAGAATCTACTGTAGGTTCAACTCCGATTGAGAACAACATCTGCATGGAATTTATATGTTTTTCCCATGTACTTTGACTTCCTCCCACATCTTAATGAGAACAATAAGTTTCCTAAGAAACTCTGGTGCGGCTCTCAAATCGGGACATTGAAGACAGTGGCTGATGTGGATACAGTACTGTCCAATTCATTTCACTATATAAACAATAACATAAATAAACATGAGATACAATGTAGTCATTCAGTAAGTGCTGTGACTGTTGCTATTCAAACATTATACACATTTCCAACTGCCAATTACATATAGCCCTAGTAAAACATTCTAAATGTTTGACTTCTATTAACAATTGGACAATTTGTACTTAATGGAATTTCCCTTTAACCCCTTCACCCCCGGGTGATTTTCCATTTTTTGGTTTTCATTTTTCTCTCCCCTTCTTTCAAGGCCATCATTTTTTATTTTTCTGTCAATATAGACATATGAGAGCTTGTTTTTTTGTGGGACAAGTTGTACTTTCAGATGAAATATTTCATTTTACCATATACTGTACAGGAAAATGAGAAAAGTTCCAAGTAAGGTGAAATTGCAAAAAAAAAGTAAAAAAAAGTGCAATTACATGTTTGTTTTTTTGGGTTTTATATTCACCATGTTCAGTATATGGTAAAAAATATGTATCAGTATGATGCCTCAGGTTGGTACGAGTTCATAGATACCAAACATGTATACTTTTACTGTTATTTAAGTGGTGAAAAGGTCAGAAGTTTTTAAAGAAAAAGAATCATGCTTTTGCACCATTTTCTGTGACCCGTAGCGTTCTCATTTTTCAGGATCTGGGGCTGTGTCTTGAGCTGACATTTCTAATGATACCATGTTTGGATAGATGGACTGTTTTGATTGCCCGTTATTGCATTTTATCGTAATGTTACAGTGACCAAAAAAACATAATTTTGGTCTTTTTATTTCATTACACTGTTTCCGCATCAGATTAATTGATTTTATATCTTGATAGATTGAGCATCTCTGAATATGGTGATGCCAAATGTGTGCATTTTTACAAATTTTTAATAATTTTTTTTTCAATGGTGCAAAAGGGAGGAGATTTGAACTTTTATGTTTTTTCATACTTTTAAAAACTTTATTTTTTTTCATTATGTTACTTGGCCCACTAGAGAGCGTCAGTGCTGCACAATGTGATCACTTCTCTTGTCTTCATATGAACTGCTGCTCATCTAGCAACAGGAGAAAGGATCACTCCCTGTCGATGATATCACTGGGACATCGCAGGCAGGAAGTGAATCAGAACAGCTTCCGGGATCATTACAGGACCCCGGGTTGTGCAAGTAACAGCATGCAGGTCCCATGATGGCTTCACGAGACCTTTGATCATGGCGGGAATCAGAGCGATCCCCATAGCGAGGCTTTGGATCATGCTGTCAGTCACTGACAGCACGTTTCAAAGGGTTAACAGCTCTGATCAGATCGCAGATCTGCATAAAAGGTGCAAAATGTCTGAACAGATGTGGTAGATTCACTTTAGCACAGCAAAATATCACAACAGACACACATAGATATTGCACATAAACCCATGCAAAAGATTAGACCCATCATAAAGCATCATATACATATATCATATATAAGTATCAATACATAAACTCACATTGAAGACAATGGATATGAGAGGTACAGATCAGCTAAAATTTCTAAGTACTGCATTACCTAGAAGTGCTTGTGCTTAGCCAGTGCTAAATGGAATAAGGATGGGAAGACCCTTCCAGCAAAGGACCCCCAACATACAATTCACCTATAATTGTTTGCTTCATCAAGGGAATGTGGACTGCAATGTGCTGCCAGTGCTATATAAAGAGGTATCGGCAGGGTCACCTGGTACGTGATCCGCCCACTGGGATGAGAATCAGCGCTTGCTTTCCCCTGCCGCATCCGAGTACGTCTCCCGTAAATGCGTCATCACCACGCACATCTGGATGCCCAGCGGTTGTCAAGCGACTGAATATGCACGGCAATTAGAGACGCCCAGAGAGGAGCAGGGAACGTGCATCATCCCGGAGACAACTTGAAAGCAGCAATAATATGATCATGCACACAATCTAAATTAATATAGTGCTTTTATTTATCTTCAGTTTTTTAATATGGTAAAAATTCATAACAGAAGAGGGGGCTTTTGGACTGTGATATATGTGAAAAGGCACTGTTGACAAAAGGGAATAAGTAAAAATTTTGCACATATAAGGTTGAAAGAAAATAGTAGACCTGATTGCTGGGAACATGCTTAGCTATATAGTTTGGTATTGTTTCCAGCCAGTGGGTCTTCCTTAAAGCATTTTAGTCCCAAACAATCAGGGAAAGTTTTGGGGTCACTTTTTAAAATTCAAACTTTTTCCAGTCCTGAGGTTCTTCATAAGATGAACAGGTCTATCCCGGATGTATGCTGGAGATGCGGTACCGATGGGCCATCTCTCTTCCACATTTTCTGGGATTGCCTGACTTTAGAGGGTTTCTGGAGGGGCGTGGGGAGACTGTTAAGCACGGTTTTTGAAGTTGAAGTGCCGGTTGATCCCCATATGTTCTTATTAAACATCACACCTAGGGGATGGGACAGATTCCACACGAAGCTACTAACCCACCTCCTGACAGCTGCCAAGTGCCTCATACCATTGTACTGGAAAAAAACAGCGGCCCCTACGATGTTAGATCTTTATGCTAGAATCCAGGATGTATATATCATGGAGAAGATGACAGCCTCTCTACATGACGATATGGATAGGTTTAACAAAATACAGTTAGGGCCAGAAATATTTGGACAGTGACACAATTTTCGCGAGTTGGGCTCTGCATGCCACCACATTGGATTTGAAATGAAACCTCTACAACAGAATTCAAGTGCAGATTGTAACGTTTAATTTGAAGGGTTGAACAAAAATATCTGATAGAAAATGTAGGAATTGTACACATTTCTTTACAAACACTCTCCATTTTAGGAGGTCAAAAGTAATTGGACAAATAAACATAACCCAAACAAAATATTTTTATTTTCAATATTTTGTTGCGAATCCTTTGGAGGCAATCACTGCCTTAAGTCTGGAACCCATGGACATCACCAAACGCTGGGTTTCCTCCTTCTTAATGCTTTGCCAGGCCTTTACAGCGGCAGCCTTCAGGTCTTGCTTGTTTGTGGGTCTTTCCGTCTTAAGTCTGGATTTCAGCAAGTGAAATGCATGCTCAATTGGGTTAAGATCTGGTGATTGACTTGGCCATTGCATAATGTTCCACTTTTTTGCACTCATGAACTCCTGGGTAGCTTTGGCTGTATGCTTGGGGTCATTGTCCATCTGTACTATGAAGCGCCGTCCAATCAACTTTGCAGCATTTGCCTGAATCTGGGCTGAAAGTATATCCCGGTACACTTCAGAATTCATCCGGCTACTCTTGTCTGCTGTTATGTCATCAATAAACACAAGTGACCCAGTGCCATTGAAAGCCATGCATGCCCATGCCATCACGTTGCCTCCACCATGTTTTACAGAGGATGTGGTGTGCCTTGGATCATGTGCCGTTCCCTTTCTTCTCCAAACTTTTTTCTTCTCATCATTCTGGTACAGGTTGATCTTTGTCTCATCTGTCCATAGAATACTTTTCCAGAACTGAGCTGGCTTCTTCAGCAAATTTAACTCTGGCCTGTCTATTTTTGGAATTGATGAATGGTTTGCATCTAGATGTGAACCCTTTGTATTTACTGTCATGGAGTCTTCTCTTTACTGTTGACTTAGAGACAGATACACCTACTTCACTGAGAGTGTTCTGGACTTCAGTTGATGTTGTGAACGGGTTCTTCTTCACCAAATAAAGTATGCGGCGATCATCCACCACTGTTGTCATCCGTGGACGCCCAGGCCTTTTAGAGTTCCCAAGCTCACCAGTCAATTCCTTTTTTCTCAGAATGTACCCAACTGTTGATTTTGCTACTCCAAGCATGTCTGCTATCTCTCTGATGGATTTTTTTCTTTTTTTTCAGCCTCAGGATGTTCTGCTTCACCTCAATTGAGAGTTCCTTTGACCGCATGTTGTCTGGTCACAGCAACAGCTTCCAAATGCAAAACCACACACCCGGAATCCACCCCTGACCTTTTAACTACTTCATTGATTACAGGTTAACGAGGGAGACGCCTTCAGAGTTAATTGCAGCCCTTAGAGTCCATTGTCCAATTACTTTTGGCCCCTTGAAAAAGAGGAGGCTATGCATTACAGAGCTATGATTCCTAAACCCTTTCTCCGATTTGGATGTGGAAACTCTCATATTGCAGCTGGGAGTGTGCACTTTCAGCCCATATTATATATATAATTGTATTTCTGAACATGTTTTTGTAAACAGCTAAAATAACAAAACTTGTGTCACTGTCCAAATATTTCTGGCCCTAACTGTATGGACACCGTGGACTATATTTAGAGGAGACCCAGCTGGGTAGCGAGGGGAACAACTTGACTAACTGTATGGGAGTAGATGGGTACCCTGGGTTTGCCACGATCGTGCTTACATAAGAAAAGGGGGCTAAGGTGCCTTCCCTAGGTTTGGGACCTTCTACACAGGAGCTTAACAAGTTGAAAATCTTGCTGCCGGGGAGTGATTAATGGACACGCGGCATGTACTATTAATGTATTATTACTGTTTCTGTAAATTTTCTTTCTGCAATGGACGAATGGAGATTGCCTATTCACTTGATTTTGGCTTTTGTTCTATGTTATAAAATCAAAATTTTCAATAAAAACAAAGTTGAAACAAACTTTTTCCAGGGCAAACCTGCACTTGCAGATTTTTTAGTAAATTGCTAAGGTTTCGAATAGTCAATGTTTCGAATAGTCAATGTTAGTGTCGACTTAGAAATTGGCAAACATGTTCGGGGAGAGTTCGCTCATCTCTAATTCTTACCCTGCGGGGGGGAGCAATAACTATGTGCCTTCACAGGCTGAGAATACCAATCCCCTGTTGTGCGCTTTATCTTGGCTGGTTTTAAAATTGTGGGACCCCACATCAATTTTTTCACTTATTTATTTATCTTTACAGTAATCTAATATCCATTTTTTGGCCATACTGGCAACCAATCACAGATGCTGGCAGAGAGGGTGAGCAGGGCTAATTATTACTTTAACCAATCAATGGGGAAGCAGTGACATTCATGAGCGGGCCTGGAAGCATTGTGACAGGAGGGCTGAAGCTTGGTAAGTTATACTCTAGGAAGCTAATGGCTGTGCCAAAACAACGGGGCTTCACTATAAAACGGTATGAGCTGTGTTTGGCAGCTTTTGGATCCCTTTGAAGGTGTTTTGTAGGCCCTTGATTTTATCTCACATTGATTTGAATGGGGTTCAGAAGTTCGGTAAATTGTTTATCTATTCAGTGAACACATGCCCGTTCAGCAAACTGAACCAAATCCAAACTTCAAAAGGTTCACTCATCTCTACCCTTGAGGTGCCAACAATTCAGAAACACCCACATGTGACCCCATTTTGCAAATTAATCCCTTTAATGAATTCATCTATTTGTGTGCTGAGTATTTTTAACCATACGGTTTTTTCACTATTTTCCATTAGTCGAGCCCTGGGAGTGCCAAATCATCAGATACCTCAGAAGTGATCCCATGTTGTAAACGTCACTGTGTAAGGAATTAATTAAGGGGTTTAGTGAGTATTTAGAATCCACAGATGCCGCAGAGACTTTTTAAAACATTGGGACGTGAAAATGTAAAATTTTAGTGATAAAATTAATTTTTTTATTAGCTGCAGATTTGTCAGTTACACAAGGGTTAAAAGGTGAAAATGTATCCCACAATATATTGTGCAATTTCTCCTGAATGAATTCCCCTCATGGCAGGGCTGTACAGGAAGGAGCGTTATTTGGGATTTACAGCACAGATATTGCTAGAATAGTTTGCGGGTGACATTTGCAGAGCACCTGAGGTGCTAGTACAGCAGAAAAAAAACAATAATAACCTCATTATAGAAATTGCACCTCTCAAATAATTTATCTATGGCTGCACTGACTATTTTGTAGCACTCACGACACACCATTTTTTTCTGGAGCATTATAAATATTGTGGCGCCCCCATACATTGTGCCAAGCTTGGGCTTCTGGAGACACTAACCTCTTAAATTGCTAATTATGCTTTCCACACTACAATAATGCCACACACATAGTCGCTTACTGCAGTTTAGGCACAGGGAAGCTCTGAAGATGAGGGCATTTAGATTTAGGAAGTGCAGACTTCACTGGATTTTATTTGAGGTGTGGGAGCCATATCGCTTTTCCAGAGTTCTACCAGTGACTTGGGATCCCCCTCTATTTACAGTGACTGATGATGTACCTGACTGGGGTCTGGGTTTGTGCAGGATAAGTTAGGCTAGGGTCAGACTTGGAGGGACTTTTTTGGAAGCCTGCATTAAGGCTAGGCATTTTTTTCTGCTGCCATTTTGATGCAATTTTAATGCTAGCGTTAACGCATAGCACATATATGTACCATGCATTAACACATGTGTTTCCCATAGGGGCCCATGTTAAAAAAACGCATGCATTTTTGCAATAGTCCCCAAAAACGCTGCTAGCAGCATTTTTTTGTGGCTTTTGCAAAAACGCATAGCGTCAAACACATTGCACATTTGCAATGCGTTCTTTTTACATTGGAGCCTATAGATCCGTTAACGCATGCATTTTTCACAAATTTCACCATGAAAAATTTTAGCTTTTAGCGGATCCATGGCGCTAATGTGAACCTAGCCTTAGCGTATTTATTGGCCACACCTTGGGAACAGAACATTTTTGATAGCTTTCAACATAAGGTTGAGATCATATTCTTGTGTTCTGTACTGAGCATGTACATCGGTGTTTCAATCCAGATCCCCAAAATGTACGATTCAGTCAAAATCCATGAAAGAATTACTCATTCTACTGGGGCAGATGGATATATTTTGGACTCCGATTGTAGTCTGTTCCAGTGGAATCCATCTTTTTTGGCATGGATAGAACTGTAATTGTTCAAACTTGTGTGCTCAAGAGATACCTACAATAATGGGACACCATCAGGTCCAAAGTTTCTCCATCTACCTCATTTTACTGATTGGTTTTGTGTGAATCATGCATTTTTGGATTTACACGGGAACCTAGAAGTAAGTGCTCAGTGGAGAGTGCAGGGTAAATTTAAAGTGAGCCTTATCCCAATTTTTGGGAAATAGACTGAGCAAATAGACAGCAGTACAGTACAAGAATATTTCTTATTTTTACACCGTTCACCGTGCGATATTGGTGGTAATTACAAAAATGTTCGGCAGCACATTGAAAAGCTAAAACATGCAAACATTTACTTAGGAAATTCTGGTACTGCATTACTGCTATGGGAACTATAATTAGATACTTAGCTTATGAATTGGCCATTTCATGTGAGCCCGATAGCAAACGACAAAGCATATCTCCTTATCGAGACCCTATCTTGCAATGCCTGTTTCAGAATTATTTTGTTTTTCATTTCTTTGTGCTGTTCACCATGTGATAAAATTAATAAGACAGCTTTATTCATAAGCACACAGAACTGCTAACCTTTACCACTCAAACACAATTGAAATAATCAGCACTACACAGAGGATATTGCTGGTTTAAATTTGCCTCTCAGAGATCATGTGTCATTGCTGAGTCAACGTCCAATCTCCGTCCTCCACCCAGAGATGCAAAGGAGAAATACATGAGAGAGGAGTGGAGGAAATCTTCCACTAACTAGCTGAACCAGCAGACATGGCGTCCCATATATGTAGGCATCATATAACACTAGGGTGCCCGGCATCTTTTAGCCTCTGGACAGAATTATTACTGGAAATGATGGCGTCCCACCTCCCAGGAACACCAGAAGTAAATATTACAGAGCACAAAACATGGCCAGAGAAAGCACCTGCTCTATGTCTGCCCTCTAGAGGTGAAACTCCCCCCCTCATGGCCAGTGAGAAGTGACCTGATAGAGAGCCAGAATATGCCCAGATGTACAAGAGACCAGCTTAGGTATGGAACTGCCAGACCTCACAGGGTCCCCTCTATGTTTGATAACCAGCTAAGATAAATCAGACAGGTCTGCATTACCTTGGTTGGTTATCAAAAATATCGGGGACACCATGCTTTTTTTATTTATAAAATCTTTTACTTCCATCAGAGACCTGAGAGTCAGCGATACATCCTGGTATCTGCCCCATGCTGTTTCCATTCCATTGCAGCACTGTTTCCATGCTCGTCAGTGTCTTGCCTCTACCCCCCCATCCCTCCTGGGAAAATGCTTGAGTTGCCCACAGACTTGCATTATATAGTGCTTATTACTCAAATCGAGTGAGTCTGAGCAATGAGCACTTGGGCACTTTAGTGCTCGCTCATCACTAATCAGGATATTTTAAGGGACTTCTTTTAGGATATATAACAAGTATACTGAAGATTGAGGGCATTTACTTTATGTGAATTTATTCAGCAGTTGTTATACCTTAAAGGTGCTGTCTACGATAAGAAATCCCTTTAAGAAATATTCATTTTTACATAGGTAGCTTTTTCAACAATTGAAGCTAAGTAACCCACTTGGATAGACTAACAAAATATTTCTGTAGTACGTTGCTTATATTGATTATGGCAGATCTCACAATCTATTAGTTTCAATAGTAGTCACATGTACAAAGCTAACCAGTAGAGGCAGAGACTAAATTTCTCCTGTTACTAAGTTGGAGCAATTAATCTTCCATATGGAACATCTCCATGAAGAGATGAGGTAACCGTTTAAGGAATCTTCTCCAACAATTAAAGCTAAGAAACCAACTTGAGCACCCTAGCAGCTTATTTTCCACAGTAAATTCTTATATTGATTGTGACATATCTCACATTGTAATCAGTATAGTTGATGACCAAAGCTTCAGCTTAAACTCTCAGCTTCAACTGGTAACCTTCCACCTGGGACATCTCCATAAAGATTTAGATTTCCTTTGTAATATTATACGTTGTATAACTTTGTAAGGCAGGAAGGGTAAGTGAAGATTTGTTATAGAGAAAAGATTAAACTAATGTGCAATAGTTAGATGATTTCCAAACCTCAATGGTATAAAATATAATTTATAGGAATGCCAACCTATCATATGTCTTGTTGTTTTATTTTTGGCAGTACAACATCAATAACTTTATGTAGTGTTATGCAGGGGCAACTGGCATATATTAAGTATTATGGACTCCAGGGCAACTTTGGACCTCATCAGTAAATCGAAAAAAAATTGTATAGGATAAAGGATACATTTTCCATGCATGATAATATATCTCTAAACAATAAAGTCTAAGGCTATGGGCTTACCTAACAGTTTTCTTCTGCACCAAAAAAATGCATCTCATGTAGGGTAAAGCTCAGTTCTAGAAGATATCTTGCTCTTTTCTCTTCTCTCTCTCTCAAAAAAATGCTAGGTATGCACATAGCCTTACAGTTACAAAATAGTAGGAATTATCACCGTATTGTTATTGATCAAAACATAATGAACCAAGATATTGCCAATAATATGACTAATAACTGTATAGCAGGGACAAATGACACTGTTACATTATGAATGTTGTCACAATACAGATACATTGTAACACCATACCGTGATTATACAGTGGTAGATACAAATTTAAAAACATTCTAACTGTAGATACAGTACATGATTGCAAATATTTATATTTAATGAACAGATTGATCTACCAATCAACTTTATCATAATAATTGACTGCAGGAACACACATGCTCTCTCATGGCCACTTTACACGTCCCGATATCGTCGTCCAACTTCGATAAAAAGTCACGTAGTTCGTGCGTTTGCGCCGATATCGTTCGTGCGTTGTATGGTTTAAATGACCAATTCGATGCAAGAACGATGCCAAAACGATATCGGGGAAGAATTGTGCAGGCTCTCCAACTGCCCGATATTCGATGGACGATCTGGCAGGATCGTGCTGTGTGACAGCGATTTGGATAACAACTTCCCCTATTCACTCCCATGTTAAATGGTCGTTCCCTGGTTCGCGCGTACAAGGGGGCGTAGACATCGCAGTTGTGTTGCCTGACGATATCTCCCTGTGTGACAGCTCCTACGCGATCTTGGATTTCAGCCAAAAAAGTGCGTGCTCCCGTGCCGTTGTATGCAATATCGAAACAATGTTGGGACGTGTAAAGTGGCCATTAGGCTATGTTCACACATCCAATAATCAACCATAGACTGACTTCATCAGAAATCTGTTGTCAATAACTGTATATAATCTGTTAGCTAAATACTGATTTCAGCTGCATCCATTAATTTAAAACTGAAGTCTAGAGAAAAAGGATTTGTTAACTTATTGCTATTTATCTTCCATTTGAAACTGATCCAATAAGCAAAAAAAACGATCATTTACAAAAAAGGTTGCTAATTAACAGATCCATTTTCCTTAGAATCCATTGTTAAAACTGTAATCAGTTGCCCAAGCATTGCTGCTGGATCAATTCTAAGAATGTACCGTGTATACTCGTGTATAAGCCGACCCGTGTATAAGCCGACCCCCCCTACTTTTGCCCCCAAAACCTGGGAAAATCTATTGACTCGTGTATAAGCCGAGGGTGGACCCTAGCACAAGTATACAGCCCCCAGCAGTGTGGTATACAGCAGTCCCAGAGGTAGATACAGCAGCCCCAGTGGTAGTATACACGCAGCCCCAGTAGTATATACAGCCCCAGTGGTATATACAGCCCCAGTGGTAGTATAGACGCAGCCCTAGTAGTATATACAGCCCCAGTGGTAGTATATACAGCCCCAGTGGTAGTATACAGGGCCCCAGCAGTATATACAGCCCCAGTGGTAGTATATACAGCCCCAGTGGTTTATACAGCCCCAGTGGTAGTATACAGGGCCCCAGAGGTATATACAGCCCCAGTGGTAGTATACAGGGCCCCAGAGGTATATACAGCCCCAGTGGTAGTATAGACGCAGTCCCAGTGGTAGTGTATACAGCCCCAGTAGTAGTATATTGCAGCCCCAGCGGTAGTATACAGCAGCCCCAGTAATGCAGGGCCCCCCCAGCCTCGCTCCGGTCACCTGTAAAGCAAACTATACTTATCAATGTCCCGCTGTCCGCGCCCGCTCGCCGCTGCCGTCCACGATCCTCCATCTTCATGCGTCTTCTTCCTGTTTCCTGTGCTCGTCACAGGGAAAGACGTCATTGCCTGCGACGAGCACAGAAACAGGAAGAAGACGCATGAAGATGGAGGATCGTGGACGGCAGCGGCGAGCGGGCGCGGACAGCGGGACATTGATAAGTATAGTTTGCTTTACAGGTGACTGGAGCGAGGCTGGGGGGGCCCTGCATTACTGGGGATGCGGGGGCTGCTGTATACCGATGTATACATCGGTATGTACCGATGTATACATCGGTATACAGCACTGACTCGCGTATAAGCCGAGGGGGGTACTTTTCAGCCCAATTTTTGGGCTGAAAAACTCGGCTTATACGCGAGTATATACGGTACTCACATCTGCTTTTTAATTGTCGCTGTGGATATCAGCGAGAAAAGTATCAGAGTGTAATGCGGGTGTCATGCGTTTGACATGACAGTGTGTGGTTTCCCTGCACCTAGCATCAGTAATAATTATGAAATGCGTATGACATACTTTTTTAACATGCTCTTTCCCGTTCTGTTGGAAGTTAGAATATATAGAGAGATAGATAGAAAATCAGATAAATAAATAGATAGGATAGAAAGATAGATAGATAGACAGACAGACAGTTAGATAGATAGATAGACAGATAGATAGATAGATAGATAGATAGATAGATAGATAGATAGATATCCAAGTAAAAAATGGAGGCAGCACTTCCTTCAGTTCAGTTATATGGGCTTTATTCCCAGGACTGCAACGTTTCGACTCTGTGGTCTTTCTCAAGCAGTGTCACAAGTACAACTGAGGTGCACATATTTATAGCACCCATACATGGGGCTCATTAGGTGTACAATTAGTGTTTTACAATAAATATATCATATACCGTATATACTCGCGTATAAGCCGAGTTTTTCAGCCCAAAAATTGGGCTGAAAAGTACCCCCCTCGGCTTATACGCGAGTCAGTGCTGTATACCGATGTATACATCGGTACATACCGATGTATACATCGGTATACAGCAGCCCCCGCATCCCCAGTAATGCAGGGCCCCCCCAGCGTCTCTCCGGTCACCTGTAAAGCAAACTATACTTATCAGTGTCCCGCTCGCACCCGCCGCTGCCGACATCCGCGATCCTCCATCTTCATGCGACTCCTCTTCCTGTTTCTGTGCGCGTCGCCCGCAATGACGTCATTCCCGGCGACGCGCACAGGAAGCAGGAAGGAGTCACATGAAGATGGAGGATCGCGGATGTCGGCAGCGGCGGGTGCGAGCGGGACACTGATAAGTATAGTTTGCTTTACAGGTGACCGGAGAGACGCTGGGGGGGCCCTGCATTACTGGGGCTGCCTGTATACTACCGCTGGGGCTGCTATATACCTCTGGGGCCCTGTATACTAACACTGGGGCTGTATATACTACCACTGGGGCTGTATATACCTCTGGGTCCCTGTATACTACCACTGGGGCTGCTATATACCTCTGGGTCCCTGTATACTACCACTGGGGCTGCTATATACCTCTGGGGCCCTGTATACTACCACTGGGGCTTGCTATACTGGCCTTATACCCTGGGCTGCTTCCTTGGGGCCCTGTATACTACCACTGGGGCTGCTATATACCTCTGGGGCCCTGTATACTACCACTGGGCTGTATATACTGGCCTGTATATACCACGGGCTATACTCTGGGGCCCTGTATACTACCACTGGGGCTGCTATATACCTCTGGGCCCTGTATACTACCACTGGGGCTGCTATATACCTCTGGGGCCCTGTATACTACCACTGGGGCTGCTATATACCTCTGGGGCCCTGTATACTACCACTGGGGCTGTATATACCTCTGGGGCCCTGTATACTACCACTGGGGCTGTATATACCTCTGGGGCCCTGTATACTACCACTGGGGCTGTATATACTACCACTGGGGCTGTATATACTACCACTGGGGGCTGTATATACCTCTGGGGCCTGTATACTACCCTGGGCTGTGTATACCACTACTGGGGCTGTATATACTACTGGGCTGGTGTAACTACCACTGGGCTGCTTATCACCTCTGGAATAGGTTGTATACCACATGCTGGGGGCTGTAACTGGTGCTAGGGTTCACCTCGGCTTATACACGAGTCATATAGATTTATCACAGGTTTTGTGGCAAAAGTAAGGAGTGCTTAAAACATGAGGTGCTATCATACGGTATATACGGTATATAAAATCAGTTTTATACGTTTCAATCTTATTATAAACTAAGTGCAATAAAACTGAGTAGTCCAATATCATATGCTTAAACATGTAAAACTCCCTATGGACTTAATTATATATTGTGCACATGTGTAATTAGTATAATCATCTCTACTCAGTATTATAATTGCTGCACCTCCATCTCGTATTCTCAACGAAACCGCTGGACTCCCACGTGTAGTTTACTTTATGCATGTCCGTAACTTATTCCCTTCCCGGTCACCATCTCTATTACTGCCCTCGCGCAGCGTATTAGGCACCGGACTCAATGTGTAGTTTTTTAATTACTTATTTATATAGTCGAATTCTCGCATGCGCAGCTACCAACTGCTAGAATCTCGGGCGCCATCTTAGAATTCTCCTATAAGTAGGAATGAAGCTTTTTCTGAAGGAAGTGAATTTTAATATCTTAAGTCTCGATATTTGATCACTTTGCGCCCAGCTATTTTATAATCAATGATTAAAGGCTGCTACTTCTCCATCACCATAAATTGATGACTATTCATTACCAGTTTAACTGAATTTTTAACTTCTAGCAGTCTATAGTAATATATACATTGAATTAGCTATGGGCATTTTTGTATGACATATAATCACCGTCCAGAGGACTATATACAGTTAAGCACCTATATTCATATAGGCACAAATGATATAGACATTCATAGGCAGATCCCCACCTTATTATGTCAATCATTCTGTTTAGGTGATAGTGTCTTGCTATCAAGCAAGGGCCGCAGAATCATACATCAAGGACACCGGAGAATTTCTAAACAAATTAAGTGAGCTATCAATAAGTGGGGAGGTGATACTAGCATCATTTGATGTAGTGTCCCTCTACACGTCAATCGACCATGGGAGAGGTATGAAAGCTATTCAAAAAAAGCTAAAGGAGACTGAAATGACTCCAGATTCTATAGAATTCATTCTTAAATTGTTGGAGTTGGTACTGACCAATAACTATTTTTTATTCGGAGATGAATTCTTTTTACAATGCAGGGGAACTGCAATGGGCGCGAATATGGCGCCGGCATACGCAAATGTAGTTATGCGTGTGCTCGAGGAAGACTTCGTCTATGTGTCCCACCACTATGGCCTGGTAGCCACGTGGTGGAGATACATAGACGATGTCTTCCTCGTGTGGACAGGGACAAAGGAAACATTAAATGAGTTTCATGAATATTTGAATACTATTGATGAGACTATAAAATTTACTTTGGTCTCATCAGTAGAATCATTACAATTTTTAGATGTATTGGTTAGATATGACTCTAATGGTTTCAACACGGAATTATTTGTAAAAAAAACAGATAGAAATAACCTCTTACTATTTAATAGCCATCACCCTAAAAAAATGATTGAATCCATCCCCTATAGTCAATTTTTAAGGGTAAAGAAAATTGTAAGTAATCAAGAAGATCAGAAAAAATCCTTAGATATGATGGAAAAGAAATTTGTGACACGTGGATACCCTAAACAGCTATTGAAGAATCAAAGAGAAAAAGCTGAAATGAAAGATAGATTGGAACTTCTATCAGAAAAAAAACTCAGTAAATCACTTGATAGAATTCCATTGGTAACCACCTATAGTGCACAAAGTAAAGAAGTGTCAGGAATTATTAAAAAACATTGGGGGATGTTGGGGAAATGTCTGCCCAATGTAAAAGAATTCCAAGAACCTCCACTATTTTCCTATAGACGGTGTAAAAGTATAGGAGATAGATTGATGCACTCAGACATTGGTAGTTTTAAAAAAGAAGGACAGAAATATTTGACCGGCTCAACGTAAAGGATGCTACCCATGTCTTTCGTGCATGAATTGTAATTTGATGATCAAAGGTTCAGTATTTGTACATCCAATAACAGATATGAGATTTGAGATCAAAGGTTTTTTTACCTGCTCGTCGGAATTTGTAATATATCTCCTGGAGTGTCCGTGCCATTTATGGTACGTGGGTGAAACGACTCTTGATTTTAGAATACGTATAACCCATCATAGATATACAATTAAAAAGAAGCGTAAAGATTTACCAGTACCAAAACACTTTTTGGACATGGGACACTCAGAGAGAGATTTGAAATTCCGAATTATTGATAGTATACCAATATAAAGAAGAGGGGGAGACTGCATTAAGCTTTTGAAAAAACGTGAATTAGAATGGATCCACAAGTTGGATACGCTAAAGCCAAAAGGTCTTAACGTTGATTATAAAATTGGTGGCCTTTTTTAAATATAAAAAAAGTCTTTGGAAATATGAATCTGTATAATTCTCTGTATTTTAAGGCTAGAAAAAATGTATTGTTTTAATGTTTAATGTTTTTTGTTTGTGTTTTGTTTATTATAGATATGCTGGAAATATGGGAATGCTGCACTAGAACATCTATACGACATTTAAACTGCTGCCCTATATACTCACTTGCTATCTTGTTTATTATATGTCCTCCTTTCGGTTTACTATGACTATATGACATTAATGTATATTAATAAAGAATTATTGAGAAAGAAAATATGAGGTTTTTGTTGAGTTGAAGGAATTCTAGAGTAAGGTGTCACTTAAACAGAATGACCAACATAAATAAGTGGATATATACTAATTTATGATGGTGTCATTTGTGCTCAGGTTGAACAGAGCACTTAACTGTGAATAGTCCTCTGGACGGTGACTTAAACACTTATGAATAATCTCAGATAGATCACATAGAGCAAGACACTATCACCTAAACAGAATGATTGACATAATAAGGTGGGGATCTGCCTATGAATGTCTATATCATTTGTGCCTATATGAATATAGGTGCTTAACTGTATATAGTCCTCTGGACGGTGATTATATGTCATACAAAAATGCCCATAGCTAATTCAATGTATATATTACTATAGACTGCTAGAAGTTAAAAATCCAGTTAAACTGGTAATGAATAGTCATCAATTTATGGTGATGGAGAAGTAGCAGCCTTTAATCATTGATTATAAAATAGCTGGGCGCAAAGTGATCAAATATCGAGACTTAAGGATATTAAATAGAGTGACATTCCTTCAGAAAAAGCTTCATTCCTATCTTATAACGGGAATTCTAAGATGGCGCCCGAGATGCTCGCGTTGGTAGCGCGCATGCGCGAGAATTCGGACATAAAATAGTAAAAAACTACACATTGAGAGTCCCGGTGCGCTAATACGCATGCGCGAGGGCACGTAATAGAGAATGGTGACCGGAAGGAGGAAATAGAGTTACGGAGCATGGGCAGTAAAGGAAACTACACGCTGGGAGTCCAGCGGTTTCCTGTTGAGAATAGAGATGGAGGTGCAGCAATTCATATTACCTGAGTAAGATGATTTATACCTATATACACATGTGCACAATATATTAATTAAGTCCATAGGGACGTTTTAACATGTTTAAGCACTATGATATTGACTACCTCATGTTTTAATGCACTTTATATATAATAAGATTGAAACTGTATACACTGTATTTTTTATATATATGATATATTTATTGTAAAACACTAATTGTACACCTAATGAGCCCCATGTATGGGTGCTATAAATATGTGCACCTCAGTTGTACTTGTGACACTGCTTGAGAAAGACCACAGAGTCGAAACGTTGCAGTCCTGGGAATAAAGCCCATATAACTGAACTGAAGGAAGTGCTGCCTCCATTTTTTACTTGGATTTCTATCATCTGTATGGTAGGGGGGCTTTGCACCCGTCAAATAACAGTTGTGCTGTTTTGTTTTTCTTTTTTCTAGATAGATAGATAGATAGATAGATAGATAGATAGATGCAAGAAGAACAAGATCAGGCTTACCAGTCTCCGCTGCTTCAAGGGCCGCCCATTAAACTTCATGCATTTTTACTGCATAGACTGGCAGCAAGCTTCCACCATTAACTGCCTAGTTTTACCTTGGCTGGCAAAAAAATTGTATAAGGCTCTGACCTGTTTTTAATTACCAGCTAAGGTAAAACTAGGCTGCTGAGGGCTGATATTCTCAGCAGGGTGAGGGTCCATTGTTTTAGGGGCCCACCAAGCTAAAGCATACCATCCCTCATCCACCTCTGAAATAGGCGCATTCATCATAGCATGGTATCCAGACACCTTACCAGGCTCTTCCAGTAGCATTTGTGGCATTGGCACGCTAGGTAATAAGGGGTTAATACCAGCTTTGTATTGTCAGCTGATATTATGGTTGAAATACTTAATGTCGGGCCAATATTAAACCCCACCCACCATTAAGAATCTCAAATAAATAGTAAAAAAACACAACACTGAGACAAATCATTTTATTAAAAATAAAAACACATAGACAGTTAGTGACTCCATCTTTTTAAGCCCCTGGACCCTCTTACCCATCTTTGACCCTCGTCTACTCTCTGCTTGACACACGCAGCTCTACTACATTAGAGACTGCGGGGAGAAAGCATTTATTCCCCCCCCCCACAGTCTCTAATCACAGAATGAGTGAGAGAAGACCTGCAACATGGTAAGCGGTGAGGTCACCCTAGGACACATTGCCTTAGTAACGTTTATTATGGTGATGGTGTCCTTGTGTGACCTCAGTTACTCCCTGCTTACCTGGACACTATTCCATCAATGAATGAATCAATAATATGAAAATTGAAAAGAAAAACAATTCAAATAATAAAGACTGATGAACCATAATAGGGGTAAGGCAAAGAGGAAGTAAGAAGGGGAAAATCACAGGCTTGAAGCTTTTTTGAAAGACAACACACATGGAAGGAAGAGGAGGGAGGAGATTTAATCCTTGGATTCTTCCTCAGCAGTATAATCTGGACCGTAACATCATTTCAACAGTGCACGTCCCCACTATAGCCACTCACTGAGCTCAGGGCTTGTGCAGAGATTTATGGCACATGCTGCTAAGCTCAATGACTAGTTCAAATAATGTAATAAAGAAACTAAAGGAAGGTCCAAAAAGCGATACTACCTCAAAAATTCATGGTTATTTTATTCAATATCAAACAACAAAGGAAATTAGTCGCACATAAGGTTAAAAACGTTTAAAATAGCCAAGTTCAGCTATAACAATTCCAATGATAAAGGTACATCATGGAAACCTCTCTGCCAATTGCAGATACCAGTTATAACAATACAAATATAATCAGTAGTGCTATTAGATATTGCTTATCCAAAAAGATCCAAAAATTACAACATTCATAAAGCAGATAATAGGATAGGTCCCTCTGAGTACTCAGGTGATTAAACAATCAATTAATGTTTTTTAGGGGTCACAAAACAATCATGTTTCAAATACAGACAGTATAATACCTATTGAGCTGTAATTAAATGACACATATGTCACACTATTAGGCGATGTAAACCTATTTGCATTCCCACAAGCAATCCAATACCTTTATAATAATCAACTGCCATGTATAGACATGAAACGTGAACCCCCTGGGGTAGCCCCCAAGAGGAGTATATAAATGGATGTTATGAGACCAATCCCTCCCCCAAACAAGATGGAGATTATTTAGGGTGTAGAAATCTCAGTAGTAATCTCAATATGAATATGGTGTAAGAGGAGGCAATGGGTCCGTTACAGGGGAAGCTAATGCAGCAGAGATCCAGGAGGAAAGCAAACCTAGCTGATACAAATCAATAAAAACTGGTTTTACCAATATCAGAGGGAATAATGGCAGATGGTGTGGCGCTCCCCATGCTTCCTTTATTAGTTTGTTTACATCCTTACAAACAGTGTCAAAGAATATCTGGAAAGCGAATCCGGAGGGGAAGACGCGGAGGGGCTAAATTAAGAAAATGTATGAACAAATTGGATACAGTAATTCTGCCACCAAAGAGAGTGTTGACCAGGAACAATAAATAAAGGTACCGATTGGTTTAAACATCATTAACCTGTCTGACTACATACCTTCTGAAATAGAGGAGAATCTATTGAGAAGGGGGCTTTCATTTTCACCTATGAATAGCTTAGAAAGTTTACCTTTGTGAAGGATCTTTATTTATTTTGTAGACAGCTGACTTTTAAATTGTTATAGAAAAAACCCTCTGTCCTAGATTCATTACCACCGATGGAGAAAAACACCTTTGAAAATCTGCTGCGAATGTTGGAGGAAAATAACGACCATTTGGGCAGGCATCGACAATTCACAGGTAGACTTCCCTCACAAACAACCCCTTTCTCACTCTTTCCAGCAGTCCAGATATTCTTTGACACTGTGGGAAAGGATGTAAACAAACTAAAGACTGACAGATGTAGTCAAAACAACCTCTCTTTGGAGAAGAAAAAGTCATTACAGAAATTAAAAGGTTAAAAGATATTCTAATAAAGGAAATGGATAAAGGGGGAAATATTGTCCTTTGGCCAGTTAATATGTACGTTATTGAAGCTAAACGACAACTTTCTAATAGGTCATACTATCAGCCCCTTCCATCGGATCCATCAAGTACTTTCAAGACAAAGTTGGACCGCATCCTGAACCGGACCTTATTCGATGGTATCATCTCTAAAAATAAATTGGAATTTCTAACAACACAATTAACCGGTCATTCCATACTTCTATATGTTCCCAAAGGTGCATAAATCCACGCAGCAACCTCCAGGTAGGCCGATAGTTGTACGGATTGGTGGGTTACTGGAAAGACCTTGCTCTTATGTGGACTTTTATCTTCAGCCGATAGCCCTTCAACAGAAATCCTATATCAGAGACTCGGGCGGATTGATTGCTCATTTGGAGAAGGTGGAGCTTCCAGAAGATACTACACGTCTAACATTGGACGTGGAATCTCTTTACACGAATATTCAGCATGAACTGGGAATTGAGACGGTCTGTTTTTCTTGGACTCCAATACTACAGGTACGAGAGAACATGATAATTTTCTTTTGAACCTTTTATCCACCATCCTGAACTGCAATTATTTTGTATTTTGATCGCGTTTTTTTACGGCAAGTTTCTGGGACTGCGATGGGGGCGCGCTGCGCACCTTCGTATGCAGGGATTTTCTTAGGATGGTGGGAAGAGACAATTGTCTATAAGTCAAGATTATTCCAACAACATGTCTTCCATTGGTATAGATACCTACATGACATCCTGATCCTGTGGTGGGGCCCAAAGAAGGATGCGCCAACTTCATTGAAGAACTGAACAGTAAATCTTTAAACATTTATCTGATTCACAGGCATCAGCTGTATCAGTTGATTTTCTCGATCTCACATTGAGGATAGTGGGAACAAGGATTTACACCGATCTTTTTCGAAAACGGACCGCAACTAATAATCTTCTTCATTATGGGAGCTTCCATCGGAACATCTAAAGAAGGGAATTCCAAAGGGACAATTTATCCAATTGAGGAGTAACTGCAGCAACATGGAAGATTTCTGCAAACAAGCGCAGGATCTAACAGGACTATTCAGAGCTAGAGGCTATCCAAAAAAGGTAATCTCTAGGGCCTTTCAACATTCCCTCAAACTAGACAGACAGACCCTTCTGAAACCCAACCCCTAAGAACACTGGGAGACCAGGGTTTGGGGGTAATTACTCAGTTCAATAATCAATGGGAGGATTTAAGGGGAATTTTGAGGAAGAACTGGGATATTCTATTGAGTGAACCACTAGTGTCAAACTGTATTCCAGATCAACCAAGATTGATTGCTCGCAGAGCTAGAAATCTGAAGGATGATTTAACCTCAAGTCATTTCTTCAGACCTAGTGTGAAACTTGGGAGGGGTTTTTCCCTGGAAGGTTCTTTTCCATGTGGAAATTGTAATATTTGCCCTCTGATGTTATCTAATGATACCCTCTTTTCTGAAATTTTCCTTTAAGTGAGAAAGCCAAGAGGTTACTTCAATTACTTTCAAGGTTTATATTGGTCAAACCTCACAAGAACTAAAGAAAAGAATTCAACAGCACCTCTATAATATCGGGACAGCCAGAAATGACCTTGAGAAGAAAGAAAAAAACATCTCATCGGTTGCCTCCCATTTCTTAGAAAACCACCATTGTAGTACAAGGGACATTAAGATCTTAGGTTTGGAGAACATTCAGACGAACATCCGAGGAGGGAATAAAACCAAGGAACTGTTACGACAGTAGTCAGCATGGATATACAGACTGAATACCTTGACACCTTTTGGAATTAATGAGGAACTCTTATATACAGGGTTCTACAAATAAATCCTGTTGGGTCTCGTTTATAACTCTTTTTGAACCCTACTCTGGTAGTTGGGGCACTGGTATGGAAATGATAAAGGTGGAAAGGTCATAATTATTGATAAGGCTCCATTTAAGTTTGTACTTTTATAAAAACCTACTAGGGATTGATTGGCTACTGAAGCTGCGTAGGACCAGTTTGGACCACCGGCATTATGGCTACTTTTTCCGATTAGTATCGTGGCACTTACAAGGTATTTTTTTTTTCCCATTTTTTTCCCCCTTTTTGATGTAACCTCCTTATGAAACCTAATTTGGCAGATGAGGCAGCAGTATGGAGATGATAAAGGTCATAGTCTCTGATAAAGTTCCCTTTATTATTGTATTTTCATGGAAACCTTCTAGGGGTTGTTGGCTACTGATGCTGGGTAGGACCGTTTTGGACGACCAGCTCTGTAACCATTTTCGCCAGTTAACATTGAAGGATGAATATGCCTTTGGATATGAAATTCCTTCTCGAATCTTCCGGGATTGCTCTTGGTAAATTGGTATCGTGTTGTGGGAGAATAAGGATACATGGTTTAATTGTGTCTATGATAAATCCAATTTGGTGGTATTATATGCGACGTTGGGTTTTATAGTGATCCAAATAATCTTCTGTATATTCAGCCTACGATCTATAATACTCTGGCTCTCGCCGCCACCTTTTTTAGCTTACATCTCTTATTAAATGAATGACCTGTATTGGTATTAAATGAGGGGGATGATTCTATCTGGGAAATTCTCCCACCCTTATTAAAAATAGATCACTAATCCTATTTTGAAACATCTCTTAACACTAGAAGTCCCAGAGAGGGGTCATTTAATATTTCTACCTTTGGAACCCAGAGACAGGTCGAATGACCTGAAGGATTTTAGGCCACATTTACAAATGAAAGGATGCTAATTGGAGCCATCAGAGTTGTCAGTTTGGACTAAGGGTCATTTGACCCTCTTCCGGGACTTCAGGGGGGAGCTCGAAATTTCTGGTACTTCTAATGTTAATACTTATGCCTCTTCCTGTGTGATGAGGTGAATTTGAGCGATCCTCTGCTATGTATTTTATCTCCTTTAAGCTGACAGGAGACTGCCACTGTATAAGAGGACCCTGGGGACATGCGCGCTATGATACTAGTACTTGCGCAATTGAGTAAGCCGCTATGTTCTGGGAGTCTGACATGCACAATATAGCTTTGGCGCATGCGCACTCTGGATATGGGGGGATATGGGGGGACGGACTGGCCATCCGGTTTCCTCCCACCTCCAGCTGAGAGATGGTGTCTAATCAAGGGGCTGGAAGCCTCGCACTGTTATAAAACGCTGACAAACCAGAATATGGTCACATTTCCCTGACGAAGCTGCCAGGTGCGGGCAGCGTAACGCGTGGGGAGCGCCACACCATCTGCCATTATGCCCTCTGATATTGGTAAAACCAGTTTTTATTGATTTCTATCAGCTAGGTTTGCTTTCCTCCTGGATCTCTGCAGCATTAGCTTCCCCTGTAAAGGACCCATTGGCTCCTCTTACACCATATTCATAGTGAGATAACTACTGAGATTTCTACACTAGGGATGGGCGAATCTACTCGCTAGGACTCGTTACTCGGCGAGTAGTAAGGGACTCGCAGGACTTGGTACTCTGCGAGTTTCCCAGTGATTACTCGCACGAGTCCAATGCAAATCAATATCAATCCTAGTTTTGTCAGAAACGCTGACAAAACTAGGATTGCCATTGTTTGCATTAGACTCGGCTACTGTGCCAGTGATAGCAGGGAAACTCGCAAAGTAACTGCTGTTTCTTTGCGAGCCGAGTCCAGCTGTCTGCTCTGTGCAGCTCCAGGGTCCTAGAGCCTGCCTGCTCACAGACATGATGTAGCAGTGCTGAGATTGTTCTCAGTCTGCTCATTCCCTGTGCATAGACATCTATATCTATGCACAGGGGATGTAGCAGAGAGGACATCGCGTTTTGGACTACGTCGGACGGAAGAGGATTTTTTAAATTAAAGATGGCATCCCTAATGGCTTTTTTTTTAATTTCAAATAAAATTTTTTCTCTGTGTTGTGTTTTTTTTAACCCTTTATTGGAGATTCTTAGTGGCTGGGTCAAACGTGGCCTGATATTAAGAATCTCGGGCTTAATACCAGCTTGTATAACAAAGCTGGTATTAACCCCTTTATTACCCAGCGTGCTACCGCCACCAGGGCCGCTGGAAGAGCGGGGTTCAGCGCCAGAGGATGGCGCTTCAATGAACGCGCCATCTTCTGGGGTGGCTGCAATTTGCAGCGAGGGGTGCCCAGAAAGCTTGGGCATCCCTGCGCTGCGGATTCCAGCCCCCAGCTGCTTAGCTGTACCTGGCTAGACATAGAAATTGCGTGGAGCCCCACGCATTTTTTTTTAATTATTTCATGAATTTCAGAGTCAGAGTCTCAGAGTCAGAGTCTCAGAGTCAGAGTCAGAGTCAGAATCTCAGAATTTCATGAAATAATTAAAAAAAAATGCGTGGGGCTCTGCGCAATTTCTATGTCTAGCCAGGTACAGCTAAGCAGCTGGGGGCTGGAATCCGCAGCGCAGGGATGCCCAAGCTTTCTGGGCACCCCCCGCTGCAAATTGCAGCCCGCAGCCGCCCCAGAAGATGGCGCATTCATTGAAGCGCCATCCTCTGACGCTGAACCCCGCTCTTCCAGCGGCCCTGGTAGCCGTGGCACGCTGGGTAATAAAGAGGTTAGGGCCAGCTTTGTATTATCAGCTGGCCCTAAGCCCGAAATTTATGGCGGTCACGCCAATATTAGACATGACCGTCATGAATTTCTATTAAATTGTTTTAAAAAAAACACAAGACAAAGAAATTTTTTTATTAGAAATAAAAAAAAAAAGCCATTAGGGACTCCACCTTTAATTAAAAAAATCCTCTTCCGTCCGACGCAGTCCAAAACGCGATGTTCTCTCTGCTACATCCCCTGTGCATAGATATAGATGTCTATGCACAGGGAATGAGCAGACTGAGAACAATCTCAGCACTGCTACATCAGCTCTGTGCACAGACATTCATGTCTGTACACAGGGAATGAGCAGACTGAGAACAATCTCAGCTCTGCTACATCAGGCAGCAGGCAGGCTCTAGGACCCTGGAGCTGGCAGCCTGCAGAGCAGACAGGACTTATCTGTGCGAGTTTCCCAGCGATTACTTACAAAGTAAACGAGTCCAATGCAAATTAATGACAAAACTAGGATTGCTTCAGGCTGAAGCTTCCGAGACACATCTGCGATTTGTAAATCTCACACTACTCGCTATTACTCGCTTCCCCATTCATTAACATTGGACTTGCTAGACTCGCAACGAGTAGCGAGTCCTGTGCTCGGACTCGCTAGAGTCAAGCGATTCCGAGTAATTTAGGATTCGCTCATCGCTATTCTACACCCTAAATAATCTCCATCTTGTTTGGGGGGAAAATGGTCTCATAACATCCATTTATATACTCCTCTTGAGGGGTTCCCAAGGGGGGTTCACTTTTCATGTCTATACATGGCAGTTGATTATTATAAAGGTATTGGGTTGCTTGTGGGAATGCAACTAGGTTTACATCGCCTAATGGTGCGACATATGTGTCATTTAATTACAGCTCATTAGGTATTATACTGTCTGTATTTGAAACATGATTGTTTTCTGACCCCTAAAAAACATTCAGGGGGACTTAAATTGATTGTTTAACACTAGAAGTCCCAGAAATTTCGAGCTCCCCTGAAGTCCCGAAAGAGGGTCAAATGACCCTTAGTCCAAACTGAATAGAACTAACTAGAAACTAAATGGCTAAACTCAATGGAAAACAACAACCTCCTGTGGTGCAACAGTAATGGCCTTAATTACAGATCAAAAGACGGTGATTAGAGGATGTTAGCTAAAATCCTTCAGGTCATTTGACCCGTCTCTGGGTTCCAAAGGTAGAAATGTTAAATGACCCCTCTCTGGGACTTCTAGTGTTAATCACCTGAGTACTCAGAGGGACCTATCCTGTTATCTGCTTTATGAATGTTGTAATCTTTTTGGATAAGCAATATCTAATAGCACTACTGATTATCTTTGTATTGTTATAACTGATACCTGCAATTGGTAGAGAGGTTTCCATGATGTACCTTTATCATTGGAATTGGTATAGCTGAACTTGGCTATTTTAAATGTTTTTAACTTTATGTGTGACTAATTTCCTTTGTTGTTTGATATTGAATAAACTTTGATCAAATAACCATGAATTTTTGAGGTTGTATCGCTTTTTGGACCTTCCTTTAGCTTCTTTATTTTTGTATATATCTGGTCTAGCGATCCCTACCCTATTATAAGTATTGTGGTGCCCTCCCCTTTTTTTTTTCTTCTTCCTTTAGTTAAAATAATGTCATTACCATTCTGGTCAGCTAGTCCCTGATCCCAGAAAGGGCAATTACCTGATAAGCTTGCTATTTTATGTATTTTACTTTATCTGTGGAAGCATTGGCACCAGAATACACTATGAGAATTGGGGAATTCCTGGGAAATCTTACCCCCTGGCATTCATACGGGTGGTACAGTGATCTATTTCAGAAAGATATTGCACCTAGTCATACTGCAAAAAGTGCTCAAGGAAAATGAGTTTAGGCTGTTGACTTGGCCTCCAAATTCCCCAGGTATTAATCTGATAAGCATATGTGGGACGTACTGGAAAAATCCATAGAGGTCACAACTTGCAACTAAAGGAATTTAAAGGATCTGTTGCTACTTTCTTGGTGCCAGATACCACAAGTCACCTTTTGGAGGCTGTACCTCAGTGGATCACAGTGTCTCTGACTCCACTAGAGGAACCTATACAATATTAGGCAGGTGGCTTTAATATTATTGCCAATCTCAGTAGTTGGAAGTAGTTTATTGGCAATAAAAAAGTGTGACTAATTGAATTCTTTGGAGAAAATCTGTTCCCTGTCCTTTCCATTCTTCTCCTGCAATGCTTTCTTGGACATGAACTGCAATTAGCAAATATGTGTTTCCAAAATCTAAAGGAGTTTACATCGTTCTATGCACAGTTTTCTAATGTCCATCCAGCAGGCACAAATCACAGTGCACACTGTTGGGATGGTGTCTACGCAACCAAATGTATGGTCATAATTTCTTACATTTATATATAATATAAAAGGAAATCACATTATCTGCCATATTAAAAATAGTTTACAGAATGAATGTTTCTTGTACAATGTTATTCAGTAATTTGAAATGAAAGCAACTGTCCAGTTGGGAGCTTAAATAAATCTACATTAGTATCTGAAGCTTATACGTATTAACTTTCTTCTGTGCTTGCTGCTTAGCTGCTTTTACTTCAGCCCCACAGGGAAAGGGCTTTGGTCAGTGACTACTGCTTGGCTACAGCGGCTACAGTGATTCTAAGGAAGTCTGAAATCTACCATCAGCTTTATGACTGGCTCAGGTTGCTGCTTCTTCTCCACTGTAATTATCCATATTGACTGACATGCATAAAGACAGGTCTACCACAAGCTCATAGAAAACTGACTTCATGACTAGAAGTTTAAAATGATCAAGATATAGACTACTAAGCCATTAGTGAGAAAAAAGATGACCATGACCACCTGACTGTAGCAGTCAACATCGCTCTGCTCTTTAAATATTACAATAATTTATTATATTAATGTACTCATTTCTTTTGTAAGCAATTTCTTTGCTGGGAATTGAGCCCCCGATCTGTAACATAGGAGGCAGCAGCAATAGCTGCTGTCCATATAAACGTCTACATGTCCTCAAAGTTTTGTAGAAATGATTACCGCAAGGAAGAGTGGGTAAAGATAGCTATTCTATATGTGCTATGTTGATAGTGTTCGACCCCCAAAACACTGATTGCCTAGAAAAGTCTAAATGTCATTAATTAAGATAATACTTCAATAAAATATTAGTCTAAAGGTGTGCATATTTATGAGACCATATTCTTTTAGTTCCTTATATTTTTTCACCCCAAAACATTTCAGTCAATATGGATTCGTACAGATTATGGGTGACATTATAGGTGGAAAAAGTTCTTAAATAAGTCTCCTTGGTATGGTTATGATTTTTGTACATGACAGAAACCTGGCATTTTAATAGGGGGTGTGTAGACTTTTTATAACCCCTATATGAGCAAAAACTACTAGAAAAAAGCAGCATCAAAAATTCTTACCATCCATGCCATAGTCAGAAACCAAATGCACTTACAGGACGCAGTCAGAGCCCAAATGTGAAGCAAGCCCAGCTGCAGGCTGATAAAATCACCTCTACCATCAAGATGTGGGAGGCGACCTGCCATGCATATACTAGGCCTGCATAGGACACCATTCACACTGATACATATGATGCAGAGTGTCTGAAAGCTACCCAACCGCTCCGCTGCCTGAGCATTGGGCCGCACAGAACGATGCTTCTGCACCACTAGATGAATGGCGCCCCTATGGGCCCAACTGCACCCTGGGCCAACACATGAACCAAAATCCCATCTATAAAGGTTTTTTATTTATCATATAAAAAACTTTTGCACTTTTTTATCCATCCAGGGTGCAGTTGGGCCCATAGGGGCGCCATTCATCTAGTGGTGCAGAAGCATCGTTCTGTGCGGCCCAATGCTCAGGCAGCGGAGCGGTTGGGTAGCTTTCAGACACTCTGCATCATATGTATCAGTGTGAATGGTGTCCTATGCAGGCCTAGTATATGCATGGCAGGTCGCCTCCCACATCTTGATGGTAGAGGTGATTTTATCAGCCTGCAGCTGGGCTTGCTTCACATTTGGGCTCTGACTGCGTCCTGTAAGTGCATTTGGTTTCTGTCTATGGCATGGATGGTAAGAATTTTTGATGCTGCTTTTTTCTAGTAGTTTTTGTACAATTTTGTTAGGACTGGTGAGCATGGGATCCCTTGATCGTGGGTCATCAGCTTAAATGTCTTGGGCCAACACATGAACCAAAATCCCATCTATAAAGGTTTTTTATTTATCATATAAAAAACTTTTGCACTTTTTTATCCATCCAGGGTGCAGTTGGGCCCATAGGGGCGCCATTCATCTAGTGGTGCAGAAGCATCGTTCTGTGCGGCCCAATGCTCAGGCAGCGGAGCGGTTGGGTAGCTTTCAGACACTCTGCATCATATGTATCAGTGTGAATGGTGTCCTATGCAGGCCTAGTATATGCATGGCAGGTCGCCTCCCACATCTTGATGGTAGAGGTGATTTTATCAGCCTGCAGCTGGGCTTGCTTCACATTTGGGCTCTGACTGCGTCCTGTAAATGCATTTGGTTTCTGTCTATGGCATAACCCCTATATGAGCCCAAGGCTGCACTATCAAGTATAGAAGAATTTTCTGTACTTGAATCTTCAAAATATTATTTTTTTACAGTCACATTGTCTTGGTAAATAGTGATATAACTCTATAAGGCTAGGGTCATACTGAGCTCTGCACCTGCGGCAGCCGGATTCCGTTACAGCAGAGCTCAGCCTGCTGTAACCGCCATTGGTAACGTCGGGAACTTCGGGCGAACGCTGCCCTTAGTTACCCGAGGTGTACCATAGTTACTGGCCACACACAAAGCTGCCTGGACTGAGGTAATCCTGAGCGCAGAGAAAAACCATTCACTCTCTCTCCCTCTCACTTTTCTCCCTGTGCTATCCTCTCCCCTCTGTGCTCTCTTCTTTGACCTGTCTCCCCCCCCCCCGTGTGCAGTGTCTCTTCTCCCCGTAGTCTCTCCACTCAGTGTTGTCTTCTTCACTTTGTGCTCTCGCTTTTGACTTGTCTCCCCCTGTGTGCTTTCTCTCTCCTCCTGTGCTGTCTTCTCCCCCTTGTGCTGTCTTCTACACTCATGTGCTCTCTCCTTGGAGGTGTCTACCCTTATGTGCTCTCCATCCCGTATGTGGTCTCTCTCCCCCCTGTGCTGTCTTCTTCCCTCTGTGCTCTCCCCTTTGAGTTGTCTTACCCCTGTGTGCTCTCCTCTTGTATGTGGTCTCTCTCCCCCTGTGCTCTTATTCCCTTTGCTCTCTTTTGAGCTGTCTCCCCCATGCATTCGTCCCTCCCCTTCTGCACTCCCTCTGCCCTCCTATGCACACTCTACCTCACTGTGCACCATGTGCCTTGTCTCTCCCTTTTGTGCTCTATCTCCTCCTGTGGTGTCCAGAGATGGTGGCAGCATGACTAAGTGTGAATGAGCACCAGGTATATGCATCCACACTTACTCAGATGTGTAAGCGGTAGCAGCAGCCACAGGTGGCAGTTTCAGGCAGCTGTGGAGTGGAGTCCACTGGGACGGGGTACTCTGTACCAGACCGGGGAACTGCTGGGGATGTCATGGCGTTCTTTGTCCGGACTGTGTCGTGGGTTCCGCAATAAATGGGGGGATATGTGCAGGGGAGTTTGTCGTGACGCCATCCATGGGCTGTGGTCAATGAGGGGACCACCGCTGCAGTGTACTTCTGCCAGGAGGATGAATGGATGCTGCAGCCAGGTGGATGAGCCTGCCGTGGGTTGGGACAGCTCCTGACAGGGTAAAATGGTGCAATAATAGTTCTGTATACCTGGAATCAGACACAGACACTGAAGCAGGGTTCACCGGGTTTACTCTCCAATTCTTCCAAGTCACACAGTGCATGGTACAGTTCAGTTCTTAACAGCTTTACACAGTTAACTCCAGTAACATTTGAACCCTCTGCAGCCAGGTTGTCACTCTAAGACCTCTCACTCTTTCTATATGTCCTTTCAGGCTGATTCTCTATGCTTCTTCTGGGTGGATTGCGGAGCGTGCAGCTCGGTCCCTCAATGTAGCTTCCCCATAAGTGTATGGGCGGTAAGCAGGGTCCTCCTAGTTCCTTGCTATGCCCCCAACCCCGTAATGGAACACGGACCTGGAATCAGTGTTCCCCTTCAGTCTGTCTAGGGAGCTGGTGTGAATCTTCAGTCCCCCTCAGAGCCGACCCTCTGGTTCCAGCTTAGCCTTGGTTGTCCCTTTCTTGCAAAGGATCACCGAGCTCTTTCCTACCCGTGTAACTTCCCAGAGTCAGGAGAGGCTGTTCTGTCAGTAAATGGTCAATGCTACCATCTTCCTCAGACCCGATGGTACTGGTCCAGTCTTGGCTGCTCGGCACTCGCCTACTGGCTAACTGCTTCCTGTTTTTATATACTGGTCTGTTACCATGACTACGCTTCACCCACTCATAACTGGCCCACTACTACCCCTTGCCTGCCTAGAGTCCCAGGCTCCGGATTGGGTCTTATGTCAGTGGATGTGTGTTTTGAGGTGTTTGATATAACAACTGTCTACCCTCCTGCCTGGCTGCAGTTCCTACCTGTGGCCACCCTGGTCGCAGGGGCGCCACAGTGGCAATGCAGGTGGTACTGTGCAGTGTGCCAGTTTCACCAGTGGGTGCCATATTTTCACACCCATCACTTTCTGTCCCCCCTTTGTGACCTCTCTGCCCCACCTGTGTGCTCTGTCTGGCACCACTGTGTGCTATATCGTTGCCACCTGTGTGCTCTCTCTGCCCACTGTGTGCTCTCTCCAGCACTCCTGTATGCTCTCTCTCTCTGCCCCCTGTGTTCTCTCTCTGACCCCTGTGCACACTCTGTGCCCCCTGTGCACTCTCTGTTCTTCCTGTGCACTGTCTATGCCCCCTATGTGCCCACTATGCCATTCTGTGTACTTTTGATGTCACCAGTATGTTCAGTGCCCCTCATTGTGCACTCTCTGTGCCCCCTTTGTGCAGTCTCCTACTTCCCCTTATGTACTCTCTGTGCCCCCCTTGTGTGCTCTCCTTGTTCTGTGGTGTACAAAGATGGTGGCGGCATGACATACCCAGGTGTCCAAAGATGGTGGCAGTCAGTAACTGTGCCTGCACATGCGGGTATGTACAGGCAAAGTTCTTTATTCAGTGTTGTGTTTGTCAGGAGTCGGGTTGTAGGCAGCGATGTGTGGTGGTGGGTTCCTGGCATCGGATTGGGTGCTTCGTGTTCGGATGTCAGCAGCACCACTGGCGGTATTGTGCAATGAGCCAGTACTGCTAGCAGGTGCCATATTTGCACACCAATTATGTGGATATGCATATATGGCTGCTGCTGGACCATGATGTGGGGACAAATGGACGGAAGTGGATGATGGATGGGATGGTTATGTAAGTAGATTTGCTTTACTCCAGACAGGGTAAGTATAGCCAGTTCAAACCTTTGGAAAGAAAAAAATAACTTACATAATTATATCTACCATTAATTTGTAATATAAAAATAAATACATTAAACTTCCTATATATTTTTTAGCTTAAACTGTAGCTTAAAATCCTTGTAAAATAGCTTGTGAATAAGTGGTAAGTAAATTTTGAGAAAACCTCCTCTGGAAAATATTTACAGTACTTGATTTAACCCCTTAACAACTTAGAAACTGAGCCCACACCACACATAGAGGGTGCCAGCTGCTTATACAGTTGGCAACTATCTTTAACAGAAGAGACCAGAGATTCTTCCGATTGCTGCAGTTAAATCCTTTAAATACCTGTTTCTAATAGCAGCATGTAACTACAGAGACCCCGTAACTACAGGTGTCTGTTAAGGGATGCTGATGAGTAACCTTGGTACCCAAATTCCTGCAGAATGCCTCCATGGATGGCATGCTAGCTTTCTTTTTAAGTGCTTAATAGGAGATTGTGATCTTTTCTGTATGCTGCAATACCTGTCTGTATAACAAGCAATTAAATGATTCAAGGTTCAAATTCCCCAATGGGACTGAAAAAGGTAAACAGTAAAACTGAAGTATAAATCCAAATAATACCTTTTACCTATTTAAAAATAAAGACATTAAGAAATGAATTAAAAAAAACATTCAGTATCACTGCTGATTTATCAAAAAGATTTTTTTAACTTGCATTCTAAAAAGCTAAAAGTAAAAAAGTTACCGGTAATGAAGACACTAGAATAGACTTTTTTTATTGGTGTACCTCCCTATAGAAATGCAACTAAAAGCAATCAAATACTGCATGTACCCCAAATAATACCAATTAATAATACCAACTTGCCAAAAAGAAAAAAGACAAGATAAAGCTCCATACATTTTTATTGATCTCAAAAAGAGCTTTACAAACCATATTTTATTTTACGTATTTTATCATTTATTTCACCATTTATATAAAACTATGATATAATTGGAATCATGCTGCCAGGTACTTTTAACCAGACATTAAAAAAACCAAGAGCCAAAAAAACAATGAAACAATTGGAAGTTTCTTTAGCCTCCTACCGAACTTAGATTTTTTTCCTATTTTTCCAATACATTATATGATAAATGATGTCTTTCAAAACTACAATTTATCCTGCAAAGAAATAATCCTTATATGGTTATGTCAATGAAAAACTCAAAATAAGAGAAGAATTTTTTTTCCAGCTCACTTATCCCACTTTTAACTAACATTCTGAAAGATGGATGTATTTTTTCCTTCTAGAACGTCACCTACATTATCCAAATTTCTTTCTCTTAGGCTGCTTTAACGCCAGCGGTAATCGCTGATCGCGGCAGTTGTCGGTGAAAAAAACGCAACTGCCGTGATTACCGCATAACGGCCGCGATCGCAGTTACACTTGGGGCAAGCCCCATACATTGTCTATGGGGATTGCGGCAGGCGCAGTGCGGTTCTTACTACGGCAGGTGCGGCTGCAAAAAAAAACGCGGCATACTGCGGTTTTTTGGCTGCCGCACCCGCCGCAAGTGCCGAAGCCGCACCTGCTGCACACTTACTGCAACCCCATAGACAATATATGGGGCTTGCCCCAAGTGTACTGCGATCGCGGCCGTTATGCGGTAATCGCGGCAGTTGCTTTTTTTCACCACCACTGCCGCGATCAGTGATTACCGCTGGCGTGAAAGCAGCCTAAGAGAAAGAAATTTGGATAATGTAGGTGACGTTCTAGAAGGAAAAAATACATCCATCTTTCAGAATGTTAGTTAAAAGTGGGATAGGTGAGCTGGAAAAAAATTTGTGCAAGTGCAGCAGTTATGCAGTAATCGCGGCAGTTGGATTTTTTTTCACCGCAACTGCCACGATCAGCGTTTACCGCTGATGTGAAAGGGGCCTTAGCCTGATAACAGACAATAAAAAAACTGAACAAAACAGAAATGGTTGTCAACTCAGCGATTCCATAGATGCGATACCAACAAATGTAAGATTGTTAAAATAATAAAAAGTTCAATTTAATAGCTAAATATTCTATCAATAAAGAAGTTTATCAATTGAAGTACTCGTCATGGGGTGTACTCTATTAGATGTACTGCCTGCAATCTTTATATATAGCCTGTACAACCTGCAAACATAGACAACGCATTAGCAAACATGTACGGGATTCAAACAATAGTGACATTTTAAATGCATCTAATGTTTCCCAACATTTTTTCCAGGTGCATGCCTGGAACTTAGATAGGTTTGAGTTTTTTGGCATTGAAAGGGTCAATAGACCACAAAGGGGAGGAGAATGGAGAAGGAGACTACTGAACTGGGAAGCCTATTGGATCCTGATGTTAGAAACCTCCCATTCCGGAGGTCTAGCTAAATTAATGGATCTGATACGTCATTATTGAATTTTCTGTAAAAATCCTTGTAAAAATGTGAATCGTACTGTGCAAATGTATGCTTTTAATTCATATGTATAATGTATTATACTCTTTTGTACTGATGTTAATTTTAATCTTGTCACATGATTTGTGGGTGGATCTTCCTTATGGATTTATATGCCTGGAGGGCCACATTTACCAGCTAGTTTATGAATAAGAGGGTTTTCCCTCAAAACGCATAAACCAATGCCATGGCTTACTCCACCATATCTGAATGAGCACTTTATTTTACCATGTTTTTACTAATCTGGAGGAATAAAACTTGAGCTCTTTTACCTGACGTGCTGGAGAAATTGTTTTTTTTACAAACTAAAAAGGTATGGCTCTTGGAAGAAAAGGGGGAAAATCAAAAATGCAAAAGCAAAAACTGTCCACATCGGGAAGGGTTTAAACATTCATACTAAGAGGTACACACATTGAAGGGTGGTTTTCATTGCAGAATTTATTTTAGACTGGATCTATTGTGTAAACTGTTATTCACATGATAAATCAAGTAGTAAAAGAAATGTCTGACAACTGTTTGAGTGCACACTCCACAGGTAGCTGTATGACTAAATATTTTTTTTTATTATGTGGAATTATAAGAAAAACTAGGTAATCCCTCTTTGAATTTTATGGTTTTATGTATAAGGACATAATAAAAAAAATCTGGCAATTAGAATTGCAACAAGGTTACTACACCTCCGATGAAGAACCACACATGATAGCAAATTACACTGTGCTCTTATTTATTTGACAAAACTAGGACAAAATGCAGAAGCACCATGCGAAAGAATAACAGCATGAAAATGTACTATAGATGGCATGAGATTGCCAGTATGTTGATTGTCTTCTGTTGGTCAAGTGCCCACACGATCTGGCAATTGAGGGGAATCCTGAAAATGTCATCATGTGTCAGGATTTAGCGCAAATTGCCAAAAATAAATAATAATGGCATGGTGCAATACTTCATATCTTGTTATTAATCTGTATTTACAAATTTTAAAACCTTCTAAGGCTGCTTTCACATCAGCGGTTTTCGCTGATCGCGGCAGTTGCAGTGAAAAAAACGCAACTGCCGCGATTACCGCATAACGGCTGCATTTGTGTTCACTTTCGACAAGCCCCATACAATGTCTATGGGGCTTGCGGTAAGTGTGCGGCAGGTGCGGCAAGTGCGGTTTCGGCACTTGTGGCAGGTGCGGCTGCGAAAAAACCGCGGCATACCGCATACTGCCGATACCGCACTTGCCGCACCTGCCGCAATCCCCCATAGACATTCTATGGGGCTTGACGCAAGTAAACCGCAAGTGCAGCCGTTATGCGGTAATCGCGGCAGTTGCGTTTTTTTTCACCGCAACTGCCGCGATCAGCGAAAACCGCTGATGTGAAAGGGGCCTAAGGACAGGTTTTTTTGAAGGTGCTGATGCATAAAACCATAAACTTACTTTTTCTTAGGGCTTTTTATGTACATATGTGCTTTATTTTTCCTGTTCTGTATTTTATGTTGACAAATAGCAAACAACAAGGAGGGCTAAAGTCTATAAGAAGCAGGCCCTGGGCACATCTGTCTAACTACCAAGAGCTAGCAATTCATCTTCATCAAGATATTGCAGGTGCATTGAAGTCATTGCGGCCTCATTGTGTTATGTCTCCGTACTTGTTAGGATTGGTAACAAAGGAGGGTGTTCTCCTCTATACATAACACTAGTTGAATAATATAACTGATATTTGAATGATTTATGACTTTGGCAGCATAAACCTCCCAAGAGTCCATAACTATATGGAATAGCTGTAAAGCCGTCCATTACCTGATACTCCGGAGAGTCATTTAGTTTATCCATTGTCCCTTTAATCTTGAGAAATTCTAACAAGTCTTCCTATTTTTAAAGTGATATATAACAACTGCTTTGTATTCCCATTACTTAGCTTTTTCCTTCTTTCTCAGATTTCAGATTAGATTTAGTTGGATCTTATGCATATCTGATTTTTTGTTACCTGTCAGAATTCATTTGCTCTCTTTCATGGAGGAATATGATGTTGTTCTCTGTAACAGCTAGGATGGAAACCTGATTTATAGCAAAGCAGAACAGCATGAATATTTTAAGCATCTTTCATGAGCCATGTTTGTAGATTATTTAGCTTTATTTGGCTGAATTCCAAGTTCTTTTTATGGGAATGTCTAGGCAGAACACAAATAAGATAGATCAGCTGTTACTGTGCAACAGCAAAATGAAAAGACATGCTCAAGACACAATAAAATCTGGAAGTAAAATGAGTATGGCTTCTCCTGATAAGTAAAATGTGCATGTTCTCTGGTTTGTTTTTTTTTTCACTTGCATCAGATTCCTCGCACACAATTCCATTCAGCTGACTCATTCCATTAGGCAGTTTCTCCTTGTGACACACTGACAGAAGCTCTGTAAAAGAAATTATAGTAGTGGTTCTCTATCTATCTATCTATCTATCTATCTATCTATCTATCTATCTATCTATCTATCTATCTATCTATCTATCTATCCAACCATTCCTCCATATTTCTTTCAGTTATTTAACTTAATGAATGATTACCACTTAAAGCGTAACCGCCATTTAAATATTTATTTAATAATAACGTAGAGCAAGTGATTTTAATAAACTTTAAAATATACTTCATTAGAAAATTCAGGTTGAAAACCATTCATAAACCTTCCACAAAGTATCCCCACTACACTGTGTGTGAAGCAGGCATATGTTTATTATCAGTCAGATCCGTCTTCACACTGAATACGAGGCATGTAACCATATAGGGAAAGGGGGTGTTGTCTACACTGCTGACTGCAGCTGGTGAGGAAACAGTGTATCAGATTATCTCAGCAAACAGCACAGTGCTAAGCAAAGAAGATCATGATTAGTGCAAACATCTCAGAAGCGTGTGCCAAGGAAAGATCTGTCATGTACCTCCACACCGCACAGCTCAGTCACAATCTCTACTAACCCCTTGTTTGCTGCCAACCTTCATCAGCCTGCTCTAAGAAGTTGTGGAAATACACTCACAGTGCTGGCAGATGCTGGCCACACCCACACAGTGAATATTTTTAAAATTGAATCCACCTTCTTTACAGAATATTATCAGAAAATTTGATTTGGGGTGAATCAATGTGCCACAATTCAGAAGTACTGCAAAGTCTATAAATGCACTGAAAATACATGTATGCCACTGTGGTCCCCTTGTATCCAACCACTTCCATGCTCTTTAAGGCAAACACAGCAATAGCAATGTTAAAGATATTCAACACATATGGTTAAACAGTTGGTAACCAGTGGTAACAGCTAGAGAGGAGCAGATCTAAAATTTGATTCATGGCTAATAAATTAGTGTGGAATTCAATATTGGATAGTTTGTAATTGCTCATAAAGTACATGGGGGAGAGAAGAAGAAAGAACCTTGCTATATATTTGTGCTAACACTTTATAGGCAAGAGAGAGGATTCTGCTCACCGTAAAAGCTTACACTCTACAGCATACCTGAACTAAGGGCAGCCTCTGGCTTCTCCAGTCAGACTCATGAACTTGAGACAGTAAGAGGACAGAAAACACTGTCCCACAGACCGCACCATGCCCATCCACACTTGCCTATATATCACCGCTATTTGCATCCTCAGCTGGATCTTTCTTGCACCAACTATGTGAAACTGAGACAGCAGACATCACTGCATCGCATCTGCCGTTTGGAATGTAAGTGCACTGGAGAGAAGTGACTATGTAAGGTCTCATGCATACTGTATATTGGGGGGTCTATGAGAGCTCATATTGTGTTTAGCGAGACTATGTGGGGGCTCACACTGACTATAAGGGTCTATGTGAGAGCTCTTACTGCATATACAGAAGGTATGTGGGTCTTACACTGTATATATGGGGTTATGTGGGGACTCACACAATGTATAAGAGGCTGTTTGGGGGCTCACACAATATATAGAGGGCTTTGTGGGGGCTCACTCTATATAGAGGGCCATGCAGGGACTGATACTGTATATGGGGGGCTATGTGAGGGCTCATAATGTATATTGAGTGGCTATGTGAAGGCTTATAATATATATAAAGGCTTTGCAAGGGTTCAAAGTGTATTTAGAAAGCCTATGTGGGGAGCTCATTCTGTATATATAGAGGTATGAGAGGGTTCATATTATATATAGGCAGAGGAATATTATCACAGAGAAAAAAGAGAAAAATGTAGCTCACCATTCAATGAAAAAAATGGATGAGGATCTCATGGATGGTGCTTGGAACTAGTGGTAGATCAGCAGCAATCAGGAGGTTAAATGTAGGGTCGAGCAATAAACATCCAGAGGTAAAATTAAAGCTAATGTTGTACTGAAAAATCCTTAAAAACACAGCAAGGGCACAAAAAGAAGGGGTCCCTGGAAAATCATATGTTACAGTACATTCTTCTGTATATAGTGCGCTATATAAGTGCCGTATGTGGAGGTTCACAATGTACCTAGGGTGGGTATGTGAGGACTCATACTGTATAAAGGGGGACCGTGTGGGGGCCAAACTGTTTATTGGGAGGCTATGTGTGGCTCACACTATATATAGGCAGCTATGTGAGGACTTATACTATATATAGGGGCTATGTAAGGGGCCATAATGTATATAGATAGGGTGTTTTCACATCTAAGGTTTGTGTGCGTTTTTAGTCCCATTGATTTTAATGGAAACGCATGTTAAAAATGCATTAGCGTTTTCAAAAACGCAAAACGCATGCATTTTTGCAAACGCCGCTCTAGACGCATTTCCCGACGTTTTGGGCAGCGTTTGCAAAAACGCATGCGTTTTGTGTTTTTAAAAACGCTAATGCGTTTTTACATGCGTTTCCATTAAAATCAATGGGACTAAAAACGCTAGCGTTTTTAGCGGTAAAAACGCCTAAAAACGCAAATTAAGCAAAACGCAAACCTGCCATAGATGTGAAACAGGCCATAGTCTTTGTGGGAACTCACACTACAGTTATATAGGGTGTTTTGTGGGGGCTCACACTTGATGTAGGAGGCAATGTGGGGGCTAATATTGCATATAGGTAGTGTTCTGTCCCTTTCTGATGACTGATGACTGCAAATCCCAAGCCCTCAAATCACCAGTTTTTTTTTTTAGAAAATTGTATACTTGTTCTTTCATCACCAAACAATGGACAGACAGTGTCAACTCAATCGTCACTGCAGCTGTAGAAAGACCAGGAGAAACACTGTAGTTTTCTTCCAAATCTTGTATTAGTTACAATGGAACGATAGGTGAAAAGGCATAATCTGTACAGGGTTGCACACATGCGTATTCAGTAATGACTTCTCTAAACTAAACTGGTGTAGAAGGGAGGAGCATCCTGTACAGAGGTCAACTAAGGGAGGGAGGTAGGGATAATTTTCACACAGACTAATCTTTCTAGCAACAATAAAGGAATTTCCTGATAGGAGGAAAAATATATAATGCAAAGAAAAGATATTACAGGTTGTTCCCATTCGTGGGACACAACACTCCCTGTTTGAAATCGACTGGGACACAAAAGGTAGATTATGTGGTGGCTCACTGTGTATAGGGGGGCTATGTGAGGGCTCATACTTTATATAGAGTGGCTTTGTGTGTGCTCATACTGTATATAGGGGGATATATGAAGGCTCATATCGTACTTAAGGAGCTATGTGGAAGCTCATATTTTATATAGAGGGATTTTGAGAGCCCATAATGTATATAGGGGAACTATAGGGGCTCATACTTTATATTATGGGATACAAAGGTCTCATACTGTATATAGTGGTTTATTGGAGGGCTCATTGTGTATATGGGGTTGAATGTGGGCTCATAATATACATGGGGCTATGTAAGAGCTCATTCTGTATATAGAACTTCTGTGAGAAGGATCATACTGTATTTAGGGGGCTATAGGAGTTTCATATTGTATGAAGGGGTGCTATGTGGGCCCCCTACTGTATATGGAGGGACAGTAGGGGCTCATAATGTATATGCGGGACTATATAAATGATCATAGTGTATATAGGGATTATGTTGAGGCTCATGCTATATAATGGGAGACATTTTGGGACTCATACTATATATAAGGGGAATGTGGAGGCTTATACTATATATAGGGGACTAAAGGGAGTAATACTATATATAGGGGTAGTGGTGGCTTATACTATATATAGGGGGACTGTGGAAGTAATAATGTATATAGAGGTCTATATGAGGGCTCATACTGTATATAGGGTTCATGTGAGGGGCTCATTCTATATATAGGGGAACCACATGTGTTGTGTCATAATGTACATAGTGGCTATGTGAGAGCTTGTTCTGTTTACAGAGCTTCTATGTACGGGATCATAGTGTATATTGGGGGTTAAATGAAGTTACATACTGTATGTAGGGGGCTATGTAGGGCCTCAAACAGTACATAGAGAGACAGTGGAGGGCTCATATTGTATATAGTGGTTTATGTAAGGGATCATAGTATATATTTGAGGCTACGTGAGAGCTCACACTGTATATAGGGGCTATGTTGGGACATACTATATATAGGGAGGTTTTGGGGCGTATATTATATATAGGGTCTTTGTGGGGACTAATGCTGTATTTAGCTGTCTATATGAGGGCTCATATTGTATATAGAGGGCTATGTGGGAGCTCATTCTGTATATAAGGGACTATGTGTGGGCTCATACTGTATGTAGGGGTCTGTGTATGAACTCATACAGCTTATGGTGGGATATCAGCATACATAATTCTTCTCAGTATTATTTGATTCAATTAATCTGAAATACGTAATTTATTATGTTATAATTATGCAATATTATAATGTTAATATTAATATTGAGCCTACTGGTTCAACCTTCCACAGCAGTCATAACAGGGGCGGAACTATCGTGGTGCAGTTGGGTCAGCTGCACCAGGGCCCCAACCAGCTAGGGGGCCCCTTCAAGCCTGCAGGGGGGCCCCCAGCCAACCCCCGTAAGCCGTTGTCAGAGGAGAGCAGGGTCAGGCAGAAAGCTTCCTGCTTCCCTTGCTTGATCCCACCCCTCCTCTCCTCTGCTCCTCCGGCTCCGGCTCCCAGGAGCACACTCTGCATGGCTCAGCAGGTAGGAGAGCCGCCGCAAACACCTTTCCGACGGCCGCCAACACCCCCCCCCCGGACCACGCCGACGGCCGGCAGCACCTACTCTTACCCCCCCCAGACCATGCCGACGGCCACCAGCACCCCCCCCCGCTCCTCACCTCACCATGGCTGCACCAGGGCCCCCGGGGGTCAAGGTCCGCCACTGAGTCATAGTCTTGCATGTGAGAATCATATCACTGGTGCGGAGAAGATGGGGAACTTAATTTTTCTATCTTTTCTATTGTCTCAATCAGATTAGTGTGCAGTGCACAGTGCACTCCGAGTGCAGTGTGATGTTTTATAAGCACCCATAGACTTGAATTGGTGTGCACCATCTGATATATGCTGCCAGTCGCAGAGTGCATATGTTGTGTCACACAATAAAATATATAAATCTGACAGTGAAACAGAAAAGGATAACAAGGAGTAATTGGAGTACAACAAGCAGTAGATTATGATAACACTGACTAAATATTACTTTAGTATATACCTTGGACACCATAAAGATGATCATGAGAAGGACACCTTGATCCTTGGTCATATTTTTGGCCAGTTTGCTTCTTGAACCTGTGATACCACCTCATGTGCTACATGAGAACTGTAGGTCATAGTCAGTTTGTGCCAGGACAGTCAAATCATATTTCTCTCTTGCCTTCATTGGGGGACACAGACCATGGATGTTACGCTGCTGTCTTTAGGAGGCTGACACTAAGTAGACAAGAAAAGTTAGCCCATCCTCTGCAGCATACACCCTCATGCTGACTCAAGCTGAAGCCAGTTTAAGCTTAGTGTCAGCAGGAGAGGAGGCAGATGTGACTCTTAACCTTTTTTTTTTTTTAAATATCGTATTTATTGAGTGATTTCCATTAAATTTACAAAGTAACATAGCAAATTCCAATCACTATAACATTGGGTTTACAATAAATAATAAACCTTTAACCCGAAATTTCCACATTATCTTACCAACTTTTGTATAATTAAACTTCCCTCCCCCCATTCCCTCTACTTGCAGGAGGAACTAGAATACCTTAGAATACCTTAACACACACCATGAATCTTCTCCCCTCTGTGGCATAATCTGCATCAAAATTACAAGAGACCATGGTGTCCCACGACCCTTTGTCTACCATTATGTATCATCTCTTCCTCCCCCATCATCACCCATTACATTCCTAATTTTCTCAAAGAAAGGTTCAAGTCTTCCAATAAGTACCAAAAGGTTCCCCTTAACGGGTTCATAATACGTCTGATTTCCTCTAGTGAGTCATGCGACTCTATGAACCTTCTCCATTTTTCCATAAACCCCGCCATCAACTGTTCTTTGTCCCTCAAAGTTTCCCTCCTATCAATCTCCATTGCCCTAGACAAACCTGATATTACCTCTGTGTCTCTCGGGAGCTCAGCACGTAGCCAGTTGACGAGCAACAATCTCTTTGCCAAAAGAATAAGGACGTGTGTCAGACGTGTCCCTCCTCCATTCCCCTGACCAACTGCTATGTCCTGAAATATCCAAATGGTCTGGTCTATAGCATATGTGCTGCCACACAGTGAGGCCGTCAAGGAGCTAATCATCTTCCAGTAGTCCTGAACCTTAACACATCTCCACAGGCCATGTACCATATCCGTCCTTTCCTGCTGACATTTCGGACAGCTTGTCAATCTATCTGGATTGTCAATCGATTTTGGCAAGTTGAATCCAAGCACCGTGCCGTGGATAATACGAAAGTGGGAATCTCTCCATTGCTCGTTCAATACATATCGCCTCACATTCCCCCATCCCTTCAATATGCTTTCTACTATCTCCTCCTGTCCCTTGATTTTGGTTTGGCCCATTTGGTAAACAGCCCCGAGTTCTTCCCCAGGATTAACATCTCTCTAAGCTCTCTGTAGATGCCCGATATGGTCAGTTGTGTAATGTCTAGGTCTAACAATCGATCACAGATGTTCGTTGATGTTTCATTGGATACATTGTCAAGAAGTGACATTACATGTTGTTTTAACTGGAGGTATTGAAGTATGTGACTCTCCCCTAAGTTAAACTTTTCTAAGATTTCTTGACCGGTCATCCATCTCTTGTTGGTTGTTAGAATTAGGTCACCCATCTTTTTCACTCCTCTCTGTTTCCATGTATCAAATAACGCATTTTCTCGTCCCATTTTAAAACCCGGGAAAGTCCATGTGTTTTGACATCCTCCAGGACAACCCACATTTTTTCCTCACGGCCTTCCAGGTCATAATGGTGTCTCGAAAGGTGGCCGACGATTTGATGTTTTTTGGCAAGCTTGATAAAGATGCGTGTAAAAGGGAACATCTATCCCATGGCGCACAAAACGCTGATTCCAGCTGGCCATCAGAGTATCTGTCAGATTTTTTAATCCATTCCACCGCATGTCTCATCAAGCAGGCCAGATTATAGCCTCTTATATTTGGCAAATTCGTACCTCCGCTACCTCTCGGCAGAATCATGGTCCCTATGCGGATTCTGGCTTCCTCCCCCTCCAAACAAATGTGGAAAAGGCTTTATTCAGCCTCCGTATATCTGAGTGTTTCAGGAGTAGAGGAAGGGTTTGTAACGGATATAGGAGCCGTGCAAAACTAATCATCTTTACCAGATGACACCTTCCCAGCAACGACAAGGGCAACCCAGCCCAGCTCTTCAGTTCCCGTTCAATCCTGTCAAAAAGTGGCCTATAATTGAGCATATAAATCTGTCCTGGGGTCCTTCCCAACAATATCCCCAAGTATTTAATAGATGACTTTGCTAAAGGAATTCCCAGTTCCCTCAGTGTCTCCCCTGGATCACCTCTCCCCCTAAGTCGTAGAATTTCACATTTCCGTTCATTCAATTTGAATCCTGCGAATTTCCCAAACTCTTCGATATCCGCAGTCAGGGCAGGTAAATCCCGGCCGGGTTTTCCATGAAAAGTATGATGTCATCTGCAAATAAAGCAGTGCGTATCTCAGAATGCCCAACTTTAATACCTGTGACTACGCTGTGACTACCCAGATACCTTGCAAGGGGTTCTAAAACCAAATTAAACAAGAGAGGGGAAAGGGACACCCTTGTCTGGTTCCTTTTTGTAGTGGGAACTTTGGTGACAAAAAGACTGGGGTGTGTACCCTTGCGGTCGGGTTCGCATATAGGGTCTGCAGAAATGTTCGGAATCTCCCCTGAATTCCCATGCAATCCAAGACCTGACCGAGCCATGGCCACCTGACATTGTCGAAAGCTTTTTCTGCATCTAAGGTGACCAAGGCCGGTTCCCCCTCTCTGTCTTCTTTCCTATCTCTAACCACCCAGGACCATAAGAGCCTTGCGTACGTTAGTGACTGCAGATCTGCCTTTGACAAATCCCGTCTGTTTTTTTTCTATAAGCTCCGGGATAACTTGGGCCAATCTATCCGCCATGATTTTTGACAGGATTTTAAGGTCTACATTTATGAGCGATATAGGCCTGTAATTTGCTGGGTCCTCTCCTCCTTTGACCCCTTTGGGTAAAAGTTTGATATATGCCACATTTGATTCATCTGAGATGGAGGTTCCCATGGACGTGTCGTTGAACAATTTTGCTAGTGTCGGTGTCAGTTCGTCACATAGGGCTTTAAAAAATTCCCCTGTAAATCCGTCAGGTCCCGGAGCTTTGTTAGTACCTAGGTGTCTAATTACTGCGTCAACCTCTACTTCCGATATAGGACTGTTCAGCAACTCTAAGTGTGCCTCCGAGATAGTCGTAATCGGTACCTTCGCTAGCCATTTCTCCCCTCCCATCCCCTGAGTATCATCTGCTTTATATAACGTCCTGTAATAATCCCCTAGGATAGAATTGATAGTTTTGGGGTCCATGGTCGTGCCTCCTCCCCTCTGGGTAAGTGCTGCTATAGGGTCAGAACGTCGTCTACCCTTGGCCAGTTTTGCTAGCAATCGTCCAGCTTTGTCACCGAATCTGTTCAGGTCTACATCCAACTGTCCACGCACCATAATTCCTCTTTGTTCCGCCCACCTTTAATACTCTTTTTTGGCGTCTACCCCACTTTTCTTTATCGGTAGTATTGTGTGTGCGCCTGAATGTTTGGTATGTTTCTGTTACTTTCGCACTGGCCGAGGCATACTGGTCTCTAACCTGTCTCTTGTGTGTTAATGTGTATTTGCCAATATTTGGCCTCTGATCACCGCCTTCCCAGCTTCCCAATAGAGTCTATGGTTATCTTTATGTGAGCTATTGTCTAATGCGTTCCCAGCCCACACTCCTTTAACTTAGTTTCAAAGTCTCCATTGCGTACTAAATGCGAAGGGAATCTCCACAATATATCCGTACCTCTAGGTCTTTCATCAAGTATGTCCAGGCTTATTGGACTATGATCTGAAATGACCATGTCTTCTATCTCTGTTGACTCTACCAAGCGAAATACATTGTTATTCGTTAGGAACATGTCGATGCGAGACCAGGAGGCATGAGGATGGGAAAAGTGGGTATATTCGGTATCCTGTGGGTGGAGTTATCGCTATACATCCAACAGATTTAATGCATCTGCCACATGAGTTAGATAATTTTGTCCTGTGGTTGCTGGGATAGCCGATGCGTCCCCACCTGTTACTTTTTGCCTATCCAGTTCGGGTGACAATACCTCATTAAAGTCTCCTCCTACTATGATATTTAGTGTTAGATCGCCCAGAATTTCTCCGTGTAGTTCCTGAAAGAATTACGTTCGAGAGGCATTGGGTGCATAGATACTGTAAAGGCTTAGCTCCCACCCTCAGGACAACCTTTAATCTCCTCCCCCCCTGATCCCGGGTCACTGAGATCAAAGTATGAGCGAGATGTTTATTGACCAAAATCATTACCCCTGCCTTCCTGTGCTGAGCTCCCGAGATCCAAGCCGCCCCTACCCAAAGTTTCTGCATGTACGTCAGTTCATGGTCACGTAAATGTGTCTCTTGCAGTAATGCAATATCTATCTTGAGCCTCTTTAAATATCTTAGGACCATGTATCTTTTGTTAGAGGATCTTAGGCCTTTCACATTCCAGGAAATTATCCTGATCATTTCTACTCTGGCTTATGTTGTGGGGAGGCAATACTCCCTCTCCTACTCACTGTCAGAGTTATCTTATCATGTTTGTGTCTATGAAAGTTCTTAAATCAGTGACATCTTACCCTATGACATTCCTTATCCTGCAGGTTAGAGAAACAAAACATATTGCAAACCCAGTAAAACCCATATCTTAAAACATAAGCTAATACCTACAATTCTCTCATACTCAAAGAGGAAAAAAATCCCACCACTGATCCCCTTTGGATATCCACCCTGTAACATTTCGACTTCCTTTTTTTCTATGTAGGCCACCATCGGACCACACCTCATAAAATCAATTTTACAGTTGGAGATACTTGTGACCATCCCATCCGTCTCAAAGAGGTCGTAAAAATATGACAGAAGGCCTCAAATATTCCCCTCAGACTCTCAGGTAGATCTGTCTTGTCTCTTTACTTCTGTCTGTCTCCGAGCGCCTCTCAGTGACGCATTTTGGAGTGACATTTGAGATATCCCCTCTCACAAAGAGAGTCCTGCATCGTCTCCAATTAGTTCGACCTCCAAGAGTCTCAGATCATGAGTCCAATTACCCCATCTTTCCCACCCCCACCCCCCCCGAACACTCACAGTTCGTGGACGATCATTATATGCTGGATCAGTTAATCGGAGGAGTCTTCAAGTTTCTCTACCTCCAAGCTATCACCGATATGGGTGACATGTGGTCAACAACTGTAGAGGAAGAGAGAGAGGAGAAAAAGAGAAAAAAAAAAAAAAGGGGGGGGGAGGAGAAGGGAGGCAAAGGGCAGGGGGGCATCGTGTCCTCCAGCAAATTAGGGAAGACTGATCTCATCTGGAAGAGTGGTCTCAGCTTCTGGCTTTGGCAGTCTCAATCCCCTCCAGGTTTCGCTATGGTGTGGAGCAGTTGTTCCTCAGAGCAGGACTCCCATTGTTGCGTCCTATTTTCCCCTTCTGGACCTCTGACCATGGGTTGCTGGTATCTTTCTTGGGTGTTCTTCTTCCTTCGCCTAGCGTAGCACTCACTTTGGCAGCATATGATTGTACATGGGATGGGGACTTCTCCGTTGGGGGGTCTCTCTCCCCATTGGTTGATTTTGTTGTATTTCCCCCGTGTTCGGCAAGCTTTGCTGGAGGAACTGCATTGCCAGTTTGCTGTTGGAGAAAGATCTCAATTCCCCATCTCTGTCTCTAAATCTCAACGTGGCAGGGTAGGCAAGTTGAAATCTAACATTTTGTTTGAATAGCAGGGAGCAAGCCGGGCTGAATGCTTTTCGCCTACGTGCCACCTTGGCGGAATAATCTTCATAAAGTCTGACTTTATGTCCTTTGACTATTAATGGGAGTCTCTACCCCTTATATTCCCTCAATAGTCTCTCTTTATCTCTATAGTTGAGAAAACGAGCTATTACTTCTCTCGGGCCGTCTTTCGGATCTTTCGGGGGCCGACCCTGTGAGTTCTCTCCACCCTGCACTTTTCTCTGCATCCCAGGGCTCTCTGCAGATCCTATTCCCAGATAGTGTCCAGCTGACCTGCCCCAATACTTTCTGGTAATCCTACCACTCTTAAATTGTTACATCTGGATCGGTTCTCCAGATCGTCAATCTTTTCCTCTGAATAAGCAGAGAATTTCTGAAGATTAGCCACATGTTGTTCTAGGCTCAATATTCTGTCCTCAGCCTCCACAATTCTCCTTTCAACCTCCTGCAGCCTCTCTCCGTTCTGCACTGCAGTTTGCTGTAGCCCTGAGACTGTCTCTGCTATAGCCTCTCGCAGGGCAGCTTTTAGATCCACAGAAATGTATGGGGCTACCTCTCTGGCTAGTGCCCTCACATCGATAGTCCCTGTATTCACCAGGTGCAGTGATGTGTGGTATATTCCATCTTGGGCCTCTTCTTGCGTGCCCTGTGTGTCCTCTCTCCCCTCCTAGTCGCCCCCCGCTCTTCTGCTCCCTCCGGGACTTTTAATGTTGACACCGGTGCTTTTACCTGTAATGCACCATCTCCTGCAGCTTCACTGGCCCCCTCGCACCTGTTTCCGACGCTCCTTGTGCTACTAGTACTGCGACTGCTGGCTGTGTGTCTCAGCGCCTTGCCTCCCGCATCCGCCGCCATCTTTGGCTTCTTCCCGCTCTGATTTAAGTCGCGGTGTTTGTCTGTTATGCCGCGGCCTGAGCTTCTTAGCACATATCCATCCAGGGTCCCCGTCCCTCTAGGAGTCGCCGCCAGCGTTTATTCAGACCAGATGGCCCCACGTTCTCTCTGATGTCTGCGGATTGGCAGCACGGTCCCCGGAGCTTTCTCCCTAAGCAGCCATCTACACAGCACCGGAACCGGAAGTCCTTAACCTTTTTTTGTCAGAGTACACCTGATAAAATTAAAAATGAAGTTTAAAGTTTATTTCTTATATTTATTTTTATTCATTTTTTTTTACTTTTTTCTCATTTTTTTCACCCAACGACTGAGGAGCACTTCAAGTGCTGCCTCTTAGTGCCCACAGATCCGACTGGACCGACTCTGGGTCAGCCTTAGGGGTGTGGTCTTCTTTGGGAACAGATGCCTGGCTGGATGAATCCAACCATCCGTGTGCAGACCTCGCTCCAGCACCCAGGGGTGCTGAGGGCTGGAGCATCTCCTTCCTCCCCCTCCCTCCGGTCATGGAGTGAAAGGTAATAGGATAATGAGCTCCCCAAGCAGCCTCACACCTCTCCCCTGACAGTGGGAGAAGCGGCCAGGAGCAGCAGTCCTCTCCACTCCCTCACAGCGGGGAGAAGCACCAGGACCAGCAGGCTTTCCCACACTGCAGGGAGAACAATGAAGTGGCCCCTGCGGTGCCTTCCCCAGCCAGGACGCAGCACCAGGGGGAGTAGGCACAGTGGATGGCCACAGCGAGGGCTTTCACTAGCGGTGTGCCATCAACAATGCTCTGCCCCGCTCCGGCCCACATCTCGGGGGCTGCAGAAGCAAGATCTACTGTGCGCCCTTTGAAGCCCGGAACCTCCCTGAACACACCCTCTCTAAGGGTCCTGGGATGCACTTTTGAATGCTGGTCTTTTGTCAGGAGAAAAAGTCCCTTTGGCCATTCTCTGCCTGCACCTCCCAGAGCTTGGCATCCCCCATGGCACGTCCCCTCTCAGGGCCCCAGGAGCCATTTTAGATGTCAGCCAGCTGTTGGTACCAGCACAACCCGGCACTCTGCACAGACCACAGCACCTACATATAACACAGCACTACCTGCACAACAGCGCTGCATCTCTTGAAGACGGTGGCTGCCTAAAGGACATCCTTCCAGGGTTAAACATCTGCAGGTCAGGTAAGATGATACTCTTACAGCAGAACTATGCCCAACTCAAAGAACTTTAGGCCCCTGAGCTCATTCCACCTTGTACTGCCAGCCATGTACCCTAGAGCAGGACCAACAAGCAGAAGAAGCTGCCGATCAGGGCCAGCGCACACGTTCCTCCTGAGTGGGTGTCCTCATGGGCCCAGAAGGTCTATCAGTCCATTAACCAGGCCCTACTACACCTTCCCAACCCCACAGGACTCCCCGTCAGGGTCTCAGTGGACCACCCCAGTGTGGGTGACTCCTCTTCTGACTAGGTTCTTAGCTCAGTCGCAGTCACCGAATTCAACTAGGAAGAGAGCACAGAAGAGATCATCCCTGAGCCCCTCTCATGCATCGGAATCAATGGCCCCTGAATTAGGCCCTGTTCCCGAGGAGAGGTCTCAGACTTGGACTCTGTGTCTGAAGATGACGCAGCCTTCGATCTGGATTCCCCAGACACACAAGGGATTGATAGACAGCCTTATTATGGCCGTCAACAGACATTAAAGATAAAGGATAACTCTGATCAGCGTACAGGAGCATGCGATCTGCTTCAAGTGCGTGCATAAGACTTTTTAAAATCATGATGAATTCAAAGACATACTGCAAAGAAATAGGGAGCACCCCGATAGGAAGTTTACCAGGTGCAGGGTCATAGATTTACATTACCCCTTCCCTGCTGATTTGTGCAAGGAATGGGCTCACTCCCTGGCCATGGACCCTGAAATTTCAAGGCTGTCCACAAGGACCCTTCTCTCCCTTCCAGACGAAGCATCCCTTTAGGACCCCGCAGAAAACAGATAGACATCCTCTCTCGCTCTGCATTCCAGTGGGAGGGCGCGAATATTTTCACTGGTCTTTGTCTCGGTCTGGGTGGCCAAGGCCCTAGCATAATGGTCAGAATCTCTCCGCAGCAGCTCTCCACCAAGGAGCTCTTGCCCTCAGACGCCCGACACCAATTCCTTCCAATTCAGGATGAAAGTCCTAGGAATGATGGTGGCAGCGATGGAAGCAGACCCCTTTGCCCAACTGCATCTCTGACCCCTACAGTTGGCACTCCTAGCCTCCTGGGATCGGAATCCCTCATCCCAAGACTAGAAGTTCCACTTGAGCCCTCAGGTAAGACACTCGCTCTCATTGTGGACCTTCAGTCCTCACTACAACAGGGCAGATCCTTTCTCCTGTACATTAGAAAGTGGTCACCAACGACGCCAGCCTCCTAGGCTGGGGAGCGGTGTTCCTCCAGCACACCGCCCAAGAAGGTGGACTCCCCCGAGACCCTACTCCCAATCAACATCCTCGAGATAAGAACCATCCTACTAGCACTGTGCAAGTTCCATCATCTCCTAGCAGCTCATACTATTCGGGTGCAATCCAACAATGATCACCGCCGTGGCCTACATAAACCACCAGGGAGGAACCCGCAGTAGGGTGGCCATACGTAAAGTGCAGAGGATCCTTTGTTGGGCAGAGACCCACCATTCGGTCATCTCGGCAGTGCACATTCCCGGTGTCGAGAATGGACGGCCGACTTCCTCAGCTGCCAAGGTCTCACTGTCGAGAGAGTGGTCCCTCCTCCCGGAGGTGTTTATCAAATCTGCAACTGGTGGGGGACTCCAGACGTAGACCTCATGGCATCTCGGCTGAATGCCAAGGTCCCCACATTTGTTGCATGATCTCGCATTCCACTAGCCATAGGGTCAAATGCACTCGTCCTCCCGTGGGGAGGGTTCAAACTCTCATACATTTCCCACCTCTTCCATTGATCCTGAAGGTAGTGAGGAAGATAAAAGCAGAGCAGGACACGGTCATCCTGATCGCTCCGGACTGGCCTCGCCATCCGTGGTACGCGGAGCTAGTCCAGCTTCTAGTTAAAACCCCCTGAAATCTGTCAGACCAGCCAGACTTGCTGTCTCAGTGCCCACTCTACCTCCAGAACTCAGGGGCCATGAGTTTGACAGCCTGGCTGTTGAGACCTGGATCTTGACCCAGGCCAGATTTTCACCTGAAATGATCAACACTATGATCAGAGCCCAAAAACCATCATCCATAAGCAACTACCACCGCACTTGGTAGACGTTTCTTTCCTGGTGTCAAAGTCATGGTCACTCCCCTCTGATTCTCTCCATCCCGGTGGTTCTGGCTTTCCGTCAATCCGGTTTGGACAAGGGCCTAGCATGGAGTTCCTTGAAAGGCCAGATCTCTGCTTTATCAATCCTCTTCCAGAAGCGACTCACCTCAAGTTCCCAGGTCAAGACGCTCATTCAAGGAGTTTCCCATCTAGCACCACCCTATCGATCCCCCTCGAACCCTGGGACCTTCATTTGGTATTGAATGTTCTACAGGGACCCCCCTTTGAGCTCTTGGGGGATACGCCGCTATTACGCCTCTCCTGGAAGGTAGCCTTCTTAATAGCGATCACTTCCATAAGGAGAATATTGGAGCTGGCAGCACTCTCTTGTAGGTCACCCTTCCTCGTGTTCCACCAGGACGAGGTTGTTCTTCGACCTTCGCCAGATTTCCTCCCAAAGGTGGTGACCTCTTTCCACTTGAACGAGGAAATAGTGTTGCCTTCATTTTGTCTGGCGCCGTCCAACAGTCGAGAGGCCTCCCTGCACTTGTTAGATCTTGTCAATGTTCTTCTTTGGTATGTTTCTTTTACCACTCCATTCACAAAGTCAGACATCCTGTCATATACGATACAGTCTATATAGAGTCTAATGCATGGGTATAATGAGACACATGAGACATACGCTTCTTAAGCAGCTCTTGTATTGCTTCATACAAGTTAGTGCATCAACAGGATAAAATAAATGTAAGTTGCAGAGTGCAAGGCAAACAACCAAGGACATCAGAGCATTAAAGCATAGCACAAGTCATTCAGAGTCTATTACTTTCCTGTCAGATGTTGCTGGCAAACAGGAGGATTCTGTGTCCACAAATGATTCCAGGCAGAGTAAATCCAGGCTTCAGAGAGCAAGTCACAAACTGGTTGCAGACCTGATTCAGGAGCACAGGTAAATCATCTGAAACTGATTAAAAGGGCAATTGGCAAGGAACAGGGCAGGGACATCAAAGCTGAGGACTCCATATTGTTTGAGGGCAAAAGTCAATGCACAGGACAGGAAACAAGATGGCCGACGACAAGCTGAGAACTCCATATTGGTTGAGGGCCAAAGTCAATGCACATGATAGGAAACAAGATGGCCGACAAAATACACTAAATGCAAACATAACAACGGATATAGCAAAAAGACTGAAAACCTTACACATCCTCTTCATGCATAGAAAAGGCATTCCGGCCTCTAAAAGTCCACGATGGCTCATTGGATAAGATTGGCGATTCAAAAATCCTACAAATTCAAGGGAAAAGCAGTCCCACAGGGCCTCAAGGCGCACTCCACAAGGGCAGTGGGTGCCTCCTGGGCCATCAGGCGACAACTCTTCAGGTGTGTAAGGCTGCAAGTTGGTCCAACCTGCACACCTTCTCAAAACATTATAGAGTCCATACGCAGTCCTGGGACAAAAGATCCTGCAGGCAGTGGTCACTCACTCTAAAGGAGGTCACAGCTCCACCCTTTTGTCCTTTTTAATTAATGTTTGAATGTTCGCAGTTAGTATTTCCATTATTCAGTGTGTTGTTTTCCTAGTACCCCACCCATGGACTTCTTTTGGATGTCCCATGGTCTGTGTCCCCCAATGAAGGCAAGGAAGAAAAAAAGATTTTTGTGTTTTCACAGAAAAACCTTTTCCTCTGAGATTTCATTTGGGGACACAGCACCCAAACCTTCTACAACCTCAGGATGATACATTGAGTTCATGTCCTTAGTTTTCCTTTTCATTCAGTGGTGCATATATATGATACTGTAATGTGTTGTGTGTTTCCACCTACTGCTTGATCACCAAACTGGCTTCAGCTTGAGTCAGCATGAGGGTGTACGCTACAGAGGAGGGGCTAATGTTTTTTATCTACTTAGTGTCAGCCTCCTAAAGACAGTAGTGCAACACCCATGGTCTGTGTCCCCCAATGAAGTCTCAGAGAAAAAGATTTTTCAGTGAGTACACAAAAATATCTGTGATCCTCCTGCAGAGCAAACACATTGCAAAAAATTAATGAGCTAGCAGTGAGAAAAATAATTGCCAACAACATAGCCATGACCAGAATTTTCAGGTGTGATTTAAGCTCCACCATCAACATCAGTTATGACAACTCCTGCTCCCAAATAGACCATGGAAGAAGCAGATGTGGTCCTGGATAGCAAGACATTGGATCCACTCTCTAAAGTCAATTGATTCACTCAGGGGTCTATGGGAACTCGGTACCTGGGAGTTTACTGTAAAGGGATGTCACTGGTGGCCTGCCCGGGGCCCGTAACCCTGGTAGTCAATTGTAAATTGGGAAAAGGGAATAGACGTCTCGTGATGCCACCTGTGGTTTCTGGTGATGGCACCAGCGCTGCTGTGGACAGGCAGTTGGATGGTATAGCTCCCCATAGGAGGAGCAGAGTCCCCGGGGTTGTGATGAGGTGATAGGGAGGTGGCTAGGCAGCCAGGCCACTGCTACAATCTCTGAGCTGGACAGGGTCAGGGTTGGAGAAACGGACACACACACTGGAAGTTGTTTCCGTACCTTTACTGGTGGTATTGAAGATACTGTCCAGGGCACGCTCCGGTGATCGGGAAACACTTTTGGATCTCCACATTGAGTGAGTATAAGGCCTTCTTGTTGCTTTTTCCTTGGTGAAGCCTCTGACCTGTGTGAAACTAGGCCTGACCTCCTCTGTGTCTCTGTCACCTGTGTTGTGTGGTGGGAAACCTCTGTGTGAACTACCGCTATCACTTCTCCTGCGGTGCCTGAATTCCTTCTTGGTTGCTGTACAGGTGTCCGGAAGACTGGGGTCTCCTCGGTGAACCGGTGTTTCTGCTGAGCTAGATGCTCTCCGGACTCCGATGTCCGGGTTGCTTTCTGGGGTGAACCGATTCGGCTCCTCTGCCCCCAGTCTGCTTTTACTTTGCTCCTTCTGCCTTGCCTTCAACCTCACTCTTGGGCCCTCACACTGGTTAGGCTGGCTAGGCTGGTTAACTGTCAAGTGGCTCAAGCCTAGCATGGCTCCGACACACCAGGATGTCTTCACAGCTCTCCAAGCGACTGCACACTCTGACTAACTCCGCCCCCAGCACCGCTATTCATAGGGGATCTTGCTTAAGGTAGCAAGTGGAGCTCCCCCTACAAGTCTGGGGTGGAAGTTGTTGGGTGTATGTGGTACCTACTGTGGAAATCCATCCATGCTTTAGGTGGTTCTGTGACTACCTGTAATGGCAAGGCGCCACACTATCATATATGTGTATTTATGCAGTAGTTTTTGAGAACTTACTTTCTAAAACTTGAAGTGTTTTACCAGCAAGGAATCTAATGTTATTGATGATACATATGTTCCCCTAGACATCTAGCTGCTGTTTGGCAGATTTCTCAGTATAACTGTACATAAAGGGTAGACAATCAATGGAAGGTTGAAGTGTTTTTAATATGAAAATCATTACTGGCAAAGCCCAAGATAAAGAAAAGTGACAGAGCACTAAAATCTGTGGTGAGGGCAGCATATAGAATTTAAGACTTTCCCTTTAAGTAAGTCTTCACTAGTTTACCAGTGTCATCATTTCATGCAAAGTGTAAAGTCTGGCAGGTATCTATTTTAATATTGTTGTAAAAAAATATGACGTCGTCTTGATGTCTACTGACTGTAGAGTTTGTCACATAGTAAAGAGAAATTGCTGTCCTAATAATACCTATTATAGTATGTTAGATTTGCAAATTAATAAGTCAATTTTCTATTCGGAAATAGAAAAATACTACTTGTTTTCCACATCTGGCCGCAGAAAAACCTTGTTCTAGTTCTGGTTTAAAGGAATTATTTTCTAATTGTAATTCTATTTACTGTACATGATTAGGAAAATGGCCCTATCTTGCCTTAGCTATTGTTGACCAACTTGGTATCCACACATGTATTTATATTGTGCTGTCTCACTACAAGATGTGTGGCGCCCCTGCGACCAGGGCAGCCACAGGGTGAACTTCAGCCAGGTAAAGTAGAGACAGTTGACTAAAACACATCCACATAGGTACACACACTGACCCTACGCCTAGGACTCTAGGTTAGGCAAGGGGTAGCAGGAGTTAAGAGTAGTGTGGGTGGAGCGTAGCGAAGCACTGAAGAAGTTGGTTGAGAGACCGACAATTAAGACCCGGGAACACACAGTTAAACAGCACAGAACAGTCAGTCAGTCAAGAGAAGAGAGTAAATGGTCAGAAGGAAAGGCAGATATTCCCAGGAGGAGAGGTTCCCAGGAGGACGCAGAATCCTAGAGGCATATTCCTAGGAGAGAAAGCTCACTCCATAGCCGGAGGCGAGGGAAAGAAGCCAATAAGCAATGACACATGACAGTGAGAAAGAGGGAGACTGGTGATCCCACAGCCATACTGGAGGCTAGGCCGCTATAGCCAGAGAGCTGGCTCTGTAGAAGTGACCGGGGATACTCTAGGACCCTAATCACGAGACACACCAGCGTGGGGCAGGTACTCTATGACCTGCAGCCTACCACCACGGTCTAGGAACACAGGCATCAAACTAGGGCTAGTGACCCTGACAGAGAGGGAATCATCACACAAAAGCCTGCGACGGCCAGACCAAACCCGTGAGTGAGGAGACAGAGAAAGGAAAGGGCCTGAAAGGACTGGAGGGAAGCAACTCAGAGGAGCTGCCTGAGCTGCATAAACCCAGTTACCTAGAGCAGTGTAAAAGTGTGAGAATTGTAACTTGAAAGAGCTAAAAGAACTGTAACTTTGTAAACTGTTGTGAACTACTGCTAAGGAACCTTAAGTAAAGTACCCGATAAGCTCACCATTGCCTGAGACTGCTTTCTTTCAGCACCGCAGCAGAGTCCTGCCTGAGGAGCCACAGACCATCGTCCCTACACACTGGCTGGAGAAGCCGCAGCAGGAAAGTAAGTGACTGGTTAAAAGCACCATCCCTCACTACGTCCCTCCACTACTACTACACCTGCCCTGTGGACCCTCAGCCCTACCCGAGGAGGGCTTACCATCCACGCTGCCCTAAGTCACCTTCCCCAGCAGGAATACGGCAGCAGTGGTCTCGCTGACCACATACCCCCGGTGGCGTCACGACAAATCCCCTGTAAATACTCCCTTTACTTGCGGCATCTGGGACAACGGGACCGGGACCGGCACCTTGACACCCCCAGAGACAGTACAACCCAGTCTCGAGTACCCCGGTCCCTAGTGTGCGACAGATGTGTGCCTGCCCATCAGTGTGATATCAGTGTCCACATCAGTGTAATACTGTACCTGTTGTACTTCCATATAATCATTTGCAGTAATGTTGTTATTCAGCCACAAGAAAACTGAAAGTCAGCAATAGAAATGTGTGCAGTGCAAAATACATGCAGTGGTTAAGGGAAGAAACCACGGTTGAGATATACTGATCAATCCTACATTAACAGTGATTCCTAGTGATGACAATAAACCAATGCTTTGATGTGGCCATACACAGCTTAAGCAGAGATGGAGCTAATAGCTGACTGGATGTGGATCACAGCAAAGAGATGAGTGGCCATCTTGAGGACAGTCTGACGCTACTGACGATAGAGACAAGATGTGCTGGAGAGAGATCCAGTGACATCCATGCATGGAGGCATACCACTGGGACCAGAGCAGTTATAGAGTGGAGCTGATCATGCCTGTGAGCAGATCCTGTCTAGTTGGGAGACGATTTCTGCTGGGACTGTTGATGAAAGGCAAAAATTGCGTGAGAGATGTTCGATATCAGTGAGGAGTCAAAGGGTCCCCTCATTCATCTGAATTCATTGGTTGTTTGTCCGAGAAGGTTGGTAGGAAAACAAGACCCACTACCACTCAACCTCATTTTGGTGCCAAAAAACTCAAATCTGAGATAGTGCCTGTAGTTTATTAGATGGACATATTCACTGTTTAAGGTCACTGCCTACCAAAATCAGTGAAACCTTCAATTTCATTGCTATGTTATCTTTTTTGTTCCATTATTAAGTTTTCTAATCATCCCTAGGTGCCAATATGGCAGGCCATAATTAGACTTCTTCCAGGAGAACGTTTCTGAGGAACATCATAAATCATCTACGATCTGCATAGACTGATCTGAAAGTGTATTTGTGAATAATACAACAGCACAGTTATACCCAATTTCGTTACCCTGAGGAACATCATAGCATGAGATAATTGCATATAGAATGAGCCTCTGCAGTTGATTAACTGGTTAGATATTCTTAGTATAGCTAAGGGCCACGTCACACACACAAATATCTGGGCAGATATTGTTCGCAGATCTCTGGTTGCAGTGAAATCATGGACAGATTGCTCCATTTGTACACAGCCACAAAATGGAACCATGTGTCCATGATTTCACTGCAACCAGAGATCTGCGAACAATATCTGCACAATTATCTGTGTGTGTGACGTGGCCCTTAAGGAAGGACTATTTATTTAAGTTTATTGAAATCACATTGGGATAGAAGGGTATATTTGGTTGGGGAGTAGAGATAACATATTGTAAGATTGTAAGTTGTTGTGTTGTACTGCTGGCAAGCCGGTAGCTTAAACTCATATAATTGTTCCTCCTTTAAGGATGTTAACAGTTAACAGGTAGACGGTTTAGAAAGGCTCGTCAATAGGTAAATTTAAATAGGTTTGTAGGCACATATTGTTAGGATGCCACACTGTACAGCAAAAGTGTCTCAGCCTCTCAGTTAAGTGACGGGGTAGTGTTTTGAATGTTTCTCTCATTCTTAGAGATAAGCGAACTTTCCCTGAACATGTTTGCCAATTTGAAATTTGACACGAACATTGACGATTCAGTTCGGTATCGGCAATCCAAACAATTTCCCAAGAAATTAGAGAACATGGCTATGTTTGGAAAATAAGTTCAAAATTTAAAATGGCCCTAAAACTTTCCCTGTCTCTTTGGGGCCAAAACGCTCACCAGAAGACCTGTTTGCCAGGAGCAAAACCTAACCTTAAGGTTAGGAGTGTTCATGCTGTCGGGTCTACAGGCTTGTTTTAAGCTGTAGAATTTTTTGGAGCTTTAAATTAATTTTTTTATGCTTCCTGGAATTTTCAGGCGTTTTGACACCTGCAGTGTGGGAGTTTTGGAAACAGTGCCCAATATGGCAGCAGCTGTAAAGTCCATGAAGCTTACAATATCCTTAAAACATCCGTTTAGGGAAGCTTAATATTTTGGGGTGATTTTCTTCAAATAATATTTTTTTTATATAAATCTAAAGTCTATGACAGGTGCTGTGCACACATTGCTTTTTTTTCTCTTGCACATGTGGTTCAAATTACTTTTTTCTGCCCCAAAACCTGCAAGAAAAAAAATTACGTTGGCACAGCATTTCTGAACTCTCAGACTTTTCTGGCGTCAGGATAGACATGCAAATTTTGAAGCAGATTCTTAAAATCTGCTTCAAAAATAGCATCAAACAATGTCCTGTATGGGGCCTTACAACAATATGGAGGGGTCATATTTACAGAAAGCATCCCCCATATACTGTGAGTGCAGGCACACAAGTACTGGTGAGAGTGTGATAAGTGGTGCCATTACAAACATTATTGCAGTTCAGACTCGAGGGGTCACACATGGACTATCCCACAAGTTTAAACTGCACTGCCCTCCCTGATGTCACTGATCCTAACACGTGCTGTCTCACGATACAAGCGAGATATATCCATTAAGTTTTGGCAACATTGTGGTTCTCATGAGCCAGGTAGTGTTAGGTGCCCTGACGCCACTGAGATTATCTAAATTCACACAGTGAGACTCCCTGCTGCATGATACTTGCTGTGTAGCCTGCGACAACATCAGGGAAGATTAGGATGTCTGAGATTTATGAGCGGGCCCGAACGTATGGTGAGTGTTACAGCGGTTCTGAAGCTTTCCAAGTGATAGTTTATATCACATTAATGTTCCCTGAGGAAGCAGCTCGGTATGTGGCTCTGAAACGCGTCGGAAAATAAACCAACTATCACCGTACCCAGACATCTCGTGTCTTTGGTGTTTCTATATCCTCCTGGCAGCAGCGCGGACTTTAAGGTACTTTGTCCGGAAGATTTGTCTGAAAACCGCAGTGACCTGTGGAAGTACAGTCCCAGCAGCAGCTGCATTTTCTGAGCGATCAAGCTGGTTGTGTGCTACACAACCATACCAGGTGAGCAATTCTGAGATTGTTAATCTGAATCTGTCTAAGAGATTAGACCCTATTGCATATTCTCAACCCTCTAGATATATCTATCCAGACATTGGCATTTTTTTCCTGAGAACAAGAGTAATTTCTTAACCTTTGTGCATTGCCAAGGCCACTATTTTGCATACAAAAAGGGATTGCCAAATCCTTCACTTTCCCCTAAAAAGGCCATGTTTGGCCTGTAACCTGTGAATCTCCAAATCTTTAGTGTCCCCTTGAAAGGTATGTTTTTGCCTGTAACCTGTGAATCTCAAATCCTTTAATTTCCCCTAAAAAGGCTCTGTTTGGCCTGTAATATGTGATTTTCAAATCATTTAGTTTCCTCTAAAGAAAGACTCTGTTTGGCCTGTAACCTGTTATTCTGTAATTCTTCAATTTCCCATAAAAGGTTATGTTTGGTCTGTAATCTGTCAATCTCAAATCCTTCTGTTTCTTCTAAAAAGTATCTGTTTGGCCTCTAATCTGTAAATCGCAAATCATTCAGTTTCCCCTAAAAAGGCCACTTTGATTGATGCCACTTTTGTGGTATCTGGCCTTAATATTTTGATATGTTGAGACTCTTTTTAGAGATGAGCCACCACCCTAGTGTTCGAATTCGATTTGATTAGTCGAACTGGGGGGGTGTTCTTCGAATGTACATTCGTTGATATGTTCGATCGAACATCGACGAACAACATTGAAAACAATTGCAGGCAAACACAAACACATAGAAAACACCTTCTAAGTTGTCCAAAAGGTGACAAACTACTCAGAAGACACAACAAACACATGGAAAAGTGACAAGTACTTATAAAAATGCAAAAAGAAAAGAGCTGGAAGAGCAAAAGGAGGAGGAGACACAGATATAGGCATGTCACGCCGTTCAAAAATAATGTAAAACACAGCAATAGGACTCCAACAAGAGTCTTCAATTTTTCCAAAAATTTGGGCACAGGCACCACTTAAGTGGCATCAATTGCCCCCCAGTTGCAAACTTTAAATGGTTACTTTCATGAAGCACATTAAAAAATTCACAAGCCTTTAGTCTACCCAGGATGACACAGGGGTAGACATGTCCTTGCAGATCCATGGCTTGTTCATCTTGATGAACGTTAGTCTGTCAATAATGTCACTGGACAGACGTGTGCACTTATCTGTCAGCACACCACCAGCAGCGCTGAAGACATGTTCAGAGAGAACACAGGCTGTGGGGCACGACAAGATCTCCAAGGCGTGAGTGGCGAGTTCAGGCCATTTTTCCAGATTGGAAGCCCAAAATGAGCAAGGTTCCAGTTCCCCAGTCATGGCATCGATGTTCACTTGGAGATACTCCTGTGAGATTCACTCTGTGCACCACTAGTGTTTTGTGGAAAAGCAGATCTAAGATTCTGTAACAGCTCCTGCTGATACTGTTGCACGCGTGCGTCCCTTTCTATGGCAGGAATTATTTTGCCAAATTGTATCTTGTCTTGGGGATCTAAGAGTGTGGCAACCCTGTAGTTGGCATTACTTCGAATTCTGACAATCCGAGGGTCATATTGCAGGTAGTGCAACAAGAAGGCTCTCATATGTCTTGCGCATCCAGGAGGACCAAGTCCTTGTTGTGTTGGTGGCAGCGAGGTGAGAATCATGCTTCCTTCCTCTGCCCTCTCCCCCCATCCTCGCACAACAGAAATGTGACTACCCCTTCCTGCCCTGACTGAAAAGTCAAGTTGTCGTTCTAACCAGGTATCTGAGTCTCATCAGCATCTTTCTCATTGTCTCCAAGAAGAGGAGTTACAGTTAGGGAAGGAGGGACTTCATTATGCTCAGAACCTTCTTCATCTGGGCCTGGATCCGACTCACAAAGCTTCTGGGCATCAGTGCAGATCATTTTCTCATCTGGACTCACTGCAGCTTTGATTCTCAGGCTATAGTGTGACTGAACAGGTCTGCAGACTCAACCATCTGTGTTACCCCATACACAGTAGGGCTGCTGGAGACTTGGGAGCTGGGAGGAAGCAAATGCGATTGGGGTGACAACTCAGAGGACTGGAGTATTTGGGATGTTGAAGTTGAGGTGGAGGTGAGGCCTCTTGATGGAGCACTTGGGATCTTTTTGTGCTTTATCCACAATTGGTAGTCATGGTCGTGTCCTCACAAAAGGGATCATATCCCTGGGATTGTCCATGGAAAGAAGTAGACATCTTACTTTGGCTGGAAGATAGTATTTCTTCAGCAGATGTTACTGTTGCTTTACCACCTAACCCACGGACACAAACTTTTTTCCCTTTCCTCCACGCCTATTCTTCTTTCCACTAGCAGTAGGCCTTTTGCCACTCATTTTGTATGTGAACAAATTTGCAACTCTGCAGTTGTTGAGAAAATAAATTCGGATGAAAATCGAGCAGAGCTCAGTGGTCAAACAGTGCTACTAGGTCCAAACTATTACCTGGGCTAGATGCAGTTAAAAATTAGTATGAAATAGACAGGCGTTGTAGCTTGGTTCACAAGTGGGCTACACCACTGACTAACAGACACTACTACTAGGCCCAAACTATTACCTGGCTAGATGCCGTTAAAAATTAGTATGAAATAGTCAGGGGGTGTAGCTGGGTTCACAAGTGGGCTACACCACTGACTAACAGACACTGCTACTAGGCCCAAACTATTACCTGGGCTAGATGCAGTTAAAAATTAGTATGAAATAGACAGGGGTGTAGCTTGGTTCACAAGTGGGATGCACCACTGACTACCAGACAATGCTACTAGCCAAAAAGGATTGCTTGGGCTAGCTGCAGTAAAAATTGGCTACTGGATAGACAGGCAGTGTAGCTTAGTTTACAGCTGGGCTACCCCACTGACTACTAGACACTGCTACTAACCCAAAAGGATTGCCTGGGCTAGATGCAGTAAAAAATTGGCTACTGGATAGACACACGGTGTAGCTTACTTTACAGCTGGACTACACCGCTGACTACCACACTGCTACTAGCCCAAAAAGGATTGCCTGGGCTAGCTGCAGCAAAAAAATTGGCTACTGGATAGACAGGCGGTGTAGCTTACTTTACAGCTGAGCTACACCGCAGACTACCAAACACTGCTTCTAGCCCAAAAGGATAGCCTGGGCTAGCTGCAGTAAAAAATTGGCTACTGAAGACAGGTGGTGTAGCTTTCTTCACAGCAGTGCTACACTATGTGACCAAAAGGATTACTGGAGCTGGATTTGGCCAGATGCTGTGAAAAACACTTGCACAGCACTGGAACACACCTACCTGGCAAAAACTGCTAGTAACTGCTCTAACCTAGCCCTCAAAAGGGATGAAATTACAACTAGTTCCTACTTTGATGATGTAGCCCTCAAAAGGGCTGATATACCAACTAGTCCCTACTCCCTACTTGTCTGAAGTAGCCCACAAAAGGGCTGATATTCCAACTAGTCCCTACTCCCTAAACCTATCTCTCTATCTAACTTGATATTCGCTCACTATCTGTCTAAGTCACACTTTATAGCGCCCACAGGAGCAGTAGCGCTGCCTGACTGACTCACAACTGCAGCAATGAGGTAATGGTGACGATGGGGGAAAATGGCCTGGCCTTATAGAGCAAGGACATGTGACATACACAGCCAATGACACATACCCTTGCCTGTGTGCAAAAAATGCACTTTGCTGTGTGTGTGTGATTGGCTGACAGCCTGCACCGCCCCACTATAAATGCGGTTAGGAGAAAAAAAAATGGAGATCGGCATTATTTCAGCAGCACTGATCTAAACCCCACACTTTCTCCCCACCTGCACACTATACACTGAAACTGGATCTTAACATTCAATAACAGTATTACTGTGAAAATTCAGTTACGCTTTTGGTGAACGAAGCGTTATCAAACATAACCTCGAACTGCCGAATTTGAAGCAAATTGTTTGCATTCGCCCAATTACTCGAACACCGCCCAAAACAGGTTGAATTTGAGATTGGCGGACATATCAAATCGAGCACCACTCATCTCTACTCTCCTTGTCTCTTTCCTGAATTTAACATTGCTATGTCAGCACCATGCCATGAAATACTGGACCAAGCTTTGTCCCATACATCCATAATGCACAATGATGAAAATTTTAACACTGGAAAATAGATGCCACTTTTCCCGGTGTCTATCCCTAATTTGAGCTGTGTTTGGCCAGGGTCACACATGGCAGCCGTTTCTGCCTTGGATCCATTTTTGGGATCATTTTTGGCATTTTTTTTCTAAGTCTAAAAACGCATATGCGTTAACGGATGGTGCACTTAAGTGTCACTGCGTTTTTCAAAAACGCATGCGTTTTTGTGTAGCATCCCAAAAAATGCTGCTAGCAGCGTTTTTGGGTGCAGTAAAAAACGCATGCTTTTTTTTAACATGGGGCCCTATGGGAAACGCATGAGTTAACACATGGTACATATAGGCACCATGCGTTAACGCATATGCGATTTTGGTGAAAAAATGACTAAATCCAAATGGCCAGAAGCTCAGGAGACACTATTGGCACCTTAAATTTAACAGATGTTTTTCTAAAGCCTCAAGAAAGTGGTTTGGTATGTGTGACCCTGGCCTTTGGCAGCTTTTGTGCCCCATTTACGGTGTTTTCTAGGCCCTTGATTTTGCGTTTTGTTGTTTTCAAAGGGGTTCAGACGTTCGGCAAACTGTTCATCAAACATTGCAAGTTCAACAAACAGAACCGAATTTGAGCTTCCAAACCTTTCTTCATCTCCAATTTTAACTTGAAGACCTGTATAAAAACTGTGTGTGAAATCTCCCTCACATTACATATCTGTCACATTATATGAGTCATTTTTGATGCATTTTTAGAAGATATAACTAAAGGTAGACAAAAAGCATAAGTTTTTTTCTGTACGTTTCCCATCCCTTTATGATCTTTCACAAATATTGGCTGCAAATGCTGAAGAAAATGGCACAAATAAAGCACCTTGATGTCAGTTATATTACCTAGGAATTAGAATTACTACTAATTGGTGTTTTCTGAATTATCAGAATTACTTTGCTTCTGAATTTGATTCTCTATACCTCTTAATAGAATTAAGACCTTAATATTTATTTTTGAGAATCTATAGTATATCTGATTTTGGCTAAACGAAGTGATCAGTTGAATAGCTCAAAGCTGTGTATTCTTGTGAAGGCTGAATACCGCTACATATATATTTAGGGTAGTCATTTTCTTTACATTGTAACTATCCAAAAGGAAGAAGAAAAGACCTTAAAGGGATCCTGTCTCCTCCAGAACACTTCCTAAACTGGCAAAACATGTCCCTGCAGCATATTATCACTAATCTCACACTCCTTTTGTCTCCTAAAAGCATCCTGTGAAAGTGCATAAAAACGTTTTAATACTCACTCATTAGGGATTATAATTAGTAGGGACTATATTCTTTAGCCCTTAGGGCGTGTTGTTTTGCAGGCTCCAAGATCCACCCTCTCTCTGTGCTGCTATGCTTGTGCAGACTTTCCCCTCCCCCTCTCTGTCACTCAGAGAATGCAAATCATTAGTTCTGCCTTCAGCTCCACATCACAGCAGAAGCTGCACAGAGAGGGCTGGATCATACAGGCTGCAAATAGCACGCCCTAAGGGCTAAAGAATATGGCCCCGCTAATTATAATCCCTAATGAGTGAGTATTAAAACGTTTTTATGCACTTTCACAGGATGTTTTTAGGAGACAAAAGGAGTGTGAGATTAGTGATAATATGCTGCAGGGACATGTTGTGGTAGCTTAGGAGGCGTTTTGGAGGTGACAGGATCCCTTTAACAGAAAACATACCAAGACAATATTCTGTGGAACAGTTAATTACAGGGAACAGTAATACTTACATAAACAGATATGTCCAGAGAGATGACAGATCCCAACCCCATGGTTAATGAATAAACAATAGCAATAATAACCACTAACCTAAGTACAATTAATCAAATTATCACTAGAAGGAAACATCAGTGATTTCCTCTGTGTAGTTTATTATTTTCAAGAGGAAAAATAAATTTTAACAGTAAAAAAGGACACTCAATATTGTCCCTTGCAAATGAATGTTGGATGTACATTTAGTCACACATTGATTTGGCTTTTCCTTTGGGGAAAGATGTGGTCAGACTTGGTAGAAATGCAAGCCTGACATCTGGGAAAAAGATGTCTTAGCACAACAAAGACATTGTTAAGTTTAAGAATGTGATATTCTGTTCTGGCTAACTCACACAAGGAGTATGACCAATATACCACTGATCTGAAAATGTATTTTATGGCTAAACATGAATTATATCAAAGTGAAAACCAAAGATTCAGGGGTAAAACAATATTGTTTTTTTTACTAAAATATATACTTTCTATAGGGCTCACTGCAGTATTTCTGTTTTTACCCTTATCTCTATGAGTTATGTTGTTTGTTGGTCCTGGAACTAGAGTTTGGGTTTTGTAGAACAGTTACGTACCCTAAATCGGACTTTTGCAGTAGTATGGTGTGACTATTGGCTGCAACAATGATGCGGTAAATCCAATACACAGTTCCAATGTGGATATCAGTGACGTGATATGGTCAGATGTGACCTAAATAATTTCATGTGTAGTGTATTTCAAATTGTAACCTATTTCGGCAGATTTACTACATTTTTGCAAAATAGATAAAATAAACTTAGATTAGATAGAAGGCACCAAATTGAACAAGCAGGGTGATAAATCTGGGCATTTGTCTAGTATAAGTTTTCACAACTAGTGATGAGCGAGTAGCGTAATATTCGCACTATTTTTAATACTTGCATATTCATCCAAATAGGCTAATGTTAGTCAATTAGTGAAAGGCTTCGCCAACACACTTCCAGCTATAAATGAGTCTTTCCATGACAGGGCAGCAGGAATGCCTAAAACACCTTGCAGTGTCCCCCAGAGAGGCCCTAACATTCAATCTGCTCTCAGTGGGGTTCCAGTTCCCTTTGTGTACTGAACAGAGCTGCCAGATTGATAATGATCAACACGTCACTCACGAGCACCAGCGATACTCTAAGAGTAACGAATATTGTGAATACCATACTAACCATGCGACTAGTGAATAGTAATGATTATACTCGCTCATTACTATTCACCACCTTTTACTTGACTTAACCTTTAAAAGGGAATCTGTTAGCAGGTTTTTGATACCTCATCTGACATAAACAGGCAAGACTTTGAATCCAATGATTTATCACCTTGATTAATGGGTGCAGCCGCTCTTTCACAATAAAAAAATTGAGTTTTAAGCATGAAGCTGGGCTAAGAGCTGCCCCGCCCACACTAGGCTCTGAATAGAAATTGCACATTAACTGAGGCTGATTGAGGTGTCAATCACAGTAGGGGGGCATGTCAAACATGAGTTTTCTAGCCCTACATTGTTAATCACTTGATAATAAACCCTTTAGTTTAGGTAAAAAAAGACTGATTAGAGAAGCACAGTTGCTTTTTGTTTTATAACTCTTCAATCATGCTGTCCTCAGCTTACATACTAAAATCCTGCCAACAGATTCCTTTAAGCTAAAAAAAACAGAGCATTTCTTTAATAAAATTGGTGTATTTTTCAAACCCACTTGCCAAATTCTCTACATAAACATGCATCTAGTGCATAAAGTGTCTAAAAATCCTTATTAAATGCAAATACATGTCGTAAACATTAGAAATTTTGATTAACCACTTCATGACCTTGGACATATGGATATGTCCAAGGTCCCCATCCTTTTGATGCAAGCCACACAATGAACTCGCACTGTTCACTGCTCATTTCAGCTTTTGTGATCAGCTGACATGTGCAGCTAACAGCACAGATCAGATAGGCACTGTTAACCCTTTAGATTGTGCTCTCGATCTCTGACAGCGCAATGTAAAGCACCAAGGCAGGTCTTGTACTGTTCTCCACTGTCATTGGCAGCCCCATGAAACGATTCTGTGAGGACCCAGGATGCTGTCATAAATCACTTCCTGTGGAAGGTTAGCGAGTGCTTTCATCCACAGAAAGTGATGATTTCTCCTGTTCAGAGCCATGCATCAGCACAACTGTGAACAGGAGATGCGATTGGTAACTGCAGTGCTGAGGTGCCATAAGGCGCCAAGTAAAATAAAGTTAAAGTAAAGTTTTAAAAATATGAAAAAAAAATTTAAAACATAAAAGTTCAAATTACCCCCCTTTTGCACCACTAAAAATAAAACTATTTAAAAAAAAAACTACACATATTTGGTATTGCCAAGTTTATAAAAGCTAATCTATCAAAATATATAATCAATTAAGCAGATCAGTAAACTGTGCAGCAGAAAAAGAAGTCAAAATGCCAAAATTATGTTTTTATGTTCGCCGCAACATTGCGCAATAAAATGCAATAACAGTCAATAAAAACATCACATTTACCCAAAAATTGTATTATTAGAAAAATCACCTCAAGCCACAAAAAATAATCTATCACACAACCCTAGATCCAATAAAATGAGAACGCTATGGGTCACGGAACATGGCGCAATACTTTTTCTTTAACCCCTTCTCCCCACTGCAATTTTACGTATTCTGATTTTGTTTTTTCCCTCCCGTTCTTTCAAGTGACATAACTTTTTAAATTTTCAATCAATATAGACATATAAGGCCCGTTTCTTGCGGACCGAGTTGTACTTTCATATGAAATAATTTCTTTTACCATATAGTGTACGGAAAAATGGGAAATAAATTCCAAGTGAGGTGAAAATGCATAATAAGTGCAATTATACGTTTGTTTTTTTTAGTTTTTTTTGTTTACTATATGGTAAAACTGACATGTCGGTATGATACCTCGTGTCGGTACAAGTTTGTAGATACCAAACATGTATACTTTTATTGTAATATAAGTGGTTAAAAAAAATTCTGGTTTTGAAAGAAAAAGTATTGCACTTTTGGAGCCATTTTCCACGACCCATAGCGTTCTCATTTTTCGGGATCTGGGGTTGTGTGATGGATTATTTTTTGTGTCTTGAGCTGACATTTCTAATGATACCACTTTTGGGGTAGATGTGATGTTTTGATCACCTGTTATTGCATTTTATTGCAGTGTTGTGGCGACCCAAAAAACTTAATTTTGGCATTTGGACTTTTTGCTCTACTAGTTTATAGGTCAGATGAATTGATTTTATATTTTGATATATCGGGTGTTTCTGAATGTGGTGATACCAAATATGTGTATTTTTTTATATTTTTAGCACTTTTATTTTGAATGGGGCAAAAGGGGGGTGATTTGAACTTTTATTCAAATTCCTAGAGCAGTATGCCCATGCTCAACTTTCTTCCCACCTCTCATCTAACTCTCTCCATGACAACCTATAAACTGCCTTTGAGCCCCACCATTTCACTAAAATTGTCATGACCAATATTACTAATGACTTAAACTAACAGACAATTCTCCATTCTCCTCCTTCTAGACCTGTCCTCTGCCTTTGACCTTTGCCTCTTGCAACAGATCCTCTCTTCCCTTGATGTCAAAAACCTTGCTGTATCCTGGATTTTGTCATGCTATTTTGACATTTAGCATTTCACACTCTCACACTAACTACCAAACCTGCCCTCACTCTGTTGGTGTCCCGCAAGGCTCTGTCCTAGTAGCCCTACTCTTCTCCATGTATACCATTGGCCTGGGACAACTCATAAAGTCCTTTGGCTTCCAGTACCACCTGCTGTACACTGATGACACTCAGATCTAACTCTTTGGCCCAGACATCACATCTATGCTGTCCAGAATGCTGAAGTGTCTGTCATTTATATCGTCCTTCTTCTCCTCTCGTTCCCTTAAGCTCAATGTTGAGAAATCCAAACTCATTATCTTTTCTCTATCTCATGTATCTTCCCTACCTGATCTTATTATCACCGTAAATGGGCATCACATTCTCTCCTGCACCTGAAATCTGCTACCTTGGAGTAACCCTTGACTCTGCCCTATCATACAAACTGCACATCCAAATTCTCTCTACTTCCTGTTGCCTCCAGCTCAAAAGTATTTCCAGAATCTGTCCTTTCCTCAACCCTCAATATACTAAAATGCTTATATATGCTCTCATCATCTCCCGCCTTGACTACTGCAACATCCTCCTCTCTGGCTTTCTTGCTAACCCTCTAACACCTCTCCAATCTGTCCATACTGTATATCTGCTGCCTGACTCTCTCCTCATTACTCCTATGCTTCTCTCCTCTGCAAATCCCTCCACTGAGTATACAGTATGTACAGGGTTGGCGATTTATATGGATACACCTACAAAAAATGGGAATGGTTGGTGATATCAACTTCCTGTTTGTGTTACATTAGTATATGGAAGGGGGAAAACATTTCCAGATGGGTGGTGACCATGGCGGTCATTTTAAAGTCAGCCATTTTGGATCCAACTTTATATTTTTCAATTGGAAGGGGTCATGTGACATCAAACTTATTGAGAATTTCATAAGAAAAACAATTGGTTTTAACACAACTTTAGGCTTTCATTTTCAAGTTTCTTTTGGTTTACAGCCATTGACATGTCGTGGAGGTTAACCAAATTTCATGAAACAGGTTCAGTGTTGGATTGGTCAAAATGTGGACGCAAGAAAACTGTCACTAATGAAGAAACATCAGTGGCTGTCCTAGCTTCATTCAGCAAGAGCCCACAGCATATCACTCCCCGCATGTCACTGAAGAGTGGCATCAGTCGAACATCCCTGATGCTGATGCCCCTTAGAAAATCCAGCTGCTGCCAAATCTCAATGAGGATGACCCATGTCGGCACACTGAATTTGCAGAATGGGCAAAACAAAATTGGAACAGGACCCTCAGTTTACACAGAACATTATGTTCAGTGATAAGGCATACATTTTTGTGAATGGTGAAGTTAACAAACAAAACCAACACTATTGGTTTGATACTAACCCACAGTGTATAGATCCCTCCAAGACTGTTGAAACTCAAAAATTGATGGTATGGTGTGGTATATGGGGTACAAAGATAGTGGGGCATTCTTCATTAATGGAAACCTCAATGCCACTGAATATCTGAAATTGTTACATTGGGATGTGTTGCCCTCTTTATGCACTGAAGATGGCACGTTCCCTGAGCTTTTCCAACAAGGTTGTGTACCACCACATTATGGGTGTCAGGTCCAAGCATTCCTATATGAACAGCTTCCTGGAAAATGGATTGGTCGTCATGAGCCAGTTGAATCTCCACCAAGGTCTCCCGATCTGACCCTCTTAGACTTTTATCTTTGGAGCCATCTGAAGACCATTATCTATGCTGTGAAGATACGAGATGTACAGCATCTGAAACAACAGATACTGGATCTTGTGGTAGCATTTCTTCTGCGGTGTTGCTATCAGTGTGTCAAGAATGTGAGAAGAGGGTTGCATTGACAATCCAACACAGCACTTTGAACACATTATATATACCGTATATACTCGTGTATAAGCCGACCCATGTATAAGCCGACCCCCCTACTTTTGCCCCCAAAACTTGGGAAAATCTATTGACTCGTGTATAAGCTGAGGGTGGACCCCAGCACAGGTATACATCCCCCAGCAGTGTGGTATACAGCAGCCTACCCAGTGGTATATACAGGCCCCAGCAGTGTTACAGCAGCAGCCCCAGTGGTATATACAGCAGCAGCCACAGTGGTAGTATACAGCAGCCCCAGAGGTATATACAGCAGCCCCAGTGGTAGTATACAGCAGCAGCCCCAGTGGTAGTATACACGCAGCCCCAGTAGTATATACAGCCCCAGTGGTAGTATACACGCAGCCCCAGTAGTATATACAGCCCCAGAGATATATACAGCCCCAGTGGTAGTATACAGCAGCCCCAGTGGTATATACAGCCCCAGTGGTAATATACACGCAGCCCCAGTAGTATATACAGCCCCAGAGATATATACAGCCCCAGTGGTAGTATACAGCAGCCCCAGTGGTATATACAGCCCCAGTGGTAGTATCCAGCAGCCCCAGAGGTAGTATACAGCCCCCCATCAGTATACAGCAGCCCCAGAGGTATATACAGCCCCAGTAGTATATACAGCCCCAGTGGTAGTATCCAGCAGCAACAGTAGTATATACAGCCCCAGTGGTAGTATCCAGCAGCCCCAGTAGTATATACAGCCCCAGTGGTAGTATATACAGCCCCAGTGGTAGTATACAGCCCCAGTGGTAGTATACAGCAGCCCCAGTGGTATATACAGCAGCAGCCCCAGTGGTAGTATACAGCAGCAGCCCCAGTGGTAGTATACACGCAGCCCCAGTAGTATATACAGCCCCAGTGGTAGTATACACGCAGCCCCAGTAGTATATACAGCCCCAGTGGTATATACAGCCCCAGTGGTAATATACACGCAGCCCCAGTAGTATATACAGCCCCAGAGATATATACAGCCCCAGTGGTAGTATACAGCAGCCCCAGTGGTATATACAGCCCCAGTGGTAGTATCCAGCAGCCCCAGAGGTAGTATACAGCCCCCCATCAGTATACAGCAGCCCCAGAGGTATATACAGCCCCAGTAGTATATACAGCCCCAGTGGTAGTATCCAGCAGCAACAGTAGTATATACAGCCCCAGTGGTAGTATCCAGCAGCCCCAGTAGTATATACAGCCCCAGTGGTAGTATATACAGCCCCAGTGGTAGTATACAGCCCCAGTGGTAGTATACAGCAGCCCCAGTGGTATATACAGCAGCAGCCCCAGTGGTAGTATACAGCAGCCCCAGTGGTAGTATACATACAGCCCCAGTGGTATATACAGCCCCAGTGGTAGTATATAGCAGCCCCAGTGGTAGTATATAGCATCCCCAGCAGCCCCAGTAGTATATACAGCCCCAGTGGTAGTATACATACAGCCCCAGTGGTATAGACAGCCCCAGTGGTGGTATATAGCAGCCCCAGTGGTAGTATATAGCAGCCCCAGTGGTAGTATATAGCATCCCCAGCAGCCCCAGTAGTATATACAGCCCCAGTGGTAGTATCCAGCAGCCCCAGTAGTATATACAGCCCCAGTGGTAGTATACATACAGCCCCAGTGGTAGTATATAGGGCCCCAGCAGGGCCCCCCTCATAGTTTTGCGACCCCACCTAACTTGCTGGGCCCCCCCGCATGCAGCGCTGCGCTCATACATTACCTGTCTAGCAGCTGTCACCCTCCGGTGGCGGATCGCGGCTCCCGGCTCCGGCTTCCATCTTCATCTCCGTCTTCCTGCTTTGTGGCCGGGGCTCATCGCGATGACGTCATCGCGACGTCGGCCGGTCACGTCACAAGCAGGAAGACAGAGAGGAAGATTGAAGCCAGAGCCGGAAGCCGCGATCCGCCACCGGAGGGTGACAGCTGCTAGACAGGTAATGTATGAGCGCAGCGCTGCATGCGGGGGGGCCCGGCAAGTTAGGTGGGGGCGCAAAACTTTGAGGGGGACCGTATTGACTCGCGTATAAGCCAAGGGGGGGACTTTTCAGCCCAATTTTTGGGCTGAAAAACTCGGCTTATACGCAAGTATATACGGTAAGTGGTCATAAACTTGTAACTAAGTCATGAAAGAATAAAGTTACATTAAAACCAAGCACACCATTGTTTTTCTTATGAAATTCTCAATATGTTTGATGTGTCACATGACCCTCTTCCCATTGACAAAAATAAAGTTGGATCCAAAATGGCCAACTTCAAAATGGCCATCATGGTCACCACCCATCTGGAAAAGTTTTCCCTCTCCTATATAGTAATGTGCCACAAACAGGAAGTTGATATCACCAACCATTCCCATTTTATTTAGGTGTGTCCATATAAATCGCCCACCATGTATATATTAGGATGTCTTGCAGCAGTTTTGGCACCTCATTTGCAGACGATAAATATTCTGGGCTTCTTAACCAATCACAGTAATGCCGCAGCCAACTTGGTTGTGGCATCACTGTGATTACTAGTGCCCTAGCCAAAGCAGTATTAGGCTGGGGTCACAGTTGACATGCATTTTTTTAGTGCCTTTTAAAAACGCATGCTTTTTTACATGCGTTTTTCATGTCAGCATGAGTTTTTTAACGTCTCTGATGGCTCCCTGCGTTTTTAGCTGCGTTTTTGAATCTGCACATAAAAATAGTGCTTGTAGTATTTTTTTGAGCGTTTTGAAAAACGCATGCGTTTTTGTAGAAAACGCATGCGTTTTTATAACATGGGTTCCTATGGAAAACGCATGCAAAAACGCATGTACAGTTAGCACCTTTTAGTGCCATTCAAAAACGCATGCGTTTCCCATAGGAGCCCATGTTAAAAAAAACGCATGCGTTTCCGGAAAAACGCATGCGTTTTTTTAACATGGGCTCCTATGGGAAACGCATGCGTTTTTGAATGGCACTAAAAGGTGCTAACTGTACATGCGTTTTTGCATGCGTTTTCCATAGGAACCCATGTTATAAAAACGCATGCGTTTTCTACAAAAACGCATGCGTTTTTTACAAAAACGCATGCGTTTTTGGATATGCTCCAAAAACGCATGGGACAATCACACATGCTTTTTGGCTATTAGGGCATGCATTTTTTTAACATGGGGGCCTATGGGTGCGTTTTTTACATGCGTTTTTGAAAACGCAGGTCTCCAAAAAAGCATGTGAAAAATGGTACTGTGACCCCAGCCTTAGAAACATTTACTACTGCCTGCTACAAAGCATGTACCAGTCAATATTCCCAATTATTTTTGGGGTCACAGCCTTCAGCTATCCACATCAGTCATGTTAACATGGTGCTAGTGCCCTAGTCATAACAGTACTACAAACATTTACTACTGCCTACTACAAAGCACCCACCAGTCAATTTTCCGTGCTGCTTTTGAGGTCAGAGCCTGCCTTCTGCAGTCCACATCAGTCTCATTAATACAGTGCTAGTGCCCTAGCCAAAGCAGTACCACAAACATTTACTAAGGCTGTGGTCACAGTTGCCATGCGTTTTTTTTAGTGATTTTACAAAACTCATGCATTTTTTCATGTCATCATGAGTTTTTTAAGGTGTGTGATGGCTCCCTGCGTTTTTGGCTGCGTTTCTGAATCTGCACCTAAAAATAGTGCTTGTAGTATTTTTTTGTGCGTTTTGAAAAACGCATGCGTTTTTGTAGAAAACGCATGCGTTTTTATAACATGGGCCTCTATGGAAAACGCATGCAAAAACGCATGGTACATTAGTAACTTTTAGTGCCATTCAAAAACGCATGTGTTTCCCATAGGAGCCCATGTTAAAAAAAACGCATGCGTTTCAGAAAACGCATGCGTTTTTTTTAACATGGGCTCCTATGGGAAACACATGCGTTTTTGAATGGCACTAATTGTACTTGCGTTTTTGCATGCATTTCCCATAAGGCCCCATATTAAAAAACGCATGCGTTTTTGGAAAAGCTCCAAAACGCATGGGACTGTCACACATGCTTTTTGGCTATTAGGGCATGCGTTTTTTAACATGGGGGCCTATGGGTGCGTTTTTTACATGCGTTTTTGAAAACGCAGGTCTCCAAAAACGCATGTGAAAAATGCTACTGTGACCCCAGCCTAATGCTGCAAAATACGCACCAGTCAATTTACCCCAATATTTTTGGGGTCACAGCCTGCTGCTGCTGTCCACATTAGCCCTGTTAATATGATGCTAGTGCCCCAGGCAAAGCAGTACTACAAACATTTACTACTGCCTGCTACAAAATGCGCTCCAGTCAATTTACCCCAATATTTTTGGGGTAACAGCCTACCTTCTCCTGCCCACATTAGTCATGTTAATATGGTGCTAGTGTTTTAGCCAAAACAATACAACAAACATTTACTACTGCCTGCCACACAGCACACACCAGTCAATTTTCTCTGCTGTTTTGGGGGTCAGAGCCTACCTTCTGCTGTCCACATCAGTCCTGTTAATACGGTGCTAGTGCCCTAGCCAAAGCAGTACAACAAACATTTACAACTGCCTGCTACAAAGAACTCACCAGACCTTTTTCCCCGCTGTTTTTGTGGTGACATTTAGGTAGACTTGTGCCACCAATTAATACAGACCTATAGTGCTTGTAAAATCCTCAGCAGTACTCCTACCATTTAATGGTGTTTGCCAGAAAGCACACACTAGTTATTCTTCTCCTTGTCAGTTTTGGGGTCACATTTTGCTTGGCCTGTGTTAAGAAGTCCAAAATATTAATAGGGTTCTGGTGAGCTATTGAAATTCTGTCAAATACAGTGTCTAGTAGCTAAAAATAGTGTAAGTACATTTTTTGGAGCAGGGAAAGAGAAAATAAAATAGTATTCCACGACCTGCATATTAGACCAATAAGCTCAATAAGGATGGGGCCACAGTAGCATTTTTCACATGCGTTTTTGGAGACCTGCGTTTTCAAAAACGCATGTAAAAAACGCACCCATAGGCCCCATGTTAAAAATCACATGCCCTAATAGCCAAAAAGCATGTTTGACAGTCCCATGCGTTTTTGGAGCATATCCAAAAACGCATGCGTTTTTTAATAAGGGGCCTTATGGAAAACGCATGCAAAAACGCATGTACAATTAGTGCCATTCAAAAACGCATGCGTTTCCCATAGGAGCCCATGTTAAAAAAACGCATGCGTTTCCGGAAACGCATGCGTTTTTTTTAACATGGGCTCCTATGGGAAACGCATGCGTTTTTGAATGGCACTAAAAGGTACTAATTGTACATGCGTTTTTGCATGCGTTTCCCATAGGAACCCATGTTATAAAAACGCATGCGTTTTCTACAAAAACGCATGCGTTTTTCAAAACGCTCAAAAAAATACTACAAGCACTATTTTTAGGTGCAGATTCAAAAACGCAGCCAAAAACGCAGGGAGCCATCACACACCTTAAAAAACTCATGATGACATGAAAAAACGCATGAGTTTTGTAAAATCACTAAAAAAAATGCATGGCAACTGTGACCACAGCCTAACTCTTTTAGGCTAGGGTCACACTTGCATTTTTTTCATGCTTTTTTGGAGACCTGCGTTTTTAAAAAAGCATGTAAAAACGCACCCATAGGCCCCCATGTTAAAAAAACGCATGCCCTAATAGCAAAAACGTATGTCTTAATAGCAAAAATGCATGTCTAAAGTGCCATGCGTTTTTGGCATGAGTTTTTGCACTAATATGAGTAGCTGCCTTCAAAAACGCAGGCAAAAACACATGGTACATTAGTACCATTTAGTACCATCCAAAAACGCATGTGGTTTCCATAGGGGCCCATATTAAAAAACGCATGCGTTTTTAAAACAGCACCAAAAAGTAGTTCATGCACTTTTTTTTGGGTGCTGATTTAAAAATGCATGCAAAAACGCAGGGTGCCATCAGACACCTTAAAAAACGCATGCTGAAAGGGAAAAAACGCATGTAGAAATGGAAAAAAGCATGAAGAAACACATGCTTTTTTTTAAGGCACTAAAAAAACTCATGCCAAGTGTGACCCTAGCCTTAGAGCTACATTTTCAGCTCACATTGTTTGGCTGGGGTCACAGTTGACATGCATTTTTTTAGTACCTTTTAAAAACGCATGCTTTTTTACATGCGTTTTTCATGTCAGCATGAGTTTTTTAAGGTCTCTGATGGCTCCCTGCGTTTTTGGCTGCGTTTTTGAATCTGCACATAAAAATAGTGCTTGTAGTATTTTTTTGAGCATTTTGAAAAACGCATGCGTTTTTGTAGAAAACGCATGCGTTTTTATAACATGGGTTCCTATGGAAAACGCATGCAAAAACGCATGTACAGTTAGCACCTTTTAGTGCCATTCAAAAACGCATGCGTTTCCCATAGGAGCCCATGTTAAAAAAACGCATGCGTTTCCGGAAAAACGCATGCGTTTTTTTTAACATGGGCTCCTATGGGAAACGCATGCGTTTTTGAATGGCACTAAAAGGTGCTAACTGTACATGCGTTTTTGCATGCGTTTTCCATAGGAACCCATGTTATAAAAACGCATGCGTTTTCTACAAAAACGCATGCGTTTTCTACAAAAACGCATGCGTTTTTGGATATGCTCCAAAAACGCATGGGACAGTCACACATGCTTTTTGGCTATTTGGGCATGCGTTTTTTAACATGGGGGCCTATGGGTGCGTTTTTTACATGCGTTTTTGAAAACGCAGGTCTCCAAAAATGCATGTGAAAAATGGTACTGTGACCCCAGCCTTTGCTGTATAAGGCTGGGGTCACAGTTGGCATGCGTTTTTGTAGTGCCTTTTAAAAACGCATGCGTTTTTACATGCGTTTTTCATGTCAGCATGAGTTTTTTAAGGTGTGTGATGGCTCCCTGCGTTTTTGGCTGCGTTTTTAAATCCGCACCAAAAAATTGTGCATGTACTATTTTTTGGTGCGTTTTGAAAAACGCATGCAAAAACGTATGGTACATTAGTACCATTTAGTGCCATTCAAAAACGCATGCGTTTTCCATAGGAGCCCATGGCATTGTTCACACACAATTTGCGTTTTTTTTTTAGCACTCCTAAAACCACATGCGTTTTTTTAAGAGTGCCAAAAAATGTCCCTTGTGTGTCTGAAAGCTCCAAAAACGTTTTTGTACTTAGTCACTTTTTCACCAAATAATCAAAAACGCCTGCGTTTTTTTAACATGGGCTCCTATGGAAAACGCATGCGTTTTTGAATGGCACTAAATGGTACTAATGTACCATGCGTTTTTGCATGCGTTTTCCATAGGGGCCCCATGTTAAAAAAACGCACCAAAAAATAGTGCATGCACTATTTTTTGGTGCGGATTTAAAAACGCATGCAAAAACGCAGGGTGCCATCACACACCTTAAAAAATGCAGAAATGAAAAAACGCATGGAAAAACACATGCGTTTTTAAAAGGCACTACAAAAACGCATGCCAAGTGTGACCCCAGCCTATGTCAGCAGTATTTTAAGAATGATAAGAGAGGTATTGTTTTGAATTACACATTTTATTCTGGGTGAATTGGCACCACTTTGCTGCAATCTGGGCATAATTTTCTCAAATGGAGAGATATTTCTTGTGATGTCCTTGGTGTGTGTTTAGTGAATTTAGCTAGGATCTCTGAGCACCATGCCTACAACTGATACTCATTTCCTTATTCCTGATCAACGCTGAAGCTCTGCATCAGCTATTCCACTATCATGACACTATTGATTTGAATGGGGGTCTGGTAATTCAGTGACCTTTTCACTGATCTAGTCGGTGAACATATGCCTGTTTGGCAAACCAAACACAAACTTTAAAAGGTTTGGTCATCTCTAGTTAAATTAATATGAAAAATTCAATATGAACAAATTAAAAAAAAGTTGAGTTGCTGATATCTGGGGGGATTTGATTAGAAACTGTGGCGAAATCCAGTTCTTGTTGAATTTAATCAGAGTCTGCATTTTGTGTGGAGAGGTATGTGCGCTTATCAGTGATGATTGATTGCCCCAGCGTAACTGAAAACACACTCTGACTTCACAATAGCAGCAAGGCAGGCCAGCACCTCCAAGGCGTATAAGGAAAGGTCAGCCCAAGAGCTCAGGATTGACACCCAATAGTAAAAAGGACTTGAATCATCAGGAATGACACAAGTATGGTCACTTAAGTATCTCTTGAGCATGTTGTTCAACTTCTATCTCCTTGGCATTGTTACAGACACAGCTAGCCCTTGCTGATGCGCTGATTTATTTAAAATGGCCCAGTCTGTGCACATTCCCCCCCCCCCCACCTCTGTTGTAGCAGGTTTGCATGTCTCTCCCCATAAATCCTTGTTGTTGAAAAGAGCCGATACCTCTGCTGACAGCGTTGTCAGAGTGTGATGTTTTCAGCAACTGATGTACAATGGTATTACACATACTAGACTGGTTTTTGGAGAGTTTCTATACCAATGATTCAAATGCACGATTTTGGCTGCTTTTCATAAAGATGCTTTTATTATTTCATCAAGGAGATTAAAATTGCAGGTACAAAAGTGCTCAAATTATATTTGAGCACTTTTGTACCTGCAATTTTAATCTCCTTGATGAAATAATAAAAGCATCTTTATGAAAAGCAGCCAAAATCGTGCATTTGAATCATTGGTATAGAAACTCTCCAAAAACCAATCTAGTATGTGTAATATAATATGTGGGAGAGTCCTAACACTTTGTAAATACTATTCATGTCTGTGGCTGTGGTCACACATAGAAATCCATTTTTGGAAGTGATTTTCATCACCAATCCGTTTTTTTCTGGGTGCTTTTTGAGCCTCCTGCACTCCTGAACGTTTTTGGACTTTTCATTAAAAAAAGGCATGCGCGAACGCAAGTGCGCATTTGCATGCGTTCGCGCATGCGTTTCCCATAGGGCCCCATGTTAAAAAAACGCATGAAAACGCATGCGTTTTTTAAATGATGCCAAAAACGTTGCATGCAACGTTTTTGACTCAAAAACGGACAGGGCAATGTTTGGAGCTCCATAGAAAAACGGACAGGGTGTTTATTACATCCAATCCGTTTTTCTGTCAGTTTTTGGACTTAGAAAAAAAAAAAGAGAAAACTGAAGCCAAAAACGGACTGAGGGCTTATGTGGAACCCCAGCCTATCCTGGATATATAAAAGACTAGTAAAAAGGCCCGATGCAATTGCATCGGGAGCGCGGGGAAATGAATTGTGTATATACAGGCGGGTCAGTGGGTAGCAGAGTATACAGGCGGGTCTGTGGGTAGCAGAGTATACAGACGGCTGTGAGTGTAGCAGATTATACAGGCGGCTCTGTGGGTAGCAAAGTATAGAGGCAACTCTGTGGGTAGCAAAGTATACAGGCGGCTCTGTGGGTAGCAGAGTATACAGCCAGCTGCGTGGGTATCAGAGTCTATACAGGCGGCTCCGTGGGTAGCAGAGTATATACAGGCAGCTCTGTGGGTAGCACAGTATACAGCCGGCTGCGTGGGTAGCAGAGTATATACAGGTGTCTCTGTGGGTCGCAGAGTATACAGGCAGCTGCGTTGGTAGCAGAGTATATACAGGTAGCTCTGTGGGTAGCAGGGTATACAGTCAGCTGCGTGGGTAACAGAGTATACAGGCAGCTGAGTGGGTAGCAGAGTATAAACAGGTAACTCTGTGGGTAGCAGAGTAAACAGTTAGCTGCGTGGGTAGCAGAGTATATACAGGCATCTCTGTGAGTAGTAGAGTATACAGGCGGCTGCGTGGGTAGCAGAGTATATACAGGTGTCTCTGTGGGTCACAGAGTATACAGGCAGCTGCATGGGTAGCAGAGTATATACAGGTAGTTCTGTGGGTAGCAGCTTTGTGGGCGTGATGGCGACCTTAATGGGCATCAAGGTGGGTGGAGAGGTGATGTGACGTAATGGCTGTCACCACCGACTTCTTCTATGAGAGCTGCGTACTTCTAGAGTGGAGGAAATAGGGGCGTGTCCTTGCTGTGAGGTAAATTTCGTGAAAGCGCATGCGCAGTGACGGAAGGTTAGTGCGGTCGTGCAGTGTGAATGGCGTTGCAACTGTGCCTGGTGTGACTGGGGGTCCGCGGTGGCGCTCGCGGGTCTGAGTCTGTGAATAGCGGCTCGCGAAGGCGCTGTGCCCCATCGCTGGCGACAGTGCCACGGTGCATGGCGGAATAGCGGTACAACATTGGTGATTATATATATAGATACCTACAGCAGTACCGGTGTGCAGCGGTGTGAGTGTGCAGCTATGGCGAAATCCAGGAGGGGGCCGGGGGACAGCGGGCAGGAGGGGGCCAGGGAAGAGCGGCCGGGTGCGGGCAGGAGGAGGCTGGTGAAGAGCGGCCAGGTGCGGGCAGGAGGGGGGCCCCTCCTGGCCGCACCCAAGCGCTGTTCCCTGGCCCTCTCCTGCCTGCAGCAGAGTGCTTAGCAGAGTATGCGGGGCTCATGGGTTAGCAGAGTATATGGGGGCTCAGTGGTTAGCAGACTTTACGGCGTCTCATTGGTTAGCAGAGTATACGGGGGCTCAGTGGTTAGCAGAGTATACGCTGGCTGAGTAGTTAGCACTGTATACGGAGCCTCAGTGGTTAGCACTGTATAGTGGGTCAGTGGTTGGCACTGTATATTGTGGCTCAATAATGAGAACAGTAATGTGGCTGAATGGTTAGCACTGTATATGGTGAGTCAGTGATTAGCACTGTATGGTGGCTCAATGGTTGGCACTGTATATGGTGGCTCAGTGGTTAGCACAGTATGGTGGCTCAGTGGTTGGCACTGTATATGGTGGCTCAGTGGTTAGCACTGTATATGGTGGCTCAGTGGTTAGCACTGTATATGGTGGCGCAGTGGTTAGCACTGTACACGGTGGACTCAGTGATTAGCGCAGTGTGGTGGCAGAGTGGTTAGCACTTTATGGTGGCTCAGTGGTTGGCAATGTATATGGTGGCTCAGTGGTTAGCACAGTATGGTGGCTCAGTGGTTAGCAGTGTATATGGTGGCTCAGTGGTTAGCACAGTATGAGGGCTCAGTGGTTGGCAATGTATACGATGGCTTAGTGGTTAGCACTGTATATGGTGGCTGAGTGGTTAGCACAGGATGGTGGCTCAGTGGTTAGCACAGTATGGTGGCTCAGTGGTTAGCAGTGTATTTGGTGGCTCAGTGGTTTGCATAGTGTGATGGCTCAGTGGTTTGCACAGTGCAATGACTCAGTCGTTTGCAGAGTGTGGTGGCTCAGTGGTTAGCACTGTGCGGTGGCTCAGTGGTTAGCGCAGCATGGAGGCAGAGTGGTCAGCGCAAGATGGAGGCAGAGTGGTCAGTGCAAGATGGAGGCAGAGTGGTCAGCGCAAGATGGAGGCAGAGTGGTCAGTGCAAGATGGGGGCAGAGTGGTAAGCGCAAGATGGGAGCAGAGTGGTCAGCGCAGGATGGGGGCAGAGTGGTCAGCACAGGATGGCAGCTCGGTGGTCAGTACAGGATGGAATGTTCAGCACAGGATGGAGGCTCCGTGGTCAGCAGAGGATGGAGGCTCAGTGGTCAGCACAGGATGGAGGCTCGGTGGTCAGCGCAGGATGGAGTGGTCAGCAGACGATGGAGGCTGAGTGGTCAGCTCAGGATGGAGGGCTCATTAGTCAGCGCAGGATGGAGGCTCGGTGGTGAGGGCAGGATGGAGGCTAGTTGGTCAGCGCAGGATGGAGGCTCGGTGGTCAGCGCAGGATGGAGTGGTCAGCAGACGATGAAGGCAGAGTGGTCAGCGCAGGATGGAGGGCTCAGTGGTCAAGCGCAGGATGGAGGGTCAGTGGTCAGCGCAGGATGGAGGCTCAGTGGTCATCAGACGATGGAGGCTCAGTGGTCAGCGCAGGATGGAGGCTCAGTGGTCAGTGCAGGATGGAGGCTCAGTGGTCATCAGACAAAGGAGGCTCCGTGGTCAGCACAGGATGGAGTGGTCCGCAGACGATGGAGGCTGAGTGGTCAGCGCAGGTTGGAGGGCTCAGTGGTCAAGCGCAGGATGGAGGCTCAGTGGTCAGCACAGGATGGAGGCTCAGTGGTCAGCACAGGATGGAGGCTCAGTGGTCAGCGCAGGATGGAGACTCAGTGGTTAGCGCAGGATGGAGGCTCAGTGGTCATCAGACGATGGAGGCTCAGTGGTCAGCGCAGGATGGAGGCTCAGTGGTCATCAGACGATGGAGGCTCAGTGGTCAGTGCAGGATGGAGGGCTCAGTGATCAAGCGCAGGATGGAGGCTTAGTGGTCAGCGCAGGATGGAGGGCCAGTGGTCAGGGCAGGATGGAGGGGCAGTGGGTGGTGAGCGCAGTATGGAGGGGCAGTGGTCAACGCAGGATCGAGGTTCGGTGGTCAGTGCAGGATGGAGGGCCATTGGTCAGGGCAGGATGGAGGGGCAGTGGTCAGCGCAGGATGCAGGGCTCAGTGATCAAGCACAGGATGGAGGCTCAGTGGTCAGCGCAGGATGGAGGCTCAGTGGTCATCAGACGATGGAGGCTCAGTGGTCAGCGCAGGATGGAGGCTCAGTGGTCTGCGCAGGATGGAGGCTCAGTGGTCATCAGACAATGGAGGCTCAGTGGTCAGCGCAGGATGGAGGGCTCAGTGATCAAGCGCAGGATGGAGGCTTAGTGGTCAGCGCAGGATGGAGGGGCAGTGGGTGGTGAGCGCAGTATGGAGGGGCAGTGGTCAACGCAGGATCGAGGCTCGGTGGTCAGTGCAGGATGGAGGGCCAGTGGTCAGGGCAGGATGGAGGGGCAGTGGGTGGTGAGCGCAGTATGGAGGGGCAGTGGTCAGGGCAGGATGGATCCCCCCTGCCATCCTGTCTGAGGCGCAGCCGGTGTAGAAAAGCCAGGAAGTAATGAGCGGTCATGTGATGGGCGGGCTGAAGAGCCTGTCACATGACCGCGGATAACCGGGGAGCGGAGGGTGTAGACGGGGACGGGGATGGGTAATGGAGGGGATGGGTAATGGAGGGTTTGTGGGGGGCGTAATGGAGCGGTGGGGGGCGCAATGGAGCGGTGGGGGCCGCAATGGAGCTGTGGGGAGCGGGGAGATTGCGATGGAGCAGCGGGTAGCGGTGGGATAGTCCCTGGCTGTGGCGACATGTAATATCCAAGATGGCGCCGAAATCTCGCGAGATTTTGGACGTCATCTTGGAAATTACATGTCGCCGCAAGGAGAGCGGTACTGCAGCTTCATGGCGTCACCGAGGCCCCCCTCGGTAAAAGAGCAGCGAGGGGCAACAGAGACCTCGCGGAGCCCGCGAGGCGGCTCGCGATGACGCAATGCGTCATCGCTCGCGGCGGGGCGGACGGGTGGGCAGCGGAGAAGGAGTCTGGGATTCAGCTACAGTGCCCGAATTCCAAACTCCCGATTCTATAAGTAGATGTACAATGGTACCTCTTGAAGAATTCCATTGTGCAAGCCTTTGGTACTCCAAAAAGAAAGAAGAAAACTTTCACCTTGGACCGCCTGTCAAAAAGGTGGCTAACAAGTGTAGGTTGTTGCTGAAAATGTGTATCATGTGAGGGTCTAAAACAGACACTTAGGCTGTGGTCACAGTTGACATGCGTTTTTTTAGTGCCTTTTAAAAACGTATGCTTTTTTACATGCGTTTTTCATGTCATCATGAGTTTTTTAAGGTGTCTGATGGCTCCCTGCGTTTTTGGCTGCGTTTTGAAATCTGCACCCAAAAATAGTGCATGTACTATTTTTTGGTGCATTTTGAAAAACGCATGCGTTTTTGAAGAAAACGCATGCGTTTTTATAACATGGGCCCCTATGGAAAACACATGCAAAAACGCATGTACAATTAGTACCTTTTAGTGCCATTCAAAAACGCATGCATTTCCCATAGGAGCCCATGTTAAAAAAACGCATGCGTTTTCTTAACATGGGCTCCTATGGGAAGCGCATGCGTTTTTGAATGGTACTAATTGTACATGCGTTTTTGCATGCGTTTCCCATAAGGCCCCATATTAAAAAACGCATGCGTTTTTGGAAAAGCACCAAAAACGCATGGGACTGTCACACATGCTTTTTTGCTATTAGGGCATGCGTTTTTTAACATGGGGGCCTATGGGTGCGTTTTTTACATGCGTTTTTGAAAACGCAGGTCTCCAAAAACGCATGTGAAAAATGCTACTGTGACCCCAGCCTTACACATGAAAATTGCCATTTTTGCCAAGTTTCAAACAGGCAAAGGTTCTGTGTCACCAACAGGAGGAACAATACCCATCCTCTCTCACACTACCTCATATCCTTCTCTCTAGACCATCCAAGCTGGAGTTGAGAGTCCGCTCTGTTGCAATGGGAGTCCCCTTGGTAGCACAAAAAAAAAGTCCTCTCCCTCCTCATCCTCCTCATCTTCCTCATCAACACCCAATGTTGCTCAGAATTTGGCTGAGTTGGGTAGTATCACCCATTGGGAAATCTTTATCCATAGCCACATGCTGGTCATTCAAAGCTTCCTCTTTAAGATTATGCAGTGAGTGCTTCAACAGACAGAACAGCAGGATGGGTACGCTGATAATAGCCTGGCTGATCACTGCTCACAAGCTTGGTGCACTACTCAAAGGTCACAAATGTTAGCGATCCACAACCAATTGACAGTTGTTATGTGTGGTGGCTGTGTTTCAATGTAACGGGCATGAGCTGAAGCTCCTCAGGTCAAAGATCAACATACCAACTGGCACATTATAGCTGACCTTGTAAAGTGGTGGGCAGTAGGTAACTAAAAATGATGTATGATAGAGGGACCTACAAAATGTATAAGTCAGGGCTCCCACAATTGTAAAAGGCAATAACAGCATGTGTGAACAAATGCTAAAAGGGATATTTTTTTGTTTCTCTGGTTTATTTAGACTTATATACAAGTGATTGTGCAGGAAAAACTGTTTCCTAACGTTTTTGGCCTGTTAAATGCAATTTAGGTTAAATTTGGTAGTTGTTCTTGTGTATCTGTAACAGTAGCATGATACTTCGACAAAGTGAGTCCCGCAAACCATATGTGAGTCAGAAATGCCTGCAGGCATATTCTTCAGGCTCTTCCCTTTCTGTTTCACCACTTTCCAATCCATTTCAGCCTTTTCCTCAGACCCCCAGACATCTTTGTTGGGTCCAGCAAAAAATTACTCACATTTCCAATTGACTTGCATTGTACTCGCTATTCGGAATGAATACCCGATTATTACAAAGTACTCGTAATGTGTATTGCAATTACGAATATTACGGTACTCGCTCATTACTACTTCAAAGCCTTCCATAACCTGTCCCTTCCCTATATCTGCAATCTAATCTCCCATTATCTTTCCACATATAATCTTTAGTATTCCTGTGCCCTCCTCCTCTCCTCTACTTTTATTCGTTCCTCACCGAATTATCTCCAAGACACCTTGTGATTTTCCACCACGCTCGGATCCTTCAGACGAAACCTAAAAACCCATCTCTTCAGGAAAGCTTACAGCCTGCACTGCCACTGCCATCCCACTACCACAACCACCAAAGTGACCACCTCACTATCACCACCTTATGTTTTGTTGTTCCCTGAATTAAAACACACTTTTATTTTTAACTATCTCTTATGCATTTTGCACAAAACGCTTGTGAAGATACATACTAGCGAGATGAACAAGAAAAAACTTTATTGTAGTCAAAAATATACGCAATGTTGCATATAAAAAAATTGTATATCTGTTCTGCACATATATTGGAAATCAATTCTTGCTCATTTTCTATTTCTCTTCAAAGCTCCTCTTGATACCATTTCTCTTAGGCTAGGGTCAGACCTGCATTTGGCCCTAGCCTGACACATTCAGCAGAAACTTAGAAAATTTCTTCCTCAGCGCATAGTGTTACCAGCAGGTAACGCTATGCGCTGCCTGGCAATAGATCTCTATGGCAACCAAACGCTTACTGCAGCCTCCAGCTCCACAGAGATCTCCAGGATATGCGCTTTTGATGAGTGCACAGGAAACGTGGTCTGCAGTGTTTTTCTGTGCGCTCATCAAAAGCGAATATCCTGGAGATCTCTGTGGAGCTGGAGTCTGCTGTAAGCGTCCGGTTGCCATAGAGATCTATTGCCAGGCAGCGCATGGCGTTACGTGCTGGTAGCACTATGCGCTGCTCCTGTCAGAAACTAAGTTGTCCCTAGCCTTTGAGTGTTTTCACATATAAGGTTGGTGTGCGTTTTGCATTTTGCTTAATTAGCATTTCTAGGCATTTTTTGTAGCGGTAAAAACGCCTAGAAACGCAAATTAAGCAAAACGCACACCACCCTTAGATGTGAAACAGGCCTTACAGAAGGGCTTTGGATCTTCTCTGTGAAGTATCCAGTAGGAGTCCCAAATCATGATCACATTCCATCTACCATGGTACGATGTTCTCATAGGCCAACTTTTTTTAGCTCCAGTGATGAGTCCTATCCTGGCTGCCCCATTCATACAAATATTATAAATGGAAAAGAAAGGCGCACAGTGTATAGACCTGTACCTTTGAGACATCTGTGTGATTTTTTATGAAGAAGGGGTATGTTGGTTACCCTGAAATGTGTAGAATATAAAATCACATAATTAATAATTTTTTGGTCAAGAAGAATTTCTTCCTATACTAACAGGAGTGCGGTCATATTCCCAATTTCTATGGTTTTTATTGTTCCATTCATACAAATATCATGGGTACTTCATGTATCCTACTTGCTTCCCAAGGAGCATAAAGAAAACTTTAAAGGGAACCTGTCACCTCCATCTAGCCCTCTCTATTATCATTAGCTATCCCTGCACCTTCCTAGCTGTTCCCTAACCATCCCTCTCTGGGCTAAATGGGCCTTATAATGATTTAGAAAAATGAATTATAACTTACATATGATCTCCATCTAGGAGACTGGAAAGGCGGGCTCCGGGCACCATGATTCCCTCCTTGCAGTGTCCAAACACGCCCAGCTGCTTTCCCTCCTCCTTTTGGAATATCCCGCCCTCTCTGCCTATGTAATGCCCGGGCTAGACTGTCATATCCGGCCCGGTGCATCATGGGCTTCATCACGTGATCGGCCCGGCTTCAATATGCGCATTCGTGGAACCGAGCCAATCGTGATTAGGCCCAAAATGCACCGGGCCGATCACGTGATTAGGCCCATAATTAATAAAATCTAAATCTTTTTGAAATTCCCACCTCCTCTGCTGCTATAATTAGCCGGCTGGAACATCATATCCGGCCCGATGCATTGGGGAGGCTGTTCACTTATGCACAGTGCGCATATTGAAACCGAGCCATACAGATCAGATCAGTCAACTAACAAAGCAGCACTTGATGATTTTTTTGTACATTGCTTGTGTTTTCGATCACGAACTGATTCTCGAATGTTCGTGCCAAATTTGATATTGGCGAACATGTTCAGGGAAAGTTCGCTCATCTCTAATAATGAGGAACAAGTGTTCATGAAAAAAACATGCCAGGAGAGTTGAGAGGTCCTCTTTAAATACATAGGTTTAAATCTGCTGGTCATTCTTAGACTTTGAATTACCCGATTATTAAGGATAAAGGAAATTTTCCTTATCCACCAAAGCTTGTTAAAGTCATGTAATAGCCATGCTTGTTTGTGCCATTTGACTATAAATGACTAAATCTCTCATTTTGGCTAGACATAGTTTTACAGTGTTCCAATGAAAAAGGGTGTAGCTTTCATTTGGATGGAAATTGTGACCCTTTGGTAAGAAAATGTTACTACTGACATATTTCCAATTTCTGTTACTGTAGTTAGCTAAAATAAAAAAATGATGGCATTTTGAAAGATAAAAACATGAAAAAGTAATAGTGAAAAATGTGGAAAAGCTATTGGGCAAAAATGTTCATAAAAAGTCTCGAAACTTAAAAGACAAGAAAATGTATGTATAATATATATGTACATATATAATTTCATGCAGGTATGTGCTGTGCATGTGTGTGACTTACAGTTGACTTTTGCCTTATGTCAATTATGAAGATCTATGAAGGTTTGTACATTTTTGTTCACATAATAGCACTACTGTTTGTAAAGCACTAAACACATTCTTTCTAAAATAGTTTATTAACTTACAGTATAAATATACTTTATCTAACCATCTGACCCTTCAGCTTGCCTGAGATATCTTTTTTACAAACTTTAATTTAGATATATTTGCTGTTTTTGGCACAATTATGATCCAAATATGTAGCCTAAGGTATAGTAGTATTCAGTCTTGACAAGTCAAGTTCAATGAGGGTAAATGCTGCCCAACAGCCATTCTGTCACATACATGATTAGGCACTGCAGTATCTGGTAGCAACCACTAAACCATGTACGAAGCTGTGATGTTCCAGCTCCTTATCCTGTTTACATCCTGTTTACACCAGGTGGGCGTCAGGGCGAGGGGTTGACTAGTACCACAACTGATCTGCTTGTAGCATGGATAGGTCATCAAAATCATAGTAGTGGGCACCGGCTGTGAATTCTGTACTGTGACATAACTCTTTGAAACATCATCATTATCCTTTCAGGCTATAATTATTATCTCTGTACCATGACAGCATTATGGTTCTTATTTAACAGCTGTGACACACAAATATCAATATATCCCTGTTCTGTGGTATAACTGTGTGCAGTCATTCTATACATATGTTTATTATCGATAGTTAGTTCTGCACTAAAAAAAAATCAGGGCTGTTATGAAGTATCCATGTTCTCTGACACTACATGTATTCTTTCTATGTACTTTAACATCAGAATGGTTCAGTGGCAGACACAAACTGAAGAGAGGTCCTATGCAGGAATAATATATGAGCCCTTTGCAGTCCAATACCTCATCAGAATGCTATGTTGGTAGAAGTGCCTCCCTTGCCTCTTGCATAAATCCAAAGGACCAGGGTGTACAATGATCCGCACTGCTGAGTATAAGGAAGGACCACAATCTTGGTATATAAGAATGGCGCTTTATTTCTTCTATGCGTTTCGGGGCTGTCCCAGCCCCATCCTCAGGAATACCACCACAAACATTGTTTATGGTGGTATTCCTGAGGAAGGGGCTGGGACAGCCCCGAAACGCATAGAAGAAATAAAGCGCCATTCTTATATACCAAGATTGTGGTCCTTCCTTATACTCAGCAGTGCGGATCATTGTACACCCTGGTCCTTTGGATTTATATGTTATTCCTGATAGAACGTTGGATCCTGCAGCAGATGTTTTGAGTGATTAAACCGGCCGTTGGACACACAACCTCATAAGGTGAGCTGTACCTCATTTTTGAACTATCTCATGTCTAAGAGATAAGACCCTATTGTGCCCTTGTCTACCCTTTAACCCATTACTTGCCAAATTAGCAATTTTCCTTTTCGAAAATTGGTGTATGAAAGCTCTCTGGGTGGAAGAATATTCAATTAAACATGACAATGACATGATTTCCTGTTTTGAAAACATTCATTTTTCAAACACAACACAAAAAATTGGACCTAATTATAAAATCTTAGTTGCTAGACGCAAAAGATTAAGCGTCCCAAAAAAAGGACATGGTAGATAATGGGTTAATAGGTTTCCCTTGCCTCTTGGGTTACTGTGAGGGTTATGATAGTCGGCCCTTGGTGTGCAACATGCTTGCACTCTGAAAACATTTTGACTCTTATTCCTTATTTTCTCTGCATTTTACCATTATTGTGTTTATTACACTTAGGGTGGAAACACACAACCATATGAACAATCCGACCGTTTGTCGTCAAGGAGAGTAGGACAAGTGATATCTGCATTGTGTTCCATGTGGAATGCAAGTGCATTGTGATGGTGTTTTTTTTTTCTCGGCTAATATCCATGTGACATCCATGTGCTGTCCATATGCAATGCGTTTTTCTTTTACATTTTTAATCTGAAATCCTTTATTTTATTGGCCTGAATGCGTTTTCGAAAGCTTATAAAAGCATACTCAAAATGGGCCTCATTGCCAGCATATATCTCTGCTTTATCAATTCCCCCCTAAAGTGTGTTTAGGGTATTTTTTGAGTTTGCAAAATATTTTTGCACTTCTAAAAATATTATTATCACTGGCTTTTAACAAGACTGAACATGTTTTATTTCACTGTCTAAGAGCTATGGGAATCCATACCCAATAATAGTTAATCTGAGGAAGCAGCGTAGAATGTGGGTTAATCCCCTAGTAGGTCAATGCAGCACCAGAGGGACTGTGAGCCCTTGTAGACATGGTCCCCACCCCTCCTGTACCTATATGTCCTGATTGTTTAGAGTTATTGTAATTGTGCTTGTCCCCCTATCCCATGTAAAGCGCCATGGAACCTAATGGCGCTATATAAATAAATAATAATAATAATTTTCATAGGCTTTATTCTGAGCTATGCTGCCAGCTTGAGAAATGTCATGTCTATTGCCGTCGTTGACGGGACGGCTTGTTCATTTTTTGATCAAATAATGTCACCAAGTACTCTTTATTTTCATGCACTTTAGCTATTTATTTTTATTTATTCTAGGTTATTTGCAAATATTTTCCTTATTGTTGGGTTTGCTATTATAAGCCAATGTGAACATGCACCCACTTCATGAGTACATTTTATTTGCAGCCAAGGTTTTGTTTCAGTAAGTCTTGTTGCAGTTTATGCAATCTAAGATGTGGCCTCCCATTGAGCTGGACATTAATGTGCACAGCCTCCTACTGCTGGTGTTCTTTGTTGGGGCCAGGACCTACTTACCTCTTGCCATGAATGTCGCAGGACACATGGTAAGGTTCTTTAACACTGTTAGGTAGGGACCATCCCAATGGGGTCATCTTGTTGTTGGTGGGACGGCTTGCACATTTTTTGATCAAATAATGCAATCAAGTACCCTGTTTATTTTCATGCACTTTAGAAATGTACTTTTATTTAATCTAGGGTATTGCTCATTTTTCCTTATTGTTGTGTTTGCTATTATAAGGCCAATGTCAACATGCATCCACTACATGATTACATTTTATTTCCAGCCCTGGTTTTGTTTCACTATGGCCGCATGAGCCTCAAGGCGTTTCACCTATTGTTGGAGTTGCTAAGACCCAGACTAACCTTCAAGGATACGAACATGTGTAGGTGTATTTTTGCGGAAGAGCAACTGATGTTGACATTGAGATTTGTTTTTATCTTGGGGTTGATTGATGATGTTTCAATGTCTGCATGGTGTTTTGTTTATGTTCACCAGTGCAGACCTAGCTGGGAGGTACGGGCTGCCCTTCCATCCTCCCAAACAGCTGCCTATTTTTGCCCTTTTTTTCTTTAATATTTGTATGACTATCTTTTTTTTTTTTTTTTTTTAACTGGTGTGGGGCTTTGCCATATTTTTGAATTCCAGCCAAACTAGGCAGTTGTGGCCTGGAATTCTCAACAGGGGTGAACCAAGCATACTGGGCCCCCCTGTGCTGAGACCAAAAAATTGGTGCATAATATATAGCACCATTTTCTGGAGCTTAACCTGGCTCTTCCATCTGTCCTATGAATGTGGCAGTCTTGGTATAAGAGGGGTTAATGTCAACTTAATTTTGGCAGCTGGCACTAAACCTGAGGTTCCTAATGTTGGGCCAATATTAGACCCGGCCATTAGGAACCTCTTTGTAAATATTAAAAAAGAAAACAGTACACCGTGAAATTATTTTATTTGAATAAAGATAACATAGGCAAAGAGTTTATTTTCAAAAACCACAACACATACCTCATTAGCCATCTTAATTAACCACATAACAACCCTCCACGTGAAATCCTCTATGATATTCATCCCTTACGGAATCCGAATCACAGTGTCGGCTGTGTTGATGTCACAATACAATTTTTTAATTTTTTGATTATAGGGTTCCTCCAATATAGCTGTTTGGTTGACTGTTTTACTATAGGCCAGTGACATAGAAAATTAAAATCAGTTCACATCTGACAAAGTAATTGTGCGCAAAGTAGAAAAATTAGTTTGTGTGCATGGATGCTTTTTCTTCAACATTGAGCCCTACCTTCATTTCTGTTAACTAAAACATAACTTAATCCACCATAACACTGAATTCATGTAATTTTATTTGTGTTTCTTCTACTTTTCTTTATTCTGCTTATTTAGTCTGGACAGAATTAACTCCTGTTTTTTAACCTTAGAAACTTATCTAAGGCGTGTTTCACATATAAGGTTGGTGTGCGTTTTGCTTAATTAGCTTTTCTAGGAGCTTTTACCGCTACAAAACACATCAAAATGCTAGCGTTTTTGGCCCCATTGATTTTAATGGAAACGCATGTAAAAATGCATGTGCGATTTCAAAAACACAAAACGAATGCGTTTTTCCAAACGTCGCACAAAACATTGGGAAATGGGTCTGGCGCGGTGTTTTCAAAAATGCATTCGTTTTGCGTTTTTGAAAGCGCACATGCGTTTTTACATGCGTTTCCATTAAAATCAATGGGGCCAAAAACGCTAGCGTTTTTATGCATTTTTAGCGGTAAAAAACGCCTAGAAACGCAAATTAAGCAAAACCCACACCAACCTTAGATGTGAAAACACCCTAAAATATGGGTAAATGGTAAATGCAATGATTTTATAGGCTATTATAGCTACAAAATAATGTCTATCTTCATGGAAAGCGGTGACTAAATTATGGGGAGAGTGTTTTTCATAATTTCGTGTAACAGATTAGTAAAATGTAATAGACCTGGTAACGGGAGCACTATCCGTTCACTGCTATCCACCTCCACACAATGTCCACAGCCATTAGATTGACCACAGACTACAGTATGATCTTGAGGATAACAGCCACTTTAATTCAGCAGAATGGGGAATTATAATATGGAGTAACTTCTTTACAGTTCACGTGGATAATCCATGACAGATACAGTTCAGGTAGAATCTGACACGAAATTGAGGTTTTGGCAATTTAAGAACCTGTATTATTTAAGGCTGGTTTAACACTAGCATTTGTGTCTGCATGCAGAGGGCTTGCTGATGCAAACACGCAGTGCAAACGCTGCCATACTGATGTGAACGCAGCGGAGAATCTCCACATGCGTTGACATCAGTATGGTGCCCGGCCAGCCTATCGGCGCTCTCGGTGGTGGCTGGGAGGCGGAGATCTCCTCCTCCCGGCCGCCGCTGATCTCCCGACAGTGTTGGCGCTGGAGATTTGAAGAAATAGCTGATCTGACAGCTGTTTAACTCTCCCGTGCTAACATCACTTATTTGGTGTCGGTGCGGGAGATTTAAACAGCTGTCAGATCAGCTGTTTCTTCAAATTTCCCTCGCCGACACCGCCAGGATCAGCGGCGGCCACCGGGAGAGATTTCAATATGATCCACAATATTCTCATGAAAGATGATGGGGGTGTAGGTGTGCCACGGTCCGCGCTGCTCCAGGGCTTAAATAACTCACCAAAGAGACAGTCAGATTTCCATCCTTTATTCTCCTCCTCCTACGCGTTTCGGCGCCTAGCCTGGCACCTTCATCAGGGATATTCAGGGATGAAGGTGCAAGGCTAGGCGCCGAAACGCGTAGGAGGAGGAGAATAAAGGATGGAAATCTGACTGTCTCTTTGGTGAGTTTTTTAAGCCCTGGAGCAGCGCGGACCGTGGCACACCTACACTCCCATCATCTTTCTGGATTAAACCGCTGTTCAGTGGTCGGTGGAGGTCCTGCAGCAGCTTGGAATAATATTTCCAAAACGCCTTCAAACCAGTTGTGGGGATCACAACTGCACCAGGTGAGTGGCTTCTAGGCATCACCCCATTACCATCAGTGTCACTAGTGATAGGGCACTATTGCGCCTCTTGTCCCCCACCCTTTTATATTTTTACAATATTCTTATGCGCAGTCATGCAGAGGACACTGCAAATCCATTGACTTCCATGCATTGATTGTGCACTTGCGGACGCTTTCTGATAAAAAAACCAAATCGGTACCGCCATGGGCGCGAAAATGGCATGTTCGTATGCTAATACGGTCATGACGGTACCTGAGGAATCTAAAATCTATATATCACACCACTTTAACAAGGTAAAAAGGTGGTGGAGGTATATAGATGATACGTTTGGAATTTGGGACGGAACAGTTAGTGAGTTGGAAGAGTTTCATGCATATCTCAATGAGATTGATGAGAGGATTAAATTCACTAAAGTGTAATCAGCCAGTGAAGTACAATTTCTAGATGTCTTGGTAAGATTAGAGAACCAAAAGATTAGTACTACCCTGTATGTCAAAAGTACAGATAGAAATAAACTCTTACATTATGACAGCCACCACCCATTTTCTTTGAAAAAAGCTATACCTTTAGGTCAATTTAAAAGAGTGGAAAGGATTGTGAGCGATAAAAATGAGTTGACTGGGAAAATAGAAGATCTCATTAATAAATTTAAACAAAGAGGATATCCACAAAAGATGCTAGAGCCAAATAAGAAAAAAATGGATGTTCAGGAGGTCAATCCTAGGAAAATCAAGTCTAAACGTATACCTTTAGTAATGAGATTTGTAGAGGAATCAGGGGATATAGCTAAAGTGATTTTGAGGCACTGGCATATTTTATCAAATTGTCTACCAGAGATTGAAGAATTCAGGAATAAACCTTTGTTATCCTATAAAAAGAGTAAAACTTTGAAAGATATATTGGTAAAATCTGATTTTGGCTCCATTAAGGCATCTAAACAGATGACCCCTTACACATAACACAAGAGTGGGTTGTTACCATGTATTTCTTGTGTTAATTGTGTACATATGCTGAAGGGACAAGAGTGTAGTCATCCGCAGACTGGAGAAGTATACAAAACACGTCATTTTTTAACATGTACAACAGATTACATAATATATCAAACTGCTCCAGGTCCCTGATATTTGAAGGGTGCCTTCTCCAAACAGCCATTTTTAGATCTCTTCACAGGTGTTCTATCGGATTCAGGTCTGGACTCATTGCTGGCCACCTTAGAAGTCTCCAGTGCTTTCTCTCAAACCATTTTCTAGTGCTTTTTGAAGTGTTTTTTGGGTCATTGTCCTGCTGAAAGACCCATGACCTCTGAGGGAGACCCAGCTTTCTCACACTGGGCCCTACATTATGCTGCAAAATTTGTTGGTAGTCTTCAGACTTCATAATGCCATGCACACGGTCAAGCAGTCCAGTGCCAGAGGCAGCAAAGCAACCCCAAAACATCAGGGAACCTCCGCCATGTTTGACTGTAGGGACCGTGTTCTTTTCTTTGAATGCCTCTTTTTTTCTCCTGTAAACTCTATGTTGATGCCTTTACCCGGGGTAAGAAGTGGAGTCTTCTGGGTATCCTACCATACGGTCCCTTTTCATTTAGACACTGACGGATAGTACGGGTTGACACTGTTGTACCCTCGGACTGCAGGGCAGCTTGAACTTGTTTGGATGTTAGTCGAGGTTCTTTATCCACCATCCACACAATCTTGCGTTGAAATCTCTCGTCAATTTTTCTTTTCCGTCCACATCTAGGGAGGTTAGCCACAGTGCCATGGGCTTTAAACTTCGTGATGACACTGCGCACGGTAGACACAGGAACATTCAGGTCTTTGGAGATGGACTTGTAGCCTTGAGATTGCTCATGCTTCCTCACAATTTGGTTTCTCAAGTCCTCAGACAGTTCTTTGGTCTTCTTTTATGTTTGGTGTGGAATTAGATCCAATTTGGCTTTAGGACAATTCTTTTCGTGTTTTTTCATTGAAGACAAATTAAATGAAGGTAATAATACCAAAGAATTTGTGATTGCAATCATTTTCAGGAAGAAACTGAGTATTATCTGACAGAATTTCAGGGGTGTCAATACTTTTGGCCACAACTGTAGATGGTTAAATGAAATTAAAAACACCAATTAAAAAAATAATAAAAACGTATTCTTTTTTTAAAAAAACAACTCAGATTGAAATTTTTTTTTATACTTATCTTTGTAAAGTTAGGGGCATGGTGTATATATATTGGCCAATAGATTTATGGCCATCAACTGCGGCAAGGTGACCTTAATATGTTGGGACCCTATCTACACTGTGCCTCTTCTGGGCTATATAAATAAAATTACCATTCACAATCTTTGTTTTATCATGTTTTCTTTTTTGTTGGATACAAAACGGAATTCTCCAGATTGAATGTTGTGTGTTGTGTTTTTTAGAGCATTTGCAGATGTACAGCCCTGAATACATAGATTCCTATTCATTCATACATTTTCATTTCCACTTTATTGCATATTTTTACAGAATCAGAACGCAGGATTCCTTGGAGTATAGGGAATAAAGTGCACTATGCCCTTCTTTTAGAGAGATTCCATATGTAAAAATATGCAACATAAAATTGTACATTGTTGAAGCAGATTTTCCTTACTTTGGGTAATACTGATAGAGTAAGACCACCGTAGTATGTCCAAAAACAATTCAGGTCTCAATTTCCAGTGGACCTAGAAGTAAAAACCTCTTAGTTCCCAGGTGTGCACTATATCAGCCAAGCCAGTGAATATATTACTAAATCATGCAGCCTACTGTCAGTATTTCTGCAGTCCCAATGTGAAAATATGTGCTTCAGCTTGAACTGTAACTAATTCATCATAATTGAATGCATTTCCAGCACACAATAAAAAAATGGCATGATGGAAAACTGGATAGTTTTTCTCTAAAGGAAAATGTACCAACAGAAATATTGTATTTCAAAAGTATGAATGTGCATGAATGTAAAATAAATTATTTTATTAGCATTTCACATTTTATTGCATGATAAAGGTCATATATTAACTTTCTTATATTTATAATTATAGAAATTAAAATTCAGAATTAATTTTATATATACACGCATACACACATAACTGTGCAAATATATGCATGTGGTTTCATATACATATATATGTATATATATATATATATATATATATATATATATATATATATATATATATATAGTTATATGTACAGCTATACAATTCTGTCGATATATCTGGAATTATCAATACTTCCAATATATCTATATAACACAAGAGCACTGAAGGTGTCCTGTTGTGTTTAGCAGGGGCGTAACTACCACAGGTGCAGGGGTTGCAATCGCACCCGGGCCCTGTAGCCTAGGGGGGCCCCAAAAGTCCCTTTGGCCTATAGAAAAAGACTAATACTATTAAAGATTTGCAATAATTGGGGGCCCCGTTGGAGCTTTCGCATCGGGGCCTCTGGGCTTGAAGTTACGCCACTGGTGTTTAGCATCAGAGCACCATATCCTTCAGGTCTTGTAAGTTGTGTGGTGGATTTATGTTTTTTACAACATCTCCCAGGTGATCTATCAGACTCAGATCTAAGGAATTAATCGGTCAAATCAATACCTTGAATTTTGTGTCATGTTCCTCCAAGCACTTTTGAACATTTTTTTCATCACAGCAAGGATCCATGTCTTCCTTAAAATGCATGTCCCTTAGGGAATACAATTACCATGAGAGGCTGTGTTTATGTATATACAGTAGGTGCATATACAGGTGCATCTCAATGAATTAGAATATCATCAAAAAGTTAATTTATTTTGGTAATTCAATGCATAAAGTGAAAGCATACATTATATAGAGTCATTACAAACAGAGTGATCTATCTTTTTTATTATTATTATTATTTATTATTATTATTATTATAGCGCCATTAATTCCGTGGCACTTTACATATGGAAAGGGTATACATAGACAAATGCAATGTACATGGACAATACAGGGTATACAGGTATAGAAGGAGAGAGAGGACACTGTCCTCGAGGGCTCACAATCTAGGAGGGGACGGGAGACGATACATTAGGAGAGGGTAGAGCTGGTCGTGCTGTCGTGTGGTGGACCGAGGCTCACAGTAGGTTGTAGGCTTGTCTGAAGAGGTGAGTCTTCAGGTTTCTTTTAAAGGTAACCAGAGTAGTTGAGAGTCTGATATGTTGGGCAGAGAGTTCCAGAGTAGAGCGGATGCACAGAAAAAGTGTTGTATGCAGTTGTGGGAAGAAGAGAAAAGGGGGGAGCAGAGGAGGAGATCTTGAGAGGATCACAGGTTGCGTGAGGGTAGATATCGGGAGACCATGTCACAGATGTATGGAGGAGACAGATGGTGAACGGCTTTGTAGGTCATAGTTAGGGTTTTAAATCGGGGCCTCTGACAAAATGCGGAGCCTGTGAAGGGCTTGGCAGAGAGGAGAGATTGGGGAATAGCAGGGAGACAGGTGGATTAGTCAGGCAGCAGAGTTTATGATAGATTGGAGTGGTGCAAGAGTGCTAGAGGGGAGGCCAATGAGGAAGAGGTTACAATAATCGAGCTCAAGTGTTTATTCATGTTAATGAATGATTATGGCTTAAGGTACCTTTACACGCCGCCACTGTAGCTAGCAACAGGTATCCACTGCACGTGCATGCGCATGTTTTTAACGGTGGATACCGATCGCCGATGCCGCATATACACACCGCCACTGCGTGCTCTACTGAAGGTATCTTTGTTCCCGGAAGTGCCGACCGGTGCCGCGGCTAACTTCCTGTGGAATACCTTCGCTACTTCACACGCCGCTACCACAAAGGAATATGGGCATACATATTTCGCGCCGTAAGTACATAGGCGTGACAGAGTTGTGTATTCCGTGAGGCACAAGCGTTGATTGGACAACGCAATAGCCTCATGATTGGCCAGCCTGCGCAGGAAGGCTGGCTAATACATGACGCCATTGCAATTGTGGACTGTGAATGGATAGCTCATTAAATATGGCGCCCTGTGAAGGGACAGCCAATGGTTACACAGTAGCCCCCACCAATGATCGCTGATGAGGCGTGGTATCCATGACGCCGTGGCACGCCCCTGGGAGTTCACTTGGCGACGCAACATCCATGCCTGTAACCCGTTTAGACGCCACTACCATGGCAATTGTGCCTTTCTGTTGCCTTCAGTTTTTGAGCACGGCTCAGCAACAGGTATCTGAGTCAACTACAAGACACCGGGTGGAACTGCCCTATTTACACGCCGCTATTTCGTAGCAATTTCATAGCAACAGGCACAATTATCCCAAGTGCCCGGCAGTTGATACCTTCCTGTGGTGGCGTGTAAAGGGGCCCTTACAGTCAATGAAAACCCAAAGGTCATTATCTTAGAAAATTAAAGTAGGGAGGATGAAGGGTCTAAGAGATAAAATATTACCTAAATATGTATCAAAGGCTTCACCTTGTGTGGTTGTGACAGTCAGAACCACTATAAAAGCATATCATGGCTGCTGCAGTCCACAGCATGGTGTAAATAAAGTAGGGAAGATGAAGGGTTAAAAACTGTGCTGCCATATTCCACGACACATTAAAGGGTGAATATAATATTGATGTATTAGTCAATGTGTTTCAGGGCTCCCTGGCCCCTTCCTTAGGACAAATTAATATCATGTTGCCATATTTCAGGGCGTTTTAGAAACCCCTGAAACATGTTAACTAATAAATCAATATTATATTCACGCTTTGATGTCTCGTGGAATACAGCAGCACGGTTTTTAACCCTTCATTCTCCCTGCTTTAACTTTCTGAGATAAGACTTTTGGGTTTTCATTGGCTGTAAGCTATAATCATCAACATTAATTGAAATAAACACTTGAACTAGATCACTCTGTTTGTAATAACTCTATATATGTGTGGAGCCCACTGGGACGGGGTACTCGGTACTGGACCAGGGTATCACGGGGGTTATCATGGCGGTGTTGGTCCAGACCGTGTCCCGATCCCACAAGTAAAGGGGTTATTTACAGGGATAGTTGTGATGCCACGCACGGGTTGTGGTCAATGGGGACCCCCGCTGCTGCTTGCTTCTGCCAGGAAGATTGATGATGCTGCAGCCGGATGGATGAGGCCGCCGTGGGTTGGGCTGCTCCTGACAGGGTAAATAACAGTTTAACATGCAAGGAAGCACACACTGGAAACTCTGGCAGGGTTCACCGGGTTTTACTTTGCGTTCTGGCAGTTTACAAATTGTTTCAGATTTTACATGTTCACTCAACACTTTCATCGTGCATTTAGCTCTATTGCAGCCAGGTTCCTGCCTTAGACCCTTCTCCTGCTTGATTCCTTTCAGGCCCTTCTAAACTTCTCTTCTCCTTGTGTGCTGTATGGTAGGTCACTCAGGTCCTTGTTGACTTAACCCTGTGTACGGGTATGTCTAAGTTCTGGAGCCCTATGTGCAACTGTACCTCCTGCACTTGTGGTAGGAGCTCTGACATGGAATCAGAGTTCCCCACCAGAATGTCTGTGATCCGGCTTGTAGCTGCGGTCACCTCAGAGCATGCAAGGAAGCAAACACTGGAGACTCTGGCAGGGTTCACCGGGTTTTACTTGAACTCTTCACAACTTCTCAGTACAGTTCACAGTTCAGTTAGTTCACAAAGTTGTTACAGCTTCTCACAATTAAACTCCACACTTTCAGTTAGCTCTACTGCAGCCAGGTTTCTGTCTTAATACCCTTCTTCTTCTTAATACCATTCAGGCCCTTCTTTACTTCTCCTTCCCTTATGTGTGATATGGTAGGTCGCTCGGGCTCTTGTGTAGCTTCTCCCTGTGTGTGGGTAAGTAAGCTCTGAGCCCTATATGCCACTGTACCTCCTACACTTGCGTTAGGAAATCAGACATGGAACCTGCATCTCCCCGCCGAATTGTCTGTGATCTGGCTTGTAGCTGCGGTCAAATCAGAGCCGGCTCTCTGGTCCCGGCCTAGCCTTCCAGTGCCCCTCTATTTCAAGGACCCACCAGGCTCTTTCTTACCCGTGTGACTATGGCGTACAAAGGGGATCCTCTCCTTCAGTCATTCTCTAGCACCGCTGCTGTTTTCCTCCACATCCAGATGCACTGGTCCGGTGTCAGTTCTACTCAGTCTTTACTGCTCGGTACCCTCTGGCCTACTACTTAACACTTCCTGGTGTTCCCCTTATGTACCCGGTCTGTCACCTTGCCTACGTCCCACCCACTGTGACTGGCCCTACCACCCCTTGCCCGTCTATAGTCCCAGTCTCCGGGTTGGGTCTTGTGTCTGTGTTTATGAAGGTGTTTGTGCAAAACTGTCTCCACCTTCCTGGCTGCAGTTCTTACCTGTGGCCACACTGGTCACAGGGGCGCCAGACTCCCTCGGAGTTAAACCGGCATGTCCTCACGCCGACCGGCATGGTTCCCCCTGAAAACAGTTTTATTAAATAATAACATCAAGCAGTACTTTTCTTCCAGTTACGGAGGCACAAATCTTAAACGTTACTAGAACTATAAATTAACTATATACATTTCTACACACAGGATTTTAAGCTTTACCACTGGCTATAAGTGCTGAGGCCTCCAGACCCTTGAGTCACCAACTTGTGGCCAAGGTGTTACTCTCCATACCGGCATCTTATACCACACTATCTTTAACCCTTTCAGGACACGGGTTACACAATTGTACTTCTCAGTCTCAAGAGTCCTGTGGTATAAATATACCGGGTCTCTAACTTGTTAAGCACACCTAGTTAAGTGCTAAAACTTCAAACATTTAAATATGAAAGTCAGTTTACTTTCCTAAAGGCATAACACTCTAAAAACTGTCAAAAGTGTTTCAAAAAGTGTTCAAAAACACACTCTGCAGTCTCAGTTCAAAGTTCTGGTTCAAAAACTGCAAAAGTCTAAATGCTCTGGTTGGTTATAAAACCAATAGAGAGCACACAAAGCACTCTAAACTATTTACAATGAATGTTCGTACCACTCACTGTCCATTTCCCATATAAAAGACAAACAGGGGAAAAAGGCTATTCACTCATTCAGGAATGGGATGGGGTCAATAAGGAAAACATCCCATTCACACTTACTGTTCTTGGCGAATTCTGGTTCTTCACTTTTTTGATAACCACGGTAGCACCTCTGGTATTCCTCGCGGGACCGGCACAATTGGCTGCAGCAAATAATTCAGTAGGTGGGTGTAAGCCGTCTGTGTCCCCGTCGTCACCATGATCTTCCCCTCTGGGCTAACAGTAGCTACTTCAGCAGGCGCAGTCTGCATCGGCGGTGTTTCCCAAATTAACCTTTGGATGATATTCTATCTAAAGGGGTACATTATAACAGAGTGGTGGGAAGAAAGGAAGTCATTAATACAGGGGCTCATACATCTCACCAACATACTGATGAATCCCTAGGTACACATTTTACATTGGGGCCCATAGAAGTCTAGTTACGCTACTGCTCGTAGAACATAACTAGCGTGCGCTCTTAGCCAGGAAATAAAAACTGGGCAATATGGAAAGGAGCTGGACCCTATAAAACATAAAATCTCTCATTTACAGGAGAATGACATCAGAGAGAAAATGCATGTCAATTGCAAACTTATTTATTTTCATGCTGTCTAACAAAAGATATTTAAAGAGGACCTGTCACCCCCCTGCTGCATGGCAATCTAAATTCAGCACTGAATGCAGCATGTCTGCTGCATTCAGGGAAGGAGTCCCCATGTGTCTGTGTGCTGTGTACCCCGCGATATAGGCTTCGAAAAACTTACAGTTATAGAAGCCATGGAGGCAGTCCCTGTGGCTGGAGTGAGCTCAATTGACTGGGGGCCATTCCCTCCCCCTCTGCCTGTCTGTGCCGCCTCCTACTGTGCTGTTTATGCTTTGCTCAGACAACAGGGCAGGAATCTGGAGCTGTCGTCAGGACAAATAATTGCATGCTGTGTGCAGCAGGATGAGAGACAGAGAGGAGGAGCGCAGAGCCAGCACAGCAGAAGCAGCACACAGAGAGAGAGGGGGAAGGAATGGGCACCTTCAATCGAGCTCACTCCAGTCACAGGGACTGCCTACATGGCTTCTAACTGTAAGTTTTTCTAAGCCTATATCTTGGGGTACACAGCCCACAGACACATGGGGGACCCCTTCCCTGAATGCAGCAGACATGATGCATTCAGTGCTGCATTTAGATTGCCATGCAGCAGGGGGAGGGGGGGGGTGACAGGTCCTCTTTAAGAACTTAAGAGTTCCCCTTTAATTATTGAGCTGTTCGGAAGATATTTCACTGTTTATATTTTTTATATTCTTTGTAAACCAAATTAAAAAACATCAATAAAACCCACCTTTCATTTATCTTTGATATATTTCCTTCCCCCACTTAGTACTCATGTATAATTATTTATGACATATGCTCTCCACATTAGAGCAATATGATTTAAACTTATACATTTTATTGGGTTTGCATCCAAAAACATAAAAGTATTATAAACCACCCGGGTCAAATGAGTTCTCACTGAAGTATTTTTCCAGGTCATACTTAGCAGTCCCAAGAGTCTACAGTATGTAAAATGTATCCTGTAGCTTGGAAGCACTGGCACTGTACTGGACTCCTGGCAATGTGTCCTGTTAGACAAGTACTGATTTCATAAAAGGGATGCTAGTAAAACCATTTATTTGGCTGGATGGTCAGAATTACTGCCAGTAGTAAAGCCCTCAAAAATTACCTGTATTCCATATGAGCTGTTAACACTGTTTTTGCAATATACAATGGCTATCAGTTTCTCATCTTCTCAAAATACTCTTTAAATATAAAGCCTAAAATATATTTCCTTACTAAGAGAATATGATAATATTGTCCAAAAGAGCATTAAGGTAACAACATTGATCTAAGGATAAAAAAGTCAACTTTTCTGCTGCATTGCTATTATCAGAGGGTATTTTTTTTAGTATTTTTGCAATGTGTCTGGTACAATAGGGTCTGTGTTATTAAAGATGGTGGCCACTGAACAACCCCTTATTAATGGTCTCAGAGAGCTGCATAAATTAAAAATATATGTACTTACCTCCCAGACCAATGTTACTCCATCTGCTTTCTACCAACAGTCACGTGACATGAACAATGTCAGTCGACACCTGCAGCCTTTACACTCCTATTCCTCTTGGATGTAATTGTAAAGTTAGCAACCCCTGTATCTAGCCAAAAAGTTTTCATCAAGATAAAATAATGAACTGTTCTGTCAGAAGAGAAGTTAGGGTTATAGAGATCAAAGGCTTGGGCACTTGATCACTGCCTGCACCAACATCTGTGAAAAGATAACTGAAGTAGGTTATCAGATGGAAAGCAGACATAAGGCCACGTTACACACACAGATATCTGTTCAGATATTGGTCTCTGGTTGCAGTGAAATTATGGACACATTGCTCCATTTTGTGGCCGTGTACAAATGTAACAATGTCTCCATGATTTCACTGCAACCAGAGATCTGTGACCAATATCTGAACAGATATCTGTGTGTGTAGCGTGGCCTATAGAGTGCCCACACAGAGTAATTAACAAGTAGCTGACAGTTGTTCAAAGGGCAATCTTTGAATGTATACATCCTATGACACATTTCATTCAGGCTTACTGGAAAAATGTGTCTTGGTAATTTCATAAACATTATTGCATTCTTAGCAGCCAATCTATTACATTATCTATTTATTCTATTGCTCATTGAGTATTCTGTTATCTTACGGTGAACAAGAAAAAAACACCAGCTCAGCTCCGATGACATAATCCTAATTACAGTTGTATCACCTACTTTTAAAAATGCTCACTGTGTAAGGTATACAGTTTGGTTGAACCGGTAGTAGAAATGGTGTAAATTGCTACACTGTCAGGGATCAGTCACAAAAACTAGAATAAAATATGATGGTGACTTATTATTACCCAAACCTTTTGACAAATCACAGCTGTCATTCACTCCTTTATTACCCCGATTGCCACCGCACCAGGGAAATTGTAAGCCCCAGGGTTTGGCACATCTACTGAATGCGGTAATTCTGGGGCAGCTGTGAGCTGCTATTTATAGCCTAGAGAGGGCCCTATATTCATGGGTCTTTCCAAATACCCAACCCCAGTTGTGTGCTTTATTTTGGCTGGGTATCAAAATTTGGGAGCACCCCATGCTGTTTTTTTTAATTTTTAAAGAATTTTAAAAATGTTATGGGGTCCCCTGTATTTTTATACCTCATCCAATATAAAGCACACAGATGGGGTCTGCAGGCCGCTGCTGTATGTTTTATCTGCACTAAAAATCAAAAATGCAGGGGACCCTACACCATCTTCTTTCCAATGACCATATTTTTACATCAGTGCATGTATGGCAACCAATCAAAGATGGAGACACAGAGGGCGTCTGAATGCAACCAATAACAGATGCGGTCACTGACGTTGGGCAGGGGGAAACAATGAATATACATAAGGCTCAATGAACGGACCTGGAAGCATGTGTGAGAGCAGTGCAGAAGCACAGTAAAGATTTAAACACCACTTTGCTTCCTTTTGCAGCTCCCTACCAAAACCCAAACAGTAACATGGACTTCTCTGAGTCTGTGTTCAGGACCTATGCATGGACACTTGATGTCTAGTACAGACCTTGAATTTTACAGTTCAGTTTCACCCATCATTAGAGATCAGGACAAGAGTTGGGCTTCACACATATGCCACAACAGATCTTATCCAGTGGGTTGCATGGGAAGAGGTAATGCATGTCTTTTGCAGTCCCAATGATCTGGAAAGAGCCAACCAATTGCACTACCAATTGCTATTTCTGCATGGTGCCCCCATTAGGAAAGGCATTTCAAGGAGGAAGTGAACTTTACATTATTCAAATATGCTATCTGCCATATGCCCAGTACCACAGACAGAAGAACCTCTAGTTTCAAAAGCAACAGAAACATTTTCAGCTGAGTCAAATGAGGAAGAAGAGGGCAATTGGTGTCATAATGCATTTTCTTTTCATGACACAGATTTTGTCTCAGCAACCACAACTGTACCACTTCCTATAGCACAAAGTAAACTGAATGATCTTGTGTGAAATTTGCATCTGCCCAAGAGTAAGGTGTGGCGCCCCACTGGTCAGGCATCACAGTTGGCGTACTACTTCCATAAACGAGTGTGTGGTTATCCCTGTCACTGTGGAATGTAGGATTTGTAGGAGGATCCCATCCTAGCACTCCCACACACCCACCTAGAATAGATGGTTTTGGGCCCGTACCCTAGGAGGGGGAGTTAGGGGAGGAGGGAGGACACACAGTGAGTTTCAGTCGGCACTGAGGAAAGACGGAGCACGGGGAGCCTCCGAGAGAGAGAAAGGAGACTCCCAAGGAGGGGGCCTGAAGAGAGAGAACAGTCAGCCCATACTGAAGGAGGGGATCCCCCGAGCATCAATACTCGGGGAACCCTAGTCCATACATCGAAGTGCCGATTCCGAAGAAGCGGCATAGGGAGTTCAGCCCCTGAGCCGTAACACCGAAGGTCTACCGGCCCCAACACCCTGTCAGAAAGGAAACCAGTCACACCAGGATAACTCACCGGGGTCGAGATCTAGTGCAGGAGAGAGGAGAGTGGGAAGCTGGGATACTCAGAAAGCACCCCAATCGGGTCTGGTACTAAGCAGGCTGTTGCCAGACAGGCAGTAGCAGCAGGACATGGGTTAGAAACAAGGAACTCATACCACGGGAGACTCCAAAGGATCCTGCAGCCCACTGTAACTACCCGGCCGGCTATCCCTATTTAACCATGGTTGTCTTCTGTGAACTGTACTACCATCAGCATTGTTCCAGTAAAGTACCCGGGTAGAGTGACAGAGTCTCCATGTGCTAATTTGCCGCTGCACTGCATTTCACTTATCACCATCATCAGCACCTCCATCACTACAGGTGTATCCCTGCCCCGGAGGGCCAGCTCTACCTGCAGGGAGCTGTACCATCTTGGCTGCTATACGATCGCCTTCAAGAGGTCTGAAGCGGCGCTGGTGATCATCACCAGAATCTGTGGGTGGCGCCACGATAAACTTAAAATCTTTTATTGCCACATCAACTATCCCTTTTTAGTTGACCACTAGGGCCACGGGTCTGGGCAGGCCACCAGTGACATCCCTACGACAGCAGAGGGTCCAGATAACCCCATACAGATAGCCCCATACCCTTGGCTAGTCATAAGGCTATAGCTGTGAAATATCCTAGTGGGTGATGATTGGATTTGTTTGTTCCAGAACCATAATAACGATCTTGTCCAATACTTCTTCATTTTGTGTGGTCTTGTGGCATGCAACAACATCAACAGTTTAATGGAAGCTCTCAACATTAGTAATAAATTAAAGGAATGTAGGCTTTTCACAGATTCATCCAAAACAAGCCTAAAAGCCATTTTGCTGCATAATGGCAATGTGCTACCTTCAATTTCAGTTGGTTATTCAGTCCACATGAATGAAACCTATGACAACATGAAACACCTGTTGAATTATGTTGAGTTACCTGAACTATGACCAACACTTGTAGCTCCTCTTAGGTGACTAAAAAGTGGTTACTCTCTAAGGCTAAGGTCGGATTAGCGCTCAGGGGGGTTCTGTTAAAAACATAGAATTTGGGAGCCTTGATGCAGTGTTACTGGCATAGTAACGCTGCCTCAGTGCTGCCAATTCATCCCTATGGTGCCAGAGCCCCAAGCGCAGCTGAAATGCTGGCACAGTGCTCTGAAGCTCTGATCTGGCTGTATGAGAGGCTAAGATGAGGTCTGGGGGAACAGCTATTCTCCTTGTGGAGAGCATTCTGCTTGCTGGCTGAAGAGACTTATAGCCGCAATGCTCCTATGGGAAATATGAAAAATGTCACTTCAGTGAGGAAGTAGATGATCTCTAATGTCACCTAATAAACGTAGCAATCCTAAAAGTCATAATTAACTCTTTAACACTTTAACAAGCCTTTTAATATGACTTGGGATTTGTGCCACATCAGCACCCCAAACTGCATACGCTGCATTTCGGGGTGATTGCCCCTCATCAGTGCAGTTTGGGGTTCTGATCTGGCACAAATTAAAGTTAAAGAGTCAATTATAACTTTATTGGTGGCACTAGAGTTCATCTACTTCCTCACTGAAGTGACAATTTGCATATATATATTATGCGAACTGATATATATAAAGATGCCTGGAAATTGTTTATATTTTGATAATGTCCCATTTCACTACTTAATATATGCTAAGGATTCGCTCTGTTTATTTAAAAGAATGTGGGCAGACATTCGCAGTAGTGTCCAGTTCAGGGCCGGCGTCAGCACCCGGCGTACCCGGGCAAGTGCCGGGGCCCGACTGCTTGGAGGGGGCCTACCGGGCCCCTGAGGCTAGGGTCACACTTGCATTGTGACCCTAGCCTGACGCAAGTATTGTCTGCTGCAGCGCAGAGCGTTTAACGCTATGCGCTGCCAGCAACTGAGCCCATAGAAAGCCGATGTTTACATTGACAACCAGTGGTTGTCAAGGTAAATGGCGGGTCTCTATGGGCTGCCGCTATGCGCTGCAACATACAATACTTGCATAAGGCTAGGGTCACAATGCAAGTGTGACCCTAGCCTCAGGGGCCCCTGAGCACTGCCCCCACAGCCAGGGCCATACCCAGGGGGCAGCTGGGGGGTCATTTTCAGGCTCCTGCTGCACCGGAGGTCTCCCTCCTCCCCCCTCCACGGGAGCCGACAGAGCTGCACTGTGCACACTCTGTGCTAGTGTGCTTACAGGACCTGTGATGATGTCAATGGATGGGGAGGAGTCAGGGGTCTCATGATCAGCTCCTCAGTGTATCCAGGACTGTGCTGGCCATAAATGATGCTCAAATAAGGTGAAGTTTGTGTGTGGTCAGGAGGCATTTACAGTGTGAATGTAGCAGAGGTGAGTGTGTACTACGTGTATGGCAATTAGGTGAAGGTTATGTGTGTGGTCAGGAGGGATTTACAGTGTGAATGTAGCAGAGGTGAGTGTGTACTAGGTGTATGGCAATTAGGTGAAGGTTATGTGTGGGGTCAGGAGGGATTTACAGTGTGAATGTAGCAGAGGCGAGTGTGTACTAGGTGCATGGAGCGGAGCCGTGTGTGTACGAGGTGTATGGAGCGGAGCCATGTGTGTACAAGGTGTACGGAGCGGAGCTGAGTTGGGTACTAGGTGGACGGAGCAGAGCCATGTGTGTATGAGGTGTACGGAGCAGAGCCATGTGTGTACGAGGTGTACGGAGCAGAGCCGAGTGTGTACGAGGTTTACGGAGCAGAGCCGTGTGTGTACAAGGTGTACGGAGCAGAGCCATGTGTGTACGAGGTGTACGGAGCAGAGCCGTGTGGGTACGAGGTGTACGGAGCAGAGCCGAGTGTGTACGAGGTGTACGGAGCAGAGCCATGTGTGTACGAGGTGTACGGAGCAGAGCCGAGTGTGTATGAGGTGTACGTAGCAGAGCCATGTGTGTACGAGGTGTACGGAGCAGAGCCGTGTGTGTACGAGGTGTACGGAGCAGAGCCGTGTGTGTACGAGGTGTACGGAGCAGAGCCGTGTGTGTACGAGGTGTACGGAGCAGAGCCGTGTGTGTACAAGGTGTACGGAGCGTAGCCCAGTGCGTACGAGGTGTACGGAGCAGAGCCGCGTGCGTCCGAGGTGTACGGAGCAGAGCCGCGTGTGTACGAAGTTTGTGTACCAGTGGTAGCCCCCCGCGGATTCCGTTCCTATAGTCTCAGCCGCCTTTGCCAGCAGCATTCTTCTCCAGAGTCTCTTCTGCCGCTGTCTGCATTCTGCAGCTCAGCATGGAGGGGCACGATGTCATCACTGTCCTGATATGTGCAGAGCGACCGGAGGAGACCAGAGCGGCAAGAAGAAAGGTGAGGAGAAAGAGAGATCCGAACAGCCAGACACTCCGCTTGGCTGCGGTGCCAGCATATGGCAGTGTGGCTCCATTGAGCTGCTTGCATTATTTGTGCGCTTGAGGATGCTTGTGTATATACCAAGCATCCTCAGACGCACAAAAATGCAACATTTTGCATTTGAAGGGTATTTTTAAAAAGCGCAAGGGAACGCAATCGCATTTTAGCCCACTCCTAACAACGTGTAATATACTCACTGTCAGAAACAGCTCTTGCTGGTTTCGGCAGTCACTGTTCCTGTAAGGCTGCCTTCACTTGGGAGTTTTTTTTAAAATGTGGCAGTTGCGGTAAAAAAAACCCTGCATCTGCCGCATTTTCCGCCTAGCGGCTGCACTTGCTACACGTTTGCGGCAAGCCCCATGCACATTGTCTATGGGGCTTGCGGTAAGTGTGCGGCAATATATATATATACATATATATATATATATATATATATATATATCTATTATATAAAACCCGAAGGCCACTTCCGCCCAAAATCCGCTTCCGCTTCCGTGATGGCCTCCCTCCTGTGTCAAACACCGGAACCGGAAGCACCAGACCCACAGAGCCCCAGCCACCGGCCCTGCACAGAGCCCCGTCTGCGCCCACCCACATCCGGCCCACAGCCCTGCTGCCCCATCACCCCCCTGCCTGTCACCATAGCCATCCTCCACTGCCCGCGCTCCCCGCCTGTCACAACACTTCCCCCCGCTGCCCCATCACCCCCCTGCCTGTCACCATAGCCATCCTCCACTGCCCGCGCTCCCCGCCTGTCACAACACTTCCCCCCGCTGCCCCATCACCCCCCTGCCTGTCACCATAGCCATCCTCCACTGCCCGCGCTCCCCGCCTGTCACAACACTTCCCCCCGCTGCCCCATCACCCCCCTGCCTGTCACCATAGCCGCCCTCCACTCTCCTGTCACCCCCCCACTCTCCGGTCACCCCCCCGCCTCTTACCACAGCTCCCTCCAGCCAGCCACGATCTCTATTCATGGGGCTTGAGGACCTCTGATGACGTCACGATGATGGGTGGAGTCACATATCACATGACCGTGACGTCATCAAAGGTCCTGTCCCGATCTCACCTACTCTGCCTATTCATCCCCCTGCGCTGCAAACTGACCCACGATCTCCTCACCCCCGCTCTGCCCACCCACCCCCACACTGACCACTGACCCTCACTCTGCCCCTGACCCCCACACTGACCCCCACTCTGACCACCCACCCCCACACTGACCACTGACCCCCACTCTGCCCCTGACGCCCACTCTGACCACCCACCCCCACACTGACCACTGACCCCCACTCTGCCCCTGACGCCCACTCTGACCACCCACCCCCACACTGACCACTGACCCCCACTCTGCCCCTGACCCCCACTCTGACCACCCACCCCCACACTGACCACTGACCCCCACTCTGCCCCTGACCCCCACTCTGACCACCCACCCCCACACTGACCACTGACCCCCACTCTGCCCCTGACCCCCACTCTGACCACTCACCCCCTCTCTGCCCCCCTCACCCCCACTCTGCCCCTGCTCTGCCCACTGACCCCCACTCTGACCACTGGCCCCCACTCTGCCCACTCACCCCCAAACTCTGCCCACTCACCCCCCTACTCTTCCCCCTGACCCCCTCTCTGCCCCCTCACCCCCACTCTGCCCACTGACCCCCACTCTGCCCCTGCTCTGCCCACTGACCCCCACTCTGACCACTGGCCCCCACTCTGCCCACTCACCCCCAAACTCTGCCCACTCACCCCCCTACTCTTCCCCCTGAACCCCTCTCTGCCCCTGACCCCCACTCTGACCACTCACCCCCCAACTCTGCCCCCTCACCCTCTCTCTGCCCCCTCACCCCCACTCTGCCCCTGCTCTGCCCACTGACCCCCACTCTGACCACTGGCCCCACTCTGCCCACTCACCCCCCTACTCTTCCCCCTGACCCCCCTCTCCCCCCTCACCCCCACTCTGCCCCCTCACCCCCACTCTGCCCACTGACCCCCACTCTGCCCCTGACCCTGCTCTGCCCACTGACCCCCACTCTGACCACTGACCCCCACTCTGACCACTGACCCCAACTCTGCCCACTCACCCCCAACTCTGCCCACTCACCCCCTCTGCCCCCCTCACCCCCTGCTCTGCCCACTGACCCCCACTCTGCCCCTGACCCTGCCCACTCACCCCCACTCTGCACACTGACCCCCACTCTGCCACTGCTCTGCCCACTGACCCCCACTCTGACCACTGGCCCCCACTCTGCCCACTCACCCCCAAACTCTGCCCACTCACCCCCCTACTCTTCCCCCTGAACCCCTCTCTGCCCCCCTCACCCCCACTCTGCACACTGACCCCCACTCTGCCCCTGCTCTGCCCACTGACCCCACCTCTGACCACTGGCCCCCACTCTGCCCACTCACCCCCAAACTCTGCCACCACCCCCCCTACTCTTCCCCCTGAACCCCTCTCTGCCCCCCTCACCCCCACTCTGCACACTGACCCCCACTCTGCCCCTGCTCTGCCCACTGACCCCCACTCTGACCACTGGCCCCCACTCTGCCCACTCACCCCCAAACTCTGCCCACTCACCCCCCTACTCTGCCCCCTGAACCCCTCTCTGCCCCCTCACCCCCACTCTGCACACTGACCCTCTCTCTGCCCCTGACCCTGCTCTGCCCACTCACCCCCACTCTGACCACTGACCCTCACTCTGCCCACTCACCCCCAAACTCTGCCCACTCACCCCCCTACTCTTCCCCCTGACCCCCTCTTTGCCCCCTCACCCCCACTCTGCACACTGACCCCCACTCTGCCCCTGACCCTGCTCTGCCCACCCACCCCCACTCTGACCATTGACCCCCACTCTGACCCTGCCCACTCACCCCCACTCTGACCACTGACCCCAACTCTGCCCACTCACCCCCCAACTCTGCCCACTCACCCCCAACTCTGCCCACTCACCCCCTCTGCCCCCCTCACCCCCACTCTGCCCCTGCTCTGCCCACTGACCCCCACTCTGACCACTCACCCCCAAACTCTGCCCACTCACCCCCCTCTCTGCCCCCTCACCCACATTCTGCCCACTCACCCCCTCTCTGCTCACTCACCCCCTCTCTGTCCACTCACCCACCATTATGCCCACTGACCTGCTCTGCCCACTCACCCTGCTCGCCCCATTGACCCCTCACACTGGCCACTCATCCTGCTCTGCCTACTCACCCCCCACTGACCCCTCACACTGACCCTGCTCTGCCCACTGACCCCTCACTGACCCTGCTCTCTGCCCACTCACCCTGCTCAGCCCACTGACCCTCCACACTGCCCACTGACCCTCCTCTGCCCATGAACATGCTCTGCCCACTGACCCCTCAATGCCCACTCACCCTGCTCTGCCCACTGACCCCTCACACACCCCACTGACCCTGCTCTGCCCACTCACCCCTCACACTGACCCTGCTCTGCCCACTGACCCCTCACACTGCCCACTGACCCCTCACACTGCCCTCACTCACCCTCACACTGCCCACTGAACATGCTATGCCCACTTACCCCTCACACTGCCCACTGACCATGCTCTGGCCACTGACCCCTCACACTGCCTACTGACCCTGCTCTGCTCATTTACTCCCGCTCTGCCCACTCACCCCCGCTCTGCCCACTCGCCTCTGCTTTTACCACTCACCCTGGCCTGCCCACTGACCCCCCTCTGTTCACTCACCCCCCGCTCTGCCCTTTCACCATGCCCACTGACCCCTGCTCTGCCAACTGACCGTGCCCACTCACCATGCTCTACCCACTCACCCTTCTCTGCCCACTCACTGTGCCCACTGACCGCCGCTCTGCCCACTAACCCCTGTTCTGCCCACTGACTGTGCCCAATAACCCTTGCTATGCCCACTAAACCCTGCTCTGCCCACTCACCCCCGCTCTGCCCGCTGACCCCTGCTCTGCTCACTGACTGTGCCCACTCACCCCTGCTCTGCCCACTCACCCCTGCTCTACCCACTGATTTTTCCCACTAACCCCTGCTGTGCCTACTGACTGTGCCCACTGACCCCTGCTCTGCCCAATCACTCTGCCCATTAACCCCTGCTCTGACCACTGACCCCCACTATTACCCTGCTCTGACCACTGATGCCCCAATCCTGCTCACTGACCATGCTCTGCCCATTCACCCCCCACTCTGCCCACTCACCCCCGCTCTGCCCTCTGACCCTGCTCTGCCTACCTACCCCCCCCCCTCTGGCTACTGACCATGCCCACTGACCCCAGCTCTGCCCACAGACCCCAGCTCTGCCTACTGACCCTGCTCTGACTACTGATTATGCCCACTGACCCCTGCTCTGCCCAATGACTCTGCCCACTAACCCCTGCTCTTCCCACTCATCCCCCACTCTGCCCACTGACCCCCGCTTTGCCCACTCACCCCCAGCAGATCGGTTTTCCCAGCCAACGACAGCTCCTGTCCTGCCACCTACAAGACGGGTGGAGCGAGCCGCCGCAGGGTAAGTATCCTCACTGAGGTTTTTTTATTTTTATTATCACCATGAAGGGGAGGGGGGTGTGCAGCCCCAGAGGGAGGGCGGCCGCAGAGACTGGAGGCCCAGAGGGACGGGTGCCGCGGGGAGCGGAAGGGGTCCAGGAGGAGCGCCTCCATCCTGCCCCCCCTATCCATCCTGCCCCCCCTATCCTCCGCCCCCCCAACACCATCCTGCCACCCCCGCCCATCCCCACACCCCACCACCTCCCCCCACCAACATCCTGCCCGCCCCTACATCCTCCCCTCCCCCACCATCCTGCCCTGCCATCTCCATCCTGCCCTGCCGCTCCATCCTGCCCTGCTTCCCATCCTGCCTCGTCTCCATCCTGCCCCTCACTCTCCATCCTGCCCCTCCGTCTCCATCCTGCCCCTCCGTCTCCATCCTGCCCCTCCGTCTCCATCCTGCCCCTCCGTCTCCATCCTGCCCCTCCGTCTCCATCCTGCCCCTCCGTCTCCATCCTGCCCCTCCGTCTCCATCCTGCCCCCCGCTCCATCCTGCCCGCCGCCTCCATCCTGCCCGCCCCTCCATCCTGCTCCGCCCCCTCCATCCTGCTCCGCCCCCTCCATCCTGCTCCGCCCCCCCATCCTGCTCCGCCCCCATCCTGCTCCGCAACCCACCATCCTGCCCCCCTTGCACCTTCCTGCCCCCCTTGCACCTTCCTGCCCCGCTCACTCCATCCTGCCCCGCTCGCTCCATCTCCCTGCCCACCGCTCGCTCCATCCTGCCCCGCTCGCTCCATCCTGCCCCGCTCGCTCCATCCTGCCCCGCTCGCTCCATCCTGCCCCGCTCGCTCCATCCTGCCCCTCCCCCCGCTGTTCTTGCTCCCCCGCCTCCATCCTGCCCTCACGCTTACTCATCCTGCCCCGCTTGCTCCATTCTGCTCATCTGCCTCCATCCTGCTCCTCCCGCTCCATCCTGCTCAATCCTGCCCCTTCGGCTTCATCCTGCTCCTCCGCCTCCATCCTGCCCCGCTCAATCCATCCTGCCCCCCGCTCTTCTTGCTCCCCCGCCTCCATCCTGCCCCGCTCGCTCCATCCTGCCCCCCGCCTCCATCCTGCCGCCCCGCCTCCATCCTGCCGCCCCGCCTCCATCCTGTTGCCCCGCCTCCATCCTGTCTGCCCCGCCTCCATCCTGTCTGCCCCGCCTCCATCCTGTCTGCCCCGCCTCCATCCTGTGTGCCCCGCCTCCATCCTGTTGCCCCGCCTCCATACTCTTTCCCCACTCGCTCCATTCTGCCCCCCCAACACAATCCTGCCCCCCCTCACCTCCTCAGCTGATTGCTTGCCCAGGCAACTACAGGTCCTAAAGGCCTGTAGGACCTACAAGGCGGAGGCGGAGCGAGCCGCCGGACAGGTGAGTATCCTCACTGAGGATTTTTTTATTTTTACTGTGGACGACCGGGGGCCAGGAGGAGTGGGGGACCGCGGTCACCGCAGTATTGCCATATACCACAGTGCTGCTATACATGTGCTATAATGTACTGCCATATACCATAGTGCTGCTATACATGTACTGTAATGTACCGCCATATACCATAGCACTGCTATACATGTACTGTAATGTACCGCCATATACCATAGTGCTGCTATACATGTGCTATAATGTACCACCATATACTATAGTGCTGCTATACATGTACTGTAATGTACCGCCATATACTATAGTGCTGCTATACATTTACTATAATCTACCGCCATATACTATAGTGCTGCTATACATGTGCTCTAATTACCACCATATACCATCGTACTGCTATATATATATCTTATATATAAAAACCGAAGGCCACTTCCCGCCAATCCGCTCAACTTCCGTGATGGCCTGCGCCCTGTGTCAAAGACCGGAACCGGAAGTACCAGACCCACGAGCGGTGAGCGCATAGCGCTCACCGCGAGCCGCTGTCAAAATGGCACAGCGCCTCGCCGTGGGCGCTAAAGCGCCACCACTCGCCGTTATCCCGCCACCGGCCCTGCACAGAGCCCCGTCTGCGCCCACCCACATCCGGCCCACAGCCCTGCTGCTCACCGCCCACTCTCCATCAGGGACCGCCATCCCGCCACTGGCTCCGCACACAGCCTGCTGTGCGCCCACCAACATGCGGGAACCGGCCCGGACCGGCACCACCTCCGGGTGTGCGGCCTCCGCCAGCACCGCCCCAGTCCTGCCACTCTCTCCACCACACCGGTGACCTCTCCTCCATCACGGAGCTGGCCCCCCGCACTCGGCGGCCGGCCTACCGGAACCGCCGCCAGCCTTTGCCGCTGACCGCCAACACCCAGTGACGTGTCAGCCCTCCAGCCTCCGCTCTCCTCGGCCCCCCAGCCTCCGCTCTCCTCTGCCCCCCCAGCCTCCGCTCTCCTCTGCCCCCCCAGCCTCCGCTCTCCCTGCCCCCCCAGCTCCGCTCTCCTCTGCCCCCCCAGCCTCCGCTCTCCTCTGCCCCCCCAGCCTCCGCTCTCCTCTGCCCCCCCAGCCTCCGCTCTCCTCTGCCCCCCCGCCTCCGCTCTCCTCTGACCCCCCCGGCCTCCGCTCTCCTCTGACCCCCCCGGCCTCCGCTCTCCTCTGACCCCCCGGCCTCCGCTCTCCTCTGACCCCCCGGCCTCCGCTCTCCTCTGACCCCCCGGCCTCCGCTCTCCTCTGACCCCCCAGCCCTCCGCTCTCCTCTGACCCCCCAGCCTCCGCTCTCCTCTGACCCCCCACCGTCCTCGCCCTCCTCTCTCTGACCCCCCAGCCCTCCGCTCTCCTCTGCCCCCCAGCCTCCGCTCTCCTCTGACCCCCCAGCTTCCGCTCTCCTCTGACCCCCCAGCCTCCGCTCTCCTCTGACTTCCCCAGCCTCCGCTCTCCTCTGCCCCCCCAGCCTCTGCTCTCCTCTGCCCCCCCAGACTCTGCTCTCCTCTGCCCCCCAGACTCTGCTCTCCTCTGCCCCCCCAGACTCTGCTCTCCTCTGCCCCCCCAGACTCTGCTCTCCTCTGCCCCCCCAGCCTCTGCTCTCCTCTGCCCCCCCAGCCTCTGCTCTCCTCTCCCCCCCCAGCCTCTGCTCTCCTCTGCCCCCCCCAGCCTCCGCTCTCCTCTGCCCCCCCAGCCTCCGCTCTCCTCTGCCCCCCCAGCCTCCGCTCTCCTCTGCCCCCCCAGCCTCTGCTCTCCTCTGCCCCCCCAGCCTCCGCTCTCCTCTGCCCCCCAGCCTCCGCTCTCCTCTGCCCCCCCAGCCTCCGCTCTCCTCTGCCCCCCCAGCCTCCGCTCTCCTCTGACCCCCCAGCCTCCGCTCTCCTCTGACCCCCCAGCCTCCGCTCTCCTCTGACCCCCCAGCCTCCGCTCTCCTCTGACCCCCCAGCCTCCGCTCTCCTCTGACCCCCCAGCCTCCGCTCTCCTCTGACCCCCCAGCCTCCGCTCTCCTCTGACCCCCCAGCCTCCGCTCTCCTCTGACCCCCCAGCCTCCGCTCTCCTCTGACCCCCAGCCTCTCCTCTGCCCCCCAGCCTTCCCCCCTCCTCTGCCCCCCAGCCTCCGCTCTCCTCTGCCCCCCCAGCCTCCGCTCTCCTCTTGCCCCCCCAGCCTCCGCTCTCCTCTGCCCCCCCAGCCTCCGCTCTCCTCTGCCCCCCCAGCCTCCGCTCTCCTCTGCCCCCCCCAGCCTCCGCTCTCCTCTGCCCCCCCCAGCCTCCGCTCTCCTCTGCCCCTCAGCCTCCGCTCTCCTCTGCCCCCCCCAGCCTCCGCTCTCCTCTGCCCCCCCAGCCTCCGCTCTCCTCTGCCCCCCCAGCCTCCGCTCTCCTCTGCCCCCCCAGCCTCCGCTCTCCTCTGCCCCCCCAGCCTCCGCTCTCCTCTGCCCCCCCAGCCTCTGCTCTCCTCTGCCCCCCCAGCCTCCCCTCTCCTCTGCCCCCCAGCCTCCGCCCCCTCCCTCCTCTGACCCCTCCCTCCTCTAACCCCTCCAGTTTCTGCCTCCTCCCTCCTTTCCCCCTCCAGCCTCTGCCCCCTCCAGCCTGTGCTGCACTCACTGCTGACCACTGAGCCACCGCACTCTCTGCTGACCACTGAGCCACCGCACTCACTGCTGACCACTGAGCCACCGCACTCACTGCTGACCACTGAGCCACCGCACTCACTGCTGACCACTGAGCCACCGCACTCACTGCTGACCACTGAGCCACCGCACTCACTGCTGACCACTGAGCCACCGCACTCACTGCTGACCACTGAGCCACCGCACTCACTGCTGACCACTGAGCCACCGCACTCACTGCTAACCACTGAGCCACCGCACTCACTGCTGACCACTGAGCCACCGCACTCACTGCTAACCACTGAGCCGCCTGTATACACACAATTAATTTCACAGCACTCCCCTATTACTAAATAAACTCTATATAGATTCTAGACTACCCGATTCTTTAGAATCGGGCCACCATCTAGTATATATATATTAGTCCGCGATATGTACTTAAAGGGGGCCCACTGAGACCTTTTCGCCCGGGGCCCACAGAAACCTGGAGCCGGCCCTGGTCCAGTTATATTGTGTATTACCTTCTGTCTTTTCTTGCTCTAAGATGGCTTCATCTGTACTTCCTTCTTTCGGAAGCATACGCAGTTGGTATGGCACTCACAATGATGAGAATGCAGAAGTGGTATTCCAGAGAAATGCTCAGTATGTGCCGAAATGGGCGGTTGGCTTTTTACAGTGAGGAAGCCTGCGTTGAATCTGATATTATGGAGGCATTGATTTAAGTTACTAATCATCACAGCTGAATTGTATATTGCACTGATGCATAATTATGAATTTGCACATATTTGAGGGATAATATTTCTCTCTTTTTTTTACTATATATGATGTAGACACGTTTATTAACATAGATGTGACAATAGTTGATACACTGAATATGTTGTTTTTATACATATATTTATGATTGTCACTTTTAATTATAAATTATTGTAAATTGGAATCCCACTACATATGTACTCTCTGTTGGAACCACTCTTCTGCTCGACAAAGGCTTGAATATGCTGAAACGCCGCTCCACATGGGCTAATGAAGTGCATTTTTCTGCATTTATTTGAGTGCTGCCTCTTTTTCCTTTTATATCATTTGATTAGGATATGGCAGTATTGAGGCTTTGCACTCACTATTTATCTTAAATTTGATGCTGTTCCATCTTCATATATATATATATACTAGCTGTGAGCCCGATGCAAATGCATCGGGTGTCTAGAATATTTTATTTTTTTTTTTTGATATTTTCAAATAGATTTTCACTTGCGCACCTGCAAAACCGCACCTGCCGCAAGTCCCCCTATACTTTCTATGGGGATTACCGCAACCGCGCCGCAAGTGTAGCGACTCGCAATGGCCTCGCGGCCATTGCTCGCGCTACACAGCCACTTGCAATAGATCCCCATTGAAAGTATAGGGGGAGTTGCGGCAGGTGCGGCAGCTGAGGTAGCGACTCGCAATGGCCTCGCGGCCATTGCTCGAGCTACCTCAGCGGTAAATCGCTAACTTTGTGGCCGAGCCTCTGGTTCTATTTTCGGCCAGCGACTCGCAATGGCCGCTTTGCGGCCATTGCTCGCGCGTGGTGACGTCACAGCGTGACATAGCCACGGCGTTTTCGGGGTCCGACACAAAAATGCCTACGGCAATTATATAGTAGATATATATATATATATATACAGCCCACAGCCTCAATATTATAATCATGAATCGTGGTATGTGCTAAAGGGGCCCACTGAGACGCTTTCGCCTTTGAAAATATTGAGCCGGGATTGCTTCTATATATGTATTTTTATTATTTAATCTTTTGTAACCTTTGTAAAGCACGGTACTTCTTTTTGTATATTAAATTAAAATTCAAATATTTCCTCCTTGCTGCTCTAAACATACCAACCAATCCTGAAGAGGGTGAATACAGCTTTGATGTGTTACTTTGTGTATGCCAGAGTGCAAGAACAGTAGCTATGAGATGTGTGGGAAACCTGGGTGGCCTGTGTGCTAGTATGTGACCCACTGCAGGTGTCTCAAAAGGATTATGGTGAGAGGTGGCAGCAAAAAGAGTGATGTGGATGTGAAAACTGGTTGTGGGGTGTACTTAGCTAACTGTCAGCCTATTGCAATAGATGAGTGGACAAGTGAGTGGGAAGCTAATTCATCCTTTAGGGTACCTTTACACACGGCTACATTTGTAGCTTGTCACCAGGTAACTTACTGGTTGCAGTGAAATCATGGATACAAGGTTCTATCTTGTTGCTGTGTACAAATGGAATCATGTATCCATGATTTCACTGCAACCAGTAAGTTACCTGGTGACAAGCTACAAATGTAGCCGTGTGTAAAGGGGCCCTAAGGGTACCTTTACACGCGGCTACATTTCTAGGGTGGCTACAGGTAACTTACTGGTTGCAGTGAAATCATGGAGACAAGGTTCTATCTTGTTGCTGTGTACAAATGGAATAATCTCTCCATGATTTCACTGCAACCAGTAAGTTACCTGTAGCCACCCTAGAAATGTAGCCGCGTGTAAAGGTACCCTTACAGTTGCATCCCAGAGACATATTTTGTGAATGAGTGGTGTTTAGGACAAATTGGTGACAGTGGTAGCTGTGTTCCTGACAAAGTGCTATATGTAAGACAGCAGAAAAATGACTATATTCTATTAATATATTCATTTCTTCTAGCATATCAGGCAATTTGTCAAAAGCTAGACACACTTTTTGAGCACCCAATAAAATTCTATTAGAAAAGGTAACAATTGCCCATTAGCAATGAACAAGCCTAATGACATTCAGAAAAAGAACATGTTCTTAGAAATATATCATGAAAGGATTTTCTTATAAAATGTAGAAATATTCTTATATTAGCATATTTTTTTGTTTTGCTTTGACATTAACATCTGTTTTCTTCTTAGCGACTATTTTTGCAGAGCGACAGGAAGAAATGTTTTTATATTAGTTACTTTTCACTTCCAGAAAACCTTGTGAGAAACTAGTGATAAATAGGTATGAGCAAGTGTGCTCACCAATACTCATTACTCGGTCGAATATTGGGATGATTCGGTATGCTCATTACTTGATCAAGTATTGTGGGTGTTTGAACACCATGCTCGAATTCCAACCCCACATGTTTTTCAAATCAACAAGTGTGGATTACCTGTCATATCCGGAGTTGCCATAGACATGTTGGGTATTGGCATTACTGTGATAAGACTTGATCTCTGGAAGCAGTTCATGGAGAGTTGATGTAGGAGGGAGAGCTTCGTTTAGAGCTGACATATAGGCAGTGTTTAATTGAAATGGTAATATGATAAAATAAATAAATAGGTGAAAAAAAGATGTGGGTCCCCCTATTTTTGATAACCAGCCAAGGTACAGCAGGTAACAGCGGGCTGATATTATCAGGCTTGGAAGGTCCATGTGTGGCACCCCATGGGTTAATGTGCCACAATAACATCACATGGGTTCTCTCCCCCACTACACACTGACAAACACTACCACCTCTGGGCCAAGAGGAGGAGCACCACCTGCTTCCTTATATACTCTTGCTCATGAGGGAGAGCTCAGTTCAGCTCGGAGCAGGGCTGTGAAGAGGACACCTAGAGCAGAGTTAGCTCAGTGTAGACCTAGTAAGGGTCAAAGGAACAGGAGAACCGCAGACAGAGAAACACGTCTGGGAGCTGGAGTGATACCTTCACTTGCCCCAGAAGAACGCACAGAACGGACACCGGATCCGGTACTGTGTCTGGCACCCACAGCACAGTGAATCCAGGAACAGTGGGATCTCTAGATGCCCCCTAGTACCAGAGCAAAGCAACACGGAGGGGTCAGCACAGCACCGAGGACTCAAGTTGCCTAGCCAAGTGGTACCAGCAGAATACAGAGAGAGAGACATGAGGAATCCCAGCAGCTCAGCTAATAGCAGCAGCCAGGACACACACACAGTGCAGCATAAGGACGCTGACGACCCCGGACAGGGTGGGAAGAGAGCTCGGCACCATTACAGACTCCGTGGACTATAATCTGCAGTAACATCAGCAGTAAAGCTTTGGAAAACAGCAAAACTGTGAGTCTGTGTATTGATTGTGACCTTTGCCCCAGATTCAGCACAGAGAGCTCCCCCTGCTACAAGCCTGTGAGCTCTGCAGCCTCAGGAGAGAAGGAGAAGTGCACCAGTGTTGACCAAACGTGAGTGTGTGTCCTTTAACCCTGTCTTCACCATCTATAACCCCAATAGACTTTAACCCTTACTGCCCCGGGGGGATACAGTTCTCCCCACTGGAACTACACCATCTCCGCTGCCATTCCATCACCCCCGTAGGATCTGCAGCAGCGGCGGCCCCATCGCTGGCCGCATTAAGTGGGTGGCGTCACGAGTGACAAATCCCCTTGTAAATATTCCCCATGTTATTGTGCGGGCCCAGGGACACGGTCCGGACCGAGCCACCCGTGACTTCCCCGGCACCGACTGGTCCGGTACCGAGTACCCCCGTCCCGAGGGGGCTCCACACATGCTTATTTAGCCCTTCTCAGCGTAAAAATGCTAGCCTTCAGCTGCCTCAGAATTGAAACATAACATTAGATGCCCCAATTCTGGCATTATTCCTGATTACCTTGGTGCAGTGATGATCGGGGTAATGGTTTATGTGTTTGATGTCAGCTGTGAACTGTCAGCTACTATAAAAACTCTTAGTTATGTAACAAAGAGACTTCTATCAGACATCACCATTACAAACCCAGTAAGTAAAAACAAAAATCACACACAAATATTTTACCATATATACTAGTGTATAAGCCGACCCGTGTATAAGCCGACCCCCCTACATTTTGCCCCAAAACCTGGGAAAACCTATTGACTAGTGTATAAGCCGAGGGTGGACCCCAGCACAGGTATACAGCCCCCAGCAGTGTGGTATACAGCAGCCTCCCCAGTGGTAGTATACAGCAGCCTCCCCAGTGGTATATACAGGCCCCAGCAGTATTACAGCAGCCTCCCCAGTGGTATATACAGGCCCCAGCAGTATTACAGCAGCCTCCCCAGTGTTATATACAGGCCCCAGCAGTATATACAGCAGCCCCAGTGGTATACAGCAGCCTCCCCAGTGATATATACAGACCCCAGCAGTATATACAGCAGCCCCAGCAGTATATACAGCAGCCCCAGTGGTATACAGGCCCCAGTGGTATACAGGTCCCAGTGGTATACAGGCCCCAGTGGTATACAGGCCCTAGCGGTATACAGGCCTCCTCAGAAGTGGTATACAGGCGCCCCCCCCCCCATCAGGGGTATGCAGGGCCCCCCCTTGCTGCTGCACACCTGTAAAGTAATACATCATTATACTTATCACTGTCGCTGTCGCCGCTCTGACACCGCGATCCTCCGGGTCTTCATGCTTCTTCCTGCTTGTGACCGGCGGGCGCAGGCAATGACATCATTGCCTGTGCGCCGGAGGAGGAAGCATGAAGACCCAGAGGAGCGCGGTGTCAGAGTGGCGACAGCAACAAGGATAAGTATAATGATGTATTACTTTACAGGTGTGCGGCAGCAAGGGGGGGCCCTGTATACCACTGATGGGGGGGCGCCTGTATACCGATGGGGGGGCGGGCGGCCGGCCTATGACTCGTGTATAAGCCGAGGGTGGGACTTTTCAGCACATTTTTTGTGCTGAAAAATTCGGCTTATACACGAGTATATACGGTAATTAAAAAAACCTCTCAATTCATGTCCTCATTCACCAATTTATTAAGAAAAAAAATGAAGATCTGAAGTAGTTCACTGAATCCAAAGTAGTTAACAAATGGGAAACTGAAAGACAAAAAAAGAGAGAGGCAAATAAATAAACACAAGAGATAGTCCCTCATTTACCAATTTATTATTAAAAAAAATCCACTCAGCTACGACTTCTGTGGCTGCTGATGGCTGGTATATTGTGGCTGGGAAAAGTCAAACAACCATGGACCTTTTCAGCCTTAAAATATCAGTCCACAGCTGTCTGCGCTACCATGGCTGGTTATAAAAAATAAGGGGGACCCAACACCCTTTGTTTCATTTATTTATTAGGACAAACGAGGCTAAACACCCTTTGGTGCCACATAAAAGCCACTTTCTGTGGAGAAAGTGGTGTTAGTATAATCCTATGCAACAAACAGAGGAGGCAAGATCATCCAGACTGACAATGTTGTCCAAGCACCTCCCAAGAGATGCACAGAGCATCACAGTAAAGACAACCCTAATAGAGAACAGGAGCATTCACAGGAGACTTGCTAAGGGAACACAGGTTCCTAGCAGAGAAAGGAGCTGCAGATCATCTGGAGCCACGGACCAGGTGAGCACGTAGAGCTATGGGATAGGCGCCCATCTACCTGCACAGCGGAGATCGACCCACAACTGAGGGCATGACAATGTTTATATATATCTTGACCAATTGATATGCAATTGATTTTCTTACTCATTTCAGGACTGAACAGGGTAAGGATTTGTCTCATCATTCAGTGTCATGACATTTAAGAGTATTTGGACTGAAAGCTCACTCTGCAGTAACCAAACCTCTCATTAACAGAAAGAATCATAAGGTTAAACTCACCTTTGGTGAGGAACATGTTGTATGGACAGAAGAGAAGTGGTCTACAGTTCATTTTAGTGATGAAAGTGTTTAATTTATTTGGACCTAATGGGAAATATTATATTCATCAACAAACTTGTTGTTTCAAAGTTGATAAACATTGGTTATTTTGGAAAACACTGTTCTAGTGGCATGGTGTACCCCTTACAGAAAAACCTTCAAATGTTGCTCAATGTAGATTACATTCTGCTGGAAAAAATCAGATTATTATACATTGTTCTCTAATTTAGATCGCCAGTATATATATCTTGCCCCAAGGACGTGGGGTACTCGGAACCAGGCTTTGGGAGCTCGTCGAGGGGAGTTATGGGGGTCGAGACCCAGCTTCCGTAACCCTGGGGATCGGCTTTTAAAAAGACAGGTGTTTTGGGGATAGGATATAGGGGATAGGTGTCGTGATGCCACCTGTAGTATCCGGCTATTGGGCTGGCGCTGTGGTGTGGGACCTTCGTGCATGATGGACGGGCAGCTGAGGTGTTATCGCTCCTCACAGGATGGTTTCCTTTACCTTTACTGTAGTGGCAAACTTTAGGGTACAGTGCACAGTTGATTACAGTAATCCGTGTAGCTTGGAAGAAAGTCAGGGTTCTCCTCACGCGGCTGGTTCTGAGGCCTCCTTTTGTGCCTATGCCTGCTGGTTTTGGCTGCCTGTAGCTAAGTTGCGATCCTCTGCTCCTACTAGACAGTTCTGCACTAGTATGGCAGGCAGCTTGAGCCCTTCCCGGGTGCCTCTTCTCTGACCACTGTCCCTGTGCTCTTCTATGCTGCTATGCCCTAAGTGCTGTATTGGCCAGGAGAATTGGAATCTCCTGTCCTCCGGTTTTGTCTTCTGGGCCTAGAGCACTCCTGCAACCTCGGACCGCGTTGTCCGGTTTTGGCACTCTGCTCTGGGGTGAGCCGGTGACTGGCTCCTCTCCCAGGCCTACTCCTCTCCTCTTCTCAGACCCTTGCTCATGGCTCCCTCACACTGGCTAGTGAGTATCCTCGGGTGAGCCTGACTCTGTTCCAGTCTGCAGGGTGTCTTCTACAGTCCTCCTAGGAATGGAACTTACTAACCCCGCATCCAGCCAGAATTTCATAGGGGAGACTCCCCTGAACCCTGGTTATAGCACCCCCTTCTGGTCTGGAGTCAGAAAGGTGTTGTGTGCTGTGGAATACCTGGTGTGAATACCCTACCTTGCTTCCAAGCATGACCCAACTTCCCGAGGGAGGTAAGGACATTGTGGCAACTGGACTCTGGAATGCCATATTTTCCCTTAGTGAAATTCAGTACTCCTCGACTGAGGAAACCTTTTTGTAAACATAAGAAATAACAATCAATAATACATAATTTAAAAGTACAGTCTCAAAATGAAGAAGTTACAAAAACCAAGAAAATTGTGAAAAGCAGTCACTGTGGCGCTTAGTCCTTTCACCATCAGCTGATGAAAAAGATTTACAAAATTGTCTTTACCACAAACAGTCCAGGGGCATATTGGTTCATGATTAAAGGTAAAAGTTCAAGACTATGGAAAAGTTCATACAGTTAGTCCTGTAAGCACTGTACACTTGGTGGTTGCTTAGTTATGTATTTACATGCTTGCAAGAAATAAAGAAAACTTATTTACAGTTTCAACATACTTATTTGTTAACTTTCTCTGTAACGAGCTGGGATCTGACCTAGATTACTACGGGTTGATCTAGATGTGTCGCCCCACTGGTCAGTGCGCCACAGTAGGGCTCCTGCACCCACAAACGCATTTGCAGTTATTCCTGTCACAGGGGAGAGTAAGGTTTGTAGGCGGATCCCAACCCAACACTTCCACACTCGAGCCTAGCAAATGGTTAGAGCCCAGTCCCTAGGGGAAGAGTTAGGGGAGGAGAGAAGTCAGACAGTGGAGTTCTAATTTGCACTGAGGAGCGAAGGAGACTGGAGCCTCCGAGTGAGAGGAGACTCCCAGGGAGGGGGCCTAGAGAAAAGGCAGCCTGGGAAAAGAAAGAGGAAACCCCATATCAGAGCACCCATACTCTGGGGGAACCCTGGGCCACCTAACGGAGTACCAGCTCCGAGGATATGGTGCATGGTGTTCAGCCCCTGAGCTTTCCACACCGGTCATCATGGGTCAGTTCATCAACCCTGACACCCTATCTAGAAAGTGCAGCCTCTCCAGGATCACCCACCAGAGAGAGAGAAAGGGAGAGAAGGGATCTCACAGCACCCCAACGGGTCTGGTAAACAAAAGGGCTTTGCTGGGGCAGGTTTTAACAGCAAGACATGGGATTGACAAGAGAAAGTATACTACGGGATCCGCTAAATGATCGTGCAATCCTCTGTGACTACCCGACCAGCTACCTGACTATAGACTGTTTGTGCTGTAACCTGAACTGCCATCTGAACTGGTTTACAGAATAAAGTACCCGTGTAGAGTGACAAAGCCTCCGTGTGTCTGTTCATCTGCTGCACTGCTCCTCATCTCCACATTCTGCACTACCATTACAGGTGCATCCCTGCCCCAGGGACTCAGCTTCACCTGCATGGAGCTGCTCCATCCAAGCTGCAGTATCCTCTCCCCCAGAGGTCTGAAGCGGCGCTGGTGCCCATCACCAGAATCTGCAGGTGGCGTCACGGCAAACTTTTATTATCTCTACTACCATTCCCTAACTCCTTTACAAGTTGACCCCCAGGGCCTCAGGTCTGGGCAGCCCACCAGTGACAACCCTACCACAGCAGGGCCCAGACACCCGAGTCCCCATACAACCCTGGGTGAGTCATCTTTCTGGCGTCACAAACAGGATCGAGTGCCCGGTGCAACCGGGTACTGTGTGCCTTTGGATTTTGTACTTTTTGGCCAAAAAGAACTTTTACCGCCGCTGTACGGCACTTAGAACAGGTTCCTACCATTTTACCGGGAACCCCAAGATGGCAGACTAACCATGTGAAAGGGCAAATGGAGTCCGTGGAGCCTCGATTAAGAGTCTCAAACACGGGACTAGCCAGATATCCCTCCGGGAAGGACCTAGCCCTGGGGTGGAATCCTTGCGGAGACCACCATAACCACCATATTAAGTGGCCCTTTTTTGTCAATATCCCACTCAGTTACGAGTTAAGGATATGACAAGGGAATTAACAAAGCCAGGTAGCCATCCACAGACAGCTGTTTTGGGGTGTTGCCCCTCATCAGTGTGGAGTAGGATTCTGGCTAGGTGGGAGCAATGCCTGGTAAACCAACATCAAACATCATCAAAGCATTCACTGATCTCAGGGAGACCAGTCAAGGAAAACACTGTGGGCAGCCGGCTAAAGCGCTCAAACACAGTGAAATCCATGATGCATTGCCCCCTGGAAACCATGTGAAAGGACAATGTGCAGGCCCAGGGGTGTGCCTCAGCCCCTTACCATGGGAGGGACTAGCCAGAGGCGCGAAACAGTTTACCCGCCCCGATGGCCATCAATCAACCAAGAGGGTGGGCCAAATCAGTAAGCTCCAGAAAGCGCGCCCAAAAAGAGCATGCGTGTGACCGGAAGACAAGCATTCAGAAAAGCAACAGCGTTACTCGGAGCAGTGGCAGTGACCCAGCTGGAGGACCTGCTCAGAGAAGTGGAGCAGGAGGCCCAAGCTGCACATGGGGATCAAGGGACAGTCTCCCTCCTCACCAACGAGGTAGATGCAGCCTCCGGGAGAGCCGCTTTCCAGAGCTGAGAAAAAACATTACCGAGACTGTGGAGTTGGTCGTCTGCCGCTGGAATGCGGACAGGGCCTTGGAACTAATGACCCAGGAAATGGAGAGACAGGTCCTGGAGGCTGCAGTAACCGCACAAGCTGCAGCAGACAACGTGGCAGCGAGCGGTCTCCCAGCCGGGGACCCGAAGCCTACGCAGACCGTGGAAACAGGGGTACTGACCAATGACCCCGTAGACCCGCCTGCAGGCCCTGCCAGTGCCCCAGGACCAAAAACCCAAGACCCCAGAGAACCCGAACTAGAGCAGGATTTGATACTGGAGGCCGTTGAAGAGAACGACGACCAGACCAGCTCCGAGGATGAAGATCCAGCCCTTGATGACGAAGAACCCACAACAGAGGCCACCGGTTCTGAAGCAGCATGGTGGAGTGCAAACTAGTACTGGTGCAAGACCATGCATGGGTCCCATGCTGAGATCAGCGCCTCCTCGAGCGCACCAGGACCTGTTTCCCCACCACCGGAGTACTTTCCACACATCAGCCGGCGGACCAGGTGGTCCCACAGCGCCACCGTGAGGAGTGGTGGCAGCGGGAGATGGAGAGCCGCCATGCCCGCGACTAAGCCCGCTGTCAACCCCCATTACCATTGGAACTCAGAAAAACAGGTACTGTGGCATCATTCAATTATGGGGATGGGTGGGGATTCATCATAGACAGGACTTAAAGGCGATACTTTTGTGGTAAGAAGAGACGTTGAATCACATCTCTGCAGAGGTCACCCAGACCGGGACTTATACCGGGAAGATCAAGTCACTTATGAGCGTCATGCAGGACCAATGTGTTGGTTGACCATCCGTGTGTCCCGTCTGTAAAATGCAGAACTTTACAGCATGAACGTTGCCAGTGTACATAGTTAATTATGCTTTGAATCCCTATTGAATAATGGAGACTCATAAACGTTAATGAGAAACTCTGAGCCCTGTTTTTCCCCGTTGATTATGTTTGAGCCTTGACTGTAAAGCGTTAAGCCAGAGACTCTTGTGTGATTCCATGTTTAATCCTAAAGCATCCCAGCGGTGACATAGGACACTTGCTTGGTGGGTGACGGACAATTACCGCTGGGTCTGCATAGGGTTTACCGGTGCTCATGAGGCCGATGACAGTTAATAAAGTTTGCAACGTTTAAGTATGGTGCCTCCCATAAAAGGAAGAAGAATAATGCGTAATTACTGTAAATAATACCTATTTTAATGTTGTTTATAAAAATACAAAATTCTACTCTACACCAGTAGCAGGTAGACACACTCACGGACGAGTGTATTCCACCAAGGGGGAATGTGGCGCCCCACTGGTAAGTTTGCCACAGTAGGGGTACTGCACACACAAACTCATTTGCAGTTATTCCTGTCACAGGGGAGAGTAAGATTTGTAGGCGGATCCCAACCCAGCACTCCCACACTCGAGCCTAGGCAAATGGTTGGATTCCAATCCCTAGGGAAAGAGTTAGGGGAGGAGGGAAGTCAGACAGTGGAGTTCTAGTTTGCACTGAGGAGCGAAGGAGAGGGGAGCCTCTGAGCGAGAGAAGGAGACTCCCAGGGAGGGGGCCTAGAGAAGAGGCAGACCGGGAAAAGAAAGAGGGAACCCCATATCGGAGCACCCATACTCTGGGTTCTGGCTCCAAGGATATGGTGCAGGGTGTTCAGCCCCTGAGCCGTCCACACCAGTCGTCACAAGTCAGTTCTTCGACCCTGACACCTTGTCTAGAAAGTGCAGCCTCGCCAGTATTGCCCACCAAAGATCTAGCCCCTTCAGAGAGAGAGAGGGAGGAGAAGGGATCTCACAGCTAGAGATGAGCAATGTTCAATTCAAATTGTTCGCTAATTTCAAATTCAAGCTGTTTTGGCGGTGTTCGAGTCATTTGCTGAATTAGAACAATTTGCTTGAAATTCAGCAATTCTAGTATATGTTCGATAACGCTTCGATCCACAAAAGCATAATCTTCCTAACCCTAAACCTAGCCCTAATACTGCAAATGAATGTTAATATCCAGCACCCCCCCCTCGCTTCTCAGTACAGCTGCACCAGGGCCCCCGGGGCCATAGGTCCGCCACTGTTTAGTGTAGTTGATTCTACTACATTTTTTGCTTAAAAGTATTGTTCACTAAACCTTTACTGTAGGCCACGTTTAATTCAACCAAATACACCTTGAGTGTAGTTCATTCTACTACTTTTTTACTGCAACAAGCTGACCTGTCAATTTTTGCTTAAAAGCAGTGTTCACTAAGGTTTAATACAACCAAATACACCTTGAGTGTAGTTCATTCTAATAATTTTTTACTGGAACAATCAAACATAATTTTTTGTGCCTAGTATCACTGTCTGGGCAATCAGCTATGCTCGATTTCCATCAGAATATTTTTTGCCAACAACTACAGAGTTGCCAATTCGTTCACATATAAAATGAGTGGCAAAAGGCTTGCTGCTGGTGGGAGGGGAAATAGGCGTGGTGGAAAGGGAAAAACAGTTTGTGTCTATGGAGTACGTGGGAAAGCAAGAGTAACATCTGCTGGAGAATGAGCATCTTCCAGCCAAAGTAAGATAGGCAGGCCACCAGTGACAACCCTACCACAGCAGGGCCCAGACACCTGAGTCCCAATACAACCCTGGATGACTCATAGGCAGTATAGGTACTTCTGATAGACTGGTCTGGGTACTAGTGTCTACTTCAGGTGGTGTAGGTGCACTTTTCACTATTTTACGCGTAGACCTATGTAGCACTGAAATACCAGAGTGGGTTCTTAAACTTACCATGGATCTGACAGTTTCACTATTAGCAGGGGGTGGATTCTGTTGTTCTTCTGCTACTGGTGGTACTTCTTCTAACTCTCCTGACATGTCAAATGGTTCAGGAGCTTTACGCTGGGGAAAGATTACTACAGGGACTACTATGGCTCCATTGATCTGAGTCCATGTTTTGGGAAAATCTCCAAGTACGATATGGATCATTTCTTGTTTCTGTTTCACAGGTTTAGGTGGATTAAGTACTTCCCTTCTGGTTCCTAACTGCTCAGGACATTTCTTTAAATGGTCTCTTGTTACTGGTGCTGAGGTTTCTCCTCCATCTTTACTAGCTAAGCAGACCTTGGTGTTGCCAAAATTCAAAGACATCACGGTATAGGGCTCTGCTTTCTATTGATCAAGTTTGTTGGTTCTTCGCTTTCTTTTTAGGACTTGCTCTCCTGTTGCTAAGGGAACTGCAGGGTCTTGTTTGTTAAAGGCTTTCTCTTGCTTTTTTCTGGCTTGGGTCACGTATCTCTTTACATACTCTTGCATTTTATGGTATTTTTGAAAATGTTGATTGCTCTCAGTGTGAGAAACAAGATAAAAATTAAATAAATGATGTTATAAGGCGAGCTTTCAAGACGACTCAGGTCTCTTCATCAGGCATGGTATCACAAGATATTGAATCCAAGTAATGCTTGAAACGTTCTGTTATTGCCCAGACCACTGCGAGGAACTCTAGCTTGAATGAGATATAGTTGTCTGGGTTCCTTCCTGTAGGACGGAGCTTCCTGCTGGCATAAGCAATCACTCTGTCTTTGCCTTTCTGCACCTGAGATAACATGACTCCCAATCCCACATTGCTCGCATTGGAGTACAGCACAAACGGTTGACTATAGTCAGCATAGCCATCTCATCCCATGTCAGAGCCCACTACAATTGCTTGAAGGAGTATTCTTCCTTACTGCTCCATTCAAATGATGGACTCGGGCTCTTGACTTTCTTGGACTGGCCTACCATCACTGTCACTGCTGCATTTACTTGTTGTCAGAAATGTAAATATAAAAATGAGAAATTATTTGATATACTGTATTTTACAGCTATGTACATCTCTAAGTATTCTAGAATCACTTATAGACAAGTCCAAACAGGGCGTATTTGCCACATGAACATGATGACAAGTCATTGCTGGTGACAAGTCATAGTGATGTCTGTCAGCATACTGAATTTACATGAAGAAGCAAACTCTTGCAGATTTTCCAGGTATAAGATATGTTACTCTATGATTCATGTACACCTAGTATATGTCAGCCAGAAAACACTCTTACTGGAATACAGGATTATGTTTGTTAATAAAACAAAACTCTTCATCATCTTGTTGAAAGATATTCACATTTAAGTCTTTATATCCCTAAAAATTAAAAATAGTAAAACTTATAAATAATTCTTATAATTATACAATAGTTTCTTTCCATTGATTTATTTTAAAGTTATTCGCAATAGAGAACTGTACACTATTATTCGCCATAGAGAACTGTACACTATTACAGGAAATACTGAGGACAACCAGGTTGCTGTATGGGACTTGGTACAAAATTGTACTCTGAATAGGAGCATAAGTATCACAGTTGAAGAGGCCCCTGGGGTTTAGATAGCCTGCTGGCACTAATACATATTTCGTCTGGATGTGAATCCTTGGAAGTGTATTGCTGAGAATAGACCCGCTGATACCTTGCACAGCAATACATGCTGACAGCTAAACAGAGGTCAACAGCTAATGCCTGTGACTGGGGTTGCATGGAAGTGATGTCATGCACAGCATGTCACTTGCATGCAAAAAGTCAATTGTCGGATTTAGAACAGGACACCACATGCCAGGGGTGCGGAAGATGACTAAAAGTCTCATTGCCAGTTATCACAAACACTTGATTGCAGTTGTTGCTGCAAAGGGTGGTCCAACCAGTTAGTAGGTTTAGTGGGCAAACGCTTGCACATAGGACACTGTAGGTTTGGATTTCTTTTTCCCTTCACATTAAAAAGGTTAATTTATTAATTGCATTTTATGTTTTCTTAGGCTGCTTTCACATCAGCATTTTGCTGATGTTTGTGGCCGATCCGGCAGACGGCGCCGCATCTGCCGGATCGGCCACCTAACGACCAACTTGCGGCCCAGATCTGGCAAGCCCCATGCATTGTCTATGGGGCTTGCGGTCGGGTGCGGCAAGTCCGGTTCTGCCAGATGCGGCAGATGCGGTGCCAAAAAAAAAAACGTCGCTAACATGGTTTTTTTTTTCGCTTCTGCAAGTGCCGGATCTGGGCTGCAAGGTGTCGTTAGGCGCCATCTGACGGATTGGCCACAAAAATCAGCAAAACGCTGATGTGAAAGGATTGTATCCATTTCAAAACCGGAAATCAGATTGGATCAGATGTGCCACTATTGGCATCTGATTTTTCAGCTGACGTGTCATGTGACCGGCTCTCTGACATCATCACAGGTCCTTCAGCCCCGATGGGGTCGCATCCTGGGAGCTGGTGACAAGGTGATGTATCCTCCAGGAGGAGTTTTTTTTTTAAACACACAGGGAGGAGAACAGGGGACAGGATAGGGATTTTATCAGGATAGAAGAACGGGGAGACAGAATAGAATAGCGCGAGGGACAGAATAGAATAGCGGAGGGAAGAAGATGGAGGAGGCAGGAGCAGGGAGACACAGGGGACCGCAGGATCCACACGGACCCTGCATACAATCAGATTGGATGGCTATTTGCCATCCAATTGAAGGGATCCGTGTGGATCCGTGCCTGTCCGTGGGATCCTCCTTCAAACTTGGATCCCACGGACAGGCAGTAAATCGTAATGTGAAAGCAGCCTAAGACTAATATTCTAATTAGTTTGGTGATCTCAAACATTTAAGTGTGACAAACATGCAAAACAATAAGAAATCAGAAAAAACTTTTTCACACCTCTGTATATATCAGGATAGGTCACATATACACTGTGTGCAGAATTATTAGGCAAGTTGTATTTTAGAGGATTATTTTTTTTATGTTCTCAATCAATCCAAAAGAAATATCAAAGCTTAATACTTTTGGAAGTTGGAGTATTTTTTTTTTTTAGATTTGGCTATCTTAGGAGGATATCTGTTTGTGCAGGTAACTATTACTGTGCAGAATTATTAGGCAAAGTAATAAAAACCTAATATATTCCTATCTCACTTGTTTATTTTCACCAGGTAAACTAATATAACTGCACAAAATTTAGAAAAAAAACATTTCTGACATGCAAAAACAAAACCCCCAAAAATTAGTGACCAATATAGCCACCTTTCTTTATGATGACGCTCAACAGCTTTCCATCTATAGATTCTGTCAGTTGCTTGATCTGTTTACGATCAACTGTTTTCACTCCCTGTAGATCTCGCATTTTATGAGGGACCACAGGTTCACTATGAGGTTCAGATCAGGTGGAGAAGGGGGCCATGCCATTATTTTGTCTTCTTTTAGACCTTTACTGGCCAGCTACGCTGTGGAGTAGTTGAATGCATGTGATGGAGCATTGTCCTGCATGAAAATCATGTTTTTCTTGAACGATACTGACTGCTTCCTGTACCACTGCTTGAAGAAGTTGTCTTTCAGAAACTGGCAGTAGGTCTGGGAGTTGAGCTTCACTTCATCCTCAACCCGAAAAGGTCCCACAAGTTCATCTTTGATGATACCAGCCCATACCAGTACCCCACCTCCACCTTGCTGGCATCTGAGTCGGAGTGGAGCTCTATGCCCTTTACTGATCCAGTCTCTGGCCCATCCATCTGACCCATCGAGAGTCACTCTCATTTCATCAGTCCATAAAACCTTTGAAAAATCAGTTTAAGATATTTCTTGGCCCAGTCGAAGATTTATTTTATGTTTCTTGTTCAAAGGTGGTAGTTTTTCAGCCTTCCTTACCTTGGCCATATCCCTGAGTATGGCACACCTTGTGGTTTTTGATAGTCCAGTAATGTTGCAGCTCTGAAATATTACAAACCTGGTGGCAAATGGCATCTTGGCAGCTTCACGCTTGATTTTCCTCAATTCATGGGCAGTTATTTTGCGCCTTTTTTGCCCAACACGCTTCTTGCGACCCTGTTGGCTATTTGCCATGAAACGCTTGATTGTTCAGTGATCCCGCTTCAAAAGTTTGGCAATTTCAAGACTGCTGCATCCCTCTGCAAGACATCTCACAATTTTGGACTTTTCAGAGCCCGTCAAATCTCTCTTCTGACCCATTTTTCCAAAGGAAAGGAAGTTGCCTAATAGTTAAGCACACCTTATAAAGGATGTTGATGTCATTAGACCACACCCCTCCTCATTAAAGAGATGCACATCAACTGATTTACTTAATTGGTAGTTGGCTCTCAAGCCTATACAGCTTGGAGTAGGACAACATGTATAAAAAGTATCATGTGATCAAAATACTCATTTGCCTAATAACTCTGCACGCAGTGTATACCAAATATATACCAGGATGGCCCCAGTAGGGGAACATATATACCAGGAAGTGGCCCAGGATGAAGTATGTACCGTATATACGAATAAGAGGCCCAGGATGGGGGATATAAATACCACAATGTATACCAGGATGAGGGGCATATATGCCATAATGGGCCCAGGATAGGGGAGACATATATCAGGATTTGCCACATATATACTAGAGTAGGAGGTATATACATATACCAGGATGGGCTCAGGATGGAGAACATAAATACCATGATGGGAAGCATATATATCAGGATGGCGCCATGATGAGGAATGTGTACACAAGGATGATATATAACAGTAAGAGGCCCTGGATGGGGAACATATATACTTGAATCTGACACTTATACTTGTATACCAGAATAGGGGACATAGATATCATGATGAGCCCAGGATGGGAAACATATGGACCAGGATAGAGGATAGGCCCAATATGTACACTCCCTGACAGAAGTTACAGTGCTGTGCAAATTAATTGGGACAAAGCATTTTTTAAGTAAAACCTTAAGTTGGGGTTACCAGTCAGTGATTCAAACCAGTTTTAACTGCTTGCACAGGTGTGAGTGTACAACCTTAATAAAATGTGGTTTGACTGGTTTTAGTCATAAAATAACAGCTAGCTGCTCCCTCAGCTTCAGTTGAGAGCTTGTTTCTGTGAGGAGTGGTTTAGTGTACTTTTTCTCTGTCTGATTCGTGCCTGTAAAAATGGATGTTACTCCACAGAAGAGGTCTAGAATTATTACTCTTAATGAACATACAAGTCTGACTTTAAGAGAAATCGCTTCCACCATTGGTATTGGAAAATCTATTGTTTCAAGAATAATTCGCACACACAATGAAACTGGATTGTTTTCTCCAAAACGAAAAGGGAAATGTGGAAGAAAAAGGAAAACGACACCAAGAACTGATAAAACACTTATCAGCAAAGGTAAAACTAATGCAAGAAAAACAAGTAAAGACTTGCTTTGTCCCAATTAAGGGCCCTTTCACATCTGCGTTTATTTGAAATCGCGGCAGATGCGGTGAAAAAACCGCATCTGCCGTGATTGCCGCATAACCACTGCACTTGCGGCGCGGTTGCGGTAATCCCCATAGAAAGTATAGGGGGACTTGCGGCAGGTGCGGCAAGTGCGGTTTTGCACTTGCGGCAGGTGCGGCCGCAAAAAAAACCGCGGCTGACCGCGGGTTTTTTCGCGGCCGCACCTGCCGCAAGTGCAAAACCGCACTTGCCGCACCTGCCGCAAGTCCCCCTATACTTTCTATGGGGATTACCGCAACCGCGCCGCAAGTGCAGCGGTTATGCGGCAATCGCGGCAGATGCGGATTTTTCACCGCATCTGCCGCGATTTTAAATAAACGCAGATGTGAAAGGGCCCTAATTTGCACAGTAGTGTATGTCACTTATCCATGTTATGTAAATAAAAGCTTATAACCTGATGTTAAATTCATTCATTGGTTGCATAAATTACTCTTTTCAAAGCTGAAAAATGGTTTAGGTTAAGAAAATAAATTGGCATCAATGCTGAAATATTGATCATTTAATGAACACAGAATGGTCAGATTTTGGCAAGACAAATGTTTTGTCACCCACAGAAAGTAATGTGATATTCAAATAAATAATTAACTTAAAATACAAATATATGTTGCATAACATTGGTGAATGCAGTTGTGGTGCTATTACAGTCATATTTAATATTTTGTGTGACTTCCTTCAGCTTGAAGGACTTCATCCATGCAGTTCAACAATGATTCATACAATTTATTAATGAAGTAATCAGGAATAGCAAAGAATGCAGTCTTACATGCCTCCCAGAGTTCATCTAGATTCTTTGGTTTTGTCTTCCAAGGTTCCTCTTTCATCCTACCCCAAACATGCTCAATGATGTTCTTGTCTGGTGACTGTACTGGCCAATCCTTGAGCACCTTGATCTTTTTTGCCTGGAGGAACTTTGTTGTAGAGATAGATGTATGAGATGGAGCACCATCCTGCTGCAGAATTTAACCCCTTTTATGATTTGGAATGTAAGAGTTTGCTAATACATCTTGATATATTAAGCTATTGATATTGCCTTCCACCTTGCAAATGTTTCGCACATCCCCATACTGAATGTAATCCCAGACCATGATCGTTCGACCACCAAATTTAACTGTTTTCTGGGTGTATTTTGGATCCGTACAGGCTCCAGGAGGTCTCTTGCTGTATTTGCAGCGACTGTGGTGTAATTCTACTGAAGATTCATCAGAGAAATCCACCTTCTGCCACTTTTCCAGCATCCATCTGTTTAGGCTATGGGACTTTGCAAATGCCACACGGTTTTTTATTTGCCTTTTGTTTAGTGCTGGCTTCTGGGCACTGATTCGACCATGTAGGCCATTTTGAGACAGTCAGGTAATAGGGAAGAAAATGGTGTGTCACAGTCCGCGCTGCCACGATCATTCACTCCAAAGAAAAACACATGAAGATGTAACTTCAAAACGAACTCCTTTATTTCCTCCTGCCTCCTACGCGTTTCGGTGCCCTACTGGCACCTTCCTCAGGGATCCCTGAGGACACACCATTTTCTTCCCTATTACCTGATGTTTCTCCACACTTGTGTGAATGGTGGAAGTCCTGCAGCAGCTATCTAGGAATAATCATTGAATACGCCTTCAAGCCAGTTGTGGGTTACACAACTGCCCCAGGTGAGTGAATCCTTCTTTTCACCACTTATATACTCAGTGCCGCAGTGATAGGGCACTATTGCGCCTCTTGTTCCCCTCCTTCTTTTATCTTGATTTTGAGACAGTATCCTACAAACTGTTCTAGTTTACACAGGGACTTGAGGTGAGCAGGCCTGTTGGAGCTCTCCTGCAGTGGAAGAGGGGCTTGCTGTGGATTTTCTAACCAACAAACGTTCCTCCTGAGCAGTTGTCTTGTGGGATATGCCGGACCTGGGCTTGTCAAACACATCTCCAGTCTCTTCAAATCTTTTTTTAATTCTTTGCATTTGACGCTGAGACACATTAACCTCTTCCCGACCTATGACGTTATAGAGACATCACGAAAGTCGGTGCGTTCCTGACCCATGACGTCTCTATAACGTCATGAGTTGTTTGCGCTCCTGCAGCTCTGGTGACAGGGCCAGTGACAAGTCACTAGAGCTTCAGAAGCGCAAGGACCCATACTTTAGCTCGCTCTGATTGACAGTTGAATTTGAGACTGCCAATCAGAGCGAGTAACCCCCTCCACATTTGATTGGAGCTCTCCAATCGCATCTGGAGGGGCGGGTTGGCAGGTGCCCTCCCTCTCCTAGCCCCCTCCCACTCCAGGGCTCCCCCAATCCATTTCTACCTCTCCAACCTGATGGTAACAGTCATCCACCAGTGGTATGCCCGCCGGCGGTAAGTGACTGTCACTGCCAGTGGGTGCAGCCTGCTGGTCAGCTTCCTCAGCTCCCTCCTATTGCAATCACAGACGGGGCTGAGGAAGCTGACACCACCCCATGCCCCTTCCCCCCCTCACCTCCCGGCGGGCTGCACCCGCTGGTGCACCCACCAGCCAGCTTTGGTGTGGGCCCCTCCTCCTCTCCCGGGCTTCTCCTCCTGGATGAGGTAAGTATGAATGAATGGATGGATGGATGGATGAGTGGGTGCATGCAAGGGTGCATAGGTGGATGGATGGATGGGTGAGTGGTTGCATGCATGCATGGGTGGATGGATGATGGGTGAGTGGGTGCATGCATGCATGGGTGCATGGATGGGTGAGTGGGTGCATGCATGCATGGGTACATGGGTGGATGGATGGATTGTTGGGTGAGTGGGTGCACAGGTGGATGGATGGGTGCATGCAGGGTGAATGGATGCATGGGTGCATGCATGGGTGGTTGGATGGGTGCATGCATGAATGGATGTGTGCATGCATGGATGTGTGCATGGATGTATGTGTGCGTTTACATGCATGCGTAAATGTGAGCATGCATGTATGTGTGAACGTGTGCATGCATGGATAGATGTGTGCATGGATGGATGTGTGCATGGATACATGTGTGTGTGCATGTGTGAATGTGTGGATGTGTAGATGTGTGCGTGCATGGATGGATGTGTGCATGGATAGATGTGTGTATGCATGGATGTGTGGACGTGTGCATGCATGGATGGATGTGTGCATGGATACATGTGTGTGTGCATGCGTGGATGTGTGGATGCGTGCGTGGATGGATGTGTGCATGCATGGATGTGTGCATGCATGGATGTGTGCATGCATAGATGTGTACATGCATGGATGTGTGCATGCATGGATGGATGTGTAGACCACAGAAAAAAACTGTATAACAAACGTGTGGAAGTACACTGCTAGAAAAAGAGAATAATAAAAAAGCAAGTGCTTAGTAAAAAAACAGTATCAAAAACAGGGTACTTAGTTATTACGTTTTTTTCAAAAAATGTACGTTCCACCTCGCCACGGTGACCCTTATCAGATCGGTCCTATCTAACTAATTTAAAACCTGATCCCGTATAAATATACCTCATAGATGCAGGATGAAGACGGGCCAGAGTTCAATATGGACACAGTGCAGCAGACAGCACTTTATGTGCCTGACTCAGAAAAGGAGGGGTGGGGCACTCCCTGTCTTGCTAAACAAGAGTATAAATAAAAAACTTCAATTCAGTCAGGGCACAATGTGAACGGGTCTGTAGTACTTGCATTCACACCACTAGATCACAGAAAAAAACAGTATAACAAACGTGTGGAAGTACACTGCTATGAAAGCCTATAAAAGCAAGTGCTTAGTAAAAAACAGTATCAAAAACAGGGTACTTAGTTATGTTTTTTGCAAAAAATGAACATAAGCCGTTCCATGGGACCTTTGTTGTGGACTACGTCGAAGGCGATCGAGCGTCGTGGGACCTTCATTGTGGACTACGTCGGTGGAGATCGAGCATCGTGGCACCTTTGTTGTGGACTACGTTGGATCCTTATAATAAAGATGGAGTCTGAATTTTGTTTGTGTTTTTTTTTTCAAATAAAAAGATTTTTCTCTGTGTGGTGTATTTTCTTTGACTATTTACTAGAGATTCCTAATGGCCGGGTCTAACATTGGCCCGACATTATTAATCTCGGGCTTAGTGCCAGCTGCCAATAAAACGCTGGAAGAGCCTCGGTACAGCACCAGAAAATGGCGCTTCAATGAATGCGCCATTTTCTGGGGCGGCTGCGAGCTACAATTTGCAGCATGGGGGACCCAGAACGCTTGGAACTCTCCATGCTGAGGATTCCAGCCCCCAGCTGCCTAGTTGTACCTGGCTGGTCTAAAAATATGGCGGAGCCCCACGCCATTTTTTTTTTCTAGAAATAAAAAAAATGGGCTTCGCTGTATTTTTGGTTGCCAGCCAGGTACAAAGAGGCAGCTGGGGGTTGGTGGCAGTCCGTAGCTGCCAAGTTGTACCTGGCTGGATAAAAAATATGGTGGAGCCCCACGTCTTTTTTTTTTTATAATTCATTCTAGAAATAAAAAAAAGGGGCATCGCTGTATTTTTAGTTGCCAGCTAGGTACAACGAGACAGGTGGGGGTTGCTGGCAGTCCATACCTGGCTGGAGCAAAAATATGACGGAGCCCCATGTCATTTTTTTTTTCTAAAACCAGTTCTAGAAATATATAAAAAAAAGGTCTTCGCTGTATTTTTGGTTGCCAGCCAGGTACAACTTGGCAGCTGGAGGGCTGGAATCCTCAGCGTGGAGAGACCCAAACGTGGGCCACCTCGCTGCAAATTGCAACCCACAGCCAGCCCAGAAAATAGCGCATTCATTAGAGGCGCAATTTTCTGGTGCTGTACCCCAACTCTACCAGTTGCCCTTGTGCTGGTGGCACACAGGTTCTCCATACACGACATGGTGTCCGCTAACAATTTCAATGGAAAAATTACCTCCAATTGTTAGCGGACAACATATTGCGTATGGAGAGCCCCTCCCTGTGTGCCTAAACATTGGAGCTCCCCCACAAGTGATGCCATTTTGGAAGCTAGAACCCCCAAGGAACTTATTTAGATGCATAGTGAGCACTTTGAACCCCCAAGTGCTTCACAAATTGATCCGTAAAAATGAAAAAAGAAAATTTGTGTGAAAAAAAGTACTTTTTTCTTATTAAGGATCCATTTGTGAAGGACCTGGGGGTTCAAAGTGCTCACTATGCATCTAAATAAGTTCCTTTGGGGTTCTAGTTTCCAAAATGGCATCACTTGTGGGGGAGCTCCAATGTTTAGGCACACAGGGAGGGGCTCTCCATATGCAATATGTTGTCCGCTAACAATTGGAGGTAATTTTTCCATTGAAATTGTTAGCGGACACCATGTCGTGTATGGAGAACCCGTGTGCCACCAGCACAAGGGCAACTGGTAGAGTTGGGGTACAGCACCAGAAAATTGCGCCTCTAATGAATGCGCTATTTTCTGGGCTGGCTGTGGGTTGCAATTTGCAGCGAGGTGGCCCACGTTTGGGTCTCTCCACGCTGAGGATTCCAGCCCTCCAGCTGCCAAGTTGTACCTGGCTGGCAACCAAAAATACAGCGAAGACCTTTTTTTTAAATTTTTTTAGAACTGGTTTTAGAAAAAAAAAATGACATGGGGCTCTGTCATATTTTTGCTCCAGCCAGGTATGGACTGCCAGCAACCCCCAGCTGTCTCGATGTACCTGGCTGGCAACTAAAAATACAGCGATGCCCATTTTTTTTATTTCTAGAATGAATTATAAAAAAAAAAAAATGACGTGGGGCTCCACCATATTTTTGATCCAGCCAGGTACAACTTGGCAGCTACGGACTGCCACCAACCCCCAGCTGCCTCTTTGTACCTGGCTGGCAACCAAAAATACAGCGAAGCCCATTTTTTTTATTTCTAGAAAAAAAAAAATGGCGTGGGGCTCCGCCATATTTTTAGCCCAGCCAGGTACAACTAGGCAGCTGGGGGCTGGAATCCTCAGCATGGAGAGTTCCAAGCGTTCTGGGACCCCCATGCTGCAAATTGCAGCTCGCAGCTGCCCCAGAAAATGGCGCATTCATTGAAGCGCCATTTTCTGGTGCTGTACCGAGTACTTTTTTTTCACACAAATTTTCTTTTTTATTTTTACGGATCAATTTGTGAAGCACCTGGGGGTTCAAAGTGCTTACTATGCATCTAGATAAGTTCCTTGGGGGAATCTAGTTTCCAAAATGGGGTCACATGTGGGGGAGCTCCAATGTTTAGGCACATAGGGGCTCCCTATATGCAACAATTTGAATGGAAAATTAGCTCAAATTGTTAGCGGACACCATGTCACGTTTGGAGAGCCCCTGAGGGCCTAAACATTGAAGCTCCCCCACAAGTGACCCCATTTTAGAAACTAGACCCACCAGGGAACTTATCTAGATGGGTGGTGGGCACTTTGAACCCCCATATGTTTCACAGATTAATCCGTAAAAATGAAAAAAAGAACATTTTTGTGAAAAAAAAGTACTATTTCATATTTATGGATCAATTTGTGAAGCACCTTGGGCTTCAAAGCACTTACTATGCATCTAGATATGTTCCTTGGCGGGGTCTAGTTTTCAAAATGGGGTCATTTGTGGGGGAGCTCCAATGTTTAGGCACACAGGGGCTCTCTAAACACGACATGGTGTCTGCTAACAATTTGAATGTAAAATTAGCTCAAATTGTTAGCGGACACCATGTCGCGTTTGGAGAACCCCTGTGTGCCTAAACATTGGAGCTCCCTCAAAAGTGACCCCATTTAGGAAACTAGACCCCCCAGGGAACTTATCTAGATTGGTGGTGAGCACTTTGAACCATCAGATATTTCACAAATTTATCCGTAAAAATGAAAAAGTACTTTGTTTTTACAAACATTTTCTTTCAGCCTAAATTTTTTCATTTTCACATGGGTAACAGGATAAAATACATCCTAAAATTTGTTGGGCAATTTCTCCTGAGTACACCGATACCTCATATGTGGTCATAAACCACTGTTTGGGTGCATGGCAGGGCTCAGAAGTGAAGGAGCGCCATTTCACTTTTTGAATGGAAAATTAGCTCCAAAAGTCAAATTACGCTCCTTCCCTTCTAAGCCCTGCCGTGCGCCCAAATAGTGGTTTACGACCACATATGAGGTATTGGTGTACCCAACAAATTTTAGGATGCATTTTATCCTGTTGCCCATGTGAAAATGAAAGAATTGAGGCTACAAGAACATTTTTGTTAGAAAAATTAAAATGTTAGTTTTTTCCTTCCACGTTGCTTTAGTTCCTGTGAAGTACCTGAAGGGTTAATAATCTTCTTCAATGGAGTTTTGAGTGGCTTGAGGGGTGCAGTTTTTGGAATGGTGTCACTTTTGGGTGTTTTCTGTCATGTACACCCCTCAAAGGGACTTCAAATGTGATGTGGTCACTAAAAATAATGGTTTTGTAAATTTAGCTGGAAAAATGAGAAATTGCTAATGAACTTTGAACCCTTATAACTTCCTGCCCCAAATTTTTTTTTTCCAAAATTGTGCTGATGTAAAGTAGACATGTGGGAAATGTTATTTGTTAACTATTTTGTGTCACATAACTCTCTGGTTTAGCAGAAAAAGAATTCAAAATTAGAAGATTGCAAAATTTTCAACATTTTTGCCAAATTTTTGATTTTTTCACAAATAAACGCAAAAATTATTGACCTAAATTTAATACTAACATGAAACCCAATATGTCACGAGAAAACAATCTCAGAATCGCTAGGATTCGTTTAAGCGTTCCAGAGTTATTCCAGGTCTTTAGGGTCAACATAGGCTGAGTCATGAAGGAGTTAAAGGTGACGGACAGCTTTGCAGTGGATCTGGTCTTCAGCCTCTTGATAGGGATGGGCGAATCTACTCGCTAGGACTCGTTACTCGGCGAGTAGTAAGGGACTCGCAGGACTCTGTACTCGGCGAGTTTCCCAGCGATTACTCGCACAGTAACGAGTCCATCGCAAGTCAATGGCAATCCTAGTTTTGTCAGAGTTTACTTTTTCTCACTCGCCAGACTCGCTATATCACATCGCTATGTAGCTTGAATCTCCCCAAACGTTTAAACAATCGCACCGCTTCACGGATACCCGCTGTCAGCAGCGAGTCTGAGCGAGTCTGAGCGAGTCTACGAATGCGAGTCCTGTATACTGTATTCGAGACTCGCGAATACAGAATCTGTTATGTTCCGAAAAAGCTTCAGAGACAGCCTAGCGTATTAGGTCAGAAAACTTGTGAAGATGGACAAGCATGTTAGCCAATCATATTCAGTAATGCCACAGCCATGTTGGTTGTGGCAGGACTATGATTGGCTTCTGTCAATCGTGATGCCTATGTCATGTATGAGAGGCGAGGCTGTATATAAGCCTTGCCACCGCCATTGAGTAATCTGAGCAGATCATAGGGAGTGTCAGCTAGTGTAGGGAAACTTCAAGATTCCTTATATTTAACCCAAACAGCTCTTCTGAGAGCTACCAGGAGGACAGAGGAGTACTCTGTAGAGGACTGTAGGCAGGCAGGCAGGGAGGAGCAGCCTTTATGGTGGGTTTACACGTTGCGATATCGGCATCCAACTCCGACCAAAAGTCACGTGGTTTGTGCGTTGGACCCGATATCATTCCTGCGTTGTACGGTGTGAACATCCGATACGATGCAGGAACGATGGTAAACCGATATCGGGGGTCGAATGAGCGTGCTATTCAACCGCCCGATATCGGATGCCGGTTGCAGCCGGATTGTCCCGTGTGACAGCCCAACTCCGATGTGTACTGCAACGTCACCCATTCACTCCCATGTTAAATGGTCGTTCCTGGGTCGGGGGGCGTACACATCGTAGGGACGTTGTATCCCGATATCGCAGCGTGTAAACCGCCGATGCGATTCAGGGAAAACCGGGCACGAAATGCGCGCTCCCGCGCCGTTGTATACGATATCGGAACGATATCGTGATGTGTAAACCCACCATTACAGTGCACACAGGACCGACCTCATAGCTTAGCTTACTCACACAGCTTTCCTAATAGCTGAAGTCAGAGGCTTAGCTGAGGTACTATTTCTTATTTTTTTGCACCTGATAGATTTTGGGTCATAATAACCCCTTCAGCTTTATTTTCACTGTGGCAGACCAGTGCATTGCTGCTCTCCTACCTGCAAATAGCACGTACGCCACCTGCTTGTGCGACTACTTGTGCGCACTTAATAATTTTTGCAGGGACTAGTGTGCTGCTTCACTGCCAAGTGTTAGCACACACTTAACCCGCCAAAACGGCAATGCGAGCGCTTTCCGAGACACATCTGCGATTTGTAAATCACACATTATTCGCTATTACTCGCTTCCCCATTCATTAACATTTGACTCGCTAGACTTGCAACGAGTAGCGAGTCCCGGGCTCGGACTCGCTAGAGTCAAGCGATTCCAAGTAATTTAGGACTCGCCCATCACTACCTCTTGATAATCAAGGCTTTGGTCACAGGGTGGATTTTTGGCAAGTTGTCAGAGCTCAAGTTGCAGTTCAAGTGAAGGTCTGGGGTGCAGGGTTTCTTTTTATACACACCCACTATTTAACCGATCATTTACTGAGCACAGGTGAGGATGTATACTAGGATTGGGTGCATTATATGACCAGGCGACAAAACTTTTGTCTTGCCAAAATATGACCATTCTGTGTTCATGAAATTATCAAAATTTCAGCATTGATGCCAATTTATTTTCTTAACCTAAACCACATTTGGGGGGGTTTCAGCTTTCAAAAGAGTAATTAATACAACCAATGGATGAATTTAACGTCAGATTATAAGCTTTCATTCACATAATATTGATAAGCGAGAAAACGTCTGTCAGGGAGTGTACAAGAATAGTAGACATGCATAACAGGATGACTATCTGACACAAAATCAGAATAAACCTTTCCCGGTCAATTAGTATTATCATAATTAATATTTGCCAAAGGTCAGAATAGAGAGAATATTTTAGGCATTTTTATTACTTTTTCCAGTCACAAGTTTACATACATTTCCTTAGTATTTGGTACTGACACGCCCCAGGGCCGTGGGGTACTCGGAACTGGGCTATACTGTTTCTGGGACGCTGGGTTCAGTGTAAAAGAGAGTTCTTGGCTAGTATTGGGAAAGTTATTTGTGACGCCACCCATGGTTTGTGGCTTTCAGTAGCCACCACTGCTGCAGAACCTCAGGGGATGATGGATGGGCAGCTGGGATGGAGCGGCTCCCACGAGTGGAGCGAGTCCCCAGGGCAGTGATGATAAAGGGGTGTAGGATGCAGGATGGAGGGTGCACATTAACAGACAGACTCACGTTTTGTTTGTCCCTCAAATCCTTTACTGGTAATACCTGTTCCACCACAGATGCTGTTATGCGAGTCTATGTAACCTGGGAGCAACTCAGCATTCTCCGCATCCGCCAAGTTCTGAGACCTCCCTGCTGCACTTTCTCTTGTCGGTCCCTGTGGCTTAAGCTTAGCTGCAGACCACTCCCTCTTTCCTGCTGTGTGTCATATGACAGGCAGCTCAAGTCCTTCTCCAGCCCTGCTTCATGGACAGCTGCTCCTGGGCTCTTCACGCTGCTTTGCCTCCAGGCACTTTGTATGGTTGGGGGACTTGAAATCCTCCACCCTCCGGAATTGGTTGCCAGGACGTTAGGTCCTGCACAGCCTCGGACTCTTGTGTCCGTTTCCTGGGGCTTACTCCTCTGGGATGAGTTCGACACCGCTCTTCTCCCAGGCTCCCCACTCTATCTTTAGACGCTTGCCTATGGATCACTCCAGCTAGGTCTAGCTCTCCTGGGATGATCTTAGCACTGCTCCAGTACACAAGAAGTCTTCCTCAGTCTTCCTAGGAACTGAATTAACTAACTCCGCTCCAAACCAGAATTTATAGGGGAGCTGCCCTAAAGCCAGGTTTAGATCTCCCCCTTCAGGCCTGGAGGCAGAACGGTGTTGTGTGCTTTGGTTTTGCCTGGTGTGAATACCCTCTGTTGTTCTCAGGTATGACACTACCCCCCAAGGGAGATAATGACATAGTAGCATCTGAACTATGGGGTGCCACAGTACCATTCCCCCTAAACTGTATGACTTGGGTGAAACATTTTGGATATTTTTCCAGAAGCTCTCACAATACTTGGTTGGAATCTGGGCCCATTCTCCTTACAGAACTGGTGTGATTGAGCCACGTTTGCAGGTCGCCTTGCTCGCACCTGCATTTTAAGATTTGCCCAAAAATTTTCAATATGATTAAGATCAGGGCTTTGTGCCCTCCAAAAAATTTACTTTGTTATCCTTAAGCAATTTTGTAATCAGTTTGGCAGTATGCTTCGGGTCATTGTCCATTTGTAAGACCCATTTCTGCCCAAGCATTAACCTGGCTGATGTCTTGAGATGTTGCTTCAGTATTGAAACATAATCTTCTTTCCTCATGAGGCCATCTATTTTGTGAAGTGCACCAGTTTCTCCTGCAGCAAAACAACCCCACATGATGCTACCATCCCTGTGTTTGACAGTTGGGATGGTGTTCTTAGGCTTCTAAACTTCTCCCTTTTTTCTCCAAATGTAGCTATGGTCATTATGGCCAAACAGTTCAATTTTAGTTTCGTCAGACTACAGGCAATGTCTCCAAAAATGTTTTTGTTTCTTTGCGTATTTGCAAAAATTAAACTGGCTTTCTTATGTTTCTTTTGCAGTAATGGCTTCTTCCTGGTAAAGTGGCATTTCAGCGCATGTTGATACAGTAGTCGTTTCACTGTTGATAACTACTGTGAGGCACCGCCGGCATGATCCTCATGGCCGGGGCACATCACATGCAGGATCAAGGTATGATCCTGTGCACACTGGCCGGTTTGACTGATAATGCTGTGTGAACCAACTGTGAACACAAGGTTTCACGAGCCTAATGAGCGGCAGTGAGAGTGGGATGAGATCGATGAGGCTCTAAGGAATGTAAGGGCTGAGTGCTGACAACCCGGAACACAAGGAGTTAACCTGAGCTGTGTGAAAGGCTGATTATCAGCAGCTAAGGGGGTGTGTCCATGTGGGAGTGGCTGGCACGATAAGAGGCAGCCAGCTGAGTGAGTCATAGATTGATTCAGAGATCCTTTTTCAGCCAGACATCAGCCTGAGAGGATGTGGGCTGATTACCAGCCTGAGAGCTGAGCAGAGCCAGTCTGTGTGAGGGACTGGGAATGCAAGTCCATGCCGCCATGTTGAGATGGTGAAGGGAGCATGCTAGCTCCATGCCGGTGCCGAGGCCGAGGTTGTGATAGCACCTGGTGGGGAAGCCGTGGCTGAACCCGGTGGAGACTGGTCCGGGCGTGGGATGAACCACGTCCGGGAAAGGAGCCCTTGGGGGACGCTTGGTGGACCCGTTACACAGGTAGCGAGACCCGGATCCGTGCCCGTAAGACAGCGGTTCCCGTGTAACGGAGTGAGCTCTGTGTGATTAATGCCAGGCGGGCATAACCGCTATTGGGTCCGACTAGGCAGTCGGTAAAGGACCCGTTGATGTATGTAGGGGCTTAGGCAATTGCCCTGAATGTAAGATGATGACCTATGTAAGAGCATTGGATAATAATGTGGGGAGAAAGTGACCCAGCCAGTATGGATGATGTTGGAGGCGTTCCGTCCCTGTGGGACGAGAGGGAGGCTTGCCCTGCTGCTTGCAGAGGGTACCCGTCCCTCAACCACGGCCTCTAATGGTGTGGGTGTGCCTGTGCTGCCAGACACAGGGGTAATAGGGCTCCTAGTAGGTATCGGATGAGGTTCCCGTGTACTATGGTTTGCCAGTCCCTGTAATGGCCATGAAGGAGCCACAGTCCATGGATGATGGGCTGTGAGCGTGTGGAAGAAATGTATGTGATCCATGGACGTTTGAATGATGGATCACACATGGTATGTAAGGCCCGGTCAGGCAGGAATCCTGACTACGGGGTAATGTTAAGTCATCAAGCTGGGTGACTAAAGCCAGGTGGCAGGTACCGCCATTGGGACCCACAGGGCCCGTTGAGGCGTATGTAACGAAGGTCAGAAGCAGGGGTTAAAAGGGCTCCTAGAGTGGGGACACCATGGTTGAACCAGGTGGACTCTGACCGGGACGTAGGCGGAGATACGTCCAGGAAGGAGCCCCTTGGGGATACATGACATACCCGGTACTCAGGTTGCTCAATCCCTGTTATGAACCCGGAGGGGTCATCGTCGAAGTATATCAAATGTATTTATTATAAATGTACTGTAAGATGTGTAAGTAGGCCGGAGGCCGTAACTACCACGGGAGCAGGGGTTAGAGCTCCAATGGGGACAGAGAGATGGTTACAGGTCCCGGGTTACAAGGAATGTATATGTAAATGTATGATGTGTTTATGTATGGTGTTTTTAATCAATGTGATATGTGTCAAACATGCTACCCGGGTTATGTTATTAATATGTGAAAATAAACGGGTAGACATTGGTTAAACTTATAAACACGTGTTTGTTGTCGTTTTGCAAGCGGGTTCCCCGGTTGCTACCTCACACTACACAATCTCAGATGTTGCCAATAAATCTATCAGAAGCTTCCAAACAGAAGACCTCATCATATGGGTGGTCCCAAATTGTTTAAAGACATAGTAATCTTAGTGTATGTAAACCTGTGATTTTGCAGAAAGTAATAAAAATGCCTTAAAACATTCACTCTCATTAATCTGGCATTTGGCAAATATAAATAATTTTGGTTATCCTAATTGACCTAAAACGGGAAAGGTTTATTCTGATTTTATGTCATGATAGTGAGAAAAGCATGCAATGTGTGTCTTTATATATAGTGTATGTAAACTTCTGGTTTCAACTGTATATACCTGGTTGGGTCTAAATTGGAGTATATATACCAGGATAGGCCATGATGGGGAATATTACTACGTAATATAGGAGGTACTAATATTTCCAGAGGTGTAGTAATGTGTCCTTCAATAAAACACAAAGGGGTATACATAGAAAATATGGAGACCCATTGCAAAGAGCAAATTGGCCTCTCACATCTATGAAAAAAAAATCACAGCACCTTCCACCGATCAAGAGTGGTGGAAGCTTATCGTGCAATCTTGCCACATATAAGTCCTCATGTCATATGTTTTACATATATGTTTCATGTTAGAAAGGGGTAAAACATAAGGGGTTGTCAGAAATGTCACAGGTCTTGTGTGTTTTTAAATGTAACTATCAAAGGCTTGAATAACACAAATGAATTAAAACTTAGTCGATTTTCACTAAGGAGAGTGGGACAAGTGAAATGGTTTACTGTGAGTGTAATCTGAGTACCCAAATGTTTTCTCTCATGTCATCCATATGATATCTATATACAATGAGGTTGTAAACATGCGAATTATCAAAATGACTATTAACTTAATTAGCTTAATTTCTAAAACACAATAAAAGTGCACTTCACACGGACCCTCATTGAGAACACATCCATAATAGTGTTAGGATATTCCCAACACTTTTATTGTTGGCTCTGCTTGCATTTCTTTGGTCCACAAACATATCTTTTCATTTGACGTTCAACCAGACTGAGCATGTTCTATTCCACTGAATGCTATCTAGACAGTTTGGTGAGCTTTACCCAGTAATTGTGGACCATAAAATATGGTGCAGACTGTGAATAAATCCACTAGTCAGGGGTGTAACTACAACAGGTGCAGGTGTTGCAAACGCACCCGGTCCCTGCAGCCTAGGGGGTCCCCAAAAGTCGTTTTGGCCTTTAGAAAAAGACTAATGCTATTAAAGATTAGTGATAATTGGGTGGCCCTGTTGGAGCTTTTGCATCGGGACATATGAGCTTCAAGTTACGCCACTGCCACTAGCAATCCTCCTTGGGACTCAGGTAGAGCGCACTTCCTTGCATACTTATGTGATCTATATCCTTTTGTGTATATTTACTATTATCCATATCATTATCACTTTATATTCTGTGACTCACTAGTAAAATATCTTACGGCTCGTACAGTACTGTGGTACATATTAGGTCTACAAACAGAATTTCCTCCATGTGTGCACTAGTCACTTTAGTAAAATCATTGCATGGCCGTGGACATAATTCATTTATATGTGATACCTACAAGATATACCACTGTAAATCAATTTAGTATTTGTCACCAGTCACTTTAACAATTCTATGTACGTGGTTGCTTGCATAGTTTATTAATTCATATATAATATTTAATAGATATATTACTCTGTAATAGTTTAATATTATATTCCTATGTTTAAAGCATTAGCCACTTTGAATTAACGTTTATTAGTACCGTATATACTCGTGTATAAGCCGACCCGTGTATAAGCCGACCCCCCTACTTTTGCCCCCAAAAACTGGGAAAACTTATTGACTCGCGTATAAGCCGAGGGTGGACTTCAGCACAGATATACAGCCCCCAGCAGTGTGGTATACAGCAGCCTCCCCAGTGGTATATACAGGCCCCAGCAGTGTTACAGCAGCAGCCCCAGTGGTATATACAGCAGCAGCCCCAGTGGTAGTATACAGCAGCCCCAGAGGTATATACAGCAGCCCCAGTGGTAGTATACAGCAGCAGCCCCAGTGGTAGTATACACGCAGCCCCAGTAGTATATACAGCCCCAGTGGTAGTATACATACAGCCCCAGTAGTAGTATACAGCCCCAGTGGTAGTATACAGCCCCAGTGGTAGTATACAGCAGCCCCAGTGGTATATTCAGCCCCAGTGGTAGTATACAGCCCCAGTGGTAGTATACAGCAGCCCCAGTGGTATATTCAGCCCCAGTGGTAGTATACAGCCCCAGTGGTAGTATACAGCCCCAGTGGTAGTATACAGCAGCCCCAGTGGTAGTATACAGCAGCCCCAGTGGTATATTCAGCCCCAGTGGTAGTATATAGCAGCCCCAGTAGTAGTATACAGCCCCAGTGGTAGTATACAGCAGCCCCAGTGGTATATTCAGCCCCAGTAGTAGTATACAGCCCCAGTGGTAGTATACAGCCCCAGTGGTAGTATACAGCAGCCCCAGTGGTATATTCAGCCCCAGTGGTAGTATATAGCAGCCCCAGTAGTAGTATACAGCCCCAGTGGTAGTATACAGCCCCAGTGGTAGTATACAGCAGCCCCAGTGGTATATTCAGCCCCAGTGGTAGTATACAGCCCCAGTGGTAGTATACAGCAGCCCCAGTAGTAGTATACAGCCCCAGTGGTAGTATACAGCAGCCCCAGTGGTATATTCAGCCCCAGTAGTAGTATACAGCCCCAGTGGTAGTATACATACAGCCCCAGTAGTAGTATACAGCCCCAGTAGTAGTATACAGCCCCAGTGGTAGTATACAGCCCCAGTGGTAGTATACAGCAGCCCCAGTGGTATATTCAGCCCTAGTAGTAGTATACAGCCCCAGTGGTAGTATATAGCCCCAGTGGTAGTATACAGACAGCCCCAGTAGTGGTAGTATATAGCCCCAGTGGTAGTATACAGCCCCAGTGGTAGTATATAGCCCCAGTGGTAGTATACAGACAGCCCCAGTAGTGGTAGTATACAGCCCCAGTGGTAGTATATAGCCCCAGTGGTAGTATACAGACAGCCCCAGTAGTGGTAGTATATAGGGCCCCAGCAGGGCCCCCCTCATAATTTGGCGCCCCCACCTCAGTTTCTGGGCCCCCCCGCATGCAGCGCTGCACATATACATTACCTGTCTAGCAGCTGTCACCCTCCGATGGCAGATCGCGGCTCCCGGCTCCGGGCTCCATCTTCCTCGCTGACTTCCTGCTTTGTGACCGGGGCTCAGCGCGATGACGTCATCGCGACGCCGGCCGGTCACCTGACAAGCAGGAAGTCAGCGAGGAAGATGGAGCCCGGAGCCGGGAGCCGCGATCCGCCACCGGAGGGTGACAGCTGCTAGACAGGTAATGTATGAGCGCAGCGCTGCATGCGGGGGGCCCAGAGACTGAGGTGGGGGCGCCAAACTTTGAGGGGGACCGTATGACTCGCGTATAAGCCGAGGGGGGCACTTTTCAGCCCAATTTTTGGGCTGAAAAACTCGGCTTATACGCGAGTATATACGGTAAATACTATTGCACCTTATGAAATAAGATATTTTATTGATTATCTATTTTACCACTTTAAGTGTAATTTACGTGTAATCTACTTTTGGACACATTGAGAAATAGATTGTAATTTTTTTACATTTTAATGGAAAAAGCATAATCATTTTTGTATACTACTTTTACCTCTTGAGTTGATCCCTCTTATCTTGTATACTCTGATTTTAAAATGAATAAAATGAATTCAATACATTTGGTATCTTCTTTAAGTCCTGTTGTCTGCTTGTTGGCAATAATTGATTCCAGACACACCCCGTTGCATACTATGGTTTGTGGTATTCATAGGCTTCGAAAAAACAACTTACAGTTGTGGCCAAAAGTATTGACACCCTGCAATTCTGTCAGATAATACTCAGTTTCTTCCTGAAAATGATTGCAATCACAAATTCTTTGGTATTATTATCTTCATTTAATTTGTCTTCAATGAAAAAACACAAAAAGAATTGTCCTAAAGCCAAATTGGATATAATTCCACACCAAACATAAAAAAGGGGGTGGACAAAAGTATTGGCACTGTTAGAAAAATCATGAGATGCTTCTCTAATTTGTGTAATTAACAGCACCTGTAACTTACCTGTGGCACCTAAGAGGTGTTGGCAATAACTAAATCACACTTGCAGCCAGTTGACATGGATTAAAGTTGACTCAACCTCTGTCCTGTATCCTTGTGTGTACCACATTGAGCATGGATAATAATAATAATAATAATAATAAAGCTTTATTTATATAGCGCCAACATATTCCGCAGCGCTTTACAATGTAGGGTTAGAGTACAGAAAATATAATACAGTATAAGTAATTACAGTAGTGAACAAAAACAGTACAATAATTGGATACAAAACAATAGGCATAGAATCAATGTAAAAAGAAAATACAATAAATAAAGCAAGAAATGAAGGTGACCCTGCTCAAAAGAGCTTACAATCTACGACGGGATAGGGGTTGCACAAGGTACAGGGGCTTATTGCACTGATGGTCCAGACATCTTGAGGAAATGGGGCATAGAGATAAGCTTACATGGATGGTCATTGTACAATCTGTGTAGACCTTTTTTGGTTTGGTGGAGTTTATAGAAGAGTAATATCCAGAGGGATAGCCCATTCACTGTCTACAGTACAAAGGACTTCTATTAGGGAGTATGATAGGCCGCCTTAAAAAGATACGTTTTTAGGGATCGTCTGAAGCCATGCAAGTTGTGGATAGTCCTGATTTCTTGGGGTAAAGCATTCCAGAGTTTTGGTGCAGCTCTAGAGAAGTCTTGGAGCCGGGACTGGGAGGATCGGATTAGTACAGATGTCAGTCGAAGGTCATTTGAGGAACGTAGAGAACGGGTGGGGTGATAGACAGAGATGAGAGAGGAGAGGTAGGGGGGTGCTGCATTGTGAAGAGCTTTGTGGGTGAGAACAAGCAATTTGAATTTGATCCTGTAGTATACGGGCAGCCAGTGCAATGACTGGCACAGAGCAGAGGCATCTGAGTAACGATTGGCCAGGTGGGTGATCCTGGCTGCTGCATTAAGGATGGACTGGATAGGAGAAAGTCTGGTGAGGGGAAGGCCGCTTAATAGAGAATTGCAATAGTCAAGGCGGGAATGGATGAGGGCCACGGTGAGGGTTTTTGTTGTTTCCAGGGTGAGAAAGGGGCGGACTCTAGAGATATTCTTCAGGTGTAAGCGACAGGAGCGGACGAGACATTGTGTGTGGGAGGAGAAGGAGAGATCGGTGTCAAACATAACACCCAGACAGCGAGCCTGCTGCCTAGGCGTTATCGTGGTGCCACAAACTGAGAGAGAGATGTCCGATTTAGGGAGGTTAGTGGATGGGGGGAGCAGAAGAAGTTCAGTTTTGGAAAGGTTTAGTTTCAAATAGAGAGCGGACATGATATTGGAAACTGCAGCTAGACAGTCATTGGTGTTCTTTAATACCGCAGGGGTAAGGTCAGGGGCTGAAGTGTATAGTTGTGTGTCATCAGCATAAAGATGGTACTGGAAGCCAAATCTGCTGATGGTCTGTCTGATCGGGGCTGTGTAGAGAGAGAAGAGGAGAGGGCCAAGGACTGAACCCTGAGGGACCCCAATAGTGAGGGGAAGAGGGGAAGAAGTGGAGCCAGCAAAAGATACACTGAAAGAGCGGTCAGAAAGATAGGAGGAGAGCCAGGAGAGAGCAGTGTCCTTTATGCCAATGGAGTGCAGCATAGAGAGTAGGAGCTGATGGTCGACAGTGTCAAAAGCTGCAGAGAGATCAAGGAGAATAAGCAGAGAGTGGTCACCATTACGTTTTGCTGTCAGAAGGTCATTGGTCACTTTGATGAGGGCGGTTTCTGTAGAGTGAAGGGGGCGGAAACCAGACTGTAATGGGTCTAGCAGAGAGTGAGCGGAGAGGTAACGGGTGAGGCGGGAATAGACCAGGCGCTCCAGGAGTTTAGAGATGAAGGGGAGATTGGAGACTGGTCTGTAGTTATTTGTGCATGATGGGTCGAGAGTGGTTTTCTTTAATAATGGAGTAATGATCGAGTGTTTGAAGGAGGAGGGGAAAGATGCCAGAAGAGAGGGAGAGATTGAAGATTGTGTCTAAGTGAGTGGTGACGACAGGAGAGAGGGACTGGAGCAGGTGTGAGGAAATGGGGTCAGTAGTGCATGTGGTGGGACGAGAGGAAGAAAGGAGCCTGGAGACTTCTTCTTCTGTGACTGGGTCAAATGTGGAGAGTGAGCCGAGGAGATGTGGGGAAGAATGGGGGTGGCAGTGCTTGGAGGCTGAGAGCTGATTTCCTGGCGGATGTTGTCTATTTTCTCCATGAAGTAGGAAGCTAGGTCATCAGCACAGAGGTCAGTGATGGGGGCCTGCACTTTCGGACTGAGGAGAGAGTGAAAGGTGTCAAAGAGTTTTTTTGGATTGTTGGATAGTGAGGAGACCAGGGTGGTGAAGTAGGTCTGTTTGGCAAGGTGAAGGGCGGAGTTGTAGGTTTTGAGCATGAATTTATAGTGGATAAAGTCTCCTGGTGAGCGAGTTTTCCTCCATAAACGTTCAGCACTCCTAGAGCATCGCTGGAGGAATCGAGTTTGTGGTGTGAGCCAGGGCTGTTTTGTTCTCTGTTTGGAGGTTCTAAGGGTGAGGGGCGCTACTTGGTCCAGGGAGCTTCTGAGAGAGTCATTGTAGTGATTTACTGCCTGATCTGGACAGGAGATTGAAGAGATTGGGGACAGAGATGAGATGAGGGAGTGTGTGAGAGCTTGAGGGTTAATGGCCTGTAGATTTCTGGATGTGTGATAGGTAGGATTGGGCTGTGTTGGCCGAGGGTTAGTGAGTGAGAAGGAGAGAATGTTGTGGTCAGAGAGTAGAGGTGAGTTATCCAAGAGGGAGGATGAGCCGGAGACGGGTAAAGACCAGGTCAAGGGTGTTACCGTTTTCGTGCGTCTCAGAGGTTGAGAGCTGTGATAGGCCAAGAGAGGTAGTTAGAGATAGGAGCTGGGATGCAGATGGGGAGATGGGGCTGTTTATAGGAATGTTAAAGTCTCCCAGAATAAGGGTTGGTAAATCTGAGGACATGAAATGCGGGAGCCAAGCGGAGAAATGGTCGAGGAACTGGGTGGGTGACCCTGGGGGGCGGTATACCACTGCTACTTTGAGGGGGAGGGGATGGAATAGCCTAATGGTATGGACCTCAAAAGAAGGGAATGAGAGTGATGGGGCTGGAGGAATGACCTGGAAAGTACATTGTGGGGACAGGAGGAGGCCAACTCCACCGCCACGTCTGTTCCCAGGTCTAGGGCAATGAGAGAAATGTAGGCCGCCGTGAGAAATAGCGGCCGGGGAAGCAGTGTCTGAATCCTGGATCCAGGTTTCTGTGAGGGCCAGCAGGTTTAGAGAGTTGGAAAGGAAGTATTTGTGGATGAAGGGAAGTTTGTTGCATACAGATCGTGGATAAAAAAAAGACCAAAGAACTGTCTGAGGACTTGAGAAACCAAATTGTGAGGAAGCATGAGCAATCTCAAGGCTACAAGTCCATCTCCAAAGACCTGAATGTTCCTGTGTCTACCGTGCGCAGTGTCATCAAGAAGTTTAAAGCCCATGGCACTGTGGCTAACCTCCCTAGATGTGGACAGAAAAGAAAGATTGACGAGAGATTTCAATGCAAGATTGTGCGGATGGTGGATAAAGAACCTCGACTAACATCCAAACAAGTTCAAGCTGCCCTGCAGTCCGAGGGTACAACAGTGTCAACCCATACTATCCGTCGGCCTCTGAATGAAAAGGGACTGTATGGTAGGATACCCAGGAAGACCCCACTTCTTACCCCAAGACATAAAAAAGCCAGGTTGGAGTTTGCCAAAACTTACCTGAGAAAGCCTACAACGTTTTGGAAAAATGTTTTCTGTTCAGATGAGACAAAAGTAGAGCTTTTTTGGCAAAGGCATCAACATAGAGTTTACAGGAGAAAAAAAGAGGCATTCAAAGAAAAGAACACGGTCCCTACAGTCAAACATGGTGGAGGTTCCCTGATGTTTTTGGGTTGCTTTGCTGCCTCTGGCACTGGATTGCTTGACCGTGTGCATGGCATTATGAAGTCTGAAGACTACCAACAAATTTTGCAGCGTAATGTAGGGCTCAGTGTGAGAAAGATGGGTCTCCCTTAGAGGTCATGGGTCTTCCAGCAGGACAATGACCCAAAACACACGTCAAAAAGCACTAGAAAATGGTTTGAGAGAAAGCACTGGAGACTTCTAAGGTGGCCAGCAATGAGTCCAGACCTGAATCCCATAGAACACTTGTGGAGAGATCTAAAAATGGCAGTTTGGAGAATGCACCCTTCAAATATCAGGGACATGGAGCAGTTTGCCAAAGAAGAATGGTCTAAAATTCCAGCACAGCATTGTAAGAAACTCATTGATGGTTACCGGAAGTGGTTGATCGCAGTTATTTTGGCTAAAGGTTGTGCAACAAGTATTAGGCTGAGGGTGCCAATACTTTTGTCCGGCCCATTTTTGGAGTTTTGTGTGAAATGATCAATGTTTTGCTTTTTGCTTCATTCTCTTTTATGTTTTTTCATTGAAGACAAATTAAATGAAGATAATAATACCAAAGAATTTGTGATTGCAATCATTTTCAGGAAGAAACTGAGTATTATCTGACAGAATTGCAGGGGTGTCAATACTTTTGGCCACAACTGTGTATCTCCCAACTCCAAGGCCCCTACCAAGTTCCAGTGGAGATCCAGTATAATATAGTGGAAAATAAACCTCAGCACACAGGAAATGAGAATAGCAAGTTTATGCTGAAAAAAAGATTTTTCATTGTGAAGGTAATTCTGGCACCAAATAAACAAAGTCCAACATTTCAACCACAAAATGGTCTTTTTCAAGGGATATTGATGACCTATGGTTAGGCATGGTCATCGCAATATAAGATAGGTGGGAGTGTGCATGCAGCCAGATTTAAAAAGTGTATGCTACGAGAACAGCATGGCTCTTTAATAGAGATGAGCGATATTGGATTCGAAATGTTCGCCTATCTCAAATTCTACCTGCTTTGGGCGGTGTTCGAGTCATTCATCGAATTAGAACAACTAGCTTCAAATTCGGCAGTTTGAGGTTATGTTCATAACGCTTCGGTCACCAAAAGCAAACCTGGCTTTTCACACTAATACTGATCTTCAATCTTAATATCCATTTTCAGTGCATAGTGTGCGGGTGGGGAGGGGGGAGGGTTCGGGGTTCAGATCAGTGCTGCTGAAGTGATTGAGCTCTTCTTTTTTTCTCCCAACCGCATGTAGAGTGGGGCAGTGCAGGCTTTGAGCCAATCACAGTGAAGCACAGTAAAGGGCATGTTTTGCACAAGCAAGGTCCGGCATCATTGGCTGTGTAAGTCACACCATTTTCTTCATCACCACCATTTGCTCATGCTGTAGCTGTGTGTCAGACGGCACCGCTGCTGCTGTGGGCGCCATACAGTCAAAACTCAGAATTCTACTATCCCATTCAGCTACAGAGCTAATACACAGTTAGATAGATAGGCTTAGGGAGTAGGGGCTGGGGGCAGGGTGCGAATTTTTGCAGAATCAGCTCTTGTAAGAGCTGCATCATAGGAGTAGGGAGTAGGGACTAGGGACTAGGTCTGTAACAGCCCTTTTTCAGATCTACTCCATAGAAGCAGGGACTAGTTTTAATTACAGCCCTTTGGGCTAGGTTAGAGCAGTCCCTATTAGTTTTTGCCAGGCAGGTGTGTGCCAGAGTGCTGTACAAGTCTTTTTCACAGCATCTGGCCACATCTAGCTCTGGGACTCCTTTAGGGCAGGTATTGTAGCACTACTGTTAAGAAAGCTATACCACCTGACTTAAGTAGCATTTTTTTGCTGCTGCTAGTCTCAGCAATTTGTTCAGACTAGTAGCAGAGTGATTTACACAGTAGTGTAGCCCACTTGTGAAAAGCTACACCGCCAGTGAACTTCCTTACTAATTTTTAACTGCACATTGGCCTCATCTGACTTCTGGTCGTCGCAGCGTGCCAAAAACTATTAGTGTACGCCACTTGTAATCCAATCTACTACACCAGCCAGAGTACTTCCTACTAATTTTTAACTGCACCTTGGCACATCTGACTTCTAGTCATTTTGCAGCGTGACAAAAATTATTACTGTACGCCACTTGTAATACAATCCTACTACACCGCCAGTGTACTTGCCTAGTACTGAATTTATGTACTTCACTACTACTTGGCCACATCTGACTTCTAGTCAAGTCGCAGCATGCCAAAAACAATTACTGTACGCAACTTGTAATACAATTGTGGCGCCCTGCTCACACAGGTATCCACAGACTGCACAGAATGCACAGAATACACAGACTCCACAGACTGCACAGAATGCACAGCTGGGTTTCCACAGCAGGTACCTACTACATGCATCACCTTCCACCCCTACTTCCAGTAGGGGGAGCCCAACTTGCTGCCCTTAGGCAAGATCCCCTCTAAATACTGCTGCTGGGGGAGGAGTTAGTCAGAGTGTGCAGATGCTAGGAGAGCTGCGAAGGCGTCCTGGTGGACGGTGCCACGGTTAGGCCCGAGCCAGTGACCCAGTGTGGCCATTCTACATCCAGCAAGCCTAAGTGGTGACAGAAGGCAAGGAGCAGATAGCCAAGAGGGAGGGAGGACCTTGGGCTGGTGGTATAGCCCACATCTAGGGCTGCATCGCCGCTGCCCCCGCTTTGTTTGCGGCCGGCGCGGCGATGCAGCTGCAGACGGCATCGGTCATGGTAAGTGAGCTGCGGTGGCCTGACAGCACCAGCACCATCCTCCCCCCAGTCATCAAAAAATTTCGATAGCACCCATCCCTCCCCCCTTCCCCCGGTCATCAACTGAGGGCAGACCACAGCTGCCACCCGGGGCCAGAGGCACCAGCCAGCCCCTGGAGTTCAACATATATATGTATATATGTATATACTTCAGTAAATCAAAACAATTACTTATTAAAGCAATTATTCACAATGTCAGGTAATTGCCCTGACAAGAGACAGACACCAGAGTCAGGAAGAGAGAGGAGGCAAGTCTGGCTGCATGCAGGCTGTGCTTCAATCACTACACAGTAACAGAGGAGGCCTTATACCCACTTGCTGTGGGGACCCACTGTGCAACCTAGTCACCTGTCAGTGCCCTGGACAACTTTACCTGCCGTAACATCAGTAAAAGGTAAAAGAGACTTTGCAGTGTGCGTGTGTGATTCCTCTCCGCTCCCGGTGGCCCACATAGACTGCTTCAACACTCCCCATTCAAACCATAGCTCCACTACAAGCTGCCCCTTCTCACAAAGCTGCCCCGGGAGGACCAGTCCTACCTGTGGAGGACTTCACCAACTTGCCGCAGTACCATCTACCTCCGGCGGACTGTGGCGGCGCTGGTGAAACATCACCAGAAACTACAGGTGGCATCACGACAAACTGTATATAATCCCCTGTAAATATCACCGTTTTTTGGAAGATAGGCCAAGGACACGGGGTCAGGTGTGGCCACCACTCCCCGTGACACAGTAACCCCTTGGAGCCTGACACCCGAGTACCCCAAAGCCTGGGCGCAACACAATCTACTACACCGCCAGTGTACTTCCTACTAATTTTTAACTGCAGCTTAGCCACATCTGACTTCTGGTCAAGTCGCAGCGTGACAAAAACTATTAGTGTACGCCACTTGTAATACAATCTACTACACAGTCAGTGTATTTCCTACTAATTTTTAACTGCACCTTGCCCAGGTCTCACTTTGGGCCTAGTAGCATGTTGGTTCAGTCACCTCTGCTTGATTGACATTCACCTTTTTTTGGTAAAACAACTGTACTGCTCCCAATTTTTTCACATACAAAATGAGTGGCAAAAGGCCTACTGCTGGTGGAAATGGGAGTAGGCGTGGTGGAAAGGAAAAAAAATTTGTGTCCGTTGGGTAGATGCTAAAGCTACATTAACATCTGCTGAAGATAAACGATCTTCCAGCCAAAGTAAGATGTCTACTTCTTTCGTGGCGAATCGGATATGATCCCTTTCTTACGGACACGACCATCGATAACACTTGGAAGTGAGGCACAAAAACAGCAGGTGCTTGAATGGATCTCAAGTGCTCCATCAAGTGGCCTCTCCTCCACTCAACGTCTACATCACAAACCCTCCAGTCATCTGAGGTGTCAGACCAATCACACGTGATTCCACCAAGCTCCCAAGTGTCCAGCCGCCCTACTCAGTCTTGGGTAACAAACATGTTTGAGTCTGCAGAGCTGTTCAGTCACACAAAAGCCTGGGAATCAGAGGTCTGCTCCAAAGCTGCAGTGAGTCCAGACGAGATAATGCTCTGTCCTGATGCCCAGAAGCTTTGTGAGTGAGACCCAGACCCAGATGAAGAAGCTTCTGACCTTTATGCAGACCCTCATTCCCTAACAGTACATACTGTTGGTGGACACCAGGAGGATGATGCTGATGAGACTCAGATACTGGATTTGATTGACAAATTAAGTTATCGGTCAAGGCAGGAAGAGGTTGTGTCTGAGAGGGGTGTGCGAACACAGAGGATGATGATGAGATTGGAGATCCCACTTACTGTCAACCCACAGTCAGCCAGTCGATGAGGTCAGCACAGGAGGTGGAGGAGGATGCTACTGACGATGAGGTTAGGTTGCGCCTTCCTGGACATAGAAGGAGCACTGGAAGCATGCCAACAACTGCATCCGCAGCCTCAACTCTGCCTCTGAGTGGAAGTCGTGCTGGCTCTGCAGCTCGTATGGGCTCTTAGCCTTGTCTAGCCTGGGCCTTTTTTGACATCGCCAAGGATCTCCCAGCTCATGTCATCTGCAAGATTTGTCACCAATTTCTTGAGTAGAGGCCAAAAACTCACTAGCTTGAGTACTTCATGTATGAACCGCCACATGGACATGAAGCACAAGTCACAGTGGAAAGTTCCCCATGCTAGAATGCAGGCTAGCGGGGCGGGCCTACCACCGTCTGCCCCATCAAGTGCATCCATGTGCTCTTCATCGTCTGTGACTGTGGGGACAGCTGTCACACATGCTTTTGGACGTACACCTTCCACCTCTTTACCCGCAACAGGCAGTGCGATTGGCAGGTCTTCACTTGGTGGACAATGCTGCTGTTGTTGAGCTCTCTCAGACTTTGAGAGCACCACCTTTGGATGAAGGCAACATTACATCTTCGTCTGCACCTCCCTCCCTGACCAGCAGTTTGCCGAGGACACCATACTCAACTGTGTCTCAGCACAGCAGCCAGCCCTCCGTCCCTCAGATGTGGACAAGTAAAAGGCCATTTCCTCCTAGCCATGCGAAAGCTAAGCGCTTGAATTTCACCATCTGCAAGCTGTTGGCTTCAGAAATGCTGCCTTTCCGCCTGGTGGACAAAGAGGAATTTCGAGACCTTATGTTTGTCGCAGTGCCCCAGTACCAGATGCCCAGTCGTCACTACTTCTCCAAGAAAGGTGTGTCTGTGCTACACCAGCATGTCGCACGCATCATCACCGCTTCCTTGAGAAACTCTGTGTGTGACAGTGTGCATTTCACCACAGACACTTGGACCAGTAAGCATGGACAGGGGCATTACATGTTGCTTACTGGGCATTGGTTAACTATGGTGAGAGCTGGAGAAGGGTCTGCTGTTCAAGTCTTGCCGTCCCCACGAGTTGTGCATCCATCCTCTGTAGGTAGAAGTACATCCACTGTTTCTTCCTCCTCAACCTTGTCTCGGTCCTCCACCTCCGCCCAAAGCCTGTCTGGTAATGCCATCCACGTTGTAACTGCACAGAAGGAATCATGCACACCTCCCTACTATGCTGGCAGCAGGGCTCAATGCCATCAGGCGATCTTTACCTTGAAATGCCTAGGAAATGTGAGCGACACAGCTGAGGAGTTGTGGTCATCTCTGGTGACTGAGTTTCAGCAATGGTTGTCTCCACTCAACCTGCAGCCAGGGAAGGCCATGTGCGACAATGCTGCAAACCTGGGTGCGGCCCTTCGCTGGGGCAATATCACACACGTGCCCTGTATGGCTCACGTGTTGAAGCTGGTTGTCCAGCAATTTTTGACAGACTATCCCGGCCTAGATGGGCTTCTACAGAGGGCACAGTCGCTATGTGCTCACTTCCGGCGTTCGCATCCCGCAGCTCAATGACTGACTTCTCTCCAGGAGTCTTTTGGCTTGCCCGTTCACCGGCTGAAATGCAATGTGCCAACGCGCTGGAATTCTACTCTGCACATGTTGCAGCGACTGTGGCAGCACTGCGGAGCCCTGGTGCAATACGTTATGACTTATAGCCTGGGCCAACAAGATCTAGAGGTGGGGCAGATCACGCTGCAGGAGTGGTCTCAGATGAAGGACCTATGCACCATTCTGCACAGTTTTGAGAAGGCGGCGAAGATGTTTAGTGCTGACGATGCCATTATCAGCATGACTATTCTGGTCATCTACATGCTGGAGCACACTCTAAGCAATATTCGGAGTTAGGTGGTGGAACAAGAGGAGGTTGAGCAAGTACAGGAGGAGTCCTATGCGGAAGGGATGACAACATCTGCAAGATCCTCACAGTCGGCAGCACCAAGACGGCAGGCATGGGAGGGTGGTGGAGAGGCATTCACGAGGGTGCATGTTAGCAACCAACCTCTTCAGGAAGGTGCAGGAGCCGAGGAAGAAATGGAGGATGAACTGGTGATGGGCATTGAAGAGTCAGCAGATGAGGGAGACCTTGATGACATTTCTGTTGTGCGAGGTTGGGGGGAGAGGGCAGAGGAAGGACGCATCATTCTCACCTCCCCACCACCAACACAACAAGGACTTGGTCCTCCTGGGTGCGCAAGACACATGAGCGCCTTCTTGCTGCACTATCTGCAACAGACCCTCGGATTGTGTGAACTACGAGTAATGCAGACTACTGGGTTTTCACACTATTACATCCCTGGTACAAGAGCAAATTTGCTGAAATAATTCCTGCCATACGAAGGGACTCATGCATGCAGGACTATCAGCAGAAGCTGATACATAATCTCAGATAGGCTTTTCCACAAACCACCAGTGGTAGTAGTAGACAGAGTGAATCTCACAGTTCCAACTTGTCAACCGTGGGACTGTCGCGTCATCATCACTCACACTGTGCCAGTAACACCGTATCAGGTGGTGGTACCAGCAATTTTGTAGCGTCATTTCAAGATATTTTCAGACCATCATTTTCAAGGTCTGAAGACACGAGAAGCCTGACACATAGTCAACGCCTGAGCGGATGGTACACGAGTATCTCCAACTTAACATCACTGCAATGACTGGGGAACTGGAGCCTTGCTCATTTTGGGCTTCCAAACTGGAAAAATGACCTGAGGTCGCCACTCATGCCTTCGAGATCTTGTCATGCCCCGCAGCCATTGTTCCCTCAGAACGTGTCTTCAGCGCTGCTGGTGGTGTGCTGACAGAAAGGTGCACACGTCTGTCCACCCAGAATGTAGACAGACTAACATTCATAAATATGAACAAGTCATGGATCCGCAAGGACTTTACTACCCCTGTGTCATCCTGGGGAGACTAAAGCCTTGTGGATTTTTGCCTAAAAGTAACCATTTAAAGTTTGTAACTGTGGTGAAATTGATGCCACTTAAGTGGTGTCTGTGCCCAAATTTTTTTGAAAAAAGGGAGACTATTCTTGTAGTCCCCTAAATGTGACACAATACTCATCATCTGCATGAGGCCTTACAGATAGTGAGGAAAAACATCACAAAATACTCATTGTCTGAAGTAAAAATCAAGCAATACTCATCGTTTGAACGTGGCCTTACAGATACAGATGTAAAAATCAAGCAATACTCATCTGCTTCACGAGGCCTTACAGAAACCGAAGTAAAAATCAAGCAATACTCATCGTCTGCATGATGCCTTACAAATACTGGAGTAAAAACGGAATTTTAAGGGCATGACATGCCTATATCTTGTCTCCTCCCCATTTTACTCATCCATCTCTTTTCTTTTCGCATTTTTATATGTACTTGTCACTTTTCTATGTGTTTGTTGTATCTTCTGAGACGTTTGTCACCTTTTGGACACCTTAGAAGTTGTTTTCTATGTGTTTTCTATGTGCTTGTATTTTCCTGCCATTGTTTTCAATGATATTCGACGGTGTTTGATGAACATTCGACGAACATTCGACAAACACACCCCCAATTCGACAAACCGAATCGAATTCAAACACTAGGGTGGTGGATTATCTCTAATATTCAGTGACAGGTTCCCTTTGTCTTTATCCGGCCCACTAGGCACAAACAGGCCTCTGATTTATCTCTCTGTTTTTTCTATAGTACTCCACAAAACTAATGGTGGTCCCACCTTTGCATGGCGAGGCATGACTTTATGGGAATGCTTGCACGAGCTTTGACTTCATGTGGCCTTCTAGGCCTAAACAGGTCTCTGATGTATCTCTCTGTTTTTTTTATAGTATTCCACAAAACTAATGGTGGTCCCACCTGTGCATGGCGTGGCATGACTTTATGGGAATGCTTGCACGAGCTTTGACTTCATGTGGCCTTCGAGGCCTAAACAGGTCTCTGACTTATCTCTCTGTTTTCTCTATAGTACTCCACAAAACTAATTGTGGTCCCAACTTTGTGTGGCGGGGCATGACTTTTATGGGAACGCTTGCACCAGCTTTGACTTTATCCGCCTACTAGGCACAAACACAGGTCTCTGACCTACCTCTCTGTGGATTCATGTAGTACTCCACAAAACTAATGGTGGTCCCTCCTGTGTGTGGCGGTGCATAACATTGACGGGAGCGCTTGCATGAGCTTCGAGGGTATCCGGCCCACTAGGAATATTCAGGTCACTGACCAACCTCTGTAGATTGTAACTGTAATACTCCACAAAACGTTTAGTTACTGAGCAAGGTTTAACCTTAAAATGCTAGGCCAGGACCTGTTCCAGACCCTGTGCCATGCATGCATGCTGGGCCATTCAGCAATTTTGGGTCTGGGAGAATTGATGCCATTTTACTGTAGGTGTGACCCTTTGAAAGGAGTAAGGATTCTTTTTGGAGTCCCCTTGCTATGTTTTACATGATTTAAGAAGGGTGTGACATGCCCATACCTGTGTATCATTCTCCTTTTACTCTTCCACCTCTTTTTACTTAATGTAGAAAACTTAAGCCACTTAATTGTTGTCACTTTTTGTGGTGTTTGTTGTCCATTCTGAGTAGTTTGGCAGCTTTTGGAGCCCTTTGAAGGTGTTTTCTCTGTGTTTCTGTAGCCTGCCATTGATTTCAATGGGGTTTGCGTTGTTCGAAGAACATTCAACGAACAAATCTCAAATTCGACGAATCGAATCGAATTCGAACATTAGGATGGTGGCTCATCTCTACTCCTTACACTTTGAATTGGGTACTGCAGTTCATCTCACTCTCACATTGAAGTTAATAGGAGCCAATTGCCCCGATATTTATAGCCTATATTCAGATAGGTGCTTTAATTCAAATGGAACAGCCCCTTTAAAATTGTTTTATTTCACTTATGTCTTCAATGAACATTTTCTGCGCTGCCTGCTTTCTGGATACATCAGTAGAATAAATGCAAATCCAGCTAATTATCCCCCATTGGAGGAGCCCAAAGATTATTGTTTCTGCCTAGAGTGCCAGATTTAGATAAATATACTAGCTGTCTTATATTTATAGTGCGTAACAATTTAGCATGGCTCATAAAAAAGTGTGTCAAGTTCATATTTGTATTCTAGTCTGCAATAATTCTATTCTTCAACTCTAATGTTCTGCATAGCATTAGGAATGTCATAAAGATGACTCATCCAAAATGTCCTAAATTCTGCAATTAACTAAGACACAACAAACATAACATATTTCTATATATTTCAGTAGATGAAATCTCAAATTTATAAATTTTCCAGAGAACTGTTTTTCATTGGTCAGTCAGCTCTGATTCATAAGAGTTATGGATAGAGAATGATAAAATGAGTAGAAATAGGCAGTGGTGAATACTGTATTATGAATGTAGCTTTAAAACACTACAGTTTCGCAGATGTTAAGACAAAGACAGATTTTCTTAATGAAATAGTTAATGAGGCTGATCAAAGGCTAATTGCAACGTGTTAATCACCAAGACACAATTTAATCTACGGTAAGAGTATAATAAAATTAATTTGCAAATATAATTGTGTAAATTCTAATAATATTTCCAGTCATACATAGAAAGTTGGTGAAGGAAAAAAGACATAAAGAAATGCCATAGGTGTTACTCATGGAATGGCCCACCAGAGTAACAAAGGATACACAGGTAGCTTCTTAAAGTGTAGTTGAAATTATCTGATATGACTTACATACAGAGTTGGTATCAGAGCCCAAATGAAGGGAAAGCAGCATAAGCACCCACCTAGGGTGCTACCTCTTGCATTCCTGAGGGTAGCGCTGTCTGGAAAATAGCTGACTTTGCTGAATGCCTGCAGACAGTTGTCGCTTTCTTTCAGCTGCAGGCATTTAGTACACTGACGGACATTGCTAAGTCCCCAGACTCAATTGTATTTGTATCTGTAAGACGTGAATCCATGAAAGCCCCTAACCCCACCAAACAACTATCCTATATGGCATGAACCACCCTGGCCTGTCTCCTTTCTTGAGGGTATTAGGCTCCCAATTACCATCACCCGAGAGTGGTTTCATGGGCCTAAGGCCAATGACATTGATGACCAAAGTGCCCGAGGCATGATGGAGGAATTAATTCAGGAGAGGGGGTTTGGCTTTATAGCCGAAGAAGGCACTGGTCATAGGTGTTATGTCAACCAGTCCACCCTGCTGCATGACCATCTTCCCAAAAGACTCCGCACACTCTATGTTGGGGAGGAGTTCACCTTCATGAAGGTGAAGGGCAGCAGGGGGTTGCTCGGGATTGGCGTAAGTTGAGTTGCCCCCACCGACAATTTTGAAAACTGGCAGCAGGGGGCTAACCTGTAGAGTACCATGTGTCGGCTGGCGGCCTTGACTCTCTTGGTTAGTCAGCCAGCTGAACCCAAAATCACAGGGGTCATCAATCCTGAAGGGCACGTCGGTGTTGCCTAAGTTGCTCCCATCTCCTAGAGGGGGTGGTCGTCCCATAATTCCTCCATCCTCTTTTCCAGAAGTGGGCATTATGAGGTGTGCAGAGGGACAGGTGGTAGCAGAGAATGCCTCTGGAGTAGTAGCCCCTGCGTCCTCCCTGAGACTGTCTGGCAGCGGACTACAGTGTAGAATGGACACATCCTTCCTGGGCAGCTATGAAGCTGCTAGACAGTTTTTACTCATTAAAAAGGACTTCTTTAAAAAAAGGCATATTGTTGCTTCGCAGACCCGTCCTTCAGTTAGCATTTTGTCCAGAGAGGGACTTCTTTAGATGTTTTTGAGTTATTAGAAGAGTGAGGCCTGTATTTTTGTTCATTTTATTTCTCCCCTGTCCAAATTTAGCACCCTGCTGAAGTAGCGGGACTACAGCCTTCATGCTACACCTCAAAGCTCTTCATGAACTGTGCCCTTCATTGCACTATTGTAATGGAGTCTGCTGATTCATGTGGGACTTTCCTTATATATACTGTTTGTGTCTGATAAATGTTACAAATTATATCATGTACCACCATTGCCTTTTAAAAGTTACTATAGTAAAGTTTTTTTTTCCTTCACTCCTTGTGTCCTGGACTATTTCTGCAAAAAGGTATTTTGATAGTGACTACAGAGACTAGCGAAAAAGCCGCAGCCTCTGGCCTGATGGTTTAAGGTTTGGAAATACAAGACACTACACAAACTCTTGTGGGACAGGGCTGGCAAAGTGCAGTCCTCAAGAGCAGCAAACAGTGCATGTTTTCAGGATTGAATTAGCATTGCACAAGGTGCTGGAATCATCACCTCTTGCAGGTGATGAAATTAACACTTGTGCAATGCTATGGAAATCCTGAAAAATTGCACTGCTTTCAGATCTTGAGAACTGTAGTTGGCCACACCTGACCTAGAAGTCTCTGTGGAGGTAGCCAGGGTGCAATAGGAATTCTCGAGCCATTTCACCACAACTGCGACTCTCCCTGGATCCCCTTAGGCCCTGTGCCCACGGTGCATTGTTTGATGCTTTTTTGACAGCAGATTTTAAGAATCTGCATCAAAATATGCATGTGACATGCCTGTACCAATTCATGGGGTACTCAGAACCAAGCCGGGTGTCATAGTGGCGTGACCCAGCTCCGTGGCCCTGGCCGTGTCATAAAAATGGGGGATATTTTATAAGGAATTGAATCGTGATGCAACCTGTGGTTTTTGGCAAGGGATAGCCAACGCTGCAGTTCAGGACTACTGGGGCAGATGGTGATGCAGCAAAGATAATACAGCTCCCCACGGGCAGAGTGGGGCCCCAGGGCAGGTAGGTCAGACTGTTTAGGTGGTGGTGACAGTTGGGGTGCAGAGAAAAGGCAAGGGACTCAGAAAAGTGCAGTTTTCTTCACCTCTTACCTCATGGCAGATGACAATGCAATCATCGGTACTGGTTACAGATGATAGAAGGAGTCCAGCCAGCCTGGAAGCATTCAGGGGTCCACCTTACCAGGTGAGGTTGGAGGCTTACATACTGCGCTCCTTTTTCAGGTCCCTACTGCCTGTAGCTAAGCTGCGGCCCTCTCCTGAATGTTGGTTCTAACTTGTGTGGCAGACACCGTGAGCCTATCATGGACACTGCCTTTCCACTGACAGCCCAGGCTCTTGGTCTGCTGTGGTGCCTCCGGGTGTTTGGTTGAGACAAGGGGCTGAAACCCCCTGCCCTCCAGATTTGGCTGTCGGGGCATACAGCACCCGCACAGCCAAGGACTCTGGCATCCTTATTCCCAGCGCTTCGCTCCCGGATGAGCTCTGACGCAGCTCCACTTCTCCAGAGCCCTTGTCTTCCACTCCTCTCTCTTGCCTCTCCTCAGACTAACTGCCTAACATACTTAACTGCCTCCTCCTCCCAACCAGAGAGAGCAGCTCCCCTGTAGTCAGGTTATAGAGCTCCCCCTTCTGATCTGGAGTAGGAATTGTGTTGCATGCTTTGTATTACATTGCATGGGGACCTCCTCCTGCTTCCAGGCATGATATCACCCCTATGAGGGAGACAATGTCACTGTAGCAACCTGACTCTTGGGTGCCACACGTGTCTGTCCTGAGGCCAGCTAAATATATGACAGGTCAGAAGTGCTATGCTCATATTGCCTTTTTTCCTTGTATATGTGGTTCAGATTTCTATTTTCTGCCCCAAAATCTGCAAGGACAAAAAAACACATTGGCATAGAACTTCTGAACCCTCATAGACTTTGCTGACTTCTAGATAGACATAGTCTAAAAATCTGCTTCAAAAGAAACATCAAATAACGTACCTTGGGCATGGGACCTTACAACAATATGATAAGGTCTCGTTCACAGAAAGTATTCCCCATAGGTAGTGATGGGCGAATCCTAAATTACTCGGAATCGCTTGACTCTAGTGAGTCCGAGCCCAGGACTCGCTACTCGTTGCGAGTCTAGCGAGTCCAATGTTAATGAATGGGGAAGCGAGTAATAGCGAGTAGTGTGCGATTTACAAATCACAGATGTGTCTCGGAAGCTTCAGCCTGAAGCAATCCTAGTTTTGCCATTGATTTGCATTGGACTCGTTTACTGTGCAAGTAATCGCTGGGAAACTCGCACAGATAAGAGTCCTGTCTACTCTGTGTGCTGGCTGCCGCAGCTCCAGGGTCCTAGGGCCCGCCTGCTGCCTGATGTAGCAGAGCTGAGATTGTTCTCAGTCTGCTCATCCCTGTGCTTAGACATCTATATCTATGCACAGGGGATGAGCAGAGAGGACATCGCGTTTTGGTCTGCGTCGGACGGAAGAGGATTTTTTAATTAAAGATGGAGTCCCTAATGGCTTTTTTTTTACTTCTAATAAAAATTTTTCTCTGTGTTGTGTTTTTTTTTAAACAATTTAATAGAAATTCATGGCGGTCATGTCTAATATTGGCGTGACCGCCATAAATTTCGGGCTTAGGGCCAGCTGATAATACAAAGCTGGCCGTAACCTCTTTATTACCCAGCGTGCCACCGCCACCAGGCCGCTGGAAGAGCGGGGTTCAGCGCCAGGGATGGCGTTTCAATGAACGCGCCATCGTCTGGGGCGGCTGCGGGCTGCAATTTGCAGCGGGGGGTGCCCAGAAAGCTTGGGCATCCCTACGCTGTGGATTCCAGCCCCCAGCTGCTTAGCTGTACCTGGCTAGACATAGAAATTGCGCGGAGCCCCACGCATTTTTTTTAAATTATTTCATGAAATTCATGAAATAATAAAAAAAAAGAGCTCCCCTATATTCTTGTGTCTGGCCAGGTACAAATAGGCACCTGGGGGGTGGGGGCAGCCCGTCGCTGCCTGCTGGATCCGGCTGGTTCCAGAAATACGGCGAAGCCCATGTAATTTTTTTTCTGAAAAATCAATAAAACAATCCTAAAAATGGGACTGCATCTTTATTAACCCCTCGCCCATGGTCCAGGGGTTAATAAAGATGCAGTCCCTTTTATTTACATTGTTTTATGGATTTGTCAGAAAAAAATTTCACGTGGGCTTCGCCGTATTTCTGGAACCAGCCGGATGCAGCAGGCAGCGACGGGCTGCCCCCATCCCCCAGGTGCCTATTTGTACCTGGCCGGACACAAGAATATAGGGGAGCCCTTTTTTTTAATTATTTCATGAATTTCATGAAATAATAAAAAAAAAATGCGTGGGGCTCCGTGCAATTTCTATGTCTAGCCAGGTATAGCTAAGCAGCTGGAGGCTGGAATCCGCAGCGCAGGGATGCCCAAGCTTTCTGGGCACCCCCCGCTGCAAATTGCAGCCCGCAGCCGCCCCAGAAGATGGCGCGTTCATTGAAGCGCCATCCTCTGGCGCTGAACCCCGCTCTTCCAGCGGCCCTGGTGGCGGTGGCACGCTGGGTAATAAAGGGGTTAATACCAGCTTTGTTATACAAGCTGGTATTAAGCCCGAGATTCTTAATGTCAGGCCACTAATAATCTCCAATAAAAGGTTAAAAAAACACAACACAGAAAAAATTTTTTATTTGAAATTAAAAAAAAAGCCATTAGGGACATCTTTAATTAAAAAAATCCTCTTCTGTCCGACGCAGTCCAAAACGCGATGTCCTCTCTGCTACATCCCCTGTGCATAGATATAGATGTCTATGCACAGGGAATGAGCAGACTGAGAACAATCGCAGCTCTGCTACATCATCTCTGTGAGCAGGCGGGCTCTAGGACCCTGGAGCTGCGGCAGCCTGCACAGAGAAGACAGCTCGCAAAGTAAACGCAGTTACTTTGCGAGTTTCCCTGCTATCACTGGCACAGTAGCCGAGTCTAATGCAAGACAATGGCAATCCTAGTTTTGTCAGCGTTTGCCATTGATTTGCATTGGACTCGTGCGAGTAAACGCTGGGAAACTCGCAGAGTACCGAGTCCTGCGAGTCCCTTACTACTCGCCGAGTAACGAGTCCTAACAGTAGATTCGCCCATCCCTACCCATAGGCTGTGAGAGCAGGCACTGGTGATAGTGTGACAAGCAGTGCCATCACAAACATTACTGCAGTTCAGACGTGAGGGGTCACACAGGAGCTGTCTTGCAGGTTTGAACAGTGTTGCACTCCTTGACATCACGGCTCTTCACATGCGCTGTCTCACAATACCAGTAAGATATACCTGCTAAATTTTGCACAATATGGCGTCTCTCTCTCGAGAGACAGCTAGTGTTACAACAAGAGCTTATGCCAGTGAGGTTATCTCAGGTCACATAACGGGATACGCTGCTGCGTAAAACCCACTGTTTAAACTGAGACAACCTCAGGGAAGTAACGACTTGTCACACTGCCGGGAGATGTGAAGTGCCGTGTGTCCCATCATACAGGGGATGCAGTCATTAATCTATCCCTTCATGTGTTGTGAGTGACTACTTCAGCATTTATTTGGGTTTCATTACTTTTAGGGGGCAATTCAATTTTTTTTCCATCTTTTAGGGGTGAGTGGTAGAATGGAAAACTTTAAACAAATAGATTTTCATTTTAAAAAGGGTGAAAGAGTTATATATTGGGCAGCTTTTTTAAATAAAATATTTATTAGTGTGGTTATTTGTGTCCTTACTCATTTGGTTAGTAATATCATGGATCTGATTGACACCTCGACATGCTAACCTCTGGCCTTGTTGACAGCTGATATTACCCAGCTGGCATCAAATCCAAATACTATTACCCTGTTTGCCAACTCTCCTGGACAGCGGGAGTGCTGGGGCAAAGTGCCAGCAGTGATGCATGTAATGAAGGTGTCACTCCTGGGGTGGCTGCAGCCTGTTAATATTTTTCAAGATTTTAAAATCTTTTAAAATGTAAAAGATTACTCAACTTTTCAGCTGTTCAAGTGGGTGGCTGGATTAGATAGATAGATAGATAGATAGATAGATAGATAGATAGATAGATAGATAGATAGATAGATAGTAAAGATTGATTTATAGATAGATAGAAAAAATAGATTTACAGATAGATGTCAAACAGCTATATAATGTCCCACACCTTCATATATTGTAAGCTTGCACCCTTTAGTGCCTTTCATGTTGCACTAAAGGGTGTTTGGCTTAAAAAAATTAATTTAAAATAAATAAATAAAAGGTTGCGGCGCACCCCCTAGTTTTTCTTCGCTACCTAGGGTCCAGTGGATAGCTGCAGCCTGAAGACTACAGCTGGTGGTTTTATCTTGGCTGTTATCAAAATTGGGGGGTGGACTCCACAACAATGTTGTCTATTGATTTTAACAGTAATCTGATGTCATTTGGTTACCATACTGGCAACCAATCACAGATGCTGGCAGTGTTAGGGCGGGGCGGAGTCTGTCTTTAACCAATCGGGGAAGCAGTCAATATGTCAGAGGTTCATGAGTGGGCCTAGAAACATGGTGACAGTAACGCCGAAGCTTGCTAAATAATAGTGTAGGAAGATAAGGTCTGTGCCAAAACAGCAGGGTTCTACCGTAAAACAGTTTGAACTGTGTTTGGCAGCTTTTGGAGCCTTTTGAAAGTGTTTTCTAAGGCTAGAGTCACATTTGCGGTTTTGTTTTCAAAACCGGATCCGGATTTGACCATTAAAAATGGTCAAAACCGGATCCGGATCCGCAGCCATAGGCTGCAATAGAAACAGTGGATTGCACTTAATGCAATCCGTTACCACATCCGGTTTTGCAGCCTGCGGTAAAAATCATGCAGGCTGCATTTTTCGGACCGGTTGAAAAACCGGATCCGTTTTATTTATAATGGCCACCTATTGCAACCAAATTCGGTACTGCAAGGTACATGAATGTACCTTGCGGTACCGGATCTGGTTTTTGGTGCCACATTTTTTTCTCATTACAGATCTGGATCCATTACTGTGATGCCAAATGTGACAGCACAAGGTAATACCGGATCCGGTAATGGATGCGGTTACTGGATTGTGCCTTCCAAATGTGACCCCACCCTAAGCCCTTGATTTTGCTTCTCCTTGATTTAAATAGGGTTTGGAAGTATGGTGAACTGTTTACCAATCTATTCAGCGAACACATGCCATTCAGCGAACACATGCCCATTCGGCGACCCGAACCAAACCCAAACTTCTAAAGGTTCGCTCATCTATATTCGTGAATGATCTGACACAAAGAGCCAGAATGAATGATGGGAGCCGTCACCCCAGGCTTGCAGGCTCTGCGTAGATCTCACTGGAGTAAAATCAATGTGTCTGGATGTTGTGTATAAAACAAAATAAGTTCAGCCCCCCACAGAAATGCTCTGTTTTTGGATTACTGTATGTGGGTAGGGTGCTGGACTGCCCATCACTAATTAAGACTTCAGTTATACTCGTTTCTCGAGTCGACCCCATCAGAGCGTCTGACCTGCTAGATGCGAGTTCAGCACCTGAACACTTTAGTGCTTGCTTATCATTAGTTGGCAGTTGTTCTTTTCTGGTACGTGTTAACCTCTAGGTACTAGGTGAACCCCACAAGACCTGCAGTTTTTAAAATGGTCAGATGTGGATGTCTATTCTTTCAACATGACACATGTCAATCAAATCAATATACTTGTCAATTTTGCCTGCTTCCAACACATCAACTTTAAAAACTGCTCCCTTGCTTTCTAATATAGCCTAACCTTTCTCATCATTATGATGTGTGCCTAAATATTTGAAGTATCAAGTAATTACATATTATTAAAACTGAATACATCATGGAATAACACTTCAAGTACATTTGAAATTATATCACTGTGATGAAAGCAAAGTTTACATAAAATTTGCACAAGCAAGGATTATGGTAATATGTAGAAATCTAAACAAGTAGGTAATCCTGAGCAATCTGAAAAATGCATTTCTCCCTCAAATACAGATGAAATTGTCTTTCCACTTGTGTTATAGTAATTTGTAATACGAACTGTAGTTGCTTTCTCCATAAAGTGGATTTGACTAATTTTTTCGAGTTTTACAAAAGCTTAAAGACTTTGACTAAGACAGAAGACACTGATGAGTAATCTTTACTAACAAAGGTAATCTTTGTACTTATAATACTTCTAAATATGCCAAACATGCTGTCATCACTCCCTGCCGTTCTCAAAGCTATAGCAGACAAACCAAGTAGGGTAAATAAAACCTAGATAGTGAGGATTCTATCCTTCAGTCAACCAGTTCATACTGCACAGTGTGAGTGTTAAGAATGGACTGACATGTATGAACACATGGTAAATAATAATTACTATTATGAAATGTCAACAATCAGAAAATCAGATATAAAGGACCAAATGCACCTAAATCTAGTCCTGGCAGAAAGAAGGTTGTTACAGAGGAAATTTAAGTGTGCAAGATGCAAGTCAAATTTTTATATGAGATAGCCAAAATGAGTTTTAGTGGAGGGTGAGATATGTAGCCTGAAAGTCAAAAGTTCAAAACATTGTTACCCTTTTGCTCGTCAGTGTAACTTTTGCCTTTCTATGGCCCCACTTCCACTTCCAACTTGAAGTGCTCACTAAAGTTGCCGACTTGCCTTTTTTATTTTTTTTCTGGATAGCCATTCAAAAAATCATGGGCAGAAAACATTTTTTATTGACAGATTGGAAAACTTTAATAAATCATTGTATAGATTCTAAGTGATCCATGTCTGCAGCCCATCGTTCTGATATGAAGACATATGCTGATTTTACTGTAAACTGTATAAGGATGATAATTACAGTAAAAAAATCTGCATGTGTTCTTCAGCCTCGAATAAGTCATGAAAACCTCAATTTTTTATGAACAAGGCAAAAAATTACCCTATTTTTACAGAGTGCCCAGGAATTTATGGATGGTTGGAAATTCAGTTGCTCTCCCACATAATTTTCACATCAAGTGCTCTGCCACAGTTTCTTTGGCTGTTCTCACTAATTTAAGTTTTCTTTTCCTCACTTAGCTTCTAGCAGGGCATTTACAGCATGACCTTTTTTTGGCTTAGCATATTTCACTCCCCGATACTTCCCAATAGGCTGTAATCACACCTGAAACTTTATCACATAGTACTAGCCAGCTTTATATTGGTATATCACTTCTGTCCATAGAGGGTTCTCATTTTATGGTCTTACCCTCTGTTTATGGGTAGGTCGGTTTCTTACCTACAGGACAGAACTCAAGAATGTTTCACACAAGGGACTTGTTGGCAGTCCCTTGTACCTCACTGGCCCTACAGTATATATTGATAAGTGCTGTCCTTCTACGTAATCCCAAAGATTCTTTTTAGTATTATGATATGTGGAATGAAGTAGGTAAAGGAAGCTGAAAAACCTGCTATTATGTACTATGTAATGTAGAACTAATATAGGACATTTGTCCTATGTTACATTGTCCTGCTGAACAGCCTCTTCTATCATAGGATAAAGACCTGCCAAGAGATAATGAACTCAGTCAACTACAATGCTTAGGTAAGCCCTACAGTTATTTTTCATGTTCTGGTGTATTATTTACTATTTACTTGAAGGTTTATAATGGTTGGTTGAACATTCACCTGGCATTTTGTACCTTGGGCTTAGTATGAGCTAGCACTGCCCCAGAATAGTGGAGAGACTTTAGGACTCAACTAGCAAACTGGAGGCTGTGGTATCTGTATGTGCAACAGCCACAGGGCCAGCTTTGTATTATCAGCTGGCCCTAAGCCCGAAATGTATGGCGGTCACGCCAATATTAGACATGACTGCCATGAATTTCTATTAAATTGTTTTAAAAAAAACACAACATAGAGAAAATTTTTTATTAGAAATAAAAAAAAAAGCCATTAGGGACTCCATCTTTAATTAAAAAAATCCTCTTCCGTCCGACGTAGTCCAAAACGTGATGTCCTCTCTGCTACATCCCTGTGCATAGATATAGATGTCTATGCACAGGGAATGAGCAGACTGAGAACAATCTCCGCTCTGCTACATCATCTCTGTGAGCAGACGGGCTCTAGGACCCTGGAGCTGCGGCAGCCTGCACAGAGCAGACAGCTGGACTCGGTTCGCAAAGTAACAGCAGTTACTTTGCGAGTTTCCCAGCGATTACTTGCACAGTAATCAGACCAATGCAAGTCAATGGCAATCCTAGTTTTGTCAGAGTCTCTGACAAAACTAGGATTGATATTGATTTGCATTGGACTCATTGCTGTGCGAGTAATCGCTGGGAAACTTGCAGAGTACACCGAGTCCTGCGAGTCCCTTACTACTCGCCGAGTAATGAGTCCTAGCGAGTAGATTCGCCCATCCCTACTGAGGACTCTCAGATTCTAACATAATTTTTTCATAAAAATAGTATTAAAGCTTAAAGAACATTTTTGTGGAGAAAATGTGTTTTTTATTTTAATGGGTGAACGTCAAAAATTTTGTGAAGCACCGGATGATTCAAGGTGCTCACCGTACATCTAGATAAGTTCCTTTAGGGGTCTAGTTTCCAAACTAGGGTCACTTGTGGGGGGTTTCCACTATTTAGGCACATCAGAGGTTCTCCAAATGCAACATGGTGGCTGCGAATGATTTCAGTCAATTTTGAGTTTGAATGGTGCTCTTTCCCTTACGAACCCTGCCATGCATCCAAACAGTGGTTTTCAGCCACATACAGGGTATCAACATACTCAGGAGAAATTGCACAACAAATTATGGGTTCCACTTTTTCCTGTTACCCTAGTGAATAAAAGAAAATTAGCTCAAAGGACATTTTTGTGGAGAGAATTACATTTTTTTCACAGCTCAACATTCTAAATTTCTCAGAAGCACCTGGGGGTTCAAGGTGCTCACCACACATCAAATAAGTTCCTTGAGGGGTCTAGTTTCCAAAATGGGTTCACTTGTGGGTGGTTTTCATTGTTTAGGCACATAAGGGCTCTCCAAATGTGAGTTGGCATCTGCTAATGATTCCAGCCAATTTTCTCCTTGAAAAGTCAAATGGCGCTCCTTTAATTTCAAGCCCTGCCATGTGCCTAAACATTAGTATTCCACTAAATATGAGGTATCTGCGTACTCAGGAGTGCAAAGGAAACATGGTTTGCAGCGTTTTCCTGTGTGCTCATCAAAAGCGCATATCTGGAAGTTGTGAGTGGAGCCGGCAGGTGCACGATCATTACGGTTGCCATAGTGATACTATACACAGATGGCACATAGCGTTACATGCCAATAACGCTATGCGCTGAGCCTGAAAAGTTCTAAGTTTATCATGCATCCGACAGGCTGAGGGCTGACACAAGTCAGACCCTAGCCAATTTAAGGGATCCATTTTTTCCAGTTACACTTGAGAAATTAAACAAATTTCAGCTGAAAGAACATTTTTGTGGTGAAAATTGGATTATTTTTTTTTATTTTCACAGCCAAACTATGAAGCATTTTGGGGATTAAAGGGAATCTGTCAGGTCAAAAATCCAACTGCTATCATTTTCTAATTCCTTTCTCTAAGGTCTCTCTATTCATGTATTTCTATTATTTATACTTTCCCCTATCCTCTGTAAACTTCAAAATAAGAGATTAATTCCATCTGTCAATCACAATGAACACTCTGCTGCCCACTCCCTAAGGAATGAATATTCGTACATTATTACACTGTCCTGCCCTCCTCTCTGATCTGTATGCTGTGTGACTCCTTGCTGAGCAGAAAGGAGGGAAGAGGAGGTGTGTGCAGAGCTGGAGCTCGTCATGTCATTGTGAGTATCTGAGGCATATGTGTAGTGTGTGCAGTCTGAGATATTTCTGTGATTATAAGAACATTTGATCATTTGCTCAGCAGATACACACATTACATGAGTGCAGGAGAACCAATGTTCATATAATAGAAATCGTACAGATAGCACACAGTGCAGGACAAAAGACCTCGCCCCTCGCAGCACAGAGCACAGAGGTGAGGGACAGAACACCAGCTTGGATAGGCATGGATATTTAAATACACTTATAGAGCTGGACTATTTGGCTGTGAACACAATGGAGAGGACTAATGCAGGAGCTGCCTGTAGGGTGTGAAAATGCTTATAGCATGGAAACTAGAAAGTGTACAATAATGATTTTACATGTTTTTAAAAGGTCTGCAAAAGGCACTATTCAAGAGTAATATTAGTATCATACTGAAAAATGACCTGACAGAGTCCCTTTAAGGCACTCACTGCACATCTAGAAAAGTTCCTAAAGGTATCTAGCTTCCAAAATGTGGTCACTTGTGGGGTGTTTCCACTAATCAGGCACATCAGGAGCTCTCGAAACATGACATGGAGTCGACTAACTATTCCATCCAGGTTTTTGCTTGAAAAATGAAATGGTGCTCCCTTCCTTCTGAGCCCTGCCGTGCACACAAACACTTGTTTTCAACCACATATGAGGTATTGGCGCACTCAGGAGAAGTTGCACAACAATGCTTGGGGTCCGAGTTCTCTTATTACCCTCGCTTAAAAGTAAAATTTCGTGCTAACGTAACATGTTTCAGGTAAAAAGTAAAATGTTCATTTTTTCATTCACATTGCTTTAGTTCCTGTGAAGCACCTGGAGGGTCAATAAACATCTTGAATACAGTTTTGAGTAGTCTGAGGGGTGCAGTTTTTAGAACGGTGTCACTTTAGGGTATTTATTTCATGTACACCCCTCAAAGCAGCTTCAATTATGATCCGGTCACTAAAAAGTTGAATGGTAAATATTGATGAAAATATGAGAAATTGCTGATAAGCTTTGAACCCTTCTAACTTCCTAACAAAATTTTGATTCCAAAATTGTGCTTATGTAAAGTAGGCATGTGGGAAATGATATTATGTTGTGTGATATAACTGTCTAGTTTAATTTTATAAACATTCAAAGTTTAATAATTGTGAAATTTTCTAAATATTTGCCAAATTTCTGTTTTTTTACAAATAAACACAAACAATATTGTATTAAATTTACCACTAACATGAAGTCCAATATGTCATGAAAAAACATCCTTGGAATCACTGGGATTCATTGGAGTGATCCAGAGTTACAACCTCATGAAGTGACACTGGTCAGAATTGCAAAAAACGGGTAAAGGTGTCAATGGGGGACAATATGGGGAATGACAAAAAGGTTGTCCATGCGGTGATCAACCCCTTTAAAGGACTAAAGGCAACGTCACACCTGTCGACATCGCCGCCGATTACATAGGCGACGTAGGGGCGTGAGCTATCGGTGGCGACATCGCCCCTGCGTCGCCTAATGAAAAGGGGCGATGTCGGCGCCTCTGAGTGGTCGCCTGGTTTCACATCAGTGATGTGAAACCAGCAGCCGATCTGGGGTGATGTGTCCACATCGCCCCATGTAAATGGCCATAGGCTCCCTTTGTCCTGCATCGCTGCTGGGGTTTTGAGAGACCCCGGCAGCAATGCTGCCTGTCAGATCGCCGGTGCATCGCTGGAGGTGTCGCCCCATGTAAATGGGGGACGGCGACACTGGCGGGGTGACAAAAACGTGCGCGCTCCCGCCAGTCGCTGCTGATATCTCTGGCGGCGGCGCCAGGTGTGATGTGGCCTTAAAGGTTTCATTAATACAGTCGACTTGATTTTTTTTTTACTTTTCCTAATTGTATGCATTTGAGAAAAGTTTTATATTTTATTTCTTTTTACTTATTCTTTTCAGGAGGTAATTATGTAATATAAGGGTGCTTATGCAAGTGCAAGAACATCCTATTTGTAGGGAATGACAAGTTAGCTTTTTGCTAGCACTAGTATCTAACATGACTCTCTGGGTTCACTGATATACAGCATATAACGCTATTATCCCCCAAAAAATTATACAAGTAATTATATATTATGCATTAAATCTACGAAATAAAAACACACCCATCAAGGAGTGAAATTTGAATCGACAGAAGAACAAAAATAAACAATAATATTTAATCATTATTGCTAATGTTCATTTTTCAAATGAGTAAAAACCATCAGCTAATATAGTTCATCAGTTAATATATTTTTTAATAAGTTCTATCTAAGGATCGGCAGGTAATTGGTAAGCGTCACGCTCCCCTTTTATCAATAGATTTCTGAAACTGCTCCTGTTCATGGGCTGCTGTTTTCTGAATGTCAAAATCATAAGTGCTACTGAAGAGAGGTCCGAAGCACAAAGAGCCATTCACTGGGAGCACATGGGAAGGAAATGCTTGCAAGGCCAAACGTTAGTATAGTGTTTCCTTCAGAGGTGCCTGGAGCTTTTTAAGAAAGACAGTTTTATGCTGTTATAAGAGTGTTATATTTGTCATTTAGGGGCACAACACATTAGCGGCTTTGAACTCACAGATACTTCAAATATTTAAGTTCCATAAGCAGATAACTGAAAAGATGAATTAAATGTTTACCTTTAAAATATTCTTCACGATCCGTCAGCTATCTACAGCACATAAAGAGGAGAGTTGTTAAAATAGACCTCTCTTCAAATTGAAAAGCAATCTGTCTGTGGGATTGAATGGACAAGTGAAACAAGATCTACATTCAGGTGCAGATTCATTGAGCAAAAATGACTTCAGAGAAAGCCGTACTTTATTTTCACTGGACGTGGTCATAATTACTGCGCGCTTGGTTTATATGGTTACAGCTGCTAGGGAATATTTTCCTACAAATGTTTAGAATTTCTTCTGCCATGCCACAGAGAAAATTCATTGGATTAAATATCTGCAAACGAGGAAGTTTACTTTATAGTTATCATTTTTAAACCCTTTTGTAAATTAGAATTTTAGAAATATTTGTATTATTGATAAACCTCTTTGCTGATTTCTAATTGGGTATTTTTTTCCCCAAATTTTTAATTTATCTCTTAAGGTACCTTTACACGCCGCAACTATCACTGGCAATCGGTAGCAACCGTACTTGTGCGTGCACGTTTTTAACGGTTGCTAACGATCGCAGATGCCGTATGTACACGCCGCAATTGCGTAGTCAACTGAAGGTATCGTGGTTCCCCGGAAGTTGAAACAGATCCTGCGGATAACTTCCTGTTGAATCCCGTCGCCCCTTCACACGCCTCAATCAGTAGGGGAATGTGTGCATACATGTTCTGCGGCGCCAAATCATAGGCGTGACAGAGTTGTGTATTCTGTGACGCTAACACGCTGATTGGACAACGCAATAGCGTCATGATTGGCCAGCCTGCTCAGCAAAGCTGGCTAATACATGACGCCATTGCAATTGTGTAGTGTGAATGGACAGCTCTTTAAATATGGCACCCTGTGAAGGGACAGCCAATGGTAACACAGTAGCCCCCACCAATCATCGCTGATAGGGCGTGGTATCCAGCACGCTGTGGTACGCCTCTGGGAAATCACTAGGCGACGCAGATTCCATCCCTATTGCCTGTTTACACGCCAATACCAGGGCAATTCACCATTTGGGTTGCTTCGGATTTAAGAACACGGCTCAGAAACCGCTACCCGGAGCAACTGCGAGAAACCCGATCACTTTCCCAAATTACACTCCGCAACTTTGCAGCAATTTCAAGGCAACCGTGCAAAAAAATCCCGATTGCCAGGCAGTTGCTACACCTCAGTGGCGGCGTGTAAAGGTACCTTTAGAGTTTGCTTAAAAGCTGCATTTTACTGATACAGAGGTCCAAATCTCGCCTATAATTTACACTTAATCCCCGTGCCCACTATCAGTGTTTGCAACGGTTTGGACACGGTGTGTTATCGCTGCGTTCAACCCGCTGTGTTGTACAAGCCCAAAGGATGGTACTTAGAGAAATCCTGCTCCCCCTGTACTTATTGTCTACACAGCATAAACTGACATGCTGAGAGGCTTCCCAGGTCACAAACGTATCAATTTATTGCTGTGGAGTCGGCTGCGATCTCAGTGGGTGAATACAGCATGCGAACCGCAGCACCCAGACCAGTGGTCTGGGGACGGGTGGCTGCATTCACCCACAGAGACCATCGGTTTTCCTGCAGGAGACAGGACACTGCACCTGGATGTAGGTAAAAAGCACCATGGATAGTTAAAAGATACATGTTTGCTGTCTAAAGCCTATGACATACTACTTTACTAAGCTTAAGGCTTTAGGCAGCTAGAATTTGTTTAAGCAACACTATGGCTGTGATTCATTAAATGATGTGCAACGTATTCTAGTGTAAAACTGTTTGAAATGGCACAAAAGATTTGCCTCAAGTAAATTGAGCAAAAAAAAAAAAAATTGTGATTTTTTTTATGTTTCCTGTGATGGAGTACATTTATTAAGGTTAAAAGATGTGCGTTCTTCTTAGGGTCAAATCACACTGTCCATGTGATATACGAGTCTCTCTGACGAGTGTCGGATCATTAACACTGAACAGCCACCCCTTCTCTAGATGGGGAGTGTGGAGCTGCATAGAAATACAAGCAGCTGACACTCCCATGCTGACAGGGAGAGGCCATTCCAGGTGACTGATCCAAGACTCCTCCGACTGCCTCGCATATCACACGGACAGTGTGATTCCAGCCTTAGGAAAAGTGCACAGGATCAGGATTAGCAGAGTTTTGGATGCAGTGTGTTTTCGCACTGTCCAAAATGCTGCAGTACAAGCACAGTGGGTTGATTTACAGAAATCCCATAACCACTGTGCTTTTGCTTTATGCAGCGTAAACTGACATGTGGTATGGCTTTCCAAGCCACAGCATGTCAATTTATGCTTGTGGTGATTCTAGCGTTATGAGTGGGAGAGCACAGCAAAAATGCACTGCACCCAGAGTTCTGATCGTGGGCACAGACAGCGTGTTTTCCTTCACAGGACGCTAGCAGCTCCAGAAGGGGAATAATGCTATGTCCAGAATTCACCATCTCCTGATCGCTAGCAGATACCGTTAATGAACTTGCCACATCTTAATTCAGCATATCTGCCATCTAGATTGACATATAAAATTGCAGTTTTGATTAATTAAGGCTTATGTTTAGGATTTGCAAAGGGGAATAAAAGACCTCCCAAATACGCATTAAAAAGCAAGTATGACGCAGATTTATTTAAAAATGTGCAAAAGGTAATAACAAATATTGGATGATAACAAAAAATAATCTCAAGATAGTAATATTACTGAAAAAAGGGAAAAATCTAGATTTATTGGTAATAATTAATCAAGCCATCTTCTTAAGCCAGAACTATGTAATTCTGCTCTGTATCATAATAACACATAAAGTTTACCCTGGTATTTGATTAATAGAGTGTAAAACAAAATACAGCTCCCGCCGCCTGTCCCAGACTCTTCCACTTAATATGTAACAACCATTGATTTGCAAACATTAGATATTCACGAAGATACACGATGATCACACTTTAATAGCAAAGGAGGCAGGTGTCAGGAAGAAATGAGGAAAGCCTTATTATTTTGGCATCAGAAGTGAAATTTTTTTTCATGTTTTCATATTTATAAGATAACTTTTGAAATATTTTTACTAATGTCTAGTAGGCTGGATTTTTTTTAAAAGGCAATCATGCATTTTTTCATTATGCATTTCTTTGGCAAGGAAACTTGTGATGTCAAAGTAATATCAAGGACAACCAACTGTAACATGGCATTAATAAGAGAACAGGAGTTGAAACAAGCGAGAGTATATCATCCGTTACGCTTTTTATTTATAGTGATAAAAGGCATTTGGTAAGAATATAGACACTGACAATGGACAATGCTAGCAGCACACAGCACACAGCACACAGCAATACAAAAGCAATGAAGTAGTTCGATTTTTGTGGTAAAGAGAGAATTACAAATGTTAACAAAACGGATACAGGACAGGTACATAAGGTTATATGCACGTAAAAAATGGGGGTAGCGCAGTACCCTCAACACTCAGACTGCTGTTACAGGTATAAAAAACCAATAAACAATACAGAAATTATAGTTGATAGGGCATAAAGAGTCCACTCCCATAGAGGATTATAACTGCCTGCTTATAATGAAACATAGTAAAGCTTCTACATGCTTCTTAGGGACATCACTGAAACACAGGGAGCCCTACATCATACTACACATTGCACATACCCATTAAAGTGCTGGTGCTGTTTAGCAAAGGGAGTACCCCTGAGTGTAGGAGAAAGATCCGCCCAACAGCTGTTTCATGGACCCGAAGGTCCACTTCCTCAGGGGACAAGGTAAGGAAAGAAAGAGGGTGCCAGGTCTCCCAGTCCAAGTTGTGTCTGCTACTAACCTCTACACACCTCCTTTTATGTACCCTTAATGAGCTTAATGTCCCTCACCTGTGAAAACACACAGCAACCACCACATGAGTCTCTGAACTACAATCCCCATAATGCTCAGCACTACATCCGGTGGCTCAGTGCACATGTGCAGGGCCGGGACGCGTCACCAGCAACCCTCACTATGCACAGCTCATCAACCAGACATAGGAGCAGAAGGGGAAGTGTCACAGTGACATCACGCGGTGGGCGGGGCCACAGAGGAACACAGAAATTACAAACAGGCACATAGCAAGGCAAAACTACAGAAACAATCTAAGTATAAACAAAAACCAGGTATTCAACACATTATGTAATACACATATCCTGCAGGGTGTATTGACATGGAAGACCAGCTTCTGTAATTCGTTTGAATCCTGGGCAAGAATTGTTCTGCCAGTTGCCTAGAGAGTGTGAGAGAGGGGGCAAACGTAAACATCATTGCAAAAAGGCTCTGGGGGAAAGGCACAGATTAAAAGCAGCAATTAAGAAGGACTTAAAATTGAGGGATAGATTACCAGGGGGGAGGAGGAATCACAAGAAGGAGGCAAAACTCAGGGATTCATTGAGGCCCAAAGGGGCCCTAGTGCCCAGCCTGACAATCCATTGGGCCTCTCGTCTCGCCAGCATCCGATGGACATTACCTCCTCGGATGCCAGGATGGATCACATCAATCCCCCTGACATTCAAACTCCTGGGATCACAATTGTGAAACTCCCAAAAATGTCGGGGGATAGTTTTTAATTGAGCGAGATCTTCTTCCTTAGTACCTTGTGCACCCACAATGTCCAGCACGTGCTCCCTCACGCGCTTCCGAAACTCACGTGACGTCAGGCCAACATAAATCAGGCCACAGCCACAGGTAGCGTAGTACACCACATTAGTGGTGGAACAAGATATGTGATGACGTATACTGTACATCACGGAGTTATCGGAGGAACTGAAGGAGCTAGCGCGGGAAACATTGCAGCAAGATACACAGTGCCCACATGGAAAGCAGCCCAGCACTGGGCCCCGGGTACCGAAGGGGTTACGGACAGGAGGAACATAGTGGCTCCGTACCAAGGCATCTCTGAGGTTCGGGGCACGCCGTGCCGTCATAAGAGGGTACTCTGACAGACACTCCCTGAGGGCCGGATCCGATTGCAGAATGGGCCAGTGTTTATTCAGAATAGTTCTCACTGTGTCCCATTCATGCGAAAAAGTGGTGATGAACCGGATAGGTTGATCCGATTTCACCATCACCCTCCTGGAACCACCCCCCAGTAGTGCCGACCTGGGGTGGTTCCAGGAGGGTGATGGTGAAATCGGATCAACCTATCCGGTTCATCACCACTTTTTTATCACTATAAATAAAAAAACGTAACGGATGATATACTCTCGCTTGTTTCAACTCCTGTTCTCTTATTAATGCTTAAAATTAAGAGTTGTCGCCACAGCACTACAGCACATAGTGCTGCTGCTGTGGCATTACATGTGGTAATTTTCTATGTTCCAACTGTAACATGGGTGAGAAAAACTGTTAGGTTACGATCTGTACACTGAAGTAATTGTATATATATTTTTATGACTGTTAATATATGTAATTTATATAGAAATGAATGCTGGGGTAACAGAGATCTATAAAAAACCCTTTCTGAAGATGCCTTTAAGCTTTCAGTGGAGTTTTGCTTCCATTGTCTATTGTGTTTAATCGCCTTCAAATGAGTCAGAAGGGGGATAACTGTTAAAGTATACTTGTCACTTGCAGAAAACATTTAGTTGAAATACCTTGTAAAAATCCCTGAGCTCCCATAATTCTGCCACGCTTTTCTGTTTTGAGCTGCAGAGATACCGTATTCATATTTGTTTCTTCAGCAGTGAAATATGTGAAATCTCTGCTTGTAGTTTTTCATCACAGTTTCCTCTTTTGTGAGCAATTTCACCCCTCTTCCCCACATGCAGCCAATCACAGTTCAGCAACACCTGGGGGAGGGGTGAATGTACACCCTCCAACAGAAGACTCATTTGATCAGAGATTTCACATATTTCACACTGGAGGACTTATTTTCTATTCATAACATGAACATCTATGTCAATGGGTACTGACTTGATGCTCTAGACAAAAAGTAGGTTTACCCTTGTCAGAGCCAATTCTCTCATACTTCGCACTGATTAAGGGCAAATCTGTGTCTGTAAATAGCCCCATGACTTAGTATAACAAACCAAATCAGAAACTCCCCTCTAAAAGGTCAATATTGACTTGTAGGATTACTACTTCCAATAGGCTAAAATAGAGATTCTGTTTTCTTGCTCTAAGAATTGATTAAATGCATATTTAAATTCCCAGTGGTGTATTGCATGGCTTATAAGTCTCCACACCCCAACTTGCCACTTTACATAGTGAGAAACCTCACCCCTTGGAGCCCTTTTCATAGGCTCTCACTCAGCAATGCAAGTTCTTTCCTGGTTTTTTTGGATGACGAGAAAACACCTTGAAAAATGCATCGGTTAATATATTTTCTGGTTTAAAGGGAACCTCTCACCCTCTTTGGGCATATGAAACTGTGCTCACGAGCTTAAACATAACATAAAAGGGGCTCTTGTGACCCCTCTATGTGTCAAGACGTGCCCCTCATACCTGAGAGATCAACTTTTATTCTGTCCAAGACTGCATCCTAAAAGCTTCGGGAGGCCTGCTCTTTGGTCCTGGTGGATTATGTCCTCACCGCCCTCCAGCTGCAAAACACATCCTGCATGTTCACAGTTGTCGCCCCCTCCTGTGACCAGCCGCTGAGTGACATGTGTACTCGCGCCTATGCAGTGGAACTGGTCACCGTGCTCCACTGAAGATAGTGCTGACGTCTCACGAGATTTGTGAAGTCTCGCGAGACTTTGCCATTATCTTCAATGGAGCACTGCGCAGGCGTGAGTGCACCTGTCACTTAGAGCCCAATCACAGGAGGAGGCAGCAATTTTGAACATGCAAGATGGGTTTTGCAGCCAGGGGGGTGGCGAGGCTCTAATCCACCAGGAACAGAGAGCAGACCTTCTAGACCTTTTAGGATGCAGTGTGAGACATAACAAAAGTTGATTTCTAAGTTATGAGGGGGACGTCTGGGCACTTAGAAGGGTTACAAGAACCCCATTTATGTTGAAGCTGGTGGGCACAGTTTATAATGCCCAAGAGGGGTGACAGATTTCCTTTAATTTCTTATTCTAAGTCATGTGTCAAGGCCCCTTAAAGGGTAAATATTGATTTTTAGAATTGCTACTACCAAAATGTGGCACTAGAGTACAATTCCTCTTTCTCTCTGAATGCGCAATTTGCATAATGGACATCGGGTAATTCTTCAATTATCCTGTTGAGTTAATGCAGGAAAAAAGAACAGTTTAGAATGCCCCAGCAACTACTCCGTATTCGCTTTTTAAAATAAAGAGATTGTCCAAAAGAGACAACTCATTAAATAATATGAAAATGTTTTGGTGGTTAAACGTGCACGATATTTATTTCTGTGGCAGTGAAATTTCCAGCAAATTTATAATAGTTTGGTACAAGACGTGCTGTCTGTCTGACAGATGACAAGAGTTTCACTTGTCTGTTTATTGTACCCTAATTCCATTTTCTACAACTTGGCAGCATGATGAAATACAACGTCCAGTGTTCTTCATCTTTCACAAGTGAGGCAATATAAAACTAAAGAGAATACTAATTGGAATACAGCAACACTGGGCAACCAAAGACGTACATGAGGTTTAGTACTTGGCTAAAGGTTTTCTAAATTTAAAACTTTCATAAAATTTTGAGTGTGAAGCCAAGACTTTTGGCTTTATTCATGAGTATATATAATTAGTAACACACACAGACTCAGAGGGAACGGAACAAAAATTAGGATTTTAAATTCATTCTGCAGGTATTTACAAAATAAACTTAAAAGATTTCAGCAAATTGAATATTTCTAAAAATAATAAACCATAGATCCCAAGATTAACCATAATTTGAATTTTTAATTCTTCAAAAAGTTATCTTTTAAAACAATAATTCTAGTGTCGGCCGTAAGAGCTTTCGCAGAGGGATGTTTATTCAGACGTAATATAAACAGAAGCCAACACCTAGTTATTGACCACTAGTATAACAGGATTTGCGAATATGTGGAAAAATAGTAGCAGTCTGGGAATTCTGTATATTAGTTTGTGTAACATTGACCGGAGAGACCTTTCGTACCTAGATAAATAACCTCCAAGACACATATCACAGAGCAAAGGTTTGTCGAGGAGCATGAAACCCTGTAGGGAAATTATACAACTGTGCGAGTAGGAACAGAGGAGAACACATGGAAAATGGCTAAAGGAAGAATGTTGACTTTACTCTATAGTTTCATGCTTTCCTTCGGAATATTTTAGAGGTAGCTGACACAAGTCTGATTTGACTGTGAACTTTTAACACAATTTTTGTAGCTACTATGTCATAAAAATGAATATAATAATTTGAAAGTAGAAAATGGATCCGCGGATGATCAAGTATTAACTGAATTTTCTGAAATTTGTGGTTTTACACAAGTTTTGAACACTTTGAGATTTGACTAGCCAAAAAAAGCTGTACCTACAGTGCTGTCCACCATTTTTTGGCACCCCTTCATTTTTTTCATAGACTATACAATATCTTCAGAAATAAATGGAAATGTACCAAAGCTATATCCTCAGGATATTTTAATTAGTGGCCCAAAGTAATACAATTAAATAAACATTGTTTGTCAACTAATGTGTTGCAATTTCGAAGAAGAAACAGAATAAACAGCATGTGCAGAAGTAAAGGCCCCTAATTAATACTAGGTTGCACACCTTGTTTCTTGTAGCAATCTATAAGCTTCTTGCACTTCTAAGCTGGTGTTTTCTCCCATTCTGCAGTTTGTTCAAGTTACAGATTTCAGCTTACCCCACAGGTTTTCAATAGGACTGAGATCAGGACTCATTGCTGGCCATTTTAAACAGTTCTCTTTTTCAACCATTCCTGTGTATTTTTGGATGCTTTCTTTGGGTCATTGTCTTGCTGAAGTATAATATAATATATAAGATGAAATGATGGGAGTGCTGGTGTCTCACGGTCCGCGCTGCTTCAGGGTTAAATAAACTCACCAAAGAGCCAGTTAGATCTCCATCTTTTTTATTCCTCCTTACTCCGGAGTAAGGAGGAATAAAAAAGTTGGAGATCTAACTGGCTCTTTGGTGAGTTTACTTAACCCTGAAACAGCGCGGACCATGAGACACCAGCACTCCCATCATTTCTTTGATTCATACCACTATCCAGTGGTCGGTGGAGGTCCTGCAGCAGCTGGAACATTGTTTCCTAAACGCCTTCAAACCAGTTGTGGGGATCACAACTGGATCAGGTGAGCGGCTACACAGCACCACCACATTATATCAGTGTCACTAGTGATAGGGCACTATTGCGCCTCTTGTCCTCCTCCTTATTTTATTTTCACAATATATAAGATGGGCGCACACCTCTAGTGGTGGGTGCTAGCATGAAAATATACATACTTACTAGAAGAAGATTCTGCTGCACACCAGAACTTCATGTTCAAGGAAAAAGCGTATGGCTAACAAGTATTATTGCATTGTGTGAACAGGAACATATTGGAAAGCTACTGAAAGCTATCTAAGAATAAATGTGAAAAATTAGTTAGAATGTAATGGCCATGACATCCGGAAGCCCAGTAACCGCTTTCAAGGTTTTTTCACTCTACTGGGTCCTATCTAAAAACCTCATGTCTGCAGTCTGGATATGTGAATGGGATAATGCCCTGTGTGCAATTAAAACCTGCTTATAAAGAAAATTATCAGGACTATGTGTAGGATCTCATAGCAGTTACTGGGTGGGGGGGAGGGTGCTGCAACCAAAAAAACATATAATATAATATATAAGATGGGCGCACACCTCTAGTGGTGGGTGCTAGCATGAAAATATACATACTTACTAGAAGAAGATTCTGCTGCACACCAGCACTTCATGTTCAAGGAAAAAGCGTATGGCTAACAAGTATTATTGCATTGTGTGAACAGGAACATATTGGAAAGCTACTGAAAGCTATTTAAGAATAAATGTGAAAAATTAGTTAGAATGTGGTTTAGTGTGCGGTGTATGGTATACTGTATGTTGACAACATGACCTCAAACTGTTCCATGTTTGCCTTCAGGTCTTTGGATGTTTGACGTGGGGTTTTCTCCAACATTCGATCCAACCTTCGAAGACATCTTTCATCAATGTTCCTCTTTTCCCCACATCCAGGAAGGTTCTTGATGATTCCATGATTGGCAAACGTCTTAATAACGTTGTGCACTGTTAAAACTGGGATACTAAGGTCTTTGGAGATGGCCTTATTCTAATTGGAAGTCTTGTGTTTGCTAACAATAGCATTTTTGATGTACCGAGACTGCTCCTTTGTCTTTGCCATTGTGACAAAGGAATAGGGCCTAACCTGTGGCTTTTTTAATACACTGAAGTCCTCATTTATTGGCTAATTCATATCACATGAGCACTGACAATTTATCACAGGTGATCTAATTTGTGATTTACCACAGGTGAGTAAAATGTGTTTCCATACTATTTTATTGTAAAGGGTGCCAATGCCAGTGTTACATCTCACAGCAAGCTTTAGATTTTTCTATTTTTCCCTCTCATTGTTTTTTGTTTTAAATTGTTGTCTATCATTTGCTCTTTTGTATTTGACACAAATGTTCTATAATCATTTTTTTCAGGAGATATTCCACATTATGTATATTTTTCCCCATTACTCCATAGAATATAAGCCTGCAAGTGTGGGGTCCTCTCTCCCCTCTCTACCAGTCTGTTACTGTTAGATTACTCACTGTATTTTTCACTTGTTTGTATGTGTCATGGGAGACCTTAACACCTTTCGGGTGGGCTGTCCTCTTAAGTGTCTGCCGCCAAATTGATGCTTTGTCCAAATGTGTGCATGCCACCGGTAAGAACCACGCTGACAACAAGTCAAAGTAGAGCTTAATGACAAAGACCTTTATTAGGGGAGGGGTAGCCAGTTTTATACGGCTCCTTAAAGGGATATTAAAGGAGTGTTGCATTTTATTCTGAAGAGAACATTCAATCATATTTCGTGTGTTAGTTAGCAATTCAGTTTAGCCTTGGTTAGTACATTCAGTATGGGAACATCTTGACAAGAGCTTCAGTACTGCTCCATCTAAATCAAAATATTATATAAAATCTGAGACAGAGAAATTCCGGAGGAGGGGAGGAAGAAGGAGAAGAAGGAGAAGAGATAACTAGAGGAAAGTGCAAGGATTCATATAAACATGCTGTTGGAAGATTTCTGAATGGCTTCAATAAACTTATATAAATTATTAAATATTTATTGCCATGACATATGTAACTGTGTCTTATGTACATCACCATGTAATCAATGGTGCTCTATAAATAAATATTAATCATGTACCTAAACTTCATGGCTGCCAATAACAATGATCAGGACTGTATAAGTATCTGAATAGCAGGAATCTATGCCAACAGTCATGGCCAAAGGTTTTGAGAATGATGCAAATATTATTTTTAACAAAGTCTATTGCTTCAGTTTTTCTAATGGCAATTTGCATATACTCCAGAATGTCATAAAGAGTGATCAGCTTAACAGCAATTACTTGCAAAGTCAATATTAGCCTAGAAAATGAACTTTAACCCCCAAAACACATTTCAACATCATAGCGGTCCTGCCTTAAAAGGAGCAGCTAACATCGTTTTAGTGATTGTTCCATTAACACAGGTGTGGGTGTTGATGAGGACAGGGCTGGCGATCAATCAGTCATGATTAAGTAAGAATGACACCACAGGACACTTTAAAAGGAGGCTGGTGCTTGGTATCATTGTTTCTCTTCAGTTAACCATGGTTATCTCTAAAGAAACATGTGCAGCCATCATTGCACTGCACAAAAATGGCCTAACAGGGAAGAGTATCGCAGCTACAAAGATTGCACTTCAGTCAACAATCTATCGCATCATCAAGAACTTCAAGGAGAGAGCTTCCATTGTTGTCAAAAAGGCTCTAGGGCGCCCAAGAAAGACCAGCAAGCGCCAGGACCGTATCTTAGAACTGTTTCAGCTGCGGGATCGGACTACCAGCAGTGCCGAGCTTGCTCAGGAATGGCAGCAGGCTGGTGTGAGTGCTTCTGCATGCACTGTGAGGCGGAGACTCTTTGAGCAAGGCCTGGTTTCAAGGAGGGCAGCAAAGAAGCCACTTCTCTCCAGAAAAAACATCAGGGACCGACTGATATTCTGCAAAAGGTACAGGGAGTGGACTGCTGAGGACTGGGGTAAAGTCATTTTCTCTGATGAATCTCCTTTTCGATTGTTTGGGACATCTGGAAAACAGCTTATTCGGAGAAGAAGAGGTGAGCGCTACCACCAGTCTTGTCTCATGCCAACTGTAAAGCATCCTGAAACCATTCATGTGTGGGGTTGCTTCTCAGCCAAGGGAATCGGCTCACTCACAGTCTTGCCTAAAACACAGCCATGAATAAAGAATAGTACCAGAATGTCCTCCAAGAGCAACTTCTCCCAACCGTCCAAGAGAAGTTTGGCGCTCAACAATGCCTTTTCCAGCATGATGGAGCACCTTGCCATAAAGCAAAGGTGATAACTAAATGGCTCAGGGATCAAAACATAGAGATTTTGGGTCCATGGCCTGGAAACTCCCCAGATCTTAATCCCATTGAGAACTTCTGGTTAATCATCAAGAGATGGGTGAACAAATAAAAACCAACAAATTCTGCCAAAATGCAAGCATTGATTATGGAAGAATGGACTGCTATCAGTCAGGATTTGGTCCAGAAGTTGATTGAGAGCAGCCAGGGAGAATTGCAGAGGTCCTGAAGAAGAAGGGTTAACACTGCAAATATTGACTTGCTGCATTAACTCATTCTAACTGTCAATATAACCTTTTGGTACTCATAATATGATTGCAATTATATTTCTGTATGTGATATAAACATCAGACAAACACAAATAAAAATCAGAGGGCAGCAGATCATGTGAAAATATAATTTTGGTGTCATTCTCAAAACTTTTGGCCATGACTGTACAGTAGGAAGATTTGAGGAAGACCCTTGGAGCTGTTGACATACCTGATGGAGGTCTTTTGTGATCCTGTCTCAATACTGTAGAAACGGGAAAGCTGACAAAGGTTGCACAGCTGTGTTTCATGATACTAAGAAATACCAGTGTCTTAGATTAAGCCTATACCTCAGCTACTACAAAGCATATACCCCTAGTGTGCTGAAGTTTACACCACTATTCCTATGATGAAGTGAAATATATAAAATATTGTGCCTTTCAGGGGAGTAACTACAATAGATGCAGGGGTTGCAATCACGCCCGTGCCCTGGAGCCTAGGGGGCCCCAAAAGTCTCTTTAATCCATAGAAAAAGACTAATCCTAGCAAAGATTTGCAATAATTGGGGGACTCGTTGGAGCGTTCGCATTTGGGCCCATGAGCTTCAAGTTACACCACTGGTGCCTTTCCATACATTTCAGCTAACTTAAATTAGCAGCCATGCCAAAACAGATACCTTATATATTTCACAAAACTTCAATTAAACTGCAGTCACCATTTTGCTTGTCAAAAAGGACTTATATTTTTATTTTGTTACTCTAGAAATCCATATAATATTTAATTTAGAATAGAATAAGTATTAGGTTATGATAACAGACCCCTGGTAATAGGGTTTATAATGCAAAGCTCATTAATTCAAACAGAAGAAAAAGTCTTTTTGAGTTTGTAACTAATATAAAAGTTGAGTTCCATAGATGAGAAATACTAATGCATTCATTCATTTAGCTTATTCATGGCATAAAAGAAGCAAAGCAATCCTTTGCTGTTATATAATGTACACATTTAACATTTCCATAGAGATTCAAACACCTTTCAGTCAACACATTTGCCAAATTTAAGGAAACATACTTCAAGTCAATGCTTTTACCATGAGTCATCACATTGAAAAATGAAGTAGTAGACTTAATTCTTGGAAAAAAAATCACAAACATGCATACACCTGGCAGCATACACCACAAAGCCAAATAAGCAATACTTAACAATTTAAGCAAGAGACACAAGTACAAAGTATTACTGCATTTATGTAGAAAAGGATACAAATACATAATATTTAACAGTATATTTTCAAAGAAGTGGCCAAATAATTTTCCTTTTAAGCAGCTATTAAATTCTCAAGAGGAAAAACTAACATGAGATCAGTCCCATTTATAGTTATTTATGAGTCATAAAATTCTATCCAGCTTATTATAGGTAGTAAACGTAAAACAAATAAGGAAATCTGTTCAGCTATAGACTGGATGTCCATTGCCAAACAAAATTTTAAGGACTGTTCTGGTTTCAGCAAATAAATGTAACTTTTTGTACAATGGAAAGTCAGCTCTTTACTAAGTGCCATGCTAACCTTACTTGAACCCCTAAGCTCTGAGCCAGCTCAGGTGCCTGAATTTGGATACCTTGTGGGCAGGCTTTCGTACCAAGTCATTTACCTACTAGCTTCACGCTCGGAAGAAATCTAATAGTTACATTAAAATAATCGTAAAGGTATTGTAATCAATGAATTAAAGTGATAGCCCAAAGACAAATCATTTTTCTTCTTACTTTCTATTTATTTAGTCCGGTAATATATTGCTATTTTCTAACATACTTGCTTTAAAAATTCTCTACTATTCACTAACTACGGTACGCTATCTAACAGCTACGGTTACTTATGATCCCTTCTACAGCCTCGATCCCACCCTGACATGAAGCGTCATCAGTAACGCTAGTTTCACAGGCGATGCTGTCACTGCTGCCTCCCTGAGTGTCTTCCTACTGCAGTGTCTTAAGCCCCAAGCATTGTCTCCCTCGGTGCACTGTCTTCTTTGTGCATTGTCTCCCCCTGAGTCCTGTGTAATGAGGCTACCATCCAGATTGTTGTCGGTTTATGAATGGTAATGAGTCGGCAGTGGAGCAGTGTCACCTATTAGGTTGCGTAAAGTAGTTTCAAAGTCATCAGCATTTTCCCAGCAGTACATTAACACTATGTGACAATAGCTCAAATGCAGAGTGCTCAGTTGGTCAGTTAATGTGTTTATCCCCACCACTGAGTGGTACCAATTTGCTCACAATACACAGGTGTATGGGTAGGTTTATATACAATTTATCTCTTAGCTCTGCTTCATCTCCAGCAGAGAAATCACCCCAAGCAATCCTGTAAGTGATACATCACTGGAATCAGGCTCTCTTTCCTTGTGTTAAGCTACTGTTTGGTTATATAACAAAAACCTTCTGATAGGTTCCCTTTATTGTAGAGCTCTGATTATTATTATAATTATTGTACTTACAGCCTTCCCAACTCCATGACTGCTCTCCATCACATTTCACTTTATGTGATGTACATTTTGTCCACATCTATATTACCTCTAAACTCCAAGTTGCCATCATAACTGACCCTTAACCTGCCACCAGCTTTATCAATCATTTTACTACTACAATTCTTCTCTGACATCTCCCCGTCATCATAGTTGACTTCAATATCTCCATTGATATTCAATAATAAGCTGCTTCCAAACTTCTACCACTTAAAGGGTTTTTCCCCCAATAAAGTACATTTTAAAGTTGATTTTAATCAATAGATCTTGGAATAATAATAAGTTTCATAATTGGATGTGTTTAAAAAAAATGTTCCTGTGCTGAGATAATCTTATATGTGTCCCTGTTATATACTGTGTAATGGATGTGTCTGACCGCACAGGGACATGGTCTGATCATATCACTTCTTCCTAGTCGGTAAGGATGCAAAAGAATATACAGATAACACAGCATGGGATCATAGCTGATTCTTTTTGTGAGGTAAAACATTTTCCTGCCTGTTTTCAAAAATGTTTTACCTTGAAGAAAGAGAAATTTGTGATCCTGTACTGTAATGTCTGTATACTTTTTTGTATTCTCCCCAACCCAGGCGCTGTGGTGTGATCAGACCATGTCGCTGTATGGTCAGACACAACCATTAGACAGTGCATAGCAGGGACACATATATAAGGGTAGGGTCACATTGCAAACATCCGGATGCGGTGCGGTGAATGCAATTCCGGTCACACACATTTTTTATTCAAAAATGTGTGCAGAATACCGCACTGCGGTCACCGGATGGCTCAGGATGTGTAATCCTGAGCCATCCGGTAACTGCAGAGTGTGCGGATCCCGATCGGCCAAGTTAATAAAGATTTAATTTAAGTACAGAACTGACTGTTAGAGGTCTGTAGGGGGGCTTAGACCCCCCCTACAGACCGGGCGGCCACTTCTATAGTGTTCTTCTACAATTGTACCTATGGCACGGGCTGATCTGAGCTCCGTGCATGTGGTCCAAATATCCTCCCTCCCCCTATCACTATACAGGGGTGCATACACCCCTCTAGTACAGTACTGCTTTATTTAAGTTATAAACAGCAAGAATTGTCCCAATCGGAAGATAATTATATATTTACATGTTCCATAGGCAGAGTCGAGTGATTTCCATGGGCGGGGCTGTGTGCAGTAGCCTCCGCCCGCTCCTTCTTGATGCCCGCCCCCTCTGGCCGTAATCCAGTGTTGTGGGGGTGGCCGAGTCGTTAAAGGGGCGTGGCTAACCATGAGCCGCGGTTAGCCACGCCCCTTTAACGACTCGGCCACCCCCACAACACTGGATTACGGCCAGAGGGGGCGGGCATCAAGAAGGAGCGGGCGGAGGCTACTGCACACAGCCCCGCCCATGGAAATCACTCGACTCTGCCTATGGAACATGTAAATATATAATTATCTTCCGATTGGGACAATTCTTGCTGTTTATAACTTAAATAAAGCAGTACTGTACTAGAGGGGTGTATGCACCCCTGTATAGTGATAGGGGGAGGGAGGATATTTGGACCACATGCACGGAGCTCAGATCAGCCCGTGCCATAGGTACAATTGTAGAAGAACACTATAGAAGTGGCCGCCCGGTCTGTAGGGGGGTCTAAGCCCCCCTACAGACCTCTAACAGTCAGTTCTGTACTTAAATTAAATCTTTATTAACTTGGCCGATCGGGATCCGCACACTCTGCAGTTACCGGATGGCTCAGGATTACACATCCTGAGCCATCCGGTGACCGCAGTGCGGTCCCAGAAACGCTGCGAAAACTGCTGCCTGCATGATTTAAAACGCAGGCAGCAGTGCCGGATCCGGCCACCGGATGGCTTGTGAAGCCATCCGGTGTTTTGCATAGGCTTCCATCAGGAGCCTTTCCTGGTCCGGTTTTGAGCTTTTTTAAAGCTCAAAACCGGATCAGGATTTTAAACAAAAAACGCCAATGTGACCCTACCCTAAGATTATCTAGCACAGGAGATGTGGTATGATCAGACCATGTACCTGTATGGTCAGACACGGCCACTACACAGTACATAGCAGGGACACATATATAAAAGATTATCTCTGCACAGGAGATGTGGTATGATCAGACCATGTCCCTGTATGGTCAGACACGGCCATTACACAGTACATAGCAGGGACACATATATTAGATTATCTATCACAGGAGATAGTGGAATGATCAGACCATGTCCCTGTATGGTCAGACAAGGCCATTACACAGTACATAGCAGGGACACATGTATAAGATTATCTAGCACAGGAGATGTGGTATGATCAGACCATGTCCCTGTACGGTCAGACACTGCCATTACAAAGTACATGAATGAATACCTGTGGAATAGAACATGCAAAAGGGTAGTATCTGATAAAAATGGTGACATGTATTCTGAGATAAAACTGCTCACGTTTGAGGATTGTGTTACACACAACCAGTAAAAAATGCTCCAAACATCTGCTGCAGTATCCACAGGTTGAAGCAATAGCAGAAAAAAAAATGAGGAAATATGTGGAATCCAATTATGCTGCTGTATAAGCGATCATATACAAAGGATATACAAATGAATGCAAGAGGCTTTATTCAAAGCATTTCAACATGTATTTCTCACCCCTTCATCAGGACAATCACCTGATGTGTTTCTGGCGCTAGAGAATTCTCTTAGTTAGAGGACATTTAGTAGAATCACAAGGAAAGACAATTTAAACATGATTAGACCAATCAGATCAATATTATATCACGTGTACATGAATGGATGACTACCTATTAGAAAAAACCTATCAATAGTTTGTCTTGTAGCTTTAGAAATCAGTCTCACTTCATACAGAGCGGCAGATTCAGTGATAAGCAAGCTTATCACTCCTCCAAGATTGCTTAACTCCTTCACACACTTCAGTACAATACACTCCTCCTTCTTCTTCACAGGCTCAGTCAATCCATCTTGTTCTCTACTGCTGCTCCTCCACCAGATTGCTGAGATAAGCAAGGCATCTTGGGAATTGTAGTTCACTGCAGTGAGGCAAAATAATTAATATCTGTAGAGGCGAATGCTTGTGGCACTCTTTACATAACTTCCACAGCAGGTTCTACATTTAAATAATATATTAACACAAAAATAGACAAAGAATATGTATAATCATTTCACTAAGGAGAAAATTATTCAAAAAAACAAATATAGAATAAAACATTTTTTAAATTCAAGCCCTTTAGATGTCTTGAGTCCAATGTAAGCATCAAAATTTCTCTCATGGACAGCTTCTTGCCACATCTCCACCAGAACCTGCTCCTGCGACATCTGCTTCTGTCATTAGACACTACCATATTCACTCTAAAGGTGGTGCTGGTGATAGGGAAGTCAGGGCCAGGCACTCTGATCAGCGCAGGATCTGGTCATCCACTAAGGCTAGAGTGGCTGGGTAATGCAGTATTTTTCAGGCTGAGAGTGAATATGTATGCTGTCCAGCTGAACTCATCAGCCCCTGACTTCAGCCTATTAGGAGGCACTGCACCCTACTAAAGCCTTCAGTTTGCTCCTGGAAGCTGCTAGATATAGCTTGTGCTTCCCTGGCTAGTCTCCTGCTCTGCATTAGTGTTTTCCTCTTTTAACTCGGTTTGTTTTTTGGATGCTTCTTCTGTCTGATGATTTTGTATGTTGCGGCCATATCAGTTTTTATCCAGCTCCCTGACTACTCTAAGGGTATGTGCCCACAGGAAGGTTTAACGTTGGTTTAGCAGCGAAAACCGCCGGCGGTTTAGCATAGGTTTTATTTAAATTTATGTAAATCCTAAGCAGCTTTAGGCCTTACAAGTAACCTTATGTAATTTAGAAACCGCTGTGCACACATAGTCGGTTTATGTGAGCGGATCTGCCCGCGGTTGAGCGGTTTCCCAGCGGTTTAGCAGCATACAGCATGTCAATTCTTCTCAGCGGTTTTTGATCGGTTCCATGAACAAAATCCTCCATAGAAAACCGCCGGAAAACCGCTGGAAAAACCAACTGAAAACCGCTGTGCACATGCTGAAAAAAACCGCCGGAAAACCGCCGGAACACAGCTGGTGACTTCAGAGCTCAGAACTGATAATTTCCCGCGGTTTACTGACGGTTTGAACGCCACTAAACCTTCCTGTGGGCACATACCCTAATGGATCCTGATTTTCTCCTTTTTCTGACCTCTTGGCTTTGATCCTGCTCAGCCAGTATTTTGTCTCTAGATTGCAGTCCATCCATAGACAGCAATCTTATAGATCCTGTTGTAAATTCAGATCCCAATATAGGGGTTAAAGGGTGTCAGGTTTTCTTGGGATACTGCCAAACTGAGCTGTTTGTGTTAAGTCTATCTAAGATAGCCATTTTGAGCCTTTGACCTTGGACAGACATCACACTTCTTTTTTAACTTTTGGTTCCTTCATGAAAACATTATTTCTGAATTATTTTGAAGTACGGTACCACACAGTAATAGGGCAATTGGGGAAGTTAAAGTAAAATAATTGGGGGTAGCTTTGCACTTATAAAATTTGGAAATAAATTGTGATGTGCTGGATGTATGATAGGGGAACATCGTGTCTGTACTGCAAACTCAGTAGACAAGCTATTGTTGGAAGAAGCTGTTATGGAAATCTGTTTTAGGATCTATTATCACTTATATGGTTGGCAGAGCTGCTATCTCTGTAATCCAATATATGGTCTGCAGATCTGGTATCTCTGTAATCCATTATATGGTCTGCAAATCTGGTATCTCTGTAATCACTTATATGATCTGCAGATCTGGTATATCGGTAATTCATTATATGGTCTGCAGATCTGGTATCTCTATAATCTATTATATGGTCTGCAGATCTGATATCCCTCTAATTTCTTATATGGTCTGCAGATCTGGTATCTGTGTAATTTCTTATATGGTCTGCAGATCTGGTATCTGTGTAATTTCTTATATGGGCCTCAGATCTGGTATTATGCAATTACTTATTATTGGAATATGTTTGTGTCCACAACTCCATCCCTGTCTTTGAGTGCTTAGTTGCTAGATTTGTATGCTGTTTATAAAGTTAGAACAAAAAAAACCTCCCAGAGATTCACACAGGAAGAGCATGTGACTGTATTTCAGTTTCCTGTGTCTCTATAAGAAGCAGCCTGCTGCATATGATGCACAGATAGAGACAGAAATTATTTATTCCTGATCTATTTAGCTTATCATATTTGTTCCTGATTGTTCCTGAATAAACAAGCTCTGCTTTCACACGCTTGGAGAGTATCCTGAATAATCCGTTGTCAACAGGTTATGGGCCCAGAGTAACACAGAACCCAAGAGTGACACAGAACCAAGTGTGACACAAAACCCCAGAGTAACACAGCAGCAGGAGCCCAAAGCAAAAGCAGCACAGAGGAACAGAGAAGATGTCCACTAGCAGCAATTCTGTCAATTTCTCAGTGCCAAGCCTCCCTAACTAGAGCAATCATTCCTGGAAATTCAAGATGAAGATGCTGCTCATAAGAGAAGGTACATGGAAATATACTCAGGAACAAGTGCCTCATCCATTACCAGGTGATTGGCTAGAGAAGGATAAGAAAGCACAAAGCACTATCTACCTCAGTGTAGATGACAATCAAATTGTGTATATATGCAAGTGTGCAACTGCAAAGGAGATGTGGGATAAGTTACAGAAAGTGCATGAAAGATCAAATCTCAGCAATAAGCTGAAATCTGTATCAGTCTAAGCTAAGGATGGCAAGAATATGCAAGACTATATAAGAAACAAGCAAGTCAAACCAAAAATACTGGAATGCAATTTAGAAAATTCTACAATATCTTAAAGAAACTCAAAGTCTAAATCTTAAGATATCTGCATCAGGAGATCTCACTCTCAGAGGTTATGCGGATGCAGATTGGGCTAGAGATTCAAGAGATTGGATATTAACAAGTGGTTACTTGTTCAAATTAGGAGAAACTTTAATATCCTGGTCCAGCAGAAAACAAGTGTCAGTCACATTATCTTCTACAGAAGCCGAATATGCAGTATGTCTGCTGCTTATGCAAGTCAAGAAGTAATTTAGTTGAAACAACTTTTGGAAGATTTCAGCAAGTCACTAGATCAGCCAACAGTTATCTCTTTTATATGGTCTGCAGATCTGGTATCTCTATAATCTTTTATATAGTATGCAGATCTGTTATCAGTGTAATTACTTATACTGTATGGTCCGCATATCTAGTATCTCTATAATCCATTATATGGCCTGCAGATCTGGTGTATCTGTAATCCATTATATAGTCTGCAGATCCAGTATCTCTATAATCCATTATATGGCCTGTAAATTTGGTATATCTCTAATTCCCTATGTTTTATCTCACCCTCTGCTGAACTCCTAGCTTTGCATCTGTACCTAACAATAGACTATCAATTTTATTGTTTTTTATTGTTATACCATTTTTATGATATGCCTATCATCTCTGCAAAACTTTACTCATATCTATTCCTGATCTAAATCAATTTAGCTTTTTTATTACTTTTGCTATAAACTCCCTTCAAACATTTTAAAAGTTTGTCAAACTGCCTGCTGACATTTTAAGTAGTGTTTCCAAACTGTAGATAATGATGGATTATTCTTGTTATGAATATATATAAACCAAAATACAGAACATGTCAAGCATACAGGATGAAGATTCAACCAAATATTTTGAGATAATAGTGTAGAAATAGACCAAAAGCAGGTTAGACAACTTAATGAGGCATTGGAGAAAGTTATCCTTGACAGCCTTGTGTAGGAGGCATGTGTTACTGGTCTGTGCAGGGGTAGCTACTGGTGCACAGAACAAGAAATGTGCACGAAGCCAGAAAACATGAAATCTGTTCCCCGTGACTGACTTCTGATGTTAGGTGATGTGTTGTCATAGGGACAAAATAGAGATTTTTTTAAAATATACTTTTTGTATCATCAAGTAACACCTATAGCTTGGGGGTTAAGATAATTACTTCATGAGATTTATCTATCTGTCAAGTTTCCTAAAGAACAAATAGCTCATAGTTCACTGTGCAAATATTGGACCATAAAAAGATTTATATGAGAACTATTTTCTTTGCTCGGTAGTATTTTGTGTTGCATGAACCTTCAGATTAGTTATGCTTTCTAACATAAAAGTTACAAGTAGATACCGTATATACTCGAGTATAAACCGAGTTTTTCAGCACAAAAATTGTGCTGAAAAGTGCCCCCCTAGGCTTATACTCGAGTCAGTGATGGCTCAGAGTGGGGGGGCGGTGTCCAGGGGCTGGAGCAGGCGGGGGAGGCTGTAATAGGAGCAGCCGGTCACGTAGGGCCACTCATTAGTGCAATGCATTATGCACTGCATCCCCCTGTCTATCAGCGGCAGGGGGAGTGGTGCATATTACATTGCACTGTCAGCGCTCCCCCCCAGTGGTATATACAGGCCCCCCGTTGCTGCCGCACACCTGTAAAAGAATAGCTTTCATACTTATCTTCCTCGCTGTCACCGCATGTCCTCCAGTCTTCTTCATGCTTCTACCCGGCGTCATGTTACTGGTGCAGAAGCAATGACGTCATTGCGGCTGCGCCCGCTGGGTAGAAGCAGGAAGGAGACCGGAGGACCGCGGTGACAGCGAGGAGGATAAGTATGAAAACTCCTGTTCCTTCTGTGTTTTGAGTATGAAAGCTATTCTTTTACAGGTGTGCGCAGAAACGGGGGGCCTGTATATACCACTGGGGACCTGTATATACCACTGGGGGACCTGTATATACCACTGGGGCCTGTATATACCACTGAGTCGGCGCCTGTATATACAACTGGGGGGAGCCTGTATATACCACTGGGGGGCCTGTATATACCACTGGGGTGGCCTGTATATACCACTGGGGGGGCCTGTACATACCACTGGGGCGGCCTGTATATATCACTGATGGGGGCCTGTATATACCACTGGGGGGCTTGTATATACCACTGGGGGAGCCTGTATATACCACTGGGGGGCTATATACAGTCATGGCCAAAAGTATTGACACCCCTGCAATTCTGTCAGATAATACTTAGCTTCTTCCTGAAAATGCTTGCAATCACAAATTTTTTGGTATTATTATCTTCATTTAATTTGTCTTCAATGAAAAAAACACAAAAGAGAATGAAGCAAAAAGCAAAACATTGATCATTTCACACAAAACTCCAAAAATGGGCCGGACAAAAGTATTGGCACCCTCAGCCTAATACTTGGTTGCACACCCTTTAGCCAAAATAACTGCGATCAACCGCTTCCGGTAGCCATCAATGAGTTTCTTACAATGCTTTGCTGGAATTTTAGACCATTCTTCTTTGGCAGACTGCTCTAGGTCCCTGATATTTGAAGGGAGCCTTCTCCAAACTGCCATTTTTAGATCTCTCCACAGGTGTTCTATGGGATTCAGGTCTGGACTCATTGCTGGCCATCTTAGAAGTCTCCAGTGCTTTCTCTCAAACCATTTTCTAGTGCTTTTTGAAGTGTGTTTTGGGTCATTGTACTGCTGGAAGACCCATGACCTCTGAGGGAGACCCAGCTTTCTCACATTGGGCCCTACATTATGCTGCAAAATTTGTTGGTAGTCTTCAGACTTCATAATGCCATGCACACGGTCAAGCAGTCCAGTGCCAGAGGCAGCAAAGCTACCCCAGAACATCAGGGAATCTCCGCCATGTTTGACTGTAGGGACGGTGTTCTTTTCTTTGAATGCCTCTTTTATCTCCTGTAAACTCTATGTTGATGCTTTTGCCCAAAAAGAGAGAACATTCTTCCAAAACATTTTAGGCTTTCTCAGGTACGTTTTGGCAAACTCCAGCCTGGCTTTTTTATGTCTCAGGGTAAGAAGTGGGATCTTCTTGGTCTCCTACCATACAGACCCTTTTCATTCAGACGCTGACGGATAGTACGGGTTGACACTGTTGTACCCTCGGACTGCAGGGCAGCTTGAACTTGTTTGAATGTTAGTCGAGGTTCTTTATCCACCATCCGCACAATCTTGCGTTGAAATCTCTCGTCAATTTTTCTTTTCCGTCCACATATAGGGAGGTTAGCCACAGTGCCATGGGCTTTAAACTTCTTGATGACACTGCGCACGGTAGACACAGTAACATTAAGGTCTTTGGAGATGGACTTGTAACCTTGAGATTGCTCATGCTTCCTCACAATTTGGTTTCTCAAGTCCTCAGACAGTTCTTTGGTCTTCTTTCTTTTCTCCATTCTCAATGTGGTACACACAAGGACACAGGACAGAGGTTGAGTCAACTTTAATCCATGTCAACTGGCTGCAAGTGTGATTCAGTTATTGCCAACACCTGTTAGGTGCCACGGATAAGTTACAGGTGCTGTTAATTACACAAATTAGAGAAGCATCACATGATTTTTCTAAGGGTGCCAATACTTTTGTCCACCCCCTTTTTTATGTTTGGTGTGGAATTATATCCAATTTGGCTTTAGGGCAGTTCTTTTTGTGTTTTTTTCAATGAAGACAAATTAAATGAAGATAATAATACCAAAGAATTTGTGATTGCAATCATTTTCAGGAAGAAACTGAGTATTATCTGACAGAATTGCAGGGGTGTCAATACTTTTGGCCATGACTGTATACCACTGAAGGGGGCCTGTATATACCATAACACTGGGGGCCTGTATATACCACTGAAGGGGCTGTAACCTCTGATGGGGCCTGTATATACCACTGATGGGAGGCCTGTATATACCACTGATGGGGGCTGTAACCTCTATTGGGGGGCCTGTATATACCACTGATTGAGGGGCCTGTATATACCACTGAGGAGGGCCTGTATATACCACTGATGGGAGGCCTGTATATACCACTGATGGGAGGCCTGTATATACCACTGATGGGGGGCCTGTATATACCACTGAGGGGTGGCCTGTATATATCACTGATGGAGGGGCCTGTATATAACACTGATGGGGGCCTGTATATATCACTGATGAGGGGCCTGTACATACCACTGAGGGGGGCCTGTACATACCACTGATGGGGGCTGTAACCTCTGATGGGGGGCCTGTATATACCACTGAGGGGGGCCTGTATTCCATTGATTGGGATTGTAACCTCTGATGGGGGGGAACTGTATACTAGTGATGGAGGTCCTATATACCAGTGATGGATATTATATACCAGTAATGAGGGGCCATTTATCATGATGAGATGGGCTGTATACCGTGATGAGAGTCTGCTTAATTTCCCCCGCTAGGCTTATACTCGAGTCAATAAGTTTCCCTAGTTTTGGAGGGTTAAATTAGGGGCCTCGACTTATACTCGGGTCGGCTTATACTCGAGTATATACGGTACATAAATATATTGAGCTACAACTTTTTGCAGTTTGACCTTATTTCAAAGCATTAGACAAATGAGAGAAACTGCAATGCTCTACAGCAGTGATTCCAACGTTGGACGTCAATAGGAAGCCCCACCTAAATTATTACAATTAAATTATTGTGTCACCTAAACCACTATAGAGAAACTGATCATATAAAATATGCATGATTAATTAACACATTTTTCTCATAAAGATGACCTCTGTCCAAATGGAGGGTGGTTGATCGCTCTATCTATGTACTGTTCCACTAGTGATAGACGGCCAACCACAAATAAAGAGTTGTCCATGTAAGGCTGCATACTCATGATCAGGAACCCAGCATTTTGGATGCAGAGTATTGCCACCGAGTCCAAAATGCTGCATTGTACAGTAGCAGCACAGTGGATGGGATTTCAAGAAATCCCATGCCCACTATGCTTCTCCTGACTGCAGGAGATATTAGCTGCGGTGCAGGTTTCCGGACTTCCACATCTCCGCAGCACGTTAATTTCATGCACCAGAGTCAGAAGAAATAGCCATTGGCTGCACTCAGGGAGACACCGTCCTGCACCCACGGCAGATCGTGACTATAGGGCACCAGTAGTCTCCCTGCATGCACCCGTGGGTTCCCGCAGATTCCTTCAGATTTAGAGGCGCTGTGTCTAAGACACAGCACCTTCGGATCATGAGCACATACCCTAATGCATGGCTAGACCAAGTTTGTCAGAGTTGGAGACACTTTTAAAGAGTTGCTTTTATTCTGGGCTCATAGTCTGAGGTGGTGGATTCCATCTTTGATGACTATATGTCTGCAATGGAATATATGAAAGCATATTTCATTTTCTTAAAGGGATCAATGCTGCCACATCATGAACTGCAGCTATAAAAATATGGCACAGACAAGTACAAACCAACCTGCAGCCACTGTAAACAGTGAAGAAGCTTGCTGTTCCAAAAAGCACCACATCTGTTTCTTGTTATATCCCAAGGATTAGCAATCAATTCTAAATGGTTGGGTAACAAAGCATATATTATACCATATTTACTATGGGATTTAAATTAAGACTTTTCAAATACGTAATTCATACTATTATTCATAATATGGAAGAAGAAGAATTAACATAACATAGAGCCGCATAAATTTAAAGGGATCCTGTCACCCCCAAACCACCTCCTAAGCTATTAAAAGCTGTCCCTAGAGCATAGTAACACTTACCCTACACTCCTTTTAGCTCCTAAATGCATATATTGAAACTGAATCTAAACGTTATAAAAGTACCTCATTACTGATGTTAATGAGTGACTATGGTATTATAGTCACCCAGCCAGGCTGTCCCTCTTCATAATATCACGCCTGAATAGGCGTGATCTTCATCATACATTCAAATGCGCGCCTACCTGCGCGCCTCCCCACTCTCCTATTTCGGCCGGGCTTCAGTGTGGGGCTGTATGACGCGATTCACGTCATTTCCGGCGCCGGTGACGGTATGTACACCCGCGCCGCTGTTAGCTTCAAAACGGCACTGCGCATGCCAAGCGCATGTGCAGTACGGAACTTGAAGTTCTAACAGCGGCGCAGGTGTACATACCGTCACCCGGCGCCGGAAATGACGTGAATCGCGTCATACAGCCCCACACTGAAGCCCGGCCGGAATAGGAGAGGGGGGAGGCGCGCAGGGAGGCGCGCATTTGAATGTATGATGAAGATCACGCCTATTCAGGCGTGATATTATGAAGAGGGACAGCCTGGCTGGGTGACTATGAATACCATAGTCACTCATTAACATCAGTAATGAGGTACTTTTATAACGTTTAATTCAGTTTCAATATATGCATTTAGGAGCTAAAAGGAGTGTAGGGTAAGTGTTACTATGCTCTAGGGACAGCTTTTAATAGCTTAGGAGGTGGTTTGGGGGTGACAGGATCCCTTTAATAATATTGCAAAATATCGCCCAAAGTTTAATTTTATTTGTCTTTCATTGTAAGTCTTTTTTCTCTTATGAAATCTGAAATAAAAATCGATTTTGAAATAATGAAACCGCTAAGTAAGAAAGTTCATAATTTATGTTAAGAATAAAGTAGTGATTATCACCGAAGCCATATCTACTTTGAGGATTGAACCACTTGTACTAAGATGGTACGTTGATTTTGTGGAAAATGCTGCTAAACTAAATGGGTTTAGTTCTACAATTAAAATAGGGATTTACCAGTAACTATACAAAATAGAACCCAAACATTCATGTAAGGCTCGCTAAGCTAAAGTCTAAGGAAAAGTCAGCTTTTTGAGTATACTTGACTTCATAACTTGACTTACCTGAACAGTGCCCTTTTGAATTTACCTTTCTGTCTCTTAATTGATCCAAAACGGTGCCGTCGAGTCTGCACCTCCGACACCACCCTCCCCCCAGCACCCTGTACCCTAATGCTGATTAAAGTCATCCATTAGGAACAACTTTCACCGGGTGAGTGCCTCTTTCTTCAATGTGATTATACGTCTCAGGCTGTTATAAGACTGTGCACCCTCGGCCCTGCTGTAGTTAACACTGCTGGTGCCGCTAGTTAGGTTCTTGAATGTTCGGTGCCCTGCATTTCTGCCTCTTAAATATTATAACAATGAAGCTGCTCTGCCTTGGCTTACTTGGGAGTCAGGATTGGAGTTTGAACAGAAAAATTAATATTATTGGCATATTTGACAACATTTTCTGTTCCCCATTTTTACTAGACAGAAAAGCAGTTTGAAGAAAGCATCCCAAACAGATCTTTAATGATCATTAGTTCAAAATACGTCTCTCAGTACCATTCCATTTACTTAAACTACTTTTATTCCAAGCAATACAACGGCGAAACCAGGTTTAATTTCTATTTGTATCATGTGTATCATGTGATCTTGAGATGGCCATGAGAGTTGCAATGTAAAACTATTTTCTAGAGTAATCCCCTAAGGTCCATATGCACAGAAAGAAAGAGGATCTATCATTAATATATCTGTCATATATCTATGGTTACTTTCTTAATGACGAGGTCTTTTTAGGAGGTTTTACTGTATATTTTAAAATGCTATAGAAAAGTCAAGTAGTAAAAATTCATTTACTGAAGGGAAGCAGTTACAGATGAGCGAATCAAGCAAAATTCAAATTCACCTGTTCACTCTGACTGTTCCAGGAACTTTAATTCATGGAGAATGTACACTCTCTAAATTGAATGTCTCCAAAAACTCGGAGCATATTTAGTGTAAGATGTCAAACATAAAAAAAAATCCTTATACTCACCTTACCGTTCACTTCTCCAGCCCCTCCGCTCCTTGCAGTCTTTATCCAGTACTCACCACTTCTTCAGTTCACCACTACTTATAAAGAAATCCCCAGGCTGATCACATGTAGCTGGGATTTACTGTTTTAACACATCTTGGTAAGGTTCTGCACATGAGCCACATTGTCATGATGCTGTGATCTTGTACATACTTGCACAGAATCTTCCTGGTCCTCATCAAATCTCGAAGTTCTGGACCAGCATGGAGGGGCTGGAGATGGGAGCAGTAAGTATTTATTATTTAGCATTTGGATTTCCTTTTACAGTTAAGAAAAATGTTGACTGCTATTTTTGCCTTTCCTCAGCCCTCAATCTACTAAAATTCTTGTACATGTCCTCATCATCTCCCACCTTGACTACTGCAACGTCCTCCTCTGCGGCCTCCCTGCTAACACTCTTGCACCTCTACAGTCTGTCCTCAACTGTGCTGTCCAACTAATCCACCTCTCTCCTCGCTACTCCCCTGTATCTCCCCTCTGCAAATCCCTCCACTGGCTCCCAATTCCCCAACAAATACAGTTCAAGCTACTAACACTGACCTACAAAGCCTTCCATAAACTGCCTCCTCCCTATATCTCTGAACTAATCTCACACTATCTTCCCTCATGTAATCTTCGATCCTCCCAAGGCCTCTTGCTCTCCTCCACACTTATCTGTTCCTCACACAACCGCCTCCAAGATTTTTCCTGAATATACCCCATCCTCTGGAATTCTGCACCCCAACACGTCAGATTATCCACCACGCTCGGATCCTTCAGACGGAACTTGAAAACCTCTCTTCAGGACAGCTTACAGCCTGCAATGACCGAGCTGCCGCCCCACCACCTCCGGAGCTGCTGCCCCACCACCACCAGAGCTACCGTCACCCCACCACCAGATCTGCTGCAACCCGGACCTACTGTTTCCTCCCCATTGCCCTGTAGAATGTAACCCCGCAAGGGCAGGGTTCTCTCCCTTCTGTACCAGTCTGTCATTGTTAATTTGTTTATTGTAAACCATATCTATAATTTTGTATGTAACCCCTTCTCATGTACAGCACCATGGAATTAATGGTGCTATATAAATAAATAATAATAATAATTATTATTTTCCTCACTATGTGAATTCCAATATAATCTGCATTTTTGGTGATTGTAGATTTTTGTACAATTCAACAACTCAAATTTAGTTGCTCATCATTAGTAGCAAATGACCAGTGTAACAGTACACATGCAGTGTACTTTGTTCAAATAACCATAACTGATATTGGAGCTAACTGTTAAGTATCCGCAAACAGAAGAACAAGAGGAATAACTTCTTGTTATCAGACATTATAAAATATCCCAGATTATTTAAAGACAATATGAGAACAAGAATCATCCTATGCACGAGTGAACTGAAGTAGAAGATGTCCCCTGAATGAGAATAATATATGGCTTCTTTTCTGTCCAAAAACTCATCATAAGGCCAGAGTCATACTTGGCCTAACGTTAAGCAATCAGGCAGCTCAGACCTGTGAGTTTTTCCTTATCCCATAAAGCATGCTGCACTTGTCAGCAAGACTCAGCTAATTCGCACCCATACAAGTCTATGGGTGCGAGTGAAACATCACACTGCATTCGACACACATCCTACTGCAGTGGAATATATGCCAAAATGGGAACATTAGTCTCTCCCTCTCCTTCGTAGCTATGATCCAATCGTAAGATCAGATCACAGTTGTACCACACTCAGCTCACGCTTGCAGCAGAGCCTGAGTCCAGTGTCATTGGCATATCACAATATGCTAATGTGACTTCAAGATTATGCAGAATGCCATCTGATTTTGAGGTACAAATGAGCTCCTTTACCTCTTGAGTAGATGTACAGTTGCACAGGGTCTACTAATGGTATCTGCAAAAAACTGGAATTTGGCTCAACAGGAATGGATTTTCATTTTTATTTTTATTTTTCAATAAAATGGTGCATACAAAAGAAAAAATCACATGATCAACATGACCCGGTCATGACTGGGTCATGTTAACTGTCATTTTTTCTTTCGTATGCACCATCTTTATTGAAAAAGAAAAAAGAAAATCCATTCCTGTTGAGACAGATCCCAATTTGTTCCATTAACCTTGATGAAAGGTGAGGCAGGTGTTTGAGCCACAGGTGGATGAGCAAAGAGCAGCAGGGTGAGCAGGAACTAATCTTTTATATATTGTACCAATGCCCACCCTTGGTCCTGCTCCCTGATCACAATTTTGTTTTGCATGTTATATTATAGTGCCAGTAAAAGACAATAAAGAGAGACAAGCCAGTGTAAAATCCATTGCCATGTTAATATTGTAAGAGTGTGGGCATAATGGGTCCACGGCTTCTGTTGCCCCTCCATACTAAAATGCCCTTCATCAGTGCATCAAGGCTGTATAAGAATGACTTGCAATGCCACTGCACACCATATTCAATGATATCCATATCTTAATAATGCAAATATTTAAAATATCAACAGTGGTCAGAAGCAATCTTTCCAGTCTGGAACCTTTGTTATGATACAGGCAGCATCTACTATATAATTGCCTAATGGCAACTTCCGTCTGAGGCCAAAATCGCGCGCCGCAGACGGAAGTGGCCAGTATGCAAAAGAGCCGTGCGATGCGCGAATTCAAAATTTGCGCGCTGCGCGGCTCTCCTCACAGCTTCACCCCCTCTCCTCCTGCCCGCGCTCCCCACGGCTCTCACGCTCCCCGCGGCCACCCGCTCCCCGCAGCCCTCCTGCTCCTCCTGGACCCCGCTCCTCCACAGTAAAAGTAAAAATAAAAAAATCATCAGTGAGGATACTCACCTGTTTGCCGCTTGCTCCGACCCCACTGTACAGCGGTAATGTAACAGGGCGAGCTGATGTAACGTCACACAGCCCGCGCTGTCACATGACCGCTGTACAGTGCGACTCTTAGCTGGAGAAGGCAGGTGGAACAGAGGGGGGCGAGGGGGATCCTGCCCCCCACCTCCATCCTGCTCGCCCACCTCCATCCTGCTCGCCCACCTCCATCCTGCCTTCCCCAGCTCCATGCTGCCTCCCCCGCCTCCATCCTGCCCCCCTGGCTCCATCCTGCCCCCCTGGCTCCATCCTGTTCCCCTCTGCCACCATCGTGCCCCTCTGCTCCATCCTGCTTCCCTGCTTCCATCCTGCCCCCCGTCACCATCCTGCCCCACTCGCTCCATCCTGCCCCCCAGCCACCATCCTGCCCCCCAGCCACCATCCTGCCCCCCACCACCATCCTGCCCCACTGGCTCCATCCTGCTTCCCCCCGGGTGCATCCTGCCACCCCCAGCTCCATCCTGCCCCCTCCCAGCTCCATCCTGCCTCCCCCGGCTCCATTCTGCCCCCCAGCTCCATCCTGCCCCTCCAGCTCCATCCTGCCCCTCCCAGCTCCATCCTACCCCCCACGGCTTCATCCTGCCCCCCCGCCATCATCCTGCCCCAACGTCTTCATCCTGCCCCGCTCGCTGCATCCTGCCCCCCGCCTCTATCCTGCCCCCACGTCCATCCTGACCCCTGCCTCCATCCTGCCCCCCCCAGCCACTATCCTGCCCTACCAGCTCCATCCTGCTCCCCCTGCTCCATCCTGCCCCCCACCTCTATCCTGCCCCGCCGCATCCATCCTGCCTCCCCGCTCCATCCTTTCCCCCCGGCTCCATCCTGCACCACCGCCTCCATCTTACCCCTGACTTCCATCCTGCCCCCCTGCCTCCATCCTGCCCCCCCCTGCCTTCATCCTGCCCTCCCCGACTCCATCTGGCTCCGCTCCATTCTGCCCACACTGATTAGTTGCACCAGGCCACTGAACACCGACACCCCTTCACACTGACACTGCCGCATACCGGCACTACTGGCTCCATCCTTCCCCGCTTGCCCCATCCTGTCCCGCTCCATTCTGCCCCCGCTGATTAGTCTTGCCCGGCGACTGAACACGGACACCGCTGCACACCAACACCACCGCACACCGACACCGCCACACAACACTCATACTGCTATACACGCACACTGTTGTACACAGACACCGCTGCGCACCGCCACTGCCACACACCGACATCGCCGCACAACACTGATAGTACTGTACACCGACTCCACCACACGCCCGCGGTGACCAATCAGTACAGCGTGTTTTAAAACACACACCAAGTGCGCTGATTGGTCGTCGTGGCTGGCGGCGACCAATAAGCAGAGCAGAGCTTGGTATATTGTCGCACAATTTCAACTGCCGCTCATAGTGTGACGCATTTTTCTGCTGTTTACAAGGCTGTCAGTCATAGTGTGATGCAGTTTACTCCTGTTTAAAAGGCTGTCAGTCATAGTGTGACACAGTTCCCTCTTGTTTACAAGGTATTCTAGAATACCCGATGCGTTAGAATCGGGCCACCATCTAGTGATGATATAATTTCTGTGCATGTATCATTCTGCAGGAATTGGCCAGAAGAGACCAGTTCTGCTCTGGAGGCCACACTCCATGGGAATATCAGGAGTATTTTTTTCTCCAAGTGTTCTACTGCAATATCTAAAGGATTAGTAATCATATTTCCCACTAAATCTCTTCACCTATATCACATGAATTCCATTTTTCCAATATAGGGAAAAAATAAGGGGACTATATAAATAAAATATAACTGTGAATAATAATAGTTTTTATTAGATACATTAAAAAACTATGATAATTTTATCAATTACTATCACTATATAAAATATATAGGGCAGGAAAATAGCAATGATTGCAGCGGCACAGAAAAAAAATGCGTTTAGAAATTCATCAATTTATATACTTACAGGTGCATCTCAATGAATTAAAATATCATTAAAAAGTTAATTTATTTCAGTAATGCAATACATAAAGTGAAATGCATGTATTATATAGAGTCATTACAAACAGAGTGATCTATTTCAAGTGTTTATTTCTGTTAATGTTGATGATTATAGCTACAACCAATGAAAACCCAAAGGTCATTATCTCAGAAAATTAAAGTAGGGAAGATGAAGGAGCTGAGAGATAAAATATTACCTAAATAGGTATCAGAGGCTTCACCTTGTGTAAGAGTCACAACTACTATAAAAGCAGATTACAGCTGCTGCAGTCCCCAGCATGCTGCATATAGAGTAGGGAGGATAAAGGGTTAAAAACCATGCTGCTGTATTCCACAAGACATCAAAGGGGAATATAGTATTGATTTATTAGTCAACATTTTTCAGGCTCCCTGGCCCCTTCCTCAGGACAAATTAATACCATGTTGCCATGTTTCAAGGCATTTCAGGGAGCCCTGAAATGCGTTGGCTAATAAATGTTATATTCACCCTTGATGTCTCGTGGAATCTGGCAGCACAGTTTTTAACCCTTCATCTTCCCTACTTTTCTGAGATAATGACCTTTGGGTTTTCATTAGCTCTAAGCCTTAATCATCAATATTAACAGAAATAAACACTTGAAAAAGATCACTCTGTTTTAATGACTCTATATAATAATATGTTTCACTGTATGTATTGGTTACTAAAATAAATCAACTTTTTGATGATACTCTAATTTATTGAGATGCACCTGTATGTCCACTCAACCAGGAAATAATATTACGAAAAAGCCATACACTGTATATTATGTCTGTATCCAAAAGTAGAACCACTATTATTACATTATATGCTGTAATCCAACTCTTATCTCAATGTTTAAGGTAAAGTGGGCCTTCATTTGTAAAGTCTTCCCATGCTAAATTATAAGTGCCACTAACAAAATTGCATGATACAGGAAAATGAACTACCAGAAGTAAGTGTGCTCTGCCTATCTCCGACCCCTATGCAAGTTTCATATTCCAACTTCTTCAGGGGGTGTCAAGTGTTTGTAAATTTATGTACTGATTATTGATCAAATTGTAATTTTTTTAATGTATTGTGGTGATGTGACCCGTGGCTGGGGTGCATCACATGGGATTTCAGCATAGGTGTCTGTTCACACAAGCCTGTTTTACTGTATATGTGTGTGCTGTGTGAAACCTGTCCAGTACACAGTGGGTTAACAGCTAAAGGATAGATTAGCCGAATGGGTGGCCGAGAGAGAGCAGTGTGTGTTAATTGACCAGTCCCAGGTGTGGGTGTGTCAGATGGGTGTGGCGATCAGGACTTAACCTGCCAGGTGTCTGTGTGAGAAGCAGACTGGAGATGGGAACTCAGAGTAGTCCAGACCACTGAGATGTAAGGACGTGTGAGAGGCGATCCATCCCTTTGGGATGTGAGGGAAGCCTGCCCTTCTCCATATGGGAGGCTCCTAGTCTCTCTTTTGCTTGAGTGCGTGCCGGTGGCCATGAATGGGTTGTGATGGCTCCTGAAGTTGGGGAAACCGTGGCTGACCCAGGAGGGCGTGGGGCAAAGCACGTACTGGAGGAGACCTTGGGGGAAGCCTGGTGTACCCGAGAACTTAGGTTGATAGACCAGGTTCTGTGCCCGGTAAGGACTGTGTCCATGGATGTATGGTGGACTAAGTGTGCTACGTATATGTGTGCCAGGTGGGCATAGCCGCAGTGTTCCGTGTTATGGTGGTAGCCCTTCGGGAGGCATATGTGTTGATGTGTGCATAGGCTTTCGGGAGGTGTATATGTGGATAGTGCCAGGCAGGCATAACCACCATTAGAACCAGACTGAGTAGTCTGCAAGGGTCGGTGGGAGACGCCTTGATGTTCTGTTGATGTGTGTGATGGATCAACAGGGCGTATGTAAAAGTACCCTGGGTGATCACAGGAAAGTATGTGTGTCGTGGGTGACTCATGATGGCTGAGGCAAAAAGGGCCAGGCATGAGGTATCTGCGGGCTGACGCCATGTAACGTGGGACTGACTATTAGGTCGAGCAGGGTCCCGGTGATAAGCGTTACAGGTGTATGGTAGATAGAGACTCCCTAGGGGTAGGTTGTGGATCCCTATAATAGGATGGGGAATGATCAATCCCTGTCAGATCGCTAGGCGGCCAAACCCGCCATTGGGACTGACTAGGTAGTCATGATATGGTCCCGTTGAATAGGTTGTTCTAAAATGGTATAGTGTATTATGTAATGGTAAATGTCTTGTAAAGTAAATGCAAAATGTGTTCTATGATATATGTCATGGTGGTTTATGTGATATTGAAACTCATGGTGGTTTATGTGATATTGAAACAAAGAGTGCTTATGTGTAGGGATGAGCAAGTATACTTGCTACTATTCGGAGCTCACCGAATAGTAGCAGTATTCGGGTACTCCGAGTATCTTACATAGACTGTGAGCCCTCGTGGACAGGGTCCCTGCCCCTCCTGTACCTGTACGTCCTGATCGCCTAGATTTAGTGTACTTGTTCTTGTCTCCCTCATCCTCATGTAAAGCGCCATGGAACCTAATGGCGCTATATAAATAAATAATAATAATAATAATAATAATATCTTACGAGTACTCAGAAGTAGCGAGTAGTCCAATAAGTTTCGCAGTGTATCTATAGATACACTGCGAAAGTACCCTAAAAGTGAATAAAAGTTGTTAAAAATAATAAAATTACATACTCACCTGTTCGATGCCTGCATCGGGACCATCCCAGAAGACCTGCAATCACCGGACAAGGACCTGTGACTTCCAGCCAATCAGATGGCCGATAGCGATCTGGCCAATCAGATGCTGACATGTCACAACCACGTGATCGCTAGCGGCCTCCTGATTGGCCAGATTGCAAGGTCCTGGCAGTACACCTAGTGCAGGCGTCTGACAGGTGAGTATGTCATTTTTTTTATTTTTTAACAACTTTTATTTACTTTTAGGGTACTTTTGCAGTGTATCTATAGATACACTGCGAAAGTAATTGGACTCGCTATACTCGCAACAAGTACCAAGTACCGGGACCTACTCATTGCGAATATAGCGAGTCCGAATAGTGCGGTACTCGCTCATCCCTACTTATGTGCAATGTTTATGTTCTACCCGGTTATTCATTGCTATATTATATCAACATAGTCCTCTTTTTTTCCAATTTATTGGGAAAATGGAGATCAAATTTTTGAAGGATCCCATTTGGAGGGAGAGGACAGAAAGGTAGGCAATGAAAACCTTTGGAAATATTAAACATGGCCTTGATATTAATTACGGTAGTTAAATCAGCACTCGAATGTAAACTTTCACCCTAAATTAGCAAGACTAAGCTGAGGCTTAAGCTGGAAAATAATGAATTTATGTGCGGTAAATGATAGTAGAGTAGACTTTGAAGTGATGTCGGACACATCTTAAAGTCCAACACAGATAATGTAGAAACAATTTGATCACACTTCAATACACTGTCAGCCATTACACTCATCTCATGTCTGTATACATTGCAGTTGGCTGCATGACTAACAAAGACATTTCCTTCAGGCAATAGATGACAAATGAGTTTTATATATGGTTCACAGGCTGGAATAGGATAGTGATCTATGCATAATATAGAATAGTCTAGTTTAGGCAGATGGATGAACTGATTTAGTTGTGTTTACTATAGAAAACATTGCCAATTCTGTAAACCATCACATTATAATGAAGGTTTGTTTTTCACCTGAACTGCACTGTATATACTCTTTTGTGACCTGGAATAGTTCATTACTCCTTTGATTTGTTATAAAAACACCTGAATGTCCAAAGGCACTTTGACATATACTGGTATTTATGCCTAATAAATTACAAGAAAAAACTTTTTGACAAATGTTTTGAAAAATATAAGTAATGAAGTATTCTCTGTTATTTAGTTAAGAATTCAAAGCGATGATGCAACAGATGGTTCTGTTTTATTTAAGTTTTGCTTATCATTTAATCATGCCTCTGGCTAAAAGTGAAATGTGGGCTGTGGTCTAATAAATACCTATAAATGTGTAGTTACTTTAAGCTTGTACTCCATTGTGATATCCAGTCTTTCTATCCACCATTGGTGCCTTGTGTTCTTTTGCCTTCAGTTTCAAGGACAGGAAGGAGCTGTCATACATGTGATCATACACGTAAGATCAAAGAGATTATGGCAGGATAGTCTGACAATCTAAAATGCAGAACCTGACTTTAGCAGATTCCCAATGGACCACCCTAGTAGGTCAGACAATAGGTCGCACTAGTTAAAATCTTTCCAATGGAGCAAATAAATAGTGGGGGGTTGAGTTACTTAGTCTAAAGGGAACACAGGACATCTGGTTCTGATGTTCTGTGCAATGGTACATAGTGTAGGGGTCTAAGGAATTTCACATTTTGATCTAGGGTCTGTTGAATTAAAAATATGGTCTCGGACCTATGGAATTTTATATTTGGTCTAGGACTTGATTGACTTAAAAGTCTGGTATGACATCTGATAAATTTTGAAGTTTAGTATCAGAACCAATGAACTTGGAAGTCTAGTTTTGGGTTAGAGAAACTGTGGTTCTGGTCTTTGGATTTATACATTTAAAGGGAACCTGTCACCTAATTTTAAGCCCCTACACTATCTCTAGCTGTCCCTACACCTTCCTAGCAGCTCCTATCTCTCCCTTTCTTATCTAAAGTCTCCCTATGAAAGAAGTGTAAAATAAGATAAAACTTACTGCAGTCCCCGTAGTTAGGGGACTGGGTAGGCGTGGCCACGCTTTCACAGCACTCCTCCATGCTGTAATGCACGCCCTGCTGGGCGGCATTATTCAGGGCCCTCTCTGCCCCCATGTCTTTGTAATCTGCCGCCATGTTTGTAGTTCTAAGCACCGGCCGGACGTCACTTCCGGCGCGGTGCATTATGGGGCCGGTCACGTGATCGGCCTAGTGCATTATGGGCCGATCACGTGACCGGCCCGGCTTCAGTAAGCGCATTGCATGTTTTGTGACCTGGAAAAGTTTACTACTCTTTTATTTTGTGATTAAATTAAAAGGATAACACCTGAATGTCCAAAGGCATTTTACATAAACTGATGTTTATGCATGATTAAAAAAACATGTTAATAAATGTTTGAAAAAATTTAAGCATATAACTAATATTTACACTTTTAGGTAATGTCATATTTCAGACAATTGCAAAACAGTCAAAGGGGGTTATTTGAGATCTTGTTTTTTTTCGTATGGGACTATAAACATACTCGCAGGTAGCTGCTGACTACCTGGCTGTTCTGCCTGGCAACATTCTATGCCGGCTCAGACCACTGTCAGGGAGTCTCCTGCTTCTGATAATGTCAGGTTGACAGAGGAGCTTCTTCTCTTCTCCTCTGTTCTTCAGCAGGGTATCACTGCCAACATCATGCTGATTGACCTATAAGCGCGGGGATCCAGCATGGCATCAGCAGTGATTCACCGTCCACAGGCTGAAAAAGAAACAGTTGCTCTATTTATGTGACATCAAAGGAAGCAGGAGAACGACCACCTTAGGGCCCTTTCACATCAGCGTTTTTTGAAATTTGCGGCAGATGCGGTGAAAAAAACCGCATCTGCCGCAATTACCGCATACCGGCTGCACTTGCGGCGCGGTTGCGGTAAACGCCATGCAAAGTATAGGTGTACTTGCGGCAGGTGCGGCAAGTGCGGTTTTGCACTTGCGGCAGGTGCAGCCGCGAAAAAAAACCACGGCTGACCGCGGTTTTTTTCGCGGCCGCACCTGCGGCAAGTACAAAACCGCACTTGCCGCACCTGCCGCAAGTACGCCTATACTTTGCATGGCGTTTACCGCAACCGCGCCGCAAGTGCAGCCGGTATGCGGTAATTGCGGCAGATGCGTTTTTTTCACCGCATCTGCCGCAAATTTCAAGAAACGCTGATGTGAAAGGGCCCTTAGGCTGATTTCACATCAGCGTTTTACACTGATTGCGGCAGTTGCAGTGAAAAAACCACAACTGCCGCGATTACCACATAACGGCCGCACTTGCGGTTCACATGCGGCAAGTCCCATACAATGTCTATGGGGCTTGCGGCAGGTGCAGCATCAGCACTTACGGCAGGTGCGGCCGCGAAAAAAACGCGGTATACCACGATTTTTTCGCGGCCGCACCTGCCGCAAGTGCCGAAACCGCACTTGCCGCAAGCCCCATAGGCATTGTATGGGGCTTGCCCCAAGTGAACCGCAAGTGCGGCCGTTATGCCGTAATCGCGGCAGTTGCGTTTTTTTCACCGCAACTGCCGCGATCAGCGTAAAACGCTGATGTGAAAGGGGCCTTAGACAGAACAGATGGTCACCAGCCAGGTAGTTAGGAACTACCTTCTCGTACGTTCTTGTTGTCATAAGAAAGAATAACCACTGTTTAGAATAATTCCTTTAAGCAATAATTTTTTTTCTTTCAATTTAACCATACCACCAGATAAACATTAATATTCGGTTTTAGTCTTTGCTTTTAGTCTGGGAAATCAAGTAGCTGACAGACAAGATAAAAGTTGGCAAATCCACTAACTTTGGCAGGATTGTAGGATCATGTAAAGTTACAGTATGTGAATGGAATAATTTGAAAGGACACATATTTGATCCCTTTTTTCAGTGGGTAATGAATTAATTTTCTCTGAGTCACATTATTTCCTTCACATTTAAACAAAATGTATTAGAAGCATTGATCCAGAAATAGCACCACAAAACTGTGCACTCCGGAGAATTGGTGATGAATCAAAATTATAATATGATGACAATTTATTAAAAATAATTTAAACAAAATGTGTGTTTCCAGCTAATTGAAGCAAGTGTGTTTATAGTGATAGATCTTGCTGTAACAGTAGTGATCGGAGCTGACAGCAGCATTTAAATTAACTTATCGCAGGGGGAGGATAGATTTTCATGGCAGTGAGACTCCTGATTAAAGCTCCCATGGTGGCCAACCTAGTCATCTGTGAAAGCCTAGCCGAAGACTGTGCTTCAGTGGAGAATGACATTTCTCTGTAAAATGCAATATTGGGATTTTGGCATATGTATAACAATCTCCAAGGTTATTGTAGGTTGAGGTCCTTTAAGAGGACTAAAATAAGAGTAAAAAAAATAATTTAAAATTATGAACAGATTCAAAAAAATTTAATCAAAATCCTGTACATCCTTTTAAAATATTGAACGTGCATCAATGACCTGGCAATCTGGCCAATCAGGTGGCTGGTAGTGATCATATGGTTTGTGACATCAGGCCATCTGATTGGCTGTCAGACTGACAGATCCTAGCCGTACATGGGATGTCTTCTTTTCGGGTCCCTGATGCAGCCGTCGGATGAGTATGATTTTTTTTATTTTTAACAACTTTTATTCACTTTTATTCCATGTTCGCAGTGTAGATACACTGAGAAAGTACTCGGTTCTACATTCACTTTCATTGGACTCGCTATACTCGCAACGAGTACCAAGTATCGGGACCTACTCGTTACGAGTATAGCGAGTCCGAATATTGCAGTACTCGTTTATCCCTATTCTAAATATTGTAATGAAATGAAATTGATTAAGAAAGAATTATAAAATTTTATGAATTACATTGAATCTTTCCTGGTGAATAAGAGTGAAATACCCCATCCTTGTTATTACTCTCTCCAGTATAGTGTATGCCTTTATGATCAGTGAAGTCCTCTGTCTCTGTTACTTTCCTGTAGAGTATAAGCTTTTATTCAGCAGGACCCTCTCTCTCTCCAGTAGGCCTCCTTCACACACCCTTATAATACATGTACATGAAGAATACAGTACCAGTGTTATCATTGTTTTGAATCAGTTCGTCATAAGTGTATTATCTATTTGTCCATTTTAATAATCAGTGGATTATTAGTGTTTTCCAATATGGATGAAGAAACAATTAAATTACAAAGCTTTTACTCCACTTTGCAAAATTAAACAAATACAGCACATGGATGGCACACAATGCCATCCATGTGCTGTATGTGTTTTCGCGAACCCATAAACTTGTATTGGCCCTTGTCATCTCAGCTGATGGAAAAAAAACAGTCATGCCCCCATGTGTGTTGTAGTTCATGTAAAAACATAGATATATGAGCAGCCACATAGGTTTTACTAAGTAGGTGTGGTTTCCATGAAAAAAAGGATGCCGCATGTGCAGGAAAAAGGAAAGTGTGAAGGACGCCATAGAGTATAAGCTCTTATGGCCAGCAGGGACCTCTCTTTCTTCTGTAAAGCTTAAGGGGATCTCTGGGGAGAGAAAAACTTGTTAGTATAGTCACTGCCCTCCTACATGATGAAGCAGAGCTGTACACTGCAGTTATAAGATCTATAGATTGCTTATAATTCAATAAAATCATACCTGCTGCTCAGCTCTGACCCCCCCTCAGGGGATGTAACATTTCACCATGTCAGCTTCATGTAGCAGCAGAGAGCAGGTTTTGTGTCGGTGGCCTGGATGCTCGGAGCTGCTGGATCATCCTGCACTACAGCTCCCTTACACTTCTGTATGGGGAGGGGGCCAGTCAGGGGTCGTGGCCACTGGCCCCATGCTCATACTACAATCCAGTTCCTGATACTATCTGTGACGACCATCCTCTGTGAGGCTGAGCTGCTGGTAAGGCAGCACCCCGAGAAACCCTGAGACCCTTAATTCCTATACAGGGATTTGGAATTACAGCAGAGCCCAAGGGGTAGCTGCCTATTATGAGCAGTGAAGCAGGAAGGTAACCAGGAAGGGAAAAATCAGGACCCGAAAAACGTAGTCAGAAGTCAGAGTCAAAACCGAGAGGGCAGCTAAGGTACAAAATCGTCAGGCTGTAGAAGAGTCAAAAATCCAGGCAAAGGTCATAGTCAAAACCAAACACACACTATATCACGAGGGAACCAAGACTATATCCAGTGGACTGCAGACCTGCAAGACAGGATCCAAGGTATTTGAAGGGCGCGGTTACCTCCCATAAGCTGGAGCTCACAGCCTGATTATCTCATCCGGACCACCCCTAGAACAAGGCCAGATGGTGATGCACGACTGGCACCAACCACCCCACTTCTGACAGAAGAATGAAGGCTGCGTGTATCAGACACCTCTGCAGGACCCACTCTTCTGCAACCAACATCACCCATAGGAGAAACACGGCGGCGTTCACCAAGAGAGGTAGACGTCGAAGGAGCAGGTCCACATGAGGACATGGCCCTCCTATCACCGGCACAATCAGCTAAAGGAATCTGGCACCTCCCAGCAGCCGAGGAAGGAACACCAGCCACTGAGTCCAATGGCAACATGACAATATCCCCCCTCTACAAGGGGCCTCCGGACCTGCAAAACCTGGTTTATTGGGATGAAGAAGATGAAAATTCCTGATCAAACCCTTGGCATGGATATTACTGGCAGGCACCCAGGACCTCTCCTCAGGACCGTAGCCCTTCCAATGTACCAGATACTGCACGGATCCTCTCACGAAGCGGGAATCAAAGATCCGCTGGACTTCGTATTCTACAGAACCCCCGACCAAGACCGGAGGAGGAGGGGACTGGACAGGACGAACCAGAGATAGGTACAATTTGAGAAGGGACTTATGGAATACATTGGGCAGTTTAAATGATTGAGGGAGCTTCAGAAGAAAGTGTACTGGGTTAATCACGTTAATAATTTTATACGGATCAATAAACCTGGGACCAAGTTTGGCAGGCGGCACTTTGAGCTTAATATTTTTCATAGAAAGTCAAACTTTGTCCCCAACTCCCAGGTTCTGACCCTTGGAGCGCCGTTTATTAGCAGAAGACGCCTGCCTAGTCTGAGCCCCCTTCAAGTTTTTGTTCACTTCAGACCAGATAGTCTTTAACTGATCTACGGACCTTTCTACCCCAGGGACGTCGGAAAGCCTAGAAGAAAATGAACCAAAGTGCGAGTATAGCCCATGATTACAGTAGAAAGGGGTGGTCTTCATGGACTCCTGGTACTGGTTATTCATGGCAAATTCTGCTAGTGGCAGGTATTCCAGCCAATCGGATTGATGCTCAGAGACATAACGTATATACTGCTCGAGAGCTTGATTAGTGCGCTCGGTTTTACCATTGGTTTCAGGGTGATAGGCATAAGAAAAGGAATAGTCAATTCCAATCCATTTACAGAATGCCCTCCAAAATTTAGAAACAAACTGGGTGCCCCTGTCAGAAACAATATTCACAGGAGCACCATGCAATCGCACAACATGATTAATAAATTATTTGCTCAGGGTCTGGGAATTAGGTAACCCGGACAGCGGAACAAAATGACACTGCTTGCTGAATCTATCTACCACTACCCAGATACAAGTCTTCCCTTCTGAGAGCGGTAGGGCAGTAATAAAATCCATTGAGATATGAGTCCAAGATACCTTAGGGGAAAGCAAGGACTGGAGCAATCCGGCAGGGCGGTTGCGGGGAGACTTAGCGCGAGCACAGTTTTCTCAAGCCAGTACATATTCCTTACAGTCCTTTACTATAGTTGGCCACCACAAATTCCTGGTTACAAGTCTGATGGTGTTATTGATACCAGGATGCTCTGCAAGGACGGAATCATGTGATTCCTTAAGAACTTGGAGGCGGAATTTGGCAGGGACACATAGTTTTCGGGCAGGAGTAGTGTCAGGGGCCTGTCCTGGAGATCCACGAATCTCTTCCAGAAGATCCAAAGACACAGCGGAAATTACAATCCCCGCAGCTAAAATGGGAGTTGGTTCCACGTCATCGACCTGTAAAGGGGCAAAAACTTCGAGACAGGGCATCAGCCCTTACATTTTTAGTACCTGGTCGGAAATGTGATAACGAAATGAAACCTGGAGAAGAACAAAGCCCACCTAGCGTGTCTAGGATTCAGTCTTTTCACTGATTTCATGCAGGTCAGGTTTTTGTGGTCAGTAATTACGGTAATCTTATGTTTGGCGCCTTCAAGGAAGTGGTGCCCTTCCTCAAAGGCCCATTTGATTGCCAACAATTCCCGAATACCTATATCATAATTCTTCTCGGTAGATGAAAATTTTTGGGAAAAGAAGGCACATGGACAAAGTTGAGTGAGGAATGCAGTGCCTTGTGATAGCACTGCTCCCACTCCAACTTCAGAGGCATCTACCTCTACAATAAAGGGGTGGTCTAAATCAGGCGGCACCAATATTGGGTCCGAGGAAAAATATTCTTTTTACATAGAAAACGCATGAAGTGCTTCAAGCTTCCAAATAACCACATCCGCCCCTTTCCGAGTCAAAACAGTGAGTGGTTTTGCTATCTCGGAAAACCCTTTAATAAATTTACGATAATAGTTAGCGAAACCCAAAAATCACTGCAGTGTCATTAGAGACTTGGGTTGTACCCATTCTTTAATGGGTTGAATTTTAGAAGGATTCATGCATAAAGCTTTAGCCGACAAAATATACCCCCAAAAATTTATCTCCTCAGTCATGAAGACACATTTCTCTAATTTGGCTAATAAAGAATGCTCTGTGAGTCTCTGGAGTACAGTACGGACATGTCGGACGTGCGACCAAAGACCAGGAGAAAAAAACTGAATGTCGTCCAAATAAACGACCACATATACACCACTGATATCTCTGAAAATATTGTTGACAAAATTCTGAAAAACTGCAGGTGCATTACTTAACCCGAACGGCATTACGAGATACTCAAAATGGCCGAGGGGCGCGTTAAACGCGGTTACTCATCTCCTTTTTTATATGGACAAGGTTATATGCTCCCCTGAGGTCCAGTTTGGTAAAAACGTGGCTTCCAACAACTTATTATAAAGATCAGGGATGAGTGGAAGAGGATACTGGTTTTTCACAGTGATCATGTTTAATTCGCGGTAATCAATGCAAGGTCTGAGACCGCCATCTTTCTTTCCTACAAAAAAGAAACCGGCCCCTGCTGGTGAGGTGGACGGTCTAATATACCCTTTTCGCAGACTGTCTGCTATGTAATCTTTCATGGCCTGATGTTCTGGACTAGAGAGATTAAATATTCTCCCCTTTGGGAGACGAGAATCAGGTATCAAATCTATGGCGCAATCATACTCTCTGTGAGGGGGTAAGTTCTCTGATTCCTGAATAGAAAATACATCCTCAAAATCTCTAAAGGCAAATGGTACAAAGGGAGGTTTGACCTTAATGTAGTTCACTGATAGCAATATACAGTTATCCTGACACTCTGGGCTCCAGCACACGATGTCACCCAAGTGCCAGTCTATGGCTGGGTTATGTTTACGTAACCATGGCATACCCAGGATTACTGCAGATGATAAATTACTGATAGCAAAAAATGACATATTTTCAGCATTTAAAGACACCACCAGCATTGACACTTCCCTAGTGACAAATTCCACTCCACCCTGGATGAGGGGTGTGCCATTAACTGCAGTGGTTTTAATGGGGGCATTAAGCCTTAATAGTGGTACACCTAGATTTCTTGCTACCTGGACATCTATGAAATTCCCCACTGAGCCACTGTCTAAATATGCCTCCAAAGACACAGATTTCTTAAGGTAAGACAAAGAAATAGGTAAGAAGACTTTGGCCACATCTGAGGGCGATACCTGGATACCTGGGCAGGCAGAGCCAGAGCCACCCCGGTGTAGACGTCCAGGGAACGAGGCCTTCTGATGTCCAGTGTTTACCAAGAGGACTCCAGATCGTGGCTTGTACAGCATGTTGGTATAGGATGAAAGGAATGATCCGCCACAGGACTGAGAAGCAGGACACAGGTGCTTTGAGGGAAGCAATCAACAGCAGACACAGCTCAGAGTAAGGAAGAAAAAATCAGGGAATACAATTGGGAAAAGAAGAACAAAAAGGTAAGGGAATGCTTTTATATTTATAGTTGAGATATATATATATATATATGTATGTTATATATATATTATATGTTGTGTATATACAGTATATATATATATATACTGTCTATTATATATTGCGAATAGCTTTTTTGCCCCTTCGACTTCCGGCTGTCATGTCGATACGTGCGAAGCATTGGCCGCGAAGCGGCATTGCAAGCAGTTGTAAGTCTACTCGCAGCGGCCATGCGACAAGTTCAAACCCGACTCGCAATGCCCGCGCAGCAAGCATTGCGATCAGAGACTCGCCGTTCTAGAATCCCGATGCATGTGCATCGGCTCCAGCTATATATTATAACATGGTAAGCCAGATATAATGTGAAGACCATCCACAACATTTGCTAAACATGGCATAAACCCAAGTTTCATTATTACTTTATCTGTGTCACAAAACACACCTTGGCTTAAAAATATCTTTCCATTATCTTTCACTTGTCTGTGTATTTATGTATCATTTATCTATAAATCTGTCTATCATATAACTTATGTATTCATCCATCCACCCATAAATCAATCTATCATCTATCCTATATTAAAATAGCATTTTACCTTTTAATAGATATTATGTGATAATAAAGGTGTTTACTTTAACGTGTGTCTAACAGATGCTGCAGACTCTGGATGCCTTGATGTGACTGTCACTGAGGAGTGATGTTGATAATGATGATCCATGGAAAGTTGTAGGAACAGGAAGCTACCATGTTCCTTTTGGAGAGGGGAGACCATGCAGAGCTGAACTGATCAGTGTAGTGCTTTGCCTATGATTCTAGCCTCACAATAACAGTACACATTATGCATGTAGCAGGGCAGGGACTCTACTAAAAAAAAATTTTCAACGGATTTCCTCTTTAATAGCTTATGGTTAGTGTGGTCCTCTCTCTTTTTTCTCGCCACACTTGTATTTTCACAGCAACTATAAGCCTTCCATCAGTGAGATTTGCACAAATTTATTTGCCACTAATCGATTTTTGGGCAAAATTCTGAGATATTGGTAAATTCAAATTACAAAAGGTCCACCCATCTCTGTTTACAATTTGCTACATCTATTTATCCTATAATAAAAATAAATTGCAGCAAAATTGTAAAGGCAGAATAGACACAGTAGGTCATGTTTCTGATGACACTCAAGTGACTCATACTGCAATATTACAATCGGCATTGGATAATAAGAAAATGAGGACTTGGGAAAATGGAATTAGAGATATATAGTTTTAAGTAGTGGAAATCTTAAGAGGTTTTCTTTTTCTTTTCCTGGGGCAGCTTACAGTAAAAGAAACATCAGGACATACTTTACATGATCTCTGCTAGCTTGAAGAGCTTGAATTGCTAAAATATTTATCTGGCACATGACATTCCATTAATGAAAGGAAAGCTCCCTGAAGGCCACATTTGTGAGGTTCGTGTTCAGGTGCTGAGAGGAAATGCATGTTTAAGCAGTACCTTCACAGGTCTCACACAGCCGCCTTTATGCATATGTATTTCAGTAGATGTGAGCATACTTCTATCAAAGGTATTTGGACGCTTGAAAGCCTAGACAGAACTAATTGATTAACAATGTAAGATCAGAATGTGCACTGGCTTTTTTTGGTTTAGTGAACAAATTCAGGATACATGATTGGACATGTATAATATATTTAGGTAACTTGCAAGTTTATTGTATCAATCTCTTAATGAAAATTGAACAATGATGATTATACAAAGTATTAGAGTATCCCACCTGTGTATACAACATTTCAAGTCTCCACAAAATGATATGGGACACATTAATGGATGCAAAATAATTAAAGAGATACTGATTGCGAGCCCCATTGGAGGCCGCGTTGTCTAATTTGATGCAACTATATAAGACCTCATTCAGACATCTATGTTGCACAAACGTATTATATTCTTTTTTTTTATGGATGCTGCATATGCCCACTATAATCATGATACCATTCATTTGACCCTGTTTTTTCATGGCATGAAACATGACATGTTCAATTTAATCCAGAATTATGGATGACAGGGCCAATATAAGACTATGAGTAAATGAAAAACACGTACCACACACGGATGGCATCTATGAGTTATCCGAATTTAACATTGCAAACAATTGGAGAAGGTTTGTCATTTATTTATGCATTCATGAAAAACACTGATGACAACTGATTCTAAAGGCCCCATCACACATGTCAACGTCCGAGCAATCCGATCAACGATCCGACTTGACCTAGATTGCTTGAACGACGTTCAATGATCATTAGTGAAATGTCACATGTACAGATATTGTTAATGACACAGCAACGATTCCGAGACAAGCAAACGATACTTGTGGTCGTTATATCGTCTACGTCCTTCAGTTCAGAATAGGCGTGGCCGTTAACGACATCGTTATCGAGGTGTCACACACACCCATGCTGCAGGTTGGATGAACGATCATTATCTGGTTTATAGTCCAGTTCACCAACCTCCCATGAATGATCTGTCCGATTATCATTGGTCGGATATACATGTCACACTGAACAATGTCGTTATGACGCCGTTTGAACGACTGAGAACCCGCGATGTTTCAACGATATCGTTAACGATATCGTAGTGTGTGGCAGGGCCTTTAGAATGGACACGTAGATAACTCACTGATCCAAAATACTGATTACACCGGTAGTATTTTTTCAAATACGTGTTTAAATATAAATGTAGGAATGAGGCCTAAGTAAGGAAAATGAGTAAAATAACAGCAGGAGATAGTAAGTGTAAATCAAGGAGTGTGCATTTTTTTTGCCATTTTGTAAGGATTTTTAGCGCTTTTCTTTTTAGAACCTATACTTATGTTCATTGTAAGCATTAGGTGGTTGATTCATCAAAGTTTATATATAAAACTATTGTAAAACACCTTGAAAAGTCACTGGTTTTGTTTAAAAAATGAGAATGCGCATAGGGTCTTATCCTTAATATAAATCAAATCCCATACAGTGTGAAAACTGCTCACCTGATACGGTTGTGAAGCCCACAACCAGCTTGATCGCTCAAACACAGCAGCCGCAGCCGGGACCGCACTTCCACAATCGTGGGGGTGAAACTCTATCCGGGACCAAGTGTCTTTCGGTCCGCGCCGCTGCTCCAATAAGTATTAGAAACACTGGAGTGTTTTTGAATAAAAGATCTTCAGTTTTATTACCGGTTTTGTTTAACACAGATGCATACATTTTCTGTGACTTTTGCCATTTCCAGGCAAATTTAGACAAGCTCCTGTAAAATGGGTGGAATTGTGGTGATTCTTGTGCACACCACTGAAGAGATGTGTCAAAGTCAGTAAGTGTTGTGCAATTCTTAAGAAATTTGGTGCATCTTATTCCAGCATGATCGTACAAAACGCCAGTCTTAATAAATCCTGGCCTATACTTCTTGTGATTCCTAGATCACGTGATCCTAATATTCCTTTTAGCAACCTTAACTGTAAAACAAATAACCTGTGTGTGATCCTGAGCACCGTTGGAGAAAATGTCCCTCCAACTATGGCCCAGGAATTTAAGAACATCCAGTGCACTGCATTCCTGAGAGTATTTCATCATTGTAAAATTGCCATACAATAAGAGCATGAACATCACAAAACATATGTAATCAAGTTACAAAAACAAAACGTAAAAATGTTCTATATTCATTCAAGGGAACCTGTCAAGTCCTCTAAGCCCTCTAAACTATCAGCAAGTGAATGTACTGGTCAAAATTCCCTGCCTAACCATCCAAGTCTAATAATGTTCTGCAAATCGAATGTTTAAAAAAATGGTTTATAAAACTCATGTTCCCTATGCTAATGAGTCCAGAAACTAGTCGCAAGGGCATTAGTTCAGCTACCTAGGCTGCCGTTTCCATGTGGACGTGATAACATAACTAACCAGCAGTCAACATCACCTTGAATTGCCAGACATAAAAAATAAATAAAATAATAAAGCTTATACTCACCTCCCATGTGGCGCCGTTTCAGTTTTTTCAGCAGTCGCTTCTCCCTAGCTCAGGTAAGCATGTTACATCATGAAAGCCCCATGTCAAATCACTGCCGGCGTCACTGTCTCCGTCTTTGGATATATAAGTAACCAAGAGGAAGTGAGAGCTGCTGCTGGCTATTCACTTACTGTTAATTATTCATACATCCGAAGGCCAGGACAGTGAAGCAGGCGGTAATTTGGGGCGGGGCTTGCATTACCTAACAATCTATTGTTAGCTCCAGGAAACTGGAACAGCTGGAATGGCTGGAACATTACTGGCACTGGAGTGATAACAATGAGGGTAGGGTGCAGCCGCCCAGACACTTCATATTGTGGGTGCAACAATGTGGAAGTAGGTAATACGAAAGCAAAAAGAGAAAAAAGAACTTCCGTATAAGAAGTTCACAATAAATGGAAACAAACAGTGATTTTTATTGTTATATGGCACTGGCACCTGAGGCCTTTTTATTTTACTGGAGGCAAACATGAGGAATGATAAAGGGTTGTCCAAGTATAGTACAAACCCCTTTAAAGAATGCAGTATAATAAAGAGAAAGCGGCACTACTCACAGATTTATGCTGACATTGATCAAGGGTCAGCTCAGACTCTCCCGGGACTTGAATCAGTGGTGCTCTCCTAAATAGGAACTAGATATCCATTTGGGAGTTGTAGAAGAAGAAAACAAGCAGCCACTCTCCGATCAACTTCAAAGCTTTAATCACAGGACAGTATCACAGAGATATACAGGATGTCAGCTGTGCAGTGGGAGGGAGGGTGTGCAGGAGACAGTACTATGGCATCGTTTCACACCTGACTGCTGTTTCTTCACTGCCCACATCCTGTATGTCTCCATGATATTGTCCTGTGATTAAATCTTTGAAGTTGATCCGTGAGTGCCTGCTCATTTTCTTCTACTACAAAACCCCTTTAGGGTATGTACTCACAATCCGGAGCCACTGCGTCTTGGACACAGCACCTCCAGACCTGTGGAAAGCCATAGGTGAGCGCAGAGAGACTGCAGCCACCCTGTACTCACTATCTGCAGTGGGTGCAGGGCGGCTTTTCACTGTGTGCACCCGGTGGTGACTGCTGCGGAGATGCGGAAGTCCGGAAACCCGCACCACAGCTGAAACGATGCTGCAGTCAGGAGATGCTGCAAATCCTATCCACTGTACTTCTACTGTACAATGCAGCATTTTGGACACGGCGGCAACACACTGCATCCAAATCACTGCGTTCCCTGACTGTGAATATGCACATTTAAAACTACATGATTTATTGCAGCAAAACGAAAGAAAAAAATTAGCCGAATATTTCCCCGAAGTGTAATTTTTTTTTTCATAAAACATGAAGTGTGAGTCACCCATACAAATCTTAAATTTGTATTCAAAGGTTTTTAACCTACACAGTTATCCATTAAAATGTATTTAAATTAATTATGGGTATTGAAAAGATGTAGCTAATACCTATTATAAATGGACCTCTTTATATTAATCGTGCATATTAAATCTATATGTTGAATATTTAAGTGTGCCACATAATAATTCTGTTTAGATGAAATTGAATGCAACATTTTATTCTATGAAACCCTTAAAAGACTACTTGTCTGCCTGCATACTGATCAGTCTAGGTTTTGAGAGCTGGGTATTAAAGGAAGTGGGTACACTGCCAGTTAAATGTTGGACACTGGCATGTCATCTCCGCTTATAAAGGATACCTTTATGAGAAGAAGTTTCACCTAGAAGGCTCTGTAGAAGAGACCACTGAAATGATTACAGTTTCCAAAATTGTTGATCCTCTGTGCATACTTTACAGACTGAAAATAGAGCGAGGATAGAAAAAAATTGCCAAGACTTAAATGTGTCCCTTTATTACTGATCCTTTCTATTTTTCACTATTGCTACATTTAGAAAAAATTCTCATTAACCATTATTATGATAAATTGTAGTTTTCTATTGCAAACAAAATGCACATTTCTATTAGTTTTTTAAATACATACTTTAAAAGAGTTTTCTAGGTTTATAAAGTGTAAGGCTGGCTTCACACAGTGGCAAAATCCGATCTGGGGCTGTCCAGTGTAAACAAGACAGCCCCGGACCAGATTTCTGCCATCCAGTTTCCATCTCTCAGGAAGATTCCGAGAGAAATCCGATTTTTCTCCTGGACACAAAAACGTTGCTTGCAACGTTTTTGTGTCTAGGGAGAAAAATCTCCCCGAATTGGCGTGTCCCGGATTTTCCCGGATTCCCCTGGATCCTCGGGATCCGGGGCAATCCAGTGCTCCCTAACATGGGAGCCTATTGGGTTGGATTGCCGGACACCTGCGGCTGCATGTCGCTGTTATTTCAGGACCGCGGCTCGCTCCCTGCGAGCCGTGGTCCTGATTCATCAGCAGCGGCAGCTGCGTATGGCTGCACACTTGACCGGAGGGCATTTTAGCCCTCCGGTTCTGTGTGCTGATCCGGTCCGGGGCTGTCAGGTTCATACCATAAAAGTGCCCGTCAAGCCAATCCAACTTGTCGGAGGGGCTCCAGGAAGCATGGGGGGAAATTTCTCAAGATTACCTCAGCAAATTAACAGCTAGAATGCCAAAGGTATGCAATGCTGTAATTGCTGCAATAGGAGCATTTTTTTTTACAAAAGCAAAGTTTGAAGGAGAAATTTATTACCGTATATACTCGCGTATAAGCCGAGTTTTTCAGCCCAAATATTGGGCTGAAAAGTCCCCCTCTCGGCTTATATGCGAGTCACTGTATACTGTATACACTGTATACAGTGTATACAGTATACAGCAGCCCCCCCCCATATCAGTATACAGGTTCCCCCCCTTGTGCAGCAATCCTGAAAAGGAAAACATTATCATACATATCGCTGCCGCTGTACCGCTGTCCCGCCGCCGTCATCGTGCTCCTCCGGCTTCATCCGGCTTCTTCCGGCTTCCTCCGGTAGGCGCAGGCAATGACGTCATTGTCTGCGCGCCAGAGGAGGAAGCCGGAAGACGCTGGATGAAGCCGGAAGAGCGTGATGACGGCGGCGGCGGGACAGTGGCAGCGATAAGTATGATAGTGTTTTCCTTTTCAGGATTGCTGCACAAGGGTGGGGGGGCCCTGTATACTGATATGGGGGGGGGGGCTGCTGTATATTCCTCTTAGGCTGTATATACTTCTGGGGCTGCTGTATACTACCTCTGGGGCTGCTGTATATACCTCTGGGGCTTCTGTATACTACCACTGGGGCTGCTGTATATACCTCTGGGGCTTTTGTATACTACCACTGGGGCTGCTGCTGTATATACCACTGGGGCTGCTGTATACTACCACTGGGGCTGCTGCTGTATATACCACTGGGGCTGCTGCTGTATACTACCACTGGGGCTGCTGTATATACCTCTGGGGCTGCTGTATACTACCACTGGGGCTGCTGCTGTATATACCACTGGGGCTGCTTCTGTATACTACCACTGGGGAGGCTGCTGTATACCACACTGCTGGGGGCTGTATACCTGTGCTGGGGTCCACCCTCGGCTTATACACGAGTCAATAGGTTTTCCCAGGTTTTGGGGGCAAAAGTAGGGGGTCGGCTTATACACTGGTCAGCTTATACACGAGTATATACGGTATTTCAAATAAAAATCATTATTTCTAGTCAATGTCTGGACTATATTTTCTATTCATTTTGCAACTCATTAGATAAATAAAAATATGAGTTTTCATGGAAAACACAAAATTGTCTGGGTGACCCCTAACTTTTGAAAAAAACGCTGATGTGAAAGGGGCATAACATGTGCAGCTAAAAGTTACAGTTGGATTGGAGATGCACTTGTGCCTGTTGACCCGTTAGATCATGCTGTCAAACTGCTAGAGCTATCTAACATGTTGCGGCAGGGAAGGGGCTATTTCCTGCCACCATCGGTGACCCAGTGACAAGATCACGATGTATTACAATTGTAGTGACCCAGAGTACGCCATGTGATGTTTTATGATGTTGTGTATTTTAACACTACTCTTTAGTTCTGAGAGTTGTAGCATGTCTAATTCCAACGCTACCCTCTGCTGGCCTTTCTCTCAACTAACGTTTCCTTATATGGTCAAAGATCGCTTAGCAACCAGTTAGGAATTTTTGCCAGTTGACTGTAGCTGATGGATACGCAGGAGCAACAAGCAATTGTGCCTATGTGAGCACTGTGTTATTAGGAGAAATGACCTACCTTGGTCACTGCTGTCCCCTAGCAATTATTAGTGGTAAAGAATAGAAAGGCCGCACTTTATACAGAGAACTTTATACAGATCACAGCTGCTATGAAACTCTCAGAGTTGAACTGGAGGAAGAGTTAATTAAAGGGAACCTGTCACCTGGTTTTTGCCATCCCATCTGAGAGCAGCATAATGTAGAGACAGCGACCCTGATTTCAGTGATGTGTCATTTACGGAGCTGCTTGCTGTCATTTTGATAAAATTACTGTTTTCTCTGTTGCAGATTTAGCAGTCTATGAATATACTAGTCCACTTGGCGGCAGGCCAAGAGGACTGCTAATGATAATCTCCAGCTGTTTAAACAGTGATTTTATGAAAACTACGCTGAGCAGCCCAGTAAGTGACACATCGCTGGAATCAGGATCTCGGGTCCTATATTATGCTATTCTCAGATTAGGTTGCAAAAACCTGATGACAGGTTCCCTTTAAATGTTCACTGTTGACTTTGCATTTAATATGTTGTAAAAGTTCTTTATCGTTCAAGAACCAATGGTGTCCGTTTTTCTTGTGGGACTACAAGCACCTCTGTGAGTACTCCATATCTGGATAAAGAAACTAGCTTCTGCGATCCCCCTAGTTATCTTCTCCTTTTTACATTTGCCTTCCAACCTGTGGATTGCCAGAGCCATTGGAGACACCATGACAGGTTTTAGTTCTGATTTCCAAGTCCATGCAAACCTGAAGGAGGTTCCGACAATATGACAGATGATGACATTCAGAAGCTTCCAAACAGATGACCTCATCATGTGGACTGTCCCAAATTGTTTAAAGGCATCGTAATCTTAGAGCATGTAAACTTGTGACTTTTCAAAAAGTAATAAAAATGCCTTAAAACATTCTCTTTCTCTCATTAGTCTGGTATTTTAATTATAGTAATCCTAATTGACCTAACACGGGAAAGATTTATTCTGATTTCATGTCAGATATTGAGAAAAACATGCATGTATCTTTTTATATAGTATATGTAAACTGGTTTCAACTGTACATTTATACAGTGGTACACATAAGTATTTGATACTCTGCCTATTTTGCAATTTTCCCATCTACAAAGTATGGAAAAGTCTATATTTTTTATTGTAGGTAACCTTCAACTGTGAGAGACAAAATCTAAAACAAATGCAGAAAATCACATTGTATGATTTTTAAATAATTGAATTGCATTTTAGAAAAAAAATTACATCAGTTGCATACAGGTGTGTGTTTTTTTCCAGAAAGCCTCCTTCTACACCCTTGAATCAACTAGATGGCATAGGAAAGAAAATGTTAGTCCCACCATGAGTCTTTGTTTGTGTAGCGTTCCAGTAAGCATTTCTCCCTTATTGAAGCCATATTTTTTTATATCAGCCCCAATCTGGAGATTTCCCATAAGGTCAATATGTGAGATAGGCTATCACTATGTTGTGTTGATCAGCAAATAAAAATAATAGAGACCATCATTATACTGGCGATCGGAGCAATGCAATCATGAGGTGTTGTGTCTTCCTCTGTAAGGCCCCTATCACATCAGCATTTTTCACTGATGTGCAGTGGATCGGCCGTCTAACAGCCAACTTGCGGCCCGGATCCGACAAGTCCCATGCATTGTCTATGGGGCTTGCGGTCCGGTGCGGTAAGTGCGGTTAAGCCGGATCGGCCAGATCTGGCACTTGCGGCCGCGAAAAAAAAAAAAGCTGTAAGGAGCGTTTTTTTTTGTGGCCTCAAGTGCTGGATCTGCCACATCCGGACGAACCGCACTTGCCGCACCGGACCACAAGCCCCATAGACAATGCATGGGGCTTGCCGGATCCGGGCCGCAAGTTGGCTGTTAGACAGCTGATTCGGCAGATGTGGCACCACCTGCCGGATCGGCCGCACAGCTGCGAAAAAACGCTGATGTGAAAAGGGCATTAGGCAATATAAAAATATATAAAGAGGTTACTTTCCCTCTTTCAGTAGCCAGAGCATAGCTGGATTCAAAACTATGTATGACTTAAGTTCTACACTTAGGGCATGAAAAAAGAACATTGTTTCTAGATTGTAGCTAACTGAAAACGCCATAAATATCATGTTAATTTTATATTTGTATTAAATAACTTTCTTTATGGCCTTTGCAACCATGGCTTGAACCATAGAAGTTGATACAAAAGATGTACCTCTAGCGACAGGGTCTAGCTGAATTATAAGCATGTGGACCACGTTTTGAGAGCAATTTAAGCTGCTGTATTGCAACATTCTTTTTTTATGTGAGATGTTTGTTGTCTTGAGACAGTGTCCAAAGAACACTGTTGACAGAACTATAGTTTGGTCTTAGAACTCTCCATGTTCCGCTTGGAAATACAAAAGAAAGATCATTTATTACTGACATTAGATGTGATCAGAACACTGAGCAGTAAATCACCCACATGTCATAAACTAAAGCCACACAATCTCAGGATACAGAGGGGGTCAATTTAAAAAATAAAAATTGAGGATATTAGAGCCAGGAATTTTGTGAATTTTGTGAAAACACGGTCCATGTATACTATTTATGTTTATTAAGGAAAAAACACTTAATTATTGGTAGTCTGGGTGCAGAGGCATGGAATCAAAATGCATGTTCCAAGTAAATCATCATAAAATGCATGTTCCAAGTAAATCATCATAAAATGCATGTTCCAAGTAAATCATCATAAAATGCATGTTCCAAGTAAATCATCATAAATTGCATGTTCCAAGTAAATCATCATAAAATGCTTTGATGATCTTCCAAAGAAAACATTATTTGCATGCACAATAGACTTCCCTGCTTCAATATTTATCGAAACTGCTGTCCAGAGTTAATTTAATTATTGGGGTAAGACCAATAAAATAATAAAAAAAAACTATTGCTAATTATTTTTGCCAATATCCTAAGGTGAGGAAAAATAACTGAATGAGGGTAAACTACTGCTTAGGAGGTGCTTTGCATTTCTTATTTGTGTTGTAATAGGCAAAAAGACCATGCTTCTTGACATGTGAATGAATGGGGGTTGCAGCTTCATTTTTCCTCCCCTCGATTGCTCTGTCAAGTAGGGCAAAACTTAGTCCCTTTGTTCTTTAAGTTTGAAACAACTCTTGCTCCTCCCCTTAGCCAATTCCAAAGGTCTTTTAAATCTTTCTTTCTACGAGACATATGTTAACAAGTCCCTCTCTATTGGATTCCTTTATTTAAATCACAGGCAGTTCACAACAAGCTTTTCGTAGATTCATTCAATTCTTCCACAAATGGCAAAATATTTTTCTTAAACCTTACCTTTTTTGTTGCGGTATGTCATTTAAGATATATGGATTGCTACCTGTTTGGTCAAACTTAAATTCTGAAGGTCTCTTATTACCTGAGCTTAAAATCTGCAAATACTGAGTCCTAAATCTACTAATTAGATATGCTGTTCACTGTCCCATCTACTACTTTATTTATTACTTTAGAAGGAGCAGTATCTTATGTCTTAGTTGTTGCAATTGCTCAGCTCCCACTTACTGTGTTACTTTCATCCTCCTCTTTTAGAATAAACAGTGCCAGTACCTCAAGTCTTAAGGCCTTTCACACATAAAGAGATCGCTAACGAGATCCCTATTGGGATCGCTGTTGCGTCACGAAATTTGTGACGCAACAGCGATGTCGTTCTGTGTGACACGCACCAACGATCTGGCCCCTGCTGTGAGATCATTGATCGTTACACACTGCTCTGGGTCATTTATATGTTACGTTCCCGCTGGGAACGCTACATCGTTGTGTTTGACAAAGATAATGAGCAACGATCTCAATGCTACACTATGGAGAGAAAATTCACAACAACCTCGGTATAATTCTGGATCGCTGGTGCGTCGTATACACATCGCTGGTAAGATGCCTGTTTGACACCAGCGATCTCTGCACATCATTATCGGGATCGCTGATGCGTCGTTATGTGAGACTGGGCCTTTAGTTGTTAAAGTTGCTCAACTCCCTCTTACTGTGTTAATTTAATTTTTCTCTTCACCACATGTTCACAGATATGTTGGGTTGTATTGTCTCCTCCAGCTACCATTTGGCTCTTTGTTACAATAGGCATGATAGGAGCATTTGGAAATTAAGGTAGTGTCACACCAGGCGATGTCGCCCGCGACATCGCCGAAAAGTGACGTAACAGCGATGTCGCGGGCGATATTGCAAGTGCGTCGCGCTGTGTGACAGTGCGACGCAACTGCAAATTATCGCTGGTCGCAGTTTGACAGTTTATGAACATGTTCATGAACCTGTCAACCTGCGACCAGCGATTAGGCTGCATCGCGCCGTCTGACACTGTTGGCGGCGCGATCCAGCCTATATCGCAGCTTTCCTGAGCCATCGCTCGCTGGGCTAAGCCAGCCCAGCAAGCGATGGATCCGCCCACATCGCCGCCGCGTCACCGGCAACGTCGTGCAGTGTGACAGCTGGCCTGCGATGTCGGAAGCGAGCGTGCACCTGCACATCGCTTCCGACATGGCCTGGTGTGACACTACCTTTAGGCTTTGGTTTGATTACTCTAAAATTTAAGCAACAATCTCTCCATCCTAGATTCTGCGCTATACATACTCTACATATCAACCATCTTGGTCCATTATGTCGAGAAGGTTTAGTCAAATTAAGTCCATCCAGTCCATTGTCAAAACTTTCATACAATATGTGGTTTCTCCACACCTCCCCCTCATGTCCTTAGTAACATTCTTTAACTATACAGTATCAGCCTATAGTCTTCATATGCTTGATCTAATGAACAGCCAACAACCTGAAAACATATAAACCAAACTCCCCTCATCTAGGGGAATCCCAAACTTTTTCAACATCATTTTACAGTCCATTATGGCATCTTTGCCTACACACTATCTGAACACTCTATTTTTTGCTCTTTTTCCTTGAGGTGTATTTTTCCTCGTTCTTTAAAGCAGGTTTACCATACTTGCCCCCCAGGCTCCCAGGCATGGTTCTAGGCATTTTATCACACTACTGCTTGTATCAATATTAGAACAATTTCTCCTCATGTATAAGTCTGAGATAAACCGCTTCACATTCTTTGTAAACACAAAATCCTGTAGAAACTCTACAACACACCCCATCTATTGAGTTGATCGAGTTCAACAAACAATTTAGACTCAGCAATACTAACAATCTTACAATTATGATTACTACTTTGTTTCACACCAATACACCTATTCCGTCAAATGCACACAATTCATAATGGCATAGATAACTCTTCCCAGTTCTTGAACCAGACTATTTGATGAAAATAGCTCACCCAGAAAAGAGGGAGACCAAGCTCACGAAAAAGTAAGGCAAAATTATAAGAATAAGCATTTTACTTTATGCTGCAGCTTCTTAGCATTACATTTTCTGGAGAGTCCATTTTCACTTGAGATCCAAATGGAAAATGCGTGCCTAATCCAAGATTTCAGCACCAAATTCTCTGAGCAAATTCATTCTCATCTATGGGAACCTGGCCCTCTGGACTGCCCCTCAGGCTAGGAAAACCCTGACTTTCCTTAATTTAGGGGTACCATTGATGGTAGAGAGGCTTGAATCTCAGACCTGTCCTTTTCTCCTATCCAGCCGTGAGCTATTCCCCCAACCCCACCCCAGGAGCAGACTGTAATGGAACCCACTGATAAAAACAGACAGGGATAAAGTAAACAGCACCACAAAGCAAACAATCAGAAGATACAAACATACTGTAAGAAGAACACAATTACAAATAGGAAAATGAAATACAACAAGGTATACTTCACCAGACTCCAAGTAAAGATATGAGTTTCAACAGCAATTCCAACAAAGGACTGGTATGCAAGAGGCATGCAAATGCTATAGTCAACATCCAGGAATGTTCGGAGCCATACTTAAGGGGAGAAGGCATTCCAGCAGCCTCAACCGTCAATTGACACTAATCAAAAAGTTAACTTCTGCAAAGCTGAACATCAGTGAACAAACCACCGCCGACGCCAACACTCAGGCTAAGCAACAAAGACATGTAAGGCTGTACAGCTGACTCCCCAGCATGAACAGAGTCTGAAGCTGGCATGACATCAATGCAGCAACTAAGGCTGGCTTCACACTGCAGTTTTTTCACTGATCAGTGTCCATCCAGTTTGTGTGCCAAAACCAGAGAGGAACCAGGAGAGGAACTTGCAGAGAAATAGTATAATTGAAAGATTGACACCTGTTCTGGGTTTTGGAGACACTCCTGGTTTTGGCACACAAACTGGATGGACACTGATCAGTGAAAAAACTGCAGTGTGAAGCCACCCTAAGAAAAGCATCAACATGAGACATTACATTTATTACAACATCTTTAAGAGGTGCTGATTATTCTTCCATTTGTTTGCACAACCACAAGGATAAACCAATAAAATATTTATATTTAAAGATAAAACATATTCCAGCATGTCTGAAAATATGCACTTTAAAGAGAACCCATCACCATGAAAATGAAGTGCAATCTGCAGGCACCATGTTATAAAGCAGGGGAAATTGATTGATACATAGTTTTGTGAGAAAGTATTCAGTATAACCTATGATTTCATTATTTAAACCCCTGGTCTCTGGGATTTTGGGTCCAGTGGGCTGTCCTATCAGTGACTGGCAGCTATCCTTGTATACGTATGCATACAGAAACAGCTGTCAGTCACTGATAGGACTGCCCACTGGACCAAAAATCCCAGAAAGAGCAGAGGATTAAATGATGGAATCACAGGTTATACTGTGATATACTTTTATACTTTTACAACAAAACTTCTACTTTTTATACTTTTCTCACAAAACTATGTATCCATCTACTCAGTTCCCCCTGTGTTATAACTTAGGCCCCTTTCACATTTATGCTGCCGCTGCGCTTGCCTGCCCTACTTGCCTGTGCTAGAGCAAATGCAATGCAGGTGCATTTAGAGGCAAGTGCAAAAAAAGCGCATAGACCATGATCACTGCCCTTGCTCTTGCCTGCGCTAAGTGCCCCCTTTACCTGCTACCCGCTATGGTTAAACACAGCCGAGCGCAGGAGCCGAAAACCCAGAAGATTGAGTGAGAATGAGCTGACATCACCCCGCATGCGCTTCACCAGATGCACCTGGAAATGTCGCATTACGCGTTTCCAGGTGCGTCTGGAGAAGCACATGCGCAGTGACGTCAGTTTATTCTCACTAGCGCTTCCGGGTTTTCAGCTCCTGTGCTCGGCTGTGCTCGGCCATAGCAGGTAATGGGGGCACCGAGCACAGGCGAGAGCAAGGGCAGTGCATCCATGCGCCTGTGCGCTTGCCTACACTTGCCTCTAAATGCACCTGCGCTTGCATTTGCGGTACCGCAGGGCAGCCAAACGCAGGGGCTGCATAGATGTGAAATAGCGCCATAGTGCCTGCAGATTGCACTGCATTTTTCTGGTGACAGGTTCCCTTTAACACAGGGTAAGAGTACTTTCACATCAGCATTTTTTCAAATACGGCGGAATTTTGCCTTTTATGAAAAAAAAATGATGCAGCAACATTACATTCTGTACAGTGCATTGTTAATGAAGTTGTAGGCATGTGTAGTGACTTGTGTTTTCATCCGGATCCGGAAAATCCAGGCACTTCAGGCTTGTTTTAAAACCGAAGTTAGCAGTGGTTTTTGCCTGGTGCATGAAGTGCCGGATTTTCCAGATCTGGATGAAACTCAAGTCACTGTACATGTCTAGAACTCCATTAACAATGCATTGTACAGGACGCAATGTTGCAGCATCCCTTTTTTTTTCAAAAAAGGTGGAATTCCACCAGATTTGAAGAAATGCTGATGCCAAAGTAATTAATAAACCTGAAGTTAAAAAGTTCAGGTTTTGACTGAACTCCCTGAACTGAAACTAAGCGCAGATGTGTAAGTAGGCTAAGCTGGTTTAATGCCCTGTTTTTTGCACTATCCAGAATATTCTGTTGTATTTCTAAGCAATATTCTTCTTAATCTCAGCAGAAAATTTGCTGCCCATATTAAAACATCAGCAGCTAATGGAAGTCGCCAAAATATGAAATACTATAAGCATCGACCCACAATGGAAATATACCTGTGATTAAAGGAAATTTGGAAGGTCAAAAATCCATATGTAACTGCTATAATTTTCTAAATACTTTCTCTAAGCTCTCTGTATTGATGTATTTCTATTGTTTATACTTTCCTCCTATCCTCTGTAAACTTCAAAATAAAAGATTCATTCCATCTGTCATTCACAGTGAGTGATCCACTTAGTTCTCTGCTGTCCACTGCCCATAAGATGAATATGCATGTCACATATTCACATCAATGCTCAGGAGATCAGTAGAGGGGGCTGTATCCTCCTCTCTGCTCTCTATGTTTGCAGCCAAGCAAGAGATCAAATAAATACAGAATCTGTCACAGGACAGCAGGTATATTTGCTTAGAGAAACAAACAGAGTAGAAATCTTATTAAGATCAGGTAAGGTTATGTGCCCACACGTAAGGTTTTGATGCAGCAAATATGCAGCAAAACCTTAGGGTTTCTAATAAGGCTATGCTCCATATAATAATAATAATAATATAATAATATTTATTCATTTATATAGCGCTATTAATTCCATAGCACTTTACATACATGAGAAATGCTGTCTCTCTTGGAGCTCACAATCTAAACATCCTATCAGTATGTCTTTACAATGTGGGAGGAAACCTGAGTGCCCGGAGGAAACCCACGCAAACACGGGGAGAACATACAAACTCCTTGCAGATGTTGTCCTTAGTGTCCTTGGTGGGAATTGAACCCAGGACCTCAAGACCCCAGTGCTGCAAAGGCTACAGTGCTAACCACTTGAGCCACCGTGCTGCCCATGGTTTTGCTGCAATTTTGGGATCAGGTTTTGCTTTGGTTTGCACTCTCCCTTGCAGCTGCTCAATCCATCCCTATGCTCTCCAACTCTGCGTCCGGATGCATTGTATGCAAAATGGCAGCGGGAGGGCTTATATAGTCCCATTAAGCACTTTTTCAAACTGCAATCTTGAATGTGGTGGCTGCTGTAAATGTATGTGTCTACCATTAGCAATGTCTATTCATACAGTTGGAAAAGTTGAAAGCATTGCTGCAACTTGCAATCAAATATTGTTGTTTGGCCTGAGCACTAACCAAAGCTGAAAATACTGTTCAATATATACCGGGCCTTCTAATTTAAAGTTAGGCTGGGGTCACACTTGGCATGCGTTGTTTTAGTGCCTTAAAAAAACGCATGCGTTTTAACATGTGTTTTTTCATGTCATCATGAGTTTTTCAAGGTGTGTGATGGCTCCCTGCGTTTTTGGCTGCGTTTTTAAATCCGCACCTAAAAATAGTGCATGTACTATTTTTTGGTGCGGTTTGAAAAACGCATGCGTTTTTTAGAAAACGCATGCGTTTTTTTAACATGGGTTCCTATGGAAAACGCATGCGTTTTTGGATGGTACTAAATGGTACTAATGTACCATGTGTTTTTGCATGCGTTTCCCATAGGGCCCCATGTTAAAAAACGCATGCGTTTTTGGAAATGCACCAAAAACGCATGGTACTGTCACACATGCGTTTTTTGCTATTAGGGCATGCGTTTTTTAACATGGGGGCCTATGGGTGCGTTTTTACATGCGTTTTTGAAAACGTAGGTCTCCAAAAACGCTTGTAAAAAACGCAAGTGTGACCCCAGACTTAAATAAACACAAAAAGTAGGAAAATACACTAAAAACTAATATTAGCAACATTAAACAAAACCTAATAAATTAGCGAGATAATATATTGGCGATACATACAATACTTGACATAGTCTTTGCTGATGAATTACAGTGACAAGTATTTTTTAAGATGCACAAATGGGGTCTCTTGATTTTCCTCTTGATATATAGATTGCCTGCATTTGGTAATCACTTATTTTTTTACTAAATAGGAGCCCTTTCTCATGGTGCAGTAGAATTGAGGTTTATTGGGCAATTTGTTATTTTCCAAAATGTTTGTATTTAGTTTTGGTAAGTCTGTGCCCTTTGTCCTTTCTTTCAATAAAAGAAACCCTTGTGGTCTTAAGCTGCTATGGCCAATCCACTTTACAATATGAGCTGCTTTACATTTTATATTTTAAGTAATTCAGCTCCAATTATAGTTTTTTGTGGGCTGAAATGTCTAAAATTCAGTAGGTGAATACTGAGTGGATGAAATCAGGGATAAATAATATTCAATCAAAAGTCCACATGCCTTTAAAAGAACTCAAAGCACAGCCTCAGAAAAAATAACTAACATTCCTTCCAAACATAAAAAATAACATAGCAGAAAATGAAACAGTATTTTCCAGCCCTGGTCTAATGCAATAGGAGGATGCAGCAACCCCCATGATAAGGCTGTGTGGTCACAATCAGGAATTGCAGCATTTTGGATGTAGCATGTTTACACTGCGTCATAATGTACAGCATAGTGGATGGGATTTGTAGAAATCCCATGCTCACTGTGCTTTTCCCGACCGCAGCGTGTTTTCACCTGCAGTGCAGGTTTCCAGACTTCCACATCTCCACAGCATGTTACGTTCATGCTGTGGGGTTGAAAGAGATAACCATCGGAAGCATGTAGAGAGAAGCCGTCCTGCACCCACCACTGCTCTTGAGTACAGTACGGCTGCTGTTTCCCTTCGTTCACCCACATGCTCCCGCAGGTCCATTGGCAAAATGCAGTGCCTCCGGATCTTGAGCAAACACCCTTAAGGTAGAGGCAAAAAAGATGCAAAATACTGATGAGACAGCTACTTTCAACCTACCAGTTTCTGGAGGGGCTGATTGCCCTGTATTAGAAATGAAGACAAATAAGGTTTAACTAGGATGCTAGTCACTCATGGGATGCTAAAAACTGTTGCTGTTTTCTGCTATGTTGTTTTTTTTAAGTTTGGGAAATTTTAATTCCTTTTTCTGTGCTTTTGCTTTTAATTTCAGTATAAAGATGCCCAAGACAGTGTGGACAGTTAACATTGGTCGCGAGCTTGCATATTTTGGACAAAATATTATCGACCAATACCTCATCCATTTATCTTTTTGAATGTTATATTTCTTTTCATGCATGATGCAGCCAAACTCCATCAATGGTGGCCTTGTAAACTTGGAAATGTCTGTTGCTGTGAACTGCACTTGTATTAGGTGCAATGCCCAGCCCTGTCTAATAGACTATGCATCAATTATATGCTGTGAGCCATACATTGTGTACAACATGTGTGTAACCAGTGCCCTATATAAACTTTATTGTGTACAATTTAATTACTAAGCTACCACCCCTCCATGTATGTGTACCTTGGCAGTCTCATCAGTATTTTGCAACTGTGTTGCCTCCGCCTTTGTCATGAGGGGATGCTGTATCTGTACGTGCATTAATTTCTGTGACCAGGACTGGTAAATATTGCTGTCTTTTCTTCTATGTTATCTGTCTGTAGAATAACAGGAAACCACTACATATAAACATATCTGCAGCCAATAGTGATCCACAATAGTGATATTGTGAAAAAATAGTATGTCCCCTTGGTAGAAATACACTGAATCCTTGAATGTTGGGATAAGTCCTGGCAGATCTTTATTGATCAAGAAATACTATCACAGGTATCTGATCAATCCCAAGTTCAATCTTCAAATATAATCTTCGGAGGATATCAATTCTGAAAGTCAATATAGACCCTTTAATAAGCCTTGTTATGTGATTTAGGATAAGGAACCCAACCAGAAACATTATTTTCAGGCAAATGTTTTGGGATGTTTGCCCCTCTTCAGTGTAAAGCAGAAGATCTGATTTGGCTAAGTGAGAGGCCTCAGAGGGAATCTAAGGTGAAACCTTTCTTCTTGTGGAGACTGCCAAGTTGGCATAAGAAAACTAATAGGCCATGCATCGTCCTGGAAATTTAAAGCATAACCGCCTTTTAAATTTTTACTTAATAATAATGTAGAGCAAGTGATTTAATAAACTTTCAAATATCCAATAGAGGTAGGCCATTTTTATACTGTAAAAGGCCTGCCACTCTTCTGCCCACTACCGACCCACTGGCTGGCCTGCAGTTCCAACCCCCTGGCCTGTGTTATGAGTTATTCAAAAGCTATTATGGGTCATAACTTTGCCTGGGAGCCTCGTTGGTGGAAGACAATGCTCTCATATTTTTGGTTATGATTTTAGATTTACAATGGTGGGACACACGACCACTCTGCAGTCATCCCATCGGACGAAATTGAGTTTGGGGTACTTATGAAGATCACAAAATTATGTAAAAATATGTGCGATCATCATCTATATCTCTAAATGCTATATTTATGCTATTATATTTAGGGGAGCGATGTGTTGTGAAATATTAGAAGTTATTGTTTGCTCCTTGTGTCTGGGCTGTGTGGGTCACTTTAAATTTGCAGACTGGGGGAAATTGGGTTTTCACTTCTCTGCCAAGGTACAGGGGGGTTTCCTCTGCATGACTGCCTCTGGATTTCAGTGTCACCTAATTTTTATTCCTTAGGAAGTCCCATTGTGTGGCCAGTTGGCTAGGAACTTAGCATCCTCTAGTTAGCAGAACCAGGAGATTAAATAAGCCTCAGGCAAAAGGTGGGGGCTCTCTCTTCCTAGAGAGATCAAGACATGGCAGCATCTGACAAAATGGCCACTGTAGGAATAAGTTAAAACATGCCTTATTCATTACATACTTTATAAGAAAATTGTGTTGAAAATCATTCATAAACCTCCTACAAGGTGCCCCCACTTTACTGTGTGAAGCAAACATTTGTTCATTATCAGTACGTCTTCACACTGAATATGGGGCATATAACATATACTGGTGGGGGAGGGGTCTACAAAGTGTGCAAGCTCCTGACTGCAGCTGATGAGACAACAATGTATCAGATTAACTCAGATTACAGCACAGTTGCTAAGCAATATCAGAATGTCAGTATCAGTGTAAACTCCTCTTTCCTTGGCACAAGCTTCTGATCTGTCATCTGGCTCCACACAGCTCAGTCAGGATCTCTTTTAACCTCTCCTTGTTGTCATATTGCACTGCTCCCTATCAGCTGCTGGCCACACCCACATAGTCATTAAATGCAGTTTTTAAAAAAGCACAAAAAAATGTGAGAAAATAAATCATATGGCACAAAAAAGCATTATCTTATCTGCTATATAAACAATCATTAAACACCAGTGCAGTATTGTGTTTTTGTTTTCTCCAATGAAATGACATTTACACTTTAAAAAACTTTAATCTTCTAATGCAAACTGACCTTGATCACTTGTTCAAGCATTAGAAAAAAACCTTTGGTGACATTTTAAATATGGAACTCTTTGACTTATGGTTCAGTGCCTAAATCTCAACATTAACATGTCAATCTGCGATTACATGAAGAGAGATAAGCAAAACAAACGGTCAGAATATGCAGAACTGTAAACAATTCTCATATTAGGTTTCAATAATCTATTAGAAATTTTGCAATAACAATTTTCAAATTACATTTTACTTTTATTTAATTATAAATGCCGATAAAGGTTTTTTTTATGTTCTATATTTAGGATGGTGTATATTTTCTAAAAAGGTTTTAAATTTTTTCTTTAAATTTTCTTTGCATGATTAAAATATTTTACACTATCTTTAAAGCAATTTTAATTGAGATGATATGCATGTCATCTTATTTCATTACAGCTTAGCATATGTGTTATCAGACCCTTTGATCACATATGTAATACAGATGATTATTAGAGCATGCATTTGTGATCAATGCTCCTTGTCAACATATGGGGTTGAGGGAATATTTCCAGTGACTTAAAAGGATGAGAAAGGAATAAATAAAAAATTAAAACATAATGAAAAAGAGAAACTACATGATTTTTTCTAAATTAAATTAAAACATTATTCCATGTTTATAATGGAACTAGACAAAAGTTAGTATATAAGTTAATTAAATGAGTGGTAAAAGAAAATATTTTTTTCCATCTCCCACTCTATACTTCTCTGTTACAGTATATGCAGTACATTCTATGCAATTCAGTCTCCTCATTGTTTCTCTTTATAACACATCTACAATCCTAAATGTCATCCTCCATTTTGTGGTCTATTGCAGTTGTGATACCTTTTAATGGCTAACAAAAATAAAATAAGTGATGTTATGAGGCAAGCTTTCAAGACTTCTCAGGTCTCTTCATCAGGCATGGTATGACAAAATATTTAAAGAAACACAAATATATAACATGCACAACCAGCAAGGTATGATAAATCGACAAATAAATAAGCAAAGCCTGGAGATGATCCTAAATCAGCTAAGCTTAGTCAAAGTTTTTATGACCCTAATTTATATGTAAACCTTGTTTCTTAACCTTAGAACGCATACCTGGGGCCTCGCAGGCCTGCCAGGTTACTTGTTTTCTATTTTCTGTAAAAGTACTTTAGTTTGAATTTTGAAAATCTAGGTAATCCTCAGGTGTATAGTTGTTAGTTCATGAAGGAAATAAATAAAGAAAGGCGGCACTCACCGTATAGGCTGGTGGAAGAGTGTTTTAATCCAGGTAAATTATTCCTTTAAAACAGTGCTGGTGTGGTGGGGAGAGGGAGTGAGAGGCCGTCGGACCAGCACTGTTTTAATGGAATAATTTACCTGGATTAAAACACTCTTCCACCAGCCTATATGGTGAGTGCCACCTTTCTTTATTTATTTCCTTCATGAACTGCATATTATCTCCGCAAGGCTGTGCAACACCAGGCACCGGGGTGAGCCAAAATTGGCACATAGCAGAGCTCTAAGGTGTGTAGTGCCCGGTCATTGGTCTTTTTTGCACATATAGTTGTTAGTAATTTCCAGTTATTCATATATTTTATGTTACAGACATTTCGGTATAACAACCTTTTTTTGGGACTACCCCATATTCACGCACCTGGGGCCTTTTAGGCCTGTACTAGGTTTACATGTGATACTCAGTCTTTTTGTCTGTATTGTTGCTGGGGAAGAATTTTTATGACTCTGCTATTGCTGGGAAGAGTGTGGATTCTGCATGACAACATGGTTATGTGATCTTGGAAGGGAGGCTGCCTCACAAAGTCATGTGTCTCTGACCTCATCGCAGGTCTTTTTGTCCTAATTGCTGGAGAGACTTTGGAGGAAGAAGTCAGCTTTCTTTTGTCTGGAAATAGAAACTTTCTGAGCTCCAAAACCAGAGGCTTCTACTGCATTACAAGAAAGTGATCTATTGGAGGTAAGAGGAGGGGGGCTGCACTTTACCTGCTTTATATCGCTTGGTGTGCTGGGACCCTAACAAAGAGTCTTATCACATACTGTTTACAGTGCACAAGCCTGATTGTAATCTTTTTTGATGTTGTCTGTCCTCCTGTTCCTGTTGTGTTCATGACCTGCGATGATGTTAGAGACGCATGACTTTGTGACGGAGCCTCCCTCCCAAGATCACATGACCATGTAGTCAGGCAGAATCCACACTCTTCCCAGAAACATCAGAGTCATAAAGTCTGAGTATTAAAGACAGAGTCTTCCCCAGCAACAGTACAGATGAAAAGACTGAGGATCACATGTAAACCAAGTACAGGCCTAAAAGGCCCCTGGTATGTGAATATGGGGTAGTCCCAAAAAAGAGTTGTTTTAACCGAAATGCCTATAACATAAAAATATATGAACAACTGGAAATTACTAACAACTATATACCTGAGGAATACCTAGAGTTTCAAAAATCTAACTAAAGTAATTTTACAGAAAATAGAAAACAGGTAACCTAGCAGGCCTGCGAGGCCCCAGGTATGCGTCCGCCAGCCTTAGCTTGGGTCACCAGGAGGTCAGATCCATTACGGAATCTTGTCCTGGCGGACCCCAGCGCTAGTGGGAATGCATCCTTACTTTGCAATAAACTTTGAAAAGTATTTTTTTTTAGTTATTCCATGATAATTGTAAACAGGCCTAAAAGGCCCCAGGTGCGTGAATGTGTAGATTTCTATGGGTATGCGTTCTAGGGTTAAGTGTCTCTGAAAAACATTCTTCAGATGTTATAATGAATCATAAATCCATGAGATAGGTTTAGCTATTTTTGAATACAGTCAAAAGTTGTAATGATCTTATTATTTAGTTATTCATTAATTTAAAAAAATACTACTATTTTAAGTGTGTCCCTTTCATGATTATACTGTAGACAGATTCATATCCTCTGTTTATAAAACAATGAACTCTTAACTTTTAGCTTGGCAATGAAATATTTTCCTGAAGTGAGCATTCTCATCCCCTTCATGACCTTGGATGTATCCACAAGTCTTGGTTGCTGAGAGGTTTCTGGCCTTGGATGTATGAATCACCTCCGGACAATAGGCTTCAGGACCCGGCAATCACAGCTACCGTGTTTCCCCGAAAGTAAGACAGGGTCTTACATTCTTTTTGTGGCCAAAAGTGGCCCCCTGTCTTACTTTCGGGGAGGGCCTTACATTGGAGGCCCCACCATCCATCCATCCATCCACACACTCCCACACATACATACAGACAGACACATGCATACACATATATACACATATATACACACCATACACACCATACACACCACACACACCACACACACCACACACACACATAGCACCTCTTCTTACCGGGTCCGGTGTGGGGTCCCCGATGGTCCTGTGCCGTCCTCTGTGCTCCGGTCCGGTCCCCGAGATGATCCGCTGCCGTCCGCCATGTTCCGGTGCCGGTCCTAGGCTCCATGGTGCCTGCTCTTCCGGAGTTCAGGCCTAGCTCCGCCCAGGTCATAGTGTGGGCCAATCAGCATAGCGGCGCTCAAGCAAGCGTCATCGGGCGCTTGCCTCTGACGTCAGCGCCGCTATGCTGATTGGCCCACACTATGACCTGGGCGGAGCTAGGCCTGAACTCCGGAAGAGCAGGCACCATGGAGCCTAGGACCGGCACCGGAACACGGCGGACGGCAGCGGATCATCTCGGGGACCGGACCGGAGCACAGAGGACGGCACAGGACCATCGGGGACCCAACACCGGACCCGGTAAGAAGAGGTGCTATGTGTGTGTGTGGTGTGTGTGGTGTGTATGGTGTGTATATATGTGTATGCATGTGTCTGTATGTGTGTATGTATGCATGTAAACCTTCCCCCCCGTGTTTCCCCGATAGTAAGGCCCCCCTCCCCCTACCCGGCCTTATAATCGGGGGAGGCCTTACATTAGCAGGCCCCCCCTTTACCCCTAGGCGGCCTTACAATCGGGGGGGCCTTACTTTCGGGGAAACACGGTAGGAGCATTGCCTGCATTGCCCCAGGCTGTCTAACTCCATAAATACTGAGATCAATAGTGATCACAACATATAAGAGGATGGGAGAAAAGTGCGATACTCTCTGAAGTGATCAAGACCCCTGTGATGTGATCACGAGGATCTGATCATTTCTATGGAAACCTGAAGTTGTCATAATGATATAGTGATGACTTCCAGGTCACCCAGCTATGGCAAGCCTATTACAACATGCCATGTGCATGATGTAATCACTAACAGCTATAATTCATTGCAATACTTGTGCATTTCAATGGATTATACCAGTGATCAGAGTAATAAAAGTTAATGCCCCAAATAGGGAATAAATTAAAAAGTTTGAAAAAGTAAAAAATATGAAAAATATAAAACAAAAAATAACAAAATTTAGAGCAAATAAAATTAAATAAATTATCTATATGTACATATGTTTATGTAAAAAAAATAAACAAAAGTACACATTTTTGGTATTGTCACATCAGAAACAACTTAATCTATAAAAATATCAGGCTAATTAACCCCTGTCAGGAATATCATAAGAAAAAAATTAAAAATGCTGCAAAAAAAAACTATGCTTTTTCATCATACTGCCAAAAAAGTGGGAAAAAATGCAACCAAAAAGTTGCATGGAAATAAAAATGATATCTCTGAGAAGGTCTGGATAAGCCACCATACAGTTCCATTGAATAAAAAAGCTATAACTCACAGAATGCAGCAACGCAAAATCTATTATTTTCTATTAAATAGTTTTTATGGTGTAAAAGCGGCATAAAAATTCAAAAACAATATGAATGTGGAATCACTGTATTCATACTGAGACTAAAGGCCCCGTCTCACACTTCTATGTTCTAACGATCTGATCAACGATCCGACTTGACCTAGATCGCTAGAACGACGTTCAATGATTGCTAGTGAAATGTCACACATATAGATATAGTTAACGACACAGCAACGATTCTGCGATAAGCCAACGATACTTGCGGTTGTTAGCTTGCCTACATCCTTCACTTCTCAATAGGCGAGTTCATTAACAACATCGTTATCGAGGTGTCACACACACCGATGCTGCAGTTTGAACGAACGCTCATCGTTTGATTTACGGTCCGGTTCACAAATCTCCCATCAACGATCTGCCCGAGTATCGTTGATCAGCTGTACATGTCACACTGAACGACGTCATTACAATGTTGTTAGAACAACTGCAAACCGATAATGTTTCAACGATATCGTTACCGATATCGTTGTGTGAGACGGGGCCTTAAGAATAAAGATGTCTTATCACTTTTAAAACACAGTGACCAGAGTAAAAAAAAACAGCTGTTCATAAATTGCTGTTTCTTCTTGATTCTGTCTCACAAAACGTGGAGTAGAAAGTGATCAAAAAACATTTTATGACTCAACATGATACCAATGAAAACTCCAACTCATCTGGCAAAACACAAATTCACACATGACTGTCAGTAGATAAATATAGGCTATAAAATTTGGAGATGCAAATGTCCTTTATTTTGTAAAAAAAAAAAAGTGTTTATTGTGTAATAGTAGCTAAACCTAACTAAAACTATGAAAATGTGGCATCGCTGTAATTGTACTGAACCGAGGAATAAAGCATCACTTGCTTCAAGGTGTGAAATTAGCAATAAACTCAATTCTTCAAATACTGTTGATTTCTTTATCCGGCTGCCCAAAGATCAAAATAAGTCTTGGCTCACATTTATCTTGTGCTCTACTTTGAGCCATTACATATAAATCTCTGAAACACGTAATTCAGATAAAATTCTCAATGGAAGATGCAGTCACTTTGGACTCCTGTCTGGCCTGTGGTTTGGCTGTGGTCATCTTTTTATGTTTCTTTTTAGATATGCAGTAAAGTTTGGTCAATAACACTTTTGTAATCCTTTGAAAAGAAAGACATTGCTGAACAGAGACCAAACAAAATCCGGAGTAAATCTGCTGCCTTATTATAGTAAATCTATTCATCAGGGTTTTCACCTAAATCATGTATTTCAGAGATGCAGATGGTGCTAGTCTTTAGCATAAAGCACACAAGATGTGGACTGATCCATAATGCTTTTTACCCCAAATTGCCAAAAAAAGCATTCAACTCATCCCACAAAAAACAAATCCTCACTCAGGTCCATAATCTGTCAACAGAAATATAAGGGTCTTCCTCATTAGTGGTAGGACATAGACTCTGGAAAGCAATATGTCTACCCCCAAAAAAAGAATACCAGCAAAATCTACACTCCCATATCCAAATGCTTCCCTCTCTTATAAGCAAGAAAATGTGTCTAAGCTACAGCTAATGTCCACTAACATGACACTGTTATAGTGAGGAAGCCCGCCTAATTTACCGGATATGTGTCTCCATTAGCACAAGCTGAGCACAATGTATGAGCACTACAATGTACTGGACACAACAAGGGCTTATTTGCAATTTTTAATTCAGCAACATTTAGTGCATTTAACTTCATGCCTGTTTTCCAGAGACAAATTCATCACTACACTAATAGATGAATTGCCAGAAGGGTGTAATTTTCAAAATGTGGTCCATTGAGGAAGTTTCTGCTGTCCTGGTACATAGGGGCTCTGCAACTGGAGCCCGCAAATTACTTGAGGAAAATCTGTGCTCCAAAATCAAATAAGTCTCCTTCCATCCTGATTCTTGTGATGTGGCCAAACAGTACTGTACAGTCACATGTGGGGTGTTGCAACGTTCAGGAGTAATTGTAAAATAATTGTACAAAATGTTACAGGAATTTTTTTTACCAATTCCCTTTTTGGAAAGTTGACGTTATAACAATATTTTAGTGATAAAAATGTCATTATTTTTCTTCACTGCCCAAAATTTTGTGACATACCTGTAGTGTCAGTACACTCACTATTCCTCTAGATGTCTTCATTAGGAGTGCAGTTTGTAAAATGGGCTTCTTCTGTTTTGGCACGTCGGGGTGTTGTAATATTGCATGGTGTTCGGAATACATTCCTGTCAATTTGGGCTACTAAATTCAAATAGTCCTCCTTCTGAACCCTGCAGTACGCCCAAACAGTAGTTTTCCACCAGATATGGGATATCAGCATACTGAGGAAAAATTGAACAACAAATTGTATAGTGCATTTTTTTATTGCTACCCTTTGAGTTTGAAACTAAAATAATATTTTTCTGGGAGAAAGGTGATTTTTTTTATTTTTTGGACTCAATGTTATGAAATTCTCTGAAGGATCTGAAGGTTTAAAGTGGTCACTCAATCTAAAAAAATTGCCTGAGTGGTTTAATTCTCAAAATAGGGTCACTCGTGAGGTGTTTCCACTGTTTGGGCACATCAAAGGCTCTCCAAATTCAAATGGAGTCTCCTTACAATTACAAACAATTTTGATTTTGAAAAGTCAAATGGTGCTCTTCCCTTCCTAGCCCTACTGTGTTCTCAAGTAGTAGTTTTCTGATACGTTTGAATTACACTATATAACAAATTTTTATTAATTTTTTGTTCCTGGGTGCTAAGTGTGTTTTAATAACCCGTTATGCCTAAAACAAATAGAAAATAGTTGTTGTTCCACAAAAACTTTGCTTCTGTGATCAGGACAATGACATTGTCTCAGTATTGAATACGAATTGAGAATTTTCTCGAAAACAGCCAAATTTCAAAATGTCATTGTTCTGATCACATAAGCAAAGTTTTTGTGGAACAACAACTATTTTCTATTTGTTTTAGGCATAACGGGTTAGGAAAACACACTTTGCACCAAGGAACAAAAGAAAATAAAAATGTGTTACATAGTGTAATTTCGTTTTTTGACACAATAAATATGACATTTTTCCGGGCTGTGGTCATAAAATCAAAGTTTGTGCTGAACGTAGTCGTTTTTCCATAGTCTTTACACATAAGCAGCTGAAATATTACACTTGGAAGCCAGGAACAAAAATTGTGTTACATTGTGTTATCAATAAATTGTATGGTGCATTTTCTCCTGTTACCCTTGTAAATATGGTAAATTTGGGGCTAAAGTAACATTTTTGGATAGAGTAAATTTGTTATTTTTTCCTTCCACATTGTTCCATTTTAGCACCTGAACGGTTAGAAACCTCTTCAATGTGGTTTTAAGTAGTTTGAGGGCTGCAGTTTTTATAATGATGTAACTTTTGGGTGTTTTCTGTCATATATGCCCCTCAAAGTCACTTCAAATGTAATGTGGTCCCTAAAAAAATGGCTTTGTAAATTTTGTTGGAAAAATGAGAAATTGCTAAAAATCTTTAAACCCTTTTAACCTCGTAACTAAAATATTATGTTTCAAATACTGTGCTGATGTAAAGTACTGCAGACACGTGGGAAATATTATTTATATTTATTGTGACTATACTCTCTGGTTTAAGGGCATAAAAATTAAAAGTTTGCAAATTGCAAAATTTTAACATTTTTTGACAAATTTCTGATATTTTCACAGTAAAACACATTATCATCCTAAATTTACAGCTAACATGAAGTTCAATATGTCATAAAAAAAACAATCTCAGAATCAATGGGATCCATTGAAGTGTTCCAGAGTTATAACCTCATAAAGTGACACTAATCAGAATTGAAAAATATGACCTTGTCAGGGAGGGTCATACAGGCTGGGTGTTGAAGGGGTTAATGGTAATTCATGGGTGTATGAGGGGTGCTCAATAAGTGATCTCACCAAGCATATTCTGTCAGTGTTAGGGTTCTATCACATCTACGTTTTTGCAAATCCGGCAGAATTCAGGCTTTTTTTGCAAAAACCGGATGCGGCATACTTGTGGCAAGATTGCATTCTGTCTAATGCATTTGCATTTGTATAGGAGTTCTGGACATGTGCGAACACTTGCTTTTTTATCCGGATCTGGCAAATCTGGGACTTCCGGCTTGTCTCAAAACCACAATTAGCAGGGGTTTTTGTCTGGTGCCTGAAGTGCCGGATCTGGATGAAAACGCAAGTGATGCACATGTCCCGAACTCCAATACAAAATGCATTAGACAGAATGATTTTTTCAAAAAAGACAGAATTCCGCTAGATTTTGAAAAAAACAAGTAAAAACCTAAAGTTCAAAAGTTCAGGTTTGCCCGATCTGTTGTTACTGAAAACAGATCTGAAAGTACCCTTAGAGAGCAAAGCTTTTCTGCATATGTTGAGACATGTCTGGTCATGTCACAGACACAGTAGAAGTTCAATAAACACTTGAAGCAGCAGGATACAAGTGCAGTAGAATGCGGCTCTAGAAAGAAAGTGAGGTATTTGGGGCACCGCACCATGATTACATCCCTTACACAGAAAGAAAAGAAGCCTAAAGAAATCCACAAAAGGATGTTTGCTGAATATGGTAATGATGCACCTTCCTGCTATCAAGTAAAGTTTTAAGCTAAGCTCTTTAAATGGGTAGGGTATCAATTAGTCAATTGAAAGCCCCTTGCAAATGTAATTTATATATTCTATATGGCTAGGGGCTTAGTTTAAATAATAATTTTGTTGTGACAGATTTTGTTTAAAATAAATCTGTCAACAGGTTTTTGCCTCCTCAACTGAGAGCAGCAATATTCCAATTAATTCTATTTCCAAATTACAATTAGTTTACTGGGTGCAGCAGTTGTCAGACAGTCAGAATTCTTAGATAGCTAACCTCGTCCTACCCACAGCTCTCTATGTACAATGTCTGTAGACAATGAGCTGTTTATCAGAGGAGGGAGCGTAGTCGGTCAAGCAGGTGCATTAGACCTTGTCCAGGCAGTAATAATCTACCAGGGATGAAACCTTCACTGCAAGTAAACAGCAGTACACTGCTTGCTAAGTGACAGATCACAACAGGAAAGAAAAAGAATCAATGCCTAAAAAATGTGGTGCTGGGGAAGGATCTAATTAATAACATGGATGGCAAGAAGAATAAACAAATCAAGCCAGACATGTCACTCAAAGCAAGGTTCACCAAGCTACGATTTGCCTACTTTGGACACATCATATGAAGACTGTATCTCTATAGAAGGAAATCATGGTGTGAAGCATCAAGGTGAAGAGGAAGAGCAGCAACCTGATGGATTTATACTATCAAGTAAACGGTGGTAAAGACCCTGGTGGACCTATCTAGGCTCGTGCAAGATCGATCTTCCTACAGAGCATTCATCCATCAAATCGACATGGCTCGAGTTTGAGCTGAAGGCCATTAAAATAAAATAAATAAGTCAATATCTCCTGTTGTCTTCAGATTACATAGCAAAAATCTTCCCTTTAAATATATTCACAGATCTCATCTAATCCATTGTTATGTGAACAACTATATTGAAAGATACAGACTTTCAAAACAAATCTAATCATTATTAGTTTTAATAGACTAAATTGTGAATTTCTATGGATTCTTGTACAGTACATTTCTAAATGATGTGCGTTTCCTGTTGAGTTTATGTATTTCTATTAGTTATTTAATACTTAGCTGGTCCAAATTGCTGAATAAATGATGTTAACACTTTCTTACTGAGCTCATGATAGGAGCAAAGAGGAAAACGAGACTAGTGATTACTTGCTGAAATCTATGCAGCCTTTATAGCTTATATAGCTCAGTTCTCTAAGTGCAAAAAAGATAATTTCATGCACAAATCATGCTATCTTTTATCTTTCTATTTTCCTTTAAGGCTCCCAGACAGGAAAACATACAATTAGATTCTGGCTGGAGCAGTGAGAAATTACAGCTGTGAAGCAAGCTGCCAAGAGTGCGTCACTGAGGTTACAAGAATGTTAGCTAACTTGAATAGAACTGATAATGCAAATGATTACAGAGAGCTGGCTAAGGACCAACTTAAAATGAATAGTTCCTTTTATATCAGAATTAAAATTCTAATGCAAATATGCTGAAATAAATGCACCAAAATTCTGGCTCAAATTGCTCAATTGCACATGTGCAATGCAACAGATTATTATGTATTCACTAGAAATAGGCCCGATGCGATAGGCAGTGATGTTACGATGGGGGCGGGTTCTGTTGTTGGTCGAGGAGCAGCTGTCTTTCCCTCCGTCTGTCTTCCCCCCGATGCTGTTTTCTTTTCTTATGTGCACTCTCCCTTCAGTGGTCTTCCCCCTGTATGCTGTCTGTGTACCCCACTGTACAGTTTTTTCCCCTCATCTACTCTCTTATTTGTGTTGTCCTCCCTGCATGTGGTCTCTCTTCCCTCTATGATGTGTCCTTTGAGCTGTCATCCCCCTGTGTCAGCTCTTCCATGCACCCTATCTACCTCTGTGTGTGCGCTGTGTCTGCCACTGTGCGCTTTCTCTCCATACGTGCACGCTCTCTTCCTCCAAGAGCTCTCTCCTTCGGTGATCTGTCCCTCCGTGCACGCGCTCTCTCCTTCTGTGATCCCACTGTCTGTGTGCACGGTTTCCTTCCGTGTACAGCCCCTCCTGTTGTTGCTTTGTACCTCAGTGTGCTCTCTCTGGCCCCCATGTAGTCTTTCTGACTCCCCCTATATTGCTTCCGTCCCCCCTGTAGTCTTTCTGGCTCCACTGTACTGGTTCTTGCCCCCCTGTATTGTTTGTGCCCCCCGTACTGTTTCTGGCCCCTGTGCTCTTTCTGCTTTCCTTGTACTGTTTCTGGCCCCCTGTGCAATTTTTCTGCTCCCCTGTCTCCCTCCCGTGCTTCCTTTCTGCCCTCTCCCTTGTAATGGTTCTACCCCCCCATCCTCTCTTTCTTTTTAGGAAAGCGGCAGCTCGCAATGGCGCATGCGCGCCACCGCTCGCGCCGCTTCCAGCGTGACGGTGGTAGCAGTGGCGCATGCGCCGGGGTTGGTAGGAGGTGTTCGGGCCTTTGCTCCTGGGGTCCACCGCGCATGCGTCGGGGTTGCCAGGACGCCGCAAGTGTTAGGAAGGCAGCGGCTCGCGATGGCGCATGCGCGCCATCACTTGCGCCGCATCCGGCCGCGGTGCATGCTGGAATGGCGGCACAGTGGCCGGATGACAGAAACTGGCAATTATTATATAGGATGACAAGTTCTGTGCCTTACTAGGGAGTATACAAAAGTGTCAAGGAAATTTGCATGGTTGGGTAAAGTCCTAAAATGCAATACATTTATTAACCCCTTCACCACCCAGCCTGTTTTGAACTTCCTGACCTGGGCATTTTTTTCAATTCTGACCAGTGTCATTTTATGAGGTTATAACTCTGGAACGCTTCAACGGATCCTAGCGATTCTGAGAATGTTTTCTCGAGACATATTGGACTTCATGTTAGTTGTTAAATTAGGTTGATAGTTTTTGCATTTCTTTTTGGGGAAAAAGGAAATTTGGCAAATATTTGGAAAATTTTGCAATTTTCAAACTTTTCATTTCTATACTGTTAAACCAGAGATTTAATTCACCAAAAAAAAGTTAATAAATATAATTTCCCACATGTCTACTTTACATCAGCACAATTTTGAAAACAATATTTTTCTTTGTTAGTAAATTAGATGGGTTCAAAGTTCATCAGCAATTTCTAATTTTTCCAATAAAATTTACAAAACCACTAATTTTAAGGACTACATAAAATTTGAAGTGACTTTGAAGGACCTAATATGACAGAAAACACCCAAAAGTGACTCCATTCCAAAAATTGAATCCCTCAAGCTACTCAAAACCACATTCAAAAAGATTATTAACCCTTCAGGTACTTCACAGGAACTGAAGGAACGTGGAAGGAAAAAATGAACATTTTACTTTTTTCAACAAAAATGTTACTTTATCTTCAAATTTTGCAGGTTAACAAGAGAAAATGGACCCTAAACTTTTTCAGCAGTTTCTCAATATGCCGATAACCCATACATAGTATGGCATGGAAGGGAAGGAGCGCCATTTGACTTTTTGAATGGAAAATTAGGTGGAGTCGTTAGCTGACACCATGTCATGTTTGCAGAACCCCCTAAGTGCCTAAACCAGGGGTCTCAAACTCGCGGCCCTTGGGCCGCATGCGGCCCGCCACGCTCCCCAGTGTGGCCCGGGGCACCATGAAAGAAAAAAGCATGCCCCGGGCCATTATACATGGAGCCGCCGCGGTACCGCTTTACTGTGACTTACGGGTACCGCCGGCTCAAACAAGTGCCTTCGCGCATGTACATTCACACAAGCAGGCGGCCAGTGGACCAATCAGAAGCCTCCTGTGACGTCACAGGAGGCTTCTGATTGGTCCACCGGTCACCCGCTTTCATGAATGTACAGGCACGAAGACACTTGTTTGAGATGAGCCGGCGGTACCCGGAAGTCACAGTAAAGAGGTACCGTGGCGGCTCCATGTATAATGGCCCATCAAGTGCATCAGGTGTGTATGAGTGAGAGTTAGAGAGAGAGTGTGTGTATGTGTGAGTGTATTTGTGTGTATATGTGAGTGAGTGTGTATGTGTATAATAATGAGTGTATTTGTGTGTATATGTGAGTGTGTGTGTGTATAAAAGTGAGTGTATTTGTGTGTTTATGTAAGTGTGTGTATGTGTATAATAGTGAGTGTATTTGCGTGTATATGTGAGTGAGTGTGTGAGTGTATTTGTGTGTATATGTGAGTGAGTGTGTGTGTATTTGTGTGTATATGTGAGTGAGTGTGTATGTGTATATGTGTGAGTGTATTTGTGTGTATATGTGAGTGTGTATGCGTATATGTGTGAGTGAGTGTATTTGTGTGTATATGTGTGAGTATTTGCGTGTATATGTGAGTGAGTGTGTGTATTTGTGTGTATATGTGAGTGAGTGTGTATGTGTATATGTGTGAGTATTTGTGTGTATATGGGAGTGAGTGTGTGTATGTATTTGTGTGTATATATGAGTGAGTGTGTATGCGTATTGTGAGGTAGCAACCGGGGAACCCGCTTGCATAACGACAACAAACACGTGTTTATAAGTTAACCAATGTGTATTTTGCCACTACCTTTAGGGTACCTTTACACGCCGCTACTGGAGGATGGATAAAACCAGCTACACGCTACAAATGTAGCTTGTAGCGGCAAAATACCCCGTAGTAGCGGCGTGTAAAGACGGTAGGAGGCACCCGGCAACAGATACATCTGTTTCCGAGCACTGCCCGGAAACAGGTGGCTACACAGGCGATTGTAGCGAGCTGTATCGGCGTGTAAAGAAGACACAGAAAGGATGTGTCGACACCAGGCAATGTACCTGGTATGTAGCTGGGGCGTGACACAGGCTCCGGGATACCGCCCCCCTTCAGCGATCATTGGTGGAAGCTCCTGCGTTACGATTGGTAGTCGCTGCATAGGGAGGCATATTTAAGGAACTGACCAGTCACACTACACAATTGCTCGAGCGTCATGTATTAAACAGCCTCCTGCGATGCCTGGCCAATCATGATGTTATTGCTTTGTCCTATCAGCGTACGGACTTCTCGTAATCCACAATTGTGGCACACCTATGTGCTGTCCCTGCTGCACCAGGTCCGCCCATATTAGCTTGTTGTAGCGGTGTGTAAATGAGGTAAGATGAGCTACAGAAGGTGACTTGAGGCACCCGGCGGTGTATCCAGAGATAGATGTAACGTAGCGTAGCGTAGCTTGTGGCGGCGTGTAAAGGTGGTGCGTTTACCGTTTGTAACCGTTTGTGCGTGCTCGTGCATGTGAAGTAGCTGGTTGTATCCATCCTCCAGTAGCGGCGTGTAAAGGTACCCTTATTGCACATGACATCTTATTGTAACCCGGGACCTGTAACCATCTCTCTGTCCCCATTGGAGCTCTACTAACAGCTCCCGTGGTGGCTACGGCCTCCGGCCTACTTACACTATACATCAATACATACGTTACATTACAACGATGACCCCTCCGGGTTCATAACAGGGATTGAGCAACCTGAGTACAGGGTACCATGTATCCCCAAGGGCTCCTTCCTGGATGTATCTCCGCCTACGTCCCGGTCAGAGTCCACCTGGTTCAACCATAGTTTCCCCACTCTAGGAGCCCTTCTAACCCCTGCTTCTGACCTTTGTTACACACGCCTCAACGGGCCCTGTGGGTCCCAATGGCGGTACCAGCCGCCCGGCTTTAGTCACCCAGCATGATGATATACCCTTAACCCGTAGTCAGGATTCCTGCCTGACCGGGACCTTACATACCATATGTGATCCATCATACAAACGTCCATGGATCACATACATCTCTTACACCCGCTCACAGCCCATCATAACACATCCATGGACTGTGGCTCCTCCATGACCATAACAGGGACCTGGTCAACTGTAGAATCCGGGCTAACCATGCGTCACTATGGCCTACTCACCACGGTACGGGCTATCAGTCGCCACCAAACCTCCATCTCATCTCATGGCAGGTCTCCAGGTCGACGACAGTACCCTGCGTCTGAGTAGCACCCTAACGGATCAGCCATGGTTACCCTTCTAGGAGCCTTCGTGACCCCTGTCTCTGGCCACAGGCACACCCACACCATTAGAGGTCGTGGTTGAGGGACAGGTACCCACTGCAAGCAACAGGCCAAGCCTCCCTCTCGTCCCACAGGGACGGATCGCCTCCAATATCATCCACACTAGCTGGGTCACTCTCTCTCCCACAACATTATACGTGTCTGTTACACATAGGCCATCGTCTCTCATTCAGGACACTGTTACCTAAGCCCTTACATACATCTACGGGTCCTTTACCGAATGCCTAGTCGGACCCAATGGCGGTTATGCCCGCCTGGCATTAATCACGCATACAGCTCACTCCGTTACACGGGGACTGCTGTCTTACCGGGCACGGATCCGGGTCTCGCTACCTGTGTCACAGGTTCCACCAGGCATCCACACGGGCCCCTTCCCGGACGTGAGGTGAACCACGCCCGGACCAGCGTCCACGGGTCAACCACGGTTTCCCCCTCCAGGTGCTGACACGACCCCGGACCTAGGCACCGGCATGGAGCTAGCATGCTCCCTTCAGGTTCACACAGAGCCTCTGGACTGCTCTGCACTTGGCTGGAAACCAGCCCACATGCTCTCAGGCTGCTCTCTGGCTGAGAATGAATCTCTCAATCACTCAGCTGGCTGACTCTTATCGTGCCGGCCACACCCACACTGATTCATCCTGCTGGGCTGCTATTCCTCCGGACACACCCACCTGACACACCCACCTGGGCTGTCAGCAATCACTCCTTACATCCCATTCCTCATGGCCTCCTCGATCTCATGAGCCACTCATTAGTCACATTAAACCTCATTGTGTCCAGGATAGGTTCACACAGTATCATCACAGGAAAACCGGCCAGTGTGCACAGGATCCTCCTGATCCTGCATGTGATGCGCCCCGGCCATGAGGATCATGCCGGCTGTGCCTCACAGTATATGTATGAGTGTATTTGTGTGTATATGTGAGTGAGTGTGTATGTGTATAATAGTGAGTGTATTTGTGTGTATATGTGAGTGAGTGTGTGTGTATTTGTGTATATATGTGAGTGAGTGTATGAGTGTATTTGTGTGTATGTGAGTGTGTATGTGTATATGTGTGAGTGTATATGTGTGTGAATATTTCTGAGTGAGTGTGTATATGTGTGTGTATATGTGTGAGTGTGTATATGTGTGTGCGTGTATATTTGTATGTGAGTGTGTATATGTGTGTGAGTGTATGTATATGTGTGAGTGTATTCCCACGCCGCCTGAGCGGCACATTGCCGGCGGCTGGTGCCGGCGGCTGGGTGCAGGCTGGTGCCGCGTGCTTGCTGGTGCCGGCTGCCGGGTGCTAACTGGTGCCGGCTGCTGCCGGCAAGTGGGAGACTGGGAGCCACAGAGGAAGAAGCTGCCGGAATGAGAAGAGTGGAGTCAGGTAAGGCGTTGTTACAGCCGAAGATAGCAGCCTGGGGGGGGGTGAGTGGAACATGACCGCTGAAAGTGCCTAGGGCAGCAGGAACAGCAGCCTGCATAGTGTGCGCTTATCCAGAGCGCACAGGGAAACGCTGCAAGCAGCGTTTCCCTGTGCGCTCAGGATAATGGGCAGCCTGCTGTATGAACTGGTTACCACGATACACATCGGGTAACCAGGGACAGCATCTGCTGAAAGCGGCCGCATACACGCACCTGCGCTTCTCTGTCAAAGCCCAAGTATTTAGCGCAGAATACTGAGAGCGCAGGTGTGTGGACAAGCCCTATGTGAGTGTGTGTGTGAGCGAGAGAACAATAAGAACAGAGACCAGGACATTACTACAAGATGACAAGGGAGGGAACATTACTAAAAGATTGGGACATTACTACAAAATGAGGACCAGGATGGGAGACATTAATATAGGATGGGGACCAGGATGGGGACATTACTACAAGATGGAGACCAGGGCGGGGACATTACTACAAGAGGAGGACCAGGATGGGGACATTACTACAAGATGGAGACCAGGGTGGGGACATTACTACAAGAGGAGGACCAGGATGGGGACATTACTACAAGATGGAGACCAGGGCGGGGACATTACTACAAGAGGAGGACCAGGATGGGGACATTACTACAAGATGGAGACCAGGGCGGGGACATTACTACAAGAGGAGGACCAGGATGGGGACATTACTACAAGATGGAGACTAGGGCGGGGACATTACTACAAGAGGAGGACCAGGATGGGGACATTACTACAAGATGGAGACCAGGGCGGGAAATTACCACAAGAGGAGGACCAGGATGGGGACATTACTACAAGATGGAGACCAGGGCGGGGACATTACTACAAGAGGAGGACCAGGATGGGGACATTACTACAAGATGGAGACCAGGGCGGGGACATTACTACAAGAGGAGGACCAGGATGGGGACATTACTACAAGATGGAGACCAGGGCGGGGACATTACTACAAGAGGAGGACCAGGATGGGGACATTACTACAAGATGGAGACCAGGACAGGGACATTACTACAAGAGGAGGACCAGGATGGGGACATTACTACAAGATGGGGATATTACTACAAGACGAGGATCAGGATGGGGACATTACAACATGATGAGGACCAGGATGGGAGTCATTATTATAGGATGGGGACCAGAATGGGGCATTGATACACATACGGATCAGGGAGGAACATTACTTCAAGAAGGGGACCAGGAAGGGGACATTAGTGCCAGACGGGGACATTAATATACAATGGGTACCAGTATGGGAGCATTACTAGAAGAAGGAGATCAGGAAGGGGATAATAGTATCAGACGGGGAGCAGTATGGGGGACATTAATATACAATGGGGACCAGTATGGGGACATTTCTAGAAGAAGGGGATCAGGATGGGGACATTACAATAAGAAGGGGATTAGGATGGGGACATTACTACAAGAAGGCGATCAGGATGGGACATTACTACATGATGAGGACCAGGATGAGGGTCATTAATATAGGATGGGAACATTACTACACGTAGGGACCAGGGAGGAACATTACTTCAAGAAAGGGGACCAGGATAGGGACATTACTACAAGACGGAGACCAGTTTGGGGGACATTAATTTACTATGGGCACCAGTATGGGGACATTACTACATAAAGGGGATTAGGGTGGGGACATTCCTACAAGAAGATCAGAATTTGTACTTTACTAGATTGAGCAAAAAATTCTGGTATTGCTAAAATGTCACTTAGGGTACCTTTACACGCGGCTACATTTTTAGGGTGGCTACATGTAATTTACTGGTTGCAGTGAAATCATGGATAGATTATTCCATTTGTACACAGCAACAAGATAGAACCTTGTCTCCATGATTTCACTGCAACCAGTAAGTTACCTGTAGCCACCCTAGAAATGTAGCCGCGTGTAAAGGTACCCTTAGTCCTTAGTCCTTAGGCCCCCCGATATCAATTTTTTTCTACGTGCGGCCCACCAACCCAACCGAGTTTGAGACCCCTGGCCTAAACAGTGGAAACCCCCCTCCACAAATTACCTCATTTTGGAAATTAGACCCCCAATGGAATTTATCTAGATGTGCGGTGAGCACTTTGAACCCCCAGGTGCTTCACAGAATTTTATAATGTTGAGATGTGAAAATGAAAAAATACTTTTCTTCGACAAAAATGTTCTTTTAGCCTCAATTTTTTCATTTCTGCAAGGGCAACAATATAAAAGGGATCCTAATATTTGCTGAGCAATTTTTCCTGAGTACACCGATACCTCATACATGGCGATAAACCACTGTTTGGGCGCACGGCAAGGCTAAGGCATGGAGCGACATTTGATGTTTCAAGTGGAAAATTAGCTGCAATTGTTAGCAGGCACCATGTCGTGTTCGAAGAGCCTCTGTGGGCCAAAACAGTGGAGCTCCCCCAAAAGTGACCCCATTTTACAAATTAGACCCTCCAAGGAACATATCTAGATGCATGGTGGGCACTTTGAACCCCCAGGTGCTTCAAACATTGAGCCATGAAAAGGAAAAAGTACTTTTTTTTTCAAAATAAATGTTCTATTAGCCTCCATTTTTTCATTTTCTCAAGGGCAACAGGATAAAGTGGATCCTAAAATTTGTTGGCAATTTCTCCTAAGTATTCTGATATCTCATATATGGCGGAAAACCAGTGTTTGGACGCATGGCAGAGCTCTGAAGGGAGGGAGTGACATTTTGAAACACAGATTTTGATTGCATGGTCTGTGGGTGTCATGTCCTGTTTGGAGAGCCCCTGATGTGCCTACACTTTGGAAACCCACCACAAGTAAGAACATTTTTAGTTCACTGCCATGAAGAGTCCTGGTGACTCAGCGAGTCACGTCACCACCTCCCTGTGGCAGTCTCTGACTGCCATGGTTGATGTCACTCACAAAGTCCCTGTGGTAAGTGTGATTGCAGTCTATGCAGGGAGAGGACACTTATTCTCTCCCTGCAAACTCTGGATGAAGGATCGCGATTATGTGGGAGTAATAAAGATTCAGTTCAGATATGTTTGTTTTTTGTTTTAATAAAATTATTTTTTTCTGAGTATTGTGTATTATTTACTATTTATTAGAAATTCCTAATGGCCTGGACTAACATTGACCAGACATTTTGAATCTCAGGCTTAGTGCAAGCTGCCAATACAAAGCTGACATTAACCCCTTTATTACTCAATTTGCCACTGGCACCAGGGCAACTGGAAGAGTCAGGGAACAGCACCACAAAATGATGCTATTTTCTGAGGTGGCTGTGGGCTGCAATTTGCAGCATGGGGGGCCCAGATCACTTGGGCCTCTCCACCCTGAGGATTCCAGCCCCCAGCTGCCAGGTTGTACCATGCTGGCAACCATAAATATGGCTAAGCTCCATGTCGTGTTTTTAATTTGCAGAAACAAGTAATAAAAAAATGACGTAGGTACAACTAGACAGCTAGAAGCTGGAATCATCAAGCATAGAGAGACCCAAGTGTTCTGGGCCCCCATGCTACAAATTGCAGCCCACAGCCACCCCATAAAATGGCACATTCATTAGAGGCACCATTTTCTGGTGCTGTATCCTGACTCTTCCAGTTGCCCTGATGCCGGTGGCAATCTGGGTAATAAAGGGGTTAATGCCAGCTTTTTTTATTGATAGCTGGCACTAAGCCTGAGATATATAATGTTGGACCAATGTTAGACCCGACCATTTGTAATCTCTAGTAAATAGTAAAAAAAATACACCACAAAGAGAAAAATCTTTTTATTAGGAAAAAAAGACAAACACAAATTTAGACTCCATCTTTATTACTCCATACTCTCCGACGTAGTCCAAAACGATGGTTCCACGACACTCGATTGCATCTGCTACACCTATAGACTGCAGCAAGGGATCAAGTGTCCTTTTCCTGCAGTCTCTGGGGTTATGCTGATGATGCACTGTATGGCAGATAATTGCCATACAGTGCACCATCAGTGTGACCCCAGAGACTGCAGCAAGGGATCAAGTGTCCTCTTCCTGCAGTCTCTGGGATCTCATTGATGGTGCACTGTATGGCAATGAAATGTCATACAGTGCACCACCAGTGTGACCCCAGAAACTATAACAAGGAATCGAGTGTGCTCTTCCTGCAGTCTCTGTTGTCACAGTGATGGTGCACTGTATGGCAGATCATTGTCATACAGTGCACTATCAGTGAGACCTCAGAGACTGCAACAAGGGATAAAGTGTCCTCTTGTTGTAGTCTCTGGGGTCACACTGATGGTGCTCTGTAAGGCAATAATCTGCCATGTGGTGCACCATCACTGTGACTCCAGAGACTGGGATCAAGTGTTCTCTTCCTGTCATGGCTACATTGGGTTACCATGGCGATCGACACATCACAATTTCATTATGCTGTACGATCAGCGTGGGGTGGGGTAAGTCACCAGTCACTCCCTCTTCCCGGTCCTAAGTGCTGCAATCGGTAAGATCGCAGGACTTAAGGGGTGATACAGAGCAGGGCACAGTAATCACACAGATTGCTATGCCTGGCTGTCACATTGTTCTCCTCAGCCTGATCTCCATGCAGGGAGATGAGGCTGTGGAGGAGCGGGCACAGGAGCGAGCAAAGAAGGCGGGTGGAAGGGCACAGGATGGGGGAGTGGACACACGAGGGGAGTGGAAGAAGGAAGAGGGGGAGGTGAGCATATGTGGCCTGAACTACTGCCAGCTGTCACATCACTCTTCTGCATCCTGATCTCCCTGCAGGGAGATCAGACTGTGGAGGAGCAGAAGGCACATGTGGATGGACACTAGTGGCCTGCAGTGCCACCATTCTTGAGATGGTGGGAGCGATCTCTCCCATCAGGGCTGGAGGGGGCGATACCAGCCCCCTCCAGCGCTCCAACCTATGGAGGGGCTTTGACAGTCCCTTCCCTAGCTGGAGAGTGACGATCGCTGGGATTGGCTGCTCAACAGCAAATTACAGTGATCATGGGTGCGGGGTGGGGAATCCACCCCCCCCACATCAAGCTCTGGTGTCCCTTGATAAGAATACCCAGAAGAAGATCCACAGATTTTAAACTCGGGAAAGCACTTCTGCATTCATTATTACACCCACTGGAGCATGATTACAAAGGAGCGAAGGGGACATGAAGCCCTACAGAATACCCCCAGTGTCTACAGTATTGACACCCTGGTTATTACCATAAGAGAATGTAATTAATAAAAGCATTTTTCACAGTGATTACATGACACATTTAGGTCAGACATGGGTGGTTAGCAATGTACTGGTAAGCTACAGGGACAGGCAGTGATCGGTTTGGGGGCATAAACTAAGTGACACGTTCCCTTTAATATGTGCCCACAATTTTGACTCAAAATTCTAGAGTCAAATAAGGTGACTAAAGTTTGTGAAAGGAGTGGAAGAGGGTCCAACTTGTGAGCAAGAGACATACCAAAGTTCTAAGATTAGATTAAACTGCCCCAAAATTTACAACATTTGACAAAATAATGGCACAATTTTGGCACAAAATATTGGTGTATAGTAAGCCAACCAAAAAGTAGAGAAAGGAAGACATGTCTAACATGTTTATCTGGATGCATAAATCCTATAAGCTCATGAGCCACAAAGATAAATTTAGTACATTTTCTGGTATTGTTTAGTTTTCAGCTTTTTAAACTTAGGACAGCCGTAATAAATTTGCCTCTATGTGAAAACTGGAAAATGTATTTTCAGTTTAAAGTAAGATATATTTACCAAGCCTCTCTGTAACACACTTTTTAACCCCTTCACTTCAATGTCTGTCAACAGTATTTAAAGCGAACCTGTCACCCCCCCCGGGCATCAAAAGCTAAAATAGCCACCTTCTGCAGCACTAAGGCTGCATTCAGAGAAGGTGGCTATAGGCTTTTGATGCCCTTTATACTATGAAATATGTAGTTAGGTAATTGCTCACACTTATGAAGACCAAAGACCGGTTTCACGCTCCTCCGACCCGCCCCCTCTTGTCCATCATGGTGCGCGCCTGCTGCTGCCTCCCCTGACTGTGTGAAATGAACGCGCGTCTTCGTTCTCCTGTATGGAGCCGCGCATGCGCTGTGCGCCCGGTGTCCAGGAAGTCATCGGCAGCGCGCACACCGCATGCGTGGCTCCATACAGGAGAACGGAGACGCACGTTCATTTCACACAGTCAGGGGAGGCAGCAGCAGGCGCGCACCATGATGGACAAGAGGGGGCGGGTCGGAGGAGCGTGAAACCCCGCCTCCCGGTCTTTGGTCTTCATAAGTGTGAGCAATTACCTAACTACATATTTCATAGTATAAAGGGCATCAAAAGCCTATAGCCACCTTCTCTGAATGCAGCCTTAGTGCTGCAGAAGGTGGCTATTATAGCTTTTGATGCCCGGGGGGGGTGACAGGTTCGCTTTAACATGCACCAGAGCAGGTGGGGTGCATCATTCCTCCTGCACATCGGTGCCTGTGACCTAGTCACGTGGTGCCGATAGGTTGCCATGGCAGCCGGAGGTTGATCATTCATGTGCCTGTCATTACGATCCTTCCTTGAATGCCGCCCCAGCCCATGGTGTTATAAATCTCCTGTGGTTGGCATCCAGAGAAGAGTGTGATGTCTACTGTACATAGCAGTGCTGATGCCCTGCTATCTGCAGCATACAACACAAGCAATCAGATTATTGTTACTTCAAGTCTCCTAAAAGGACTATTAAATACAAAAATAATAGAAAAAAAGTTTTTAAAAATATGAAAAAAAAACAAATAACCCTCCTTTTGCCCCAACAAATTAATACCTCCCCCACACTCATATTTGGTATTGCTGCATTCGTAAAAAATCTAATATATCAAAACATAAAATAATCCAATTAGTAATCAGCACAACTAGAAGAAAAAATAAAAATACCAGAATTAGGTTATTTTTGGCCACCGCAATGTTGCAATAAAATGCAATAAGAGAAAATCAAACATTAAATCTATCCCAGAAAGGTATCAGTACAAATCTCGGCTCAGGGCACAAAAACAAGCCCTCACACAGCCCCATATCCCCAAAATTGAAAAATGGAAAATGACGACAGAAGCAAAAAAGATTTTTTTCCTTCAAATTTCTGAACATTTTTTACCAGTTAAAGGAAATGTGTCAACAGGTTTTGCTACCCCATCTGAGAGCAGCATAATGTAGATAAAGAGATTCTGAATCCAACGATGAATCACAACGATTGTATTGTGCTGATACAATCAGAAGTTTTACATTAAGCAATGTAATAGTGTTCAGAAAGCTGTCCCCACCCACTCCAGACTCGTTATATACAACTAGGTGGTGGCCCGATTTTAACACATCGGGTATTCCAGAATACCTTGTAAACAGGAGTGAACTGCGTCACTCTATGACTGACAGCCTTGTACACAGGAGTGAAAGACGTCACACTGACTGACATACCTTGTAGACAGGAATAAAGGATGTCACACTGACTGACAGCCTTGTAGACAGTAGTGAAGTTCATCACACTGACTGACAGCATTGTAGACAGGAGTGAAGTTTGTCACACTATGAATGACAGCCTTGTAGACAGGAGCAAAGTTCATCACACTATGAATGACAGCCTTGTAGACAGGAGTGAAGGACGTCACAGTGACTGACAGACCTAGTAGACAGGAGTAAAGTTTGTCACACTATGACTGACACCCTTGTAGACATCAGTAAAGGACTTTACACTGATTGACATACCTTGTAGACAGGAATGAAGGACATCACACTGACTGACAGCCTTGTAGACAGGAGTGAAGGACGTCCCACTGACTGACAGCCTTGTAGACAGGAGTAAACTGTGTCACACTGACTGACAGACCTTGTAGACAGGTGTAAAGTTCGTCACACTATGACTGACAGCCTTGTACACAGGAGTGAAAGACGTCACACTGACTGACAGCCTTGTAGACAGTAGTGAAGGATGTCACACTGACTGACAGACCTAGTAGACAGGAGTGAAGAACGTCACACTGACAGACAGACCATGTAGACAGAAGTAAAGTGCGTCATACTATGACTGACAGCCTTGTAGACAGGAGTGAAGGACGTCACACTGACTGACAGACTTAGTAGACAGGAGTGAAGGACGTCACACTGACTGACAGACTTAGTAGACAGGAGTGAAGGACGCCACACTGACTGACAGCATTATAGACAGGAGTGAAGGACGTCACACTGACTGACAGAGCTAGTAGACAGGAGTGAAGGACGTCACACTGGCTGACAGCCTTATAGACAGGAGTGAACTTCGTCACACTGACTGACTGCCTTGTAGACAGGAGTGAAGGACGTCACAATGACTGACAGCCTTGTAGACAGGAGTGAAGGACGTCACGCTGACTAACAGCCTTGTAGTCAGGAGTGAACTGCGTCACACTGATGACAGACCTTGTAGACAGGAGTAAATTCATCACACTATGACTGACAGCCTTGTAGACAGGAGTGAAGGACGTCACACTGACTGACAGACTTAGTAGACAGGAGTGAAGGACGTCACACTGACTGACAGACTTAGTAGACAGGAGTGAAGGACGCCACACTGACTGACAGCATTATAGACAGAGTGAAGGACGTCACACTGACTGACAGCCTTATAGACAGGAGTGAACTTCGTCACACTGACTGACTGCCTTGTAGACAGGAGTGAAGGACGTCACAATGACTGACAGCCTTGTAGACAGGAGTGAAGGACGTCACACTGACTAACAGCCTTGTAGTCAGGAGTGAACTGCGTCACACTGATTGACAGACCTTGTAGACAGGAGTAAATTTCATCACACTATGACTGACAGCCTTGTAGACAGGACTGAAGGACGTCACACTGACTGACATACCGTCTAGACAGGAGTGAAGGACGTCACACAGACTGACAGCCTTGTAGAAAGGAGTGAAGTTTGTCACGCTGACTGACAGCCTTGTAGACAGGAGTGAAGGACGTCACACTGACTGACAGCCTTGTAGACACGAGTGAAGGATGTCACAGTGACTGACAGCCTTGTAGACAGGAGTAAACTGCGTCACACTATGACTGACAGCCTTGTAGACAGGAGTGAAAGACGTCACACAGACTGACAGACTTGTAGACGGCTGTCGGCGACCAATCAGAGATGTGGCATTCAAACCGCGCGCCAAGTCTTTGATTGGTCGCCATGGCTGGCGGTGACCAATCAGAGATGCGTGTTTGCCGCGAAATTTGAATGACGCCATATAGGAATATCCATACTATGGGTGCTCCAAATATGGCGGTCGGGGTACTACCGTGGCAAGCTGACGCTGGTCATCTCCCGGCTGACTCACCGCAGACCTCGCAGCGCAGTAGATGAGCCATGGTAGCCGATCTCCCGACGATATTCGCGGCTCATCTACTGCGCCCCGAGGTCAGCAGCAAGCCAGCCGGGAGATGACCGGCATCAGCTCGCCACGGTAGTACCCGTAGATCCCCCGACGATGGCCACGGCCGGAAGCGTATATCCCGGCGATAGCGGCACCAATGCGCCGCTGTCGCCAGGTTTCAGCTTGGCGCAAATTTTGAATGTGAGCGACTGTTTTGCATACTCCTCGCTCATTGGTGGCTGCCGCTGGCGGCCACCAATGAGTGCCCTGGTGCTGGCGCGTGATTTCCGTGACAGACAGAGAACTTTAGACGATTATATTGTAGCTGTCTATAGATAGTGAGCTGCTATTCACAGCAGGGGTCATGCTGTACTAGCTGACCTCTAGCTGACCTAAACAGGCAATGATAATTTTTTTAAGCTAAAACAAACATTACAGGTAAACAACTGCACACATTGTGATAAGAGACATCATTGAAATCTTGGTTAATCCTTACAGCATGTTGTCTTCAGATTACATAGCTAAAACCTGCTGACATATTTTCTTTAATTAAAAAAAGAACTATACATGTTTGGTATCTGCATACTTGTATTGACCTGTAGAATCATATTGCCCAGTCAGTTTTACCATATAGTGAACATGGTAAATAAAAAACTTTGAATGGGAATTTTTTTCCCACTTTCCAGTACGTCATATGATAAAATTAATAATGTCATTCAAAAGTACAACTTGAAGTGGGGGAAGACAATGAGCCATCTGTTTTTCTTTCATTTGTAAAGCATCTATTTTTTTGCCTACAGGATCAGTTTCAAAAGGGAGATAAAAGGTCAGGTGATCCGATCCTTTTTCCATAGATACCAATGGTAAAAAATGGACCCTGCAGAAATAAATTTTTAAAAAACGGACAAAAAAGTTGTGTTTGCATACTTTTTTTGCCAACAGATCTCTGCAGGATCCGTTCTAACAGATGATTACTGGACATGTGAACTCAGCCTTTAGGGTTAAAAGGGAGACATCTTGATTAAAGACTTAAGAAATAAAATAATCCATTCTCTTGTGATTTGCAAAATTAAAAACTATTTGGTAATTTTTGTTTTCTTGATTTACCACTTGAGTACTTAGATATGGATTTACTGTCTGTACTTCTGTTTGTTAATGCCAATAAATGCCAAAACCCTGCATGTGTTTTTTCCGCCTAAATAATGTTAGCATAATAGCTCCCATACTTTAAACACTGAAAGGTTGAAATCACCACAATGCAACATCATAGTTTATTCAATGAACATACTTTTTTTGGCTAACTCTTAAGTTGACTAAATGGGAGAATCTAGGTTTTCCATTTAGACTAGACCAGTTTCTTTAGACAACATTGGCACGGACATAATAGTCCAATATCAAATGTTCCAGACTATGTGACACTGCAAAAAGAAAATAATTTCATTTCATTTCAAGCTTTTGTCTGATTTTCTTTATTTAGTGTACTGTCCACAATTTTAAATCTGTTGTTCACTGTATTTACATACATTTGCACTGTTGCACTGATGTAAAACTGACATTACTAAGGTGCAAATAATATCTATGTTATGTTCTAAAACAAATATTTAAATTGCAAAATGCGATAGCAGCTAAGTAAAGTAACACATAAGTAAATTCCCCTCTTTCTTTTTTCTAACTTAATTTTGGGTAAACACTTGTAATATGTAATTTCTTAATTAGTGTAACCCGGAATGTAAAATTTAGGGTCCGTACCGAACACCTAGTGAAGTCCATGAGTGTCTGTGTTACTGTTTGGATTCGACTGGGGGGCTGTGAAAATAAGCAAAACAGTAATTAAGCATCAGTCATAATTACCAAAGAGAAGACCGCATGCTTGTACTTCTGGGCCGCTCATTACCTACCTGATTATTCACTGCACTCTGCCGCCAACTGCCATTCACAGATGCCCACTATCAGTGACAGCATCTATGATTGATTGCCATTGGCAATGAGCCTGCCTTCATAGGGGTGTAAAAAGAAATAATTAAAAAATATTAACAGAGGGCTTCGCCATGTTTTTGATTCCTGTCACAGGTAAATCGGACAGCTATGGACCGCCACCCCAAACAGCCTGGCTTTACCTTGGCTGGCAATCAAAAATACAGGAGAGCCCATTATTATTTTTTTGATTATTTAAATAAATAATTAAAAATAAAATGCTTGACCCTATTTTTAATTACCAGTCAAGATAAAGCCAGACACCTGGGGGCTGGTATTTTCAGCATGGTGAAGCCCGTAGGTAATGGGTCCAACAGACTAAAGAATAGCAGCCCACAGTCACCCAGGAAATTGGTGCATTCATTAGAAGTGCCAATTTCTGGCACATTACCTGGCTCTTCCTGATGCTCTGGTGTGGTGGCATCAGGGTGATAAAAGAAATTAAATAGAGGTGAGTATTGACAACTTTCAATAACCCATGGATTGCTAATGTTCAGGCTTCTATGAGACCCACGCATTGTCAATCCCGTGAGTTAATAGTTAAAAAACAACACAGGCAAAAACCTTTTATTTGAAATAAAACACACAGACAACCCTCATTTTTCCTTTTATTAACCACAAACATACCATCTGACAAAAATCCACAGTGATATCTAGCAAAGCACACAATCCAGGCTCTGCCACATCCAGAGACTGCAATGATGGAACAAGCATCATATTGCTGCAGTTTCTGGGACCACACTGACTGCCACAAGAAGCAGTGACATCACTTACCAAGTGAGTCACTGAGGGCTCTCTAAGGCTGGCTTCACACTTGCAGATGCATCTGCAGCGTTTTGCAGATGCATCTGCAAGTATCAGCATGCAGACCGCGGCCCCTATGTTTATAATGGGGCGCACCGCGGTCTGAAAGCACTCATTCATTCCTATATGTGAACCGTCCGCAGGCGGATGCCTGCTTACAGATCACACACTCCCGCCCGCACCATGGACGCGACATCTCGCGTCCATGGTGCGGGCGGGAGTGTGTGATCTGTAAGCAGGCATCCGCCTGCGGACGGTTCACATATAGGAATGAATGAGTGCTTTCAGACCGCGGTGCGCCCTATTATAAACATAGGGGCCGCGGTCTGCATGCTGATACTTGCAGATGCATCTGCAAAACGCTGCAGATGCATCTGCAAGTGTGAAGGCAGCCTAAGGTAGTCAGTTACCAGAGGTCACTCCTGCTCTCTGATTGCAGGACATGTTGACACAGCAGTCTGGCAATCTGTCAGTAGCTTCAACTGAGTACACTGATTTCTGTGGAGAGCCCTCAGCAACCCTGAATTTTGAAAGCCTTATCCCACTGATAAACCAGATATATCTATGAAAATTCTGTGAAAAGTATGTTGGAGGATTTCAGACACTGGGGTCTCTGCATGACAAATTTTGCCTGCACTTTTTATCACTTTTCATGGGTATGTGAGATACAGTGGGGGAAATAAGTATTTGATCTCTTGCTGATTTTGTAAGTTTGCCCACTGACAAAGATATGGATAGTCTATCATTTTTAAGAGTAGATTAATTTTAAGACTGAGGGATGGAATATAAAAAATAAAATCCAGAAAATAACATTGTCTAAATTATTTAAACTTATTTGCATTTTGCAGATAGAAATAAGTATTTGACACCTCTGAAAAACAAGACTTAATATTTGATGGCAAAACTCTTGTTGGCAAGCACAGCTGTCAGACTCTTTGTAGCTGATGATGAGGTTTGCACACATGCCAGGAGGAATTTTGGTCCACTCCTCTTTGCAGATCATCTCTAAATCATTATGATTTTGAGGCTGTCACTTGGCAACTCAGTGCTTCAGCTCCCTGCATAAGTTTTCTAAATAAGTAACTGGAAAAGAAAATGGGACTACATATGGCGTTACCTGTGTTACTTATTAATTAAAAATAGTTTGGAGTTTCTCAACTTGTATGGTTGTGAGAGTCACAATCACTTCGTTTGCCTGTGATATCTTATTGATATCCAATTATTGATGGTCTGCAGCAGTCTTCCACTGTATCAATCATAACAGACATAAAAGAAAAATTTGAATTATGACTGCGCTACCATCCAAATACACAACTCGTGATGAAAATAATAATTGTGATTTTATTTTCTACGCATTTCAGGGCGCTCTGGCCCCTTCCTCAGGAAAAAATCACAGATATACATCTGTGATCTTTTCCTGAGGAAGAGGCTGGAGTGCCCTGAAACACATAGACGATAAAATCACAATCATTATCTTCATCACAAATTATGTATTTGGATGCTAGCGCAGTCATAATTCAAATTTTTCTTTTATGTCTGTTTCCATACGTTTACTATGAGATTAAGGTCTGGACACTGGCTAGGCCACTCCATGACCTTAATGTTCTTTCTTTTTGAGCCTCTCCTTTGTTGCCTTGGCTATATGTTTTTAGTCATTGTTGTACTGGAAGACCTATACGTGACCCATTTTTAATATCCTGGGTTAGGGATGGAGGTTGTCACTCAGGATTTTACAGTATATGGCTTCATCCATTGTCCAATTGATGCGTTCAAGAAGTACTGCCCTTAGCAGAGAAACACCCCAAACCATAATGTTTCCACCACCATGCTTGACTGTGGGGACAGTGTTCTTTGGGTCATAGGCAGCATTTCTCTTCCTCCAAACATGGCGAGTTGAGTTAATGCAAAATAGCTCAATTTTTGTCTCATCTGACCTCAGCACCTTCTCGCAATCACTCTCAGCATCACCAAGGTGTTCATTGGCAAACCTCAGAGAGGTCTGCACATGTGTGCAAGTTCCCCCCATGTAGTATTAGGCTGATGTCTCCCTTTCCTCATGATTCTGGATACCGCATGAGTTGACATTTTGCATGGAGCTCCAGATCGATGTTAATTGACACTCATTTTGTATTTCTTCCATTTTCTTACTATTGCACCAACAGTTGTCTCCTTCTCACTCAGTGTCTCACTTATAGTTTTGTAGCCCATTCCAGCCTTGTGCAGGTCTACGATCGTCTCCCTGACATTCTTAGAAAGTTCTTTGGCCTTGCCAATGTTGTAGAAGTTAGAGTCTGACTAATTAATTGAGTGTGTGGAAAGGAGTCTTTTATACAGGTGACAATTTAAGACAGATGTCTTTAATTCAAGTAACGAATTAATTAGGAGCGTCCAACTGGCCTGAAGGAGCCAGAACTCCTAATGGTTAGTAGGGGAATTAATAATGGTTGGTAGGGGATCCTTTCTCTCTTCAAAATGCAAATATATTTATATAACTTAGACAATGTACGGTAATTTTCTGGATTTTAATTTTGATATTCTATCTCTCACTGTTAAAATTAACCTATCCTTAAAATTATACACTGTTCATGTCTTTGTCAGTGGGCAAACTTACAAAATCAGCAAAGGATCAAATACTTATTTACCCCACTGTATATAAATATACAAATAGCATAAATTAAACCTCATGAATCGGTTTTCTAGTGCTGAATATTTGCATCATGCATCTACAGTCCAATCCTAAAAAATGAATTTATTATTGACTTTAACATCTGTTGACACATTGTGCCTCGTTTCTTTTTCCTGAACACTTTATCATTGCACTTTTGTATGCCGAGAATGTGGAAACAGCTCTAGCGATGCCTTGGATGCTTTAGATACTTGGATGTACTGTACTGAAATAACAACTTTACAGCTTTTTGTTTCTATTCAACACTGGGACATTGGCATACTTTACTTTTATGAAGTGAAAACTGTAATTTTATATCATGTAATATATCACAAGCACTTACTTAACAGTGGTGTGAATATTTTGTTCTGAGTACAATAACAATTTTGTGTATGAGTCATGATTGTAAAAATCATTTGCAGTTTAATTCTTTCCATTTACAAAGATAACATTGAAAGTCCAGATTGTTGCAGTCAATTGAAAATGCATTACTAAGAATATCAAGTTTACTTCTCATATCTATCTATCTATCTATCTATCTATCTATCTATCTATCTATCTATCTATCTATCTATCTAACTTTGTTGTTGTTACTATCTATCTATATGTAAAAGATAAGGTACAACCATGGAGCAATATATTTAGGAAGCACATTAGAAAAGTAACGACTTAACATTTATAAAGCATTAGGTATTTTTTGCACAATCTTTTTTCAGAACCTCCATTGTGCATTATGACAAATTTTAAGCCCTGTTCTTAAAAGGAAATTATATATATTGAAAAAAAAAGACACTACAATTTAAATATCATATTGAAAATAGTAATAGAAAAAAAGAAAATGTACTTGGTGGTTTATAAATAATCAAAATGTACTCTAAATGATAATTACATTTTTTTCCTCTAGAATTCAAAGGATATTTTATGGTCTTCATTTAGGTCATTATGGTTCGTGAGTGGAGATGCATTATTTTAAATAATGATTTTATAAGAAATTCACAATAACAACATTTATTAGGAGAAAATAAAGTATTGGTAGAATCCTTGAGTCAGTAATCAAGAAAGCAATTAGCTGTATCAACTACATTTTGTGTACCAAAATAAATATTAATTTCAAAGCATTAGATGGTTCTTTAGATTCCAATTCCAACGTTAGCACACTGTGTAAGGCTATGTGCCAACAGTGAATTTTTTTATGTGTTTTTGCTGCATTTTTCTATCTCCTTTTGTCGCAAAAACGTAAGTGTATCCTTCCCCCAGCAAATCTATGACAATTCTGAATTGCTGTGCCAATGATGGTTTTTTTTTCCTTACAGATTTGCAGCATTTTTTCAGTCAGAAAAAGAAATGATCTTGTGAATTCTTTTGGCATATGGGCAACATTTTTCTTCCTGTCATTGAGAATAGTGAAAAAATGCAAAACCAAAATCTGCACCTAAAGCACATTGCAAATTTGGTACATTTTTCTGGCACAGGGTGAAGTTTAGCAGTGTTTTTGCTGCAGAAAATTTCTGCACCTAAAATGTTGTGTCAGCACATACAGTGACTTGTGAAAGTATTCGACCCCTTGAACATTTCAACCTTTTGCCACATTTCAGGCTTCAAACATTAAGATATAAACTCAATTTTTTTGTGTAGAATCAACAACAAGTGGGACACAATAGTGAAGTGGAACGAAATTTATTGGATATTTTAAACTTTTTTAACAAATAAAAAATTGAAAAGTGGGGCGTGCAATATTCTTCGGCCCCCTTGAGTTAATACTTTGTAGCACCACCTTTTGCTGCGATTACAGCTGCAAGTCGCTTGAGGTATGTCTCCATCAGTTATGCACATCGAGAGACTAAAATTCTTGCCCTATTCTTCCTTGCAAAACAGCTGGAGCTCAGTGAGGTTGGATGGAGAGTGTTTGTGAACAGCAGTTTTCAGCTCTTTCCACAGATTCTCGATTGGATTCAGGTCTGGACTTTGACTTCGCCATTCTAACACCTGGATACATTTATTTTTTTAACCATTCCATTGTAGATTTGCTTTATGTTTGGGATCATTGTCTTGTTGGAAGATAAATCTCGTCCCAGTCTCAGGTCTTTTGCAGACACCAACAGATTTTCTGCCAGAATGGTTCTGTATTTGGCTCCGTCCATCTTCCCATCAATTTTAACCATCTTCCCTGTCTTTGCTGCAGAAAAGCAGGCCCAAACCATGATGCTGCCACCACCATGTTTGACTGTGGGGATGGTGTTTTGAGGGTAATGAGCTGTGTTGCTTTTACGCCAAACATACAGTTTTGAATTGTGCCCAAAAAGTTTGATTTTGGTTTCATCTGACCAGAGCACCTTATTCCATATGTTTGGTGTGTCTCCCAGGTGGCTTGTGACAAACTTCAAACTAGACCTTTTATGGATATCTTTGATAAATGGCTTTCTTCTTGCTACTCTTCCATAAAGGCCAGATTTGTGTAGTGTATGACTGATTGCTGTCCTATGGAAAGACTCTCCCACCTCAGCTGTATATCTCTGCAGTTTATCCAGAGTGATCATGGGCCTTTTGGCTGCATCTCTGATTAGTCTTCTCCTTGATCGAGATGAAAGTTTAGAGGGACGGCCGGGTCTTGGTAGATCTGCAGTGGTCTGATACTCTTCACCTTTTTTCGTACACTTACACTCTAACGGGTTCTATTCAGCTTATAACAAACATATTTACATTTCACATTTGATTCCACACTTTATTCTTGTACCTAGCCGGTATCTGACCCTGGGTACTACGCTGTGATCTGCATAATGCTGGGTACTGGGTGTAATTAGCATAATGGTGTGGGTGGACGTGTACCTACTTAGAGTACCCATTACTATTGCGGATGGAGATCTGACAGTAGGACTGGCAAGCTCACTGGGAACAGGAATCGGTTCTTCCTCTACAGGCTCAACTTCCAGTTCTTAATGTCTTGGGACTTCTTGTGGTACGGGTTCTGGCGTTGGTTCTACCACTTGAGGGAAGGCAATCATGGGAACTACAACTGCTACATAGTAATTTGGCCATGTTTTTGGGGAAATCTCCTTTAAGACAGTATGGAACACATCCTCTTCTTTCCTGACAGGTTGGACCTGTATGGGTAAGGTTACTTCTGGTGTCTTCAGGGTTTCAGGACACGGTTTAAGATGGTCTATTGACACAACTGCTGATGTCCTTCCTTCGTCCTTGCTGATTAGGCACACTTTGGCATTGTCTAAATTTGATGGTAAGACTGTATATGGGGTGGTTTCCCACTGATTATCCAATTTGTTGGTGCGTCTCTTTCTCTTGAGAACTTGCTCACCAGGTTATAATGGGGTTGCTAGAGCATGTTGGTTAAAGTTCTCTCTTTCTCTAGCCTGCTGGACCCTGGGTACTACCACTCTTGTACTTGCGATACTGCTGTTGACTTAGGGTATCCCAATTGCATTCTTCAACTTCTGCATCTGGCTTCAGAATTCCCATATCTAAATCAATTGGCAGCTTACTGGGCTTACTCACATAAGGTAGGCTGGGGTGCAGTTTGTAGAACTCATCGGGACATGGTTGTACAAGTCTACCAAGTTGGGTAATTTCTCTGGCCATTGCTTTCTCTCTGACTCTGGTAAGGTTTTCAACAGGTTAATCACAATATGGTTTATCTTTTCGCATAAGCCATTGGTTTAGGGATGATAGGCTATCGTGCGGATCTTCTTACAGCCGTACATGTTGCAGAATTCCTGGAAAATCTCTGACTCGAAAGCTGGACATTGATCTGCAAGGACTTGTTCCAGGTAGCCATGAGGTCTGCAGAAATGTGTCTGAAATACTTTTGCAGCTGTCTTCGCTGTCAGGTCCTTGACGGGTACCACCACTAAGAAGCGGGAGTAATGGTCCACGATGGTTAACATAGACATAGCCTGACCGGCTTGGTTATAACTTGACGTGGTCTAACGCAACTAACTCAAGTGGTTGCTTGGTTACTATGGACTGGAGTGGGGCTCTCTGACTCTGTTGATCCTTTCTTTTGAGGTTGCACGTGCCACATTTTCTGCACCAATCTTCAATTGATTTTCTCATGCCAACCCAGTAGAATCTCTCTCCTAAGAGCACTTCCAACTTCTTCCATCCAAAATTACTTGCACCGTCGTGGTAGGCTTCTAAGACCATTTTGACGTCTCTTTGGGTACGATAATCTGCCAGACCAACTCATGTGTTATAGGGTTGGTGTGCCTTCTGCAGAGCTTCCCTTGATATAGGAACAACTTGCTTCTTTCTTTTCATAGTTGTTGGGTCTCAGCTGGAGCGTTCTAAATAGGGTACACACCTTGTTGTATAAGCAGTTCTTTCACTAGCTTCACAGCTGGATCGCTTTCTGGGTGTCAGCCCATCCATGGTGTGCTAACGGGTTGAGATCTGCCTTCTGTGGTTTTTGGTAGATGCCGGGTTGATACTGTTCTACCTTAAATCGGTGAAAGGCCGGTAGTTCAATTTCTTCCAGCTCCTCCGGTTCCTCTTCGACATCTTTCAGGTGTGGCATACGGGATAAGGCATCTGCATTCCCGTTCTTGCCGCCTGCCTGATATTTGATGACAAAATTGTAGTTAGACAGCCGGGCTATCCATCGCTGCTCCAACGTACCTAATTTTGCTGAGTCCAGGTGGGTCAATGGGTTGTTATCAGTGTAGATGGTGAATTCTGCAGCTGTCAGGTAGTGCTTGAAATGCTCGGTTACAGCCCAAACTGCTGCCAGTAGTTGTAACTTGAAGGAACTGTAATTCTCAGGGTTTCTTTCCGTAGGCCGGAGTTTCCTTCTTGCAAAGGCAATAACTCTCTCTTTGCCTTCTTGCTTCTGTGACAGTACTGCTATTTTCCCACATTGCTAGCATCCGTGTACAGAATGAAGGGTTGATGGTAATCCGGATACGCCAGGATCTCTTCTCCTGTCAGCGCGCACTTTAGCTTTTTGAAGGACTCTTCCCTCTCGTCACTCCACTGGAAAGGGGGATTACGGGTTGAAGACCTTTTTGACTGTCCTACCAGGATGTCTTGTAGGGGAGCTGCTAACTTCGTGAACCCTCTGATAAATCTTCTATAATAGCCCACCAGTCCCAGGAATTGTCTCACCTCTTTCACATTAGTGGGTCTTGGCCAATCTCTTATCACTGTGACTTTATCAGGATCCGGTGCTCCTCCCTAATTTGCCCAAAGTCTAATGGTTGTTTCCTGAATATCTGCTCATATTCTTTTACTACCCGTTATACTCTATGCTTTTGATGGGGAGATGTAGAACTGGTACCCACATGTAGTTTTTGGCACCAGTCCTCCAGCTTTTCCCTTGAGCCATTGTCATCTGCCTGACTTGACGGGTTCCAGGGCTCAACAGCTGTGATAGCGTTGTTATCAACCGTAAATAATTTAACCATGGTAGCATACTTCGGTATGGTGACCTCATCTTCCCCAATTTAGAAGGCGTATTGGCACTCTTCCCCAGTGTACCTCAAGTACTCCTCTGGCCGTCATTATAGTGGGCCTACTGTTAGAGTACACGGGTTCTACCAGGGCTTGATAGTCTCGCCCTTTAATGCCTATTGCGGCTCTACACTGGACCAACATTTCAGTTTTGGGAGGTATTACAGTGGGTATCGGGTCACTTACTTTACACTGCCAATTTCACCTCCTGATATTTCTACCTGTTGTTTCAGCATCAAGGCTTTTATTTATTTTTGCAGGAGTCTCTGTTGCCCAGTTCTGTTAGTGTTGGCGATCTGCTGTAAGACAGTAATTACCTCGGAAAAACAATTTTCAATTACATTCATTCCTAATAACATTACTGGTTCACGTTCTCACCGATCAACATCTACAATAATAATACCCTGATTCTTCAATTCTACCTTCCCAATCTAAATGGTCATTTCTCTAAACCCAACTTGTATTATTTCACCATTGCTAGCCCATATGTTCAATGCAACGTTGGATGGACTATTAATAATGTCTGAATCAGCCCAGTACCTCTTGTAGAGAATATGTGGAATTGATGTTATCTGGGACCCGGTATCCAACAAGACGCTGAAGGGAATGCCATCCAACACGTTAGGGATGACTGGTAGGGATGGGCGAATCTACTCGCTACTATTCGGGACTCGCCCGAATAGTAGCGGACTCGGGGGACTCGCTACTCGCCGAGTTTCCTTAGGAATTACTCGGGGTAGCGAGTCCCTGTACTTTTGCAGTGTATCTATACAGATACACTACAAAAGTACCCTAAAAGTTAATCTAAGGGGTTAAAAGCAATAAACATTCATACTCCCCTTCTGTGGGGCCTGTACCTTATGTACCGGGATCGGTACCGAAGACCTTCGGACGTCACAAGACCTCAGATCACCGGGAGAAGATGGGCTGAAGGACCTGTGAGATTTCAGCCAATCAGCATGCGGCAGAGTGGTCACATGGGTTTGTCACGTGGCCGCACTGCCAGCCAATCTGATTGGCCAGATTGCTCATTGGCTGGCAGTGCGGCCACGTGACAAACTCATGTGACCGCTAGCCGCATGCTGATTGCTTGAAATCTCACAGGTCCCTCAGCCCATCTTCGCCTGGTGATCTGAGGTCTTGTGACGTCCGGAGGTCTTCGGTAGTGGTACCGGTACCGTTACATAAGGTACAGGCCCCACAGAAGGTGAGTATGAATGTTTATTGTTTTTAACCCCTTAGATTAACTTTTAGGGTACTTTTGTAGTGTATCTGTATAGATACACTGCAAAAGTACAGGTTACTATTCGGACTCGCTGGACTCGCAACGAGTACCGAGTCTCGGACCTGGACTCGATAGAGTCCAGCGATTCCGAGTATTTCAGGATTCGCCCATCCCTAATGACTGGAAGTCCTCCAACGAACTTGTCATACCAGGCTGCAGGACCTTGTGAGTTTATACCTGAGAAGCGGCCCGCCTTCCCTGGGGATCCTCATTTAAAGCACATTCCCGCGCAAAGTGACCTGTTTCCTTGCAACAGCGGCAAATGGGCTGTCTATCCAGCTGATAGCGGTTGCTGGGTTGTCCTCTCGCACTTGGTATTTCCTGGGCCTCATCTACGGGACATCCTCCTTACTGGTCGCTAATTCGATCTTGGGTGCAGGCTTGGATCCACGCAGCTCCTCGATGGCTTTAGCCATGGAAACAACAATGTCCGTCAGGGCATCTAGCTTTTGGTTGAGGGCCTCAATAGAGATAGGCTCTTTGCAGTCAGCAGCAGTCTCTAACATGGCAGATGTCACTGATGCTTCTGGCTGCTGAGGTGCTGCTGTAAGGCCTTGAATAGAGGTTATATCCTGGGGCTCCTCTATCTGATGGAGGCGGATGGCTCTATCTTTTAGCTGGGCAAAAGTTATTCCAGGATTCTGGATGGTCATCATGCTCAAATGTCCTCTGAGAGAAGGGGATAGGAGGCCCTCTATGAACTGATCTATCAACATTTTATCAGCTCCTGGGGCTAAGGCAGGTTCTGTTAATTTGAGTGCTTTGAGCGCTTCCTGCAGGTTTAAGGCATAATCTCTTGCACTCTCCTTAGGCTTTTGTTGGCATCCAAAGAACCTCATTTTAGCCTGTGTGTCAGCACTGGACTCAAATGCTGCTTTCAGTCCAGCCACAAGATGCTCTACAGTGTCTTTGTCTGTGTCCGGCCAGGACGTAACTTCCCGCTGTGCATTGCCGGCTAACTGCCCAATAATCATACCGACACGCTGGGCTTCTGTCAGGGGGTACATAGTGTAGTATTCTTTTATTTTTGTAATAAAGTCATTGAGGGTATTGAGCTCACCTGAGTAGTAGCATCTCCTTGTTGTGACATCTTGCGCCCCCTTAATTAATGTCAACCCTCCTGGTCTTCAGCTTCTGTTTGGATGTCTACCAAAGGTTCCGCGGTGGGACAGGGATTTGTCTTCCCCACCGGATGACGTCAGCACTGAGGAGGAGGCTTGCTTCACGCTCTTGCAGGGTACCACCCATGATGACACACACCCCTTTCTTCCCGAGCGTTGCGCGCTTTGTAATAGCGGCAGTTCAAAAATGACGCAGTTCACATAAATCACGGCACACGGTACCAGGTTTACCGGGAACGGTAGATCTGGTTTGTGACGCCAAGTTGTGGGGCCCACTGGATGGGGTATTCGGTACCGGACCGGTGTATCATGGGAATTATCACGGCGGTCTTGGTCTGGACCGTGTCCCAAGCCCACAAGTGAAGGGGTTATTTACAGGGATGGTGGTATGATGCCACCCATGGTATGTGGTCAGGGTGACCGCCGCTGCTGCTCCCCCTCCTGGCCTGGAGGCGCTAGTGTAGTGTAGTGTAGTGTTGTGGGTTGTGTGGGGAGTTAACCCTTTGTGGTGTTACTGTGGCACATGAACCCTGAGGTGCCACATTTACATGTATTTGCATTTTAAAGAGAGAAATAAGCATGTGATCCCCTACCAACCAATAGAAGTTCTGGCTCCTACAGACCAGGTAGACGCTCATTAGCAACTTGTTACCTGCATTAAAGACAGCTGTCTTAAATTGTCACCTGTATAAAAGACTCCTGTCCACACACGCAATTATTCAGTGAATCTCTAACCTCTACAACATGGGCAAGACCAAAGAGCTTTCTAAGGATGTAAAGAAAAGATTCTAGATATGCACAAGGCTGGAATGGGCTACAAAGCCATAAGTAAGAAGCCTGATGAGAAGGAGACAACTGTTGGTACAATAGTAAGAAAATAAAAAATACAAAATGAATGTCAATCGACATCAATCTTGGGCTCCATGCAAAATCTCATCTCGTGGGGTATCCAAGAGCATGAGGAAGGTGAGACATCAGCTTAAAATGACATTGGGGGAACGTGTTAATGATCACAAGGTAGCTGGGACCACTGTCACCAAGAAACGTAAAGGTAATATTTTACGCCTAAAGGTACCTTTACACGCCGCTACAGAAGTTTGAAAACAACCGGGTTACAGAGACAAATGTATCTTGCACCGTCAAATCAACCCGAGGTAGCGGCGTGTAAACTAGCTTGTTGCTACCCGTCACTTTCGGCACCTGTTTCAGAGCAGTGATCTAAAACAGGTTGATTTCAACCCGATGCTAGCGGCGTCTAAATAAGGTAGGGTAAGGTTTTTTCGCCACCTAGTTAACTCCCCGGGGCGTTACACAGCCTCCGGGAAACTGCCCCCCCTTCAGCGATCATTGGTGGAAGCGCCTGCGTTGCGATTGGTTGTCGCTGCATAGGGCGGCATATTTAACGAGCTGACTAGTCACACTACACATTTGCTATAGCGTCATATATTAGCCAGCCTTCCTGCGCTGGCTGGCCAATCATGATGCTATTGCTTTGTTCAATCATTGTACGAGCGTCTCGTAATCCACAACTCTGGCACGCCTATGTGTTGTCCCTGCTGCACCAGGTCCTCCCATATTACCTTCTGTCGCGGCGTGTAAATGAGGGACGGTGCTCTACTGAAGGTAACTTGAGGCACCCGGAGGTGCATCCAGAGATAGATTAAACCTTCTGTAGAGCACCTTGTAGCGGCGTGTAAAGGAGGTATCGGGTACCGTTTGCAACCATTGGTACGTGCTCGTGCACGTGAAGCACCCGGTTGTTTCTAACCTTCTGTAGCGGCGTGTAAAGGTACCTTTATGGATTAAAATCCTGCAGTGCCCGCAAAGTTCCACTGCTCAAGAAGGCACATGTGCAGGCCTGTCTGAAGTTTGCCAATGAACACCTTGGTCATTATGAGAGTGATTGGAAGAAAGTGCTGTGGTCAAAAACAAAAATTGAGCTCTTTGGAATTAACTCACTTGCCGTGTTTGGAGAAAAACTAGGTCAGGGAGCAGCATAAACAGCTGAAAGCAGGTGCAGGCAAATCAAACCTTATCTTTAAAGGTTGTAGACAAATCCAGGTTTGGAGAAAAATTTGTCACTTATTTACTTATGCACAACCATTAATATAATATTGATGTTTCTTTGCTTTTATATGTAAATTACTCTAATCATTTGTCAATTTAATATGCTAATGCTTGTATATATAAACTGCATTTCCTGTTGAGACATTTGTGCCTGAGGAAAAGTCCTTGTGACTTGAAACGTTGCGTGTTTTTGTGCCTGACCTAATAAAGAAAGTTCTTATCACACTGAGAACTTGGAGTGCTGCAAGTCTTTCTCCAAACCTGGATTTGCCGTGTTTGGTGGGAGAGAAATGTTGCCTATGATCCAAAGAACACTATTCCCATAATCAAGCATGGCAGTGGAAACATTATGTTTTAGGCGTGTATCTCTGGTAAGGGCACTGGACTACTTTACCGCATCAATGGGACAATGGATGGAACCTTATATTGTGAAATCATGAGTGACAACCTCCTTCCCTCTGCCACCCCTGTTGGGGATTGCCACAGGACCCATCCAGTGCAAAGAGGGATTTACACTTTGGTACACACAGCACACATCATCTTCCACCCCAAACCTGGAGGGGGAGCTCTACTTGCTGCTTTAACACTAGAAGTCCCAGAGAGGAGTCATTTAACATTTCTACCTTTGGAACCCAGAGACGGGTTGAATGACGTGAAGGATTTTAGCTAACATCCTCTAATCACCGTCTTTTGTTCTGTAATTAAGGCCATTACTGTCGCACCACAGGAGGTTGTTGTTTTCCATTGAGTTTATCCATTTAGTTTCTAGTTAGTTCTATTCAGTTTATTGTATTTGATAATATAAAGACTATACATATTGTATTTAGTTTAGTTTTATTTGAGCAAAAAAGCACTGAAACAATGACTCATTTTTATATATTTTAAATAGGGAATTAGAAATTTTAGAGCAAGGTACAGCTGTGAGTAATGACCAGAAGCATTTGTGTCTAAGGCCTCAAGCACAGTAGCGAAACAAAATCATGCGAAAATCGCACAAGAGGACTGAAATTTCAGTGTGAAAAATATACAAAAGAACAAGTGTTATTTGTTTCCATGCTTTTTATTTTTGTTATAAAAATAATAAAAAAAATACAAGGAATAAAACAATTCCACACATATTTACAATAGGCTGCAGTGGGGGGCTGCGTGTGTGTGTGTGAGTGGCATGTCCTTCAAGTGTGACTAGCATTTCAGCACTCACTCAGCAGTCTGTCTGCACTGTCGGAACATACCTGGCACTGCCTGGGTATGTCCCTGGTGCATTTGCCACACGTGTATTTGTTGCAGTCAACACATCTCTCAGTTGCACAATTGTTCGTGCATCGATGGTTGACCTGACACTTCGCCCTTTTGCCAGGCCTGGGTGTGGAAGGTTGTTGCCGAAGGAGTTTCTCCTTGCGTGCCTTCTCTTCACATGAGAGCCACCTAACTCTTTTGCAAGCTCAACCAGGAAGTCCACCCGTCTCTCCTGCACCCCAGTGCATGCCTGATAAAGAACATGCGCATTCAGTGCTGCCATGTCAATCATGTTGTAGAACACAGCGACTGGCCATCTCCGTGTTCCTGAACACACGCTGTACTCCCGCACCATTTGGTCCATTACATCCACACCGTACTTTGTGTGGTTGCATTGTGTGACCGTGTTTGGCTTCCTTTTGTTGGTATCCTCAGTCTCAACCACGCTGTGCATGCTGCTGAGAATGTAGACGGCCTTCTTTCGTTTGGGTGCATAAGCTGTCAGTGTGGCACCAGTGGTTGAAAATACCTGAGTGGTGAATTCAGTGCGGTCCATCTGTCTAGTGGATTGAGGAATTTCCCGGCGACTCTTCTTGACTGTGCCGAGGATAGTGGTTTTCCGGATAAGCAGTCGTTGTGCAAGTGACAATGATGTAAAGAAATAGTCCGTGGTTACATTTCTGCCCTTGTCCATGAATGGTTCCATCAGCCTCATCAATACAGTTTCGGACAGTCTCTCCCCGCTGGGACAACTGGGGTCCTTGCCACGATATGGGAGGACATTACAGATGTACTTTGATTTCAAGTCGCAAACCACCCAAAACCTGATGCCAAACTTGTCTGGTTTTGTTGCAATGTATTGCAGAAAACAGCAGCTAGTCTTTGACGGGAAAAGCTGTTCATCAATAGTGATGGGTCGACCAGGGTTGTAGGATGCGATGCAGTTGGTGACAAACGATTTCCACACATCAGAGATTGCAGCAAACTTATCGGTCTCCACTCGCTCACTGCGTGTGAACATGTCATCAAAGCATAGGTGTTGCATGATGTCTTGGAAGCTGTTTCGGGTCATAGTTGCAATGATCCTTGGGTTTGCCAGGTTTGCTGACCAGCTGTCACATAGTGATAGACCTTTGGTCACCCCCCCGCAAGATAATGACTGAAATAAATGCCATTAGTTTCGGGAGACCCATGAACCAATCCACCTGCTCCATGTGACGTGCATGTTGAGTAGTCCATTCTTGAATGCTACGAAGCATGTCAAGAGTGATAAAACAGAAGAAGCTCTGAAGGCGATTCCGGACACTTCGTCTGGCCTTAGCATTTGGCTCTCCATCTGTAGGGTACGGTTCTATTGGGGTGAAATGGAGACGTTTCCCCACTTGTACTTTAAGCCACACTGTGCCGTCTTTTGCGGTCTCTGTCGGCTCACTCGCCAACCGAGCTCTCTTTTTTGGTAGAGGAGGAGTCTCCTCATCTGCAAGATAAATAATTTCAAATTAACATTTTGTTTTGGTTCTAAATAAGGCTAGGTTCACATTTGAGAGAATTTCAGTTCCCTGCGAATCCAGCAGGGAACTTAGAAATTTTCTCAGCCTCCGCATGTTCCCCGCATGCGGGAGAGCGGGGAACGCGGTCCCTAGCAACCCGCTGTGTTTACTGGTTACCAGCTACACATCAGGCTGCGGGGAGTGCGAATCGCACCCCCACATCCCCCCTCCTCAGGAAACACATCTTGAGGAGTTCTCTGTGCGGGGGGGATGCGGGCCTGCGAATCGCACTCCCCGTAGCCTGCTGTGTAGCTGGTAACCAGTAAACACAACAGGTTGCTAGGGACCGTGTTCCCCGCTCTCCCGCATGCAGGGAACATGCGGAGGCTGAGAAAATTTCTAAGTTCCCTGCTGGATTCGCATGGAACTGAAATTCTCTCAAATGTGAGCCTAGCCTAAAAAAGATAGGAAATAAAAATAGGTAATTTGAAAAATCTAACCTGAAGACAGCTAAAGGGCATGTCACACGCGTCAATATCGCCTGCACGATCACGGCTGCACGTGACGTTGCAGCGATATTGATGCGTGTGACATACTGAATCAACCAGCGATAAATCGCTGGTTGATGATCGCCAGGTTTTAGAATCTGTCCTAAAACCTGGCGATGGTCGCCCGGTGGACACGCAGCATCGCTACGTGTGACACCGGGAGTAGCGATATTCCAGCTCCCAGTGCCTCTCACAAGCGCTGGGAGCTGGTATCCAAGGTAAACTGTGGGTATCTAGGCAGCGCGCGCTGCCTAGATACCCGATGTGTACCTTAGTTACCAGCCTTCTCCGCTCACCGGCTGGTATCTAAGGTACACAGCGGGTAACTAGGGTCCCTAGTTACCCGCTGTGTACCTTAGATACCAGCCGGTAAGCGGAGGAGGCTGGTAACTAAGGTACACATCGGGTATCTAGCCAGCGTGCGCTGCCTAGATACCCGCAGTTTACCTTGGAGACCAGCCTGCTCCCGCTTCCAGCAGGCTGGCAGCGGGAGCAAGACATCGTGGAAACGATATTTAAATCGTTTCCACGATGTCTCTGGTCCATTGATCGCTGGTGAGTCTGCCTGTGTGACAGCTCACGAGCGATCAGCCGTCAATGTCGTCAGCAATCATCTCACTGACGACATTGACGCGTGTGACACCCCCTTAAGAGTCTGAATCCGGTTGAAAGACTATGTCTTCTCCATCCTATTTATCCCTCACAGCACAAAAGGCTGCATTAAATTTGCTAAGGTGTTAACCTTAAGCATATCCCCTGCACAACAATGCAGCTGGGGGGTGGGCAGACACACTCAGGAGCAGCTTACATTCTTTTGTTTACACTCTCTTACAAGATCTTTGCTGAGGTGGATCAACACAATTGCCTCCTGCAGATTCCTTAGACAATGGCCACATTTACAAATGAAAGGATGCTAATTGGAGCCATCAGAGTTGTCAGTTTGGACTAAGGGTGATTTGACCCTCTTTCGGGACTTCAGGGGGAGCTCGACATTTCTGGGACTTCTAGTGTTAAGCAAGTTCCCTTATAAGGATTCAGGCCTGAAGAGAGGAGTCAGTTAGTCTGCTCTGAGCAGTGTAGAGAACAGTTAGTCCAGTGAGACAGCCTAGAGAAGGTGCTGGAAAGACCCAGTTGCTGGGCAAAGCAAGGCCCAGAACCAAGGGACACTGACCTGCTGTGGAGCACCCCAGAGAGAGGGACTGAGTCCAGTGGAGGAGTAAGGAAAAAGGACAAGGGACCGTATATAGGATCCCTTTAGCTCACCCGGACACCGGAGTCCGACCATGCAGGAGAAACACTGATGGAGGAAAAGCCCAGAGATACCAGGATGATCTATTCCCCTGAGGTACTAACTTAATAGTGACACTCAAACCTGACCAAGCACAGGACCAGGGGCCCAAGAGGAGTGTAGGGACCCCACAGAAGGCCCTCATTGTTGGTTAATGAGTAAAGTCCTGAGAGGGAAGGAAGGGGCGAGTTCAGTTATAGGCAGAACTTACCCCAAACCACCGTACACAGTAGCAGAGGAGGCCTCATATCTCTCAAGGTAAAAATCCCAAATTGCACTGAGATCCTGGTTACCCTCTTGGACTGTACCTGTTACCGAACATCAGTAAAAAGGTACCGAAACAAAGACTATTGTGTGTGTGAGTCTGCTTCCCCGCCACTGCCCACAGCGTACCCCACAAGCCGCTACTACGACTCCCCTAATCCACCCTTGCTGCCCTGAGGTAAAGGTCCACCTGTGGGGAGCTGTACTACACTGAGCTGCACCACCATCACCTCAGTGGCTGGCTGCAGCACTGGCATCCATCGTTACCAGGTAGCACAGGTGGCGTCACAACACTACTACCCCCATCCTCAACATCCATTTCCCCTAATCCCCACCACTGAGGGTCCAGGGCACGGAGCCGTGATCCCCCATCGAAGCAGTCGTCCTACCCCGTACCCTGTCGACCGCCTCACCAGCACATTAAAAATGGTTCTTGGCTGGGTTCCAGCACAATAATGACCCAAAACATGCAGCCAAGGCAACAAAGGAATATGTCAAAAAGAAGCATATTAAGGTCATGGAGTGGCCTAGCCAGTGTCCACACCTTAATCCCATAGAAAATTTATGGAGGGACCTGAAGCTCTGAGTTGCCAAGCGGCAGCCTCAAAATCTCAATGATTTAAAGATGATCTGCAAAGAGGAGTGGACCAAAACCTCTCATGACATGTGCGCAAACCTCATCATCAACTACAAAAAACGTCTGACTGCTGTGCTTGCCAACAAGGGTTTTACTACCAAGTATTAAGTCTTGTTTGCCAGAGAGATCAAATACTTATTTCTCTCTGCGATATGCAAAGACATTTATTTTATTTAGACAATATGATTTTCTGGATTTTATTTTTGACATTCTATCTCTTATGGCCACTTTACACACGGCTACATTTCTAGCTTATCCACAGGTAACTTACTGGCTGCAGTGAAATCATGGAGACATGGTTCTATCTTGTTGCTGTGTACAAATGGAATAATGTCTCCATGATTTCACTGCAGCCAGTAAGTTACCTGTGGATAAGCTAGAAATGTAGCCGCGTGTAAAGTGGCCATTACTGTTAAAATTAACCTACCCTTAAAATTATACACTGTTCATGTCAGTGGGCAAACTTACAAAATCAGCAAGGGATCATATAATTATTTCCTTCACTGTATTCATATCCATCAGCCTCTGAATTGCAATCATGAATCATGGTATGTGATAAAGGGATTTATTGAGACACTCTTGCCTGGGACCCACAAATACATCTAGCCAGCCAGGGGCTGGCTGGCAGATCTTGCCCTGGGGGCAGTCCACTTTTTCCAGCCAGCGGCCAAGTGAGGACCGTGGGGGGTATTGCTAGCGCTGATTCACTCACCTGCTGGCTGGCTGCTCCCGCCGCTCCAGTCCTGAGTCATTGTCAGCCTCCGCGCTGACGTCCGCTACCCGCCTGCTGTGTCCCGGGGCCCGCTATAAGTCAAGTGAGTGCACGGCCGCTCTCACTGTGGGGGCGGCCCTAAACTAGGACTAAACCACCGGCCTGGGAGGCAAATGCCTCCCTGTCACCTGGGCCAGTCCGCCACTGTATTCGGCCCTGATTAAATTGCTACTTTGTGTTGCTAAATCACATGAAATCCTAATAAAAAATAATTTAAGTTTGTAAAAAAACAAAAGTGGAAAAGTTCATAGGGTATGAATACTTTTTCAAGGCATTGTATAATAGCAATACATCTGAAAGTTTGAAAGTGGTCTTAGTGCATGAAACAATGCATCCTTATACACTAACATATGGATCAGCACCGTAATCCTAATTATACCATAATGCTTCACAATTTAAAAATAAAAACTAGCATTATACTTCAATCATGAAATATACTGTAATTAGGGATTTGACACAGTATTTATTGACAGCACAGTGACAGGCACTATTGCTTTGCAGCACATGTGTTATAGGTTGAAATGCAGCTAGGGCAACATCTGCCTGGAATTTGTATTTTCTCTATCAGGGTTTTCCCTGTAGTCCAATAAGCTTCTTAATAATATGTCATTAGGAATAGGGTATGATGTGACTGTATATTTTTTAATGCAATATTTTGCCCTCTATGTTGCACATTTAGGGGAATAACTAACACAACCATGTTAACTTGCTAGGGTACATAATTTTATTGTAACATCTAATATATAAAGCTGAATGTGTGTACATACATATGTGTGTGTGTATGTGTGTATATCCGGGATTGGCATCTACACCGTCGCAGCTACAGCCGCAAAATTTTGCACAGTCACACGTCTGGACCCCGGGAGCGTCATAGGCTATATTGTGAGGCGAAATTTTAACCCTGCGCGTTCCAGTTCACCAAACAATTTTGCCCCTATCTACATAATGGGAAAAAAGGGAAAGGAAATGTGTGGGAGGAAAATCGACACCTGTCAGCTATAGAGACAAAATTTTGCACAGTCACACGTCTGGACCCCGGGAGCGTCATAGGCTATGTTGTGAGGCGAAATTTTAACCCGCGCATTCCAATTCACCAAACAATTTTGCCCCTATCTACATAATGGGGACAAAGTGACAGTTACCAGTTGACAGTTGTGAATGAGAGGGACTTAATGATAGCGCCAAAGACTAACAGCACATACCAGCATATAGTCACTAAGGTGGGGCCCCAACATGAGATATTCACCACGCACGGGGACATGTATACACGCCACACGCACACAAAGAGTAACAGCAAGTGTATAGTCGCTAAGGTGCAGCCCCAACATTGGATACTCACCATGCACCCGAACAAACACACACCACAAAGACACACACACACCCCCAAGGGGACACACCACACACTCTATAGCGACACATGCACTCACCACACAGGGACACACACACACCACAAAGAGACACACACACACCACACAGACCCCCACCCACAGGGACACACACGCATAGCCACCCTATAGGGACACATGCACTCACCCCACAGGGACACACACACCACAAAGATACACACACACACCACACAGACCCCCCCACAGGGACACACACACATACACACCCTATAGGGACACATGCACTCACCCCTCAGGGACACACACACACCACAAAGGGACACACACAACACAGAGACACACACACCCCACACAGACACCCCCCCACAGGGACACACACACACATACACACCCTATAGGGACACATGCACTCACCCCACAGGGACACACACACCACAAAGAGACACACACAACACAGATGCACACACACACACACACCACACACCCCCACACAGGGGCACACACACATACACACCCTATAGGGGCACATGCACTTACCCCACAGGGACACACACACCACAAAGAGACACACACAACAGAGACACACCACACAGACCCCATCCCACAGGGACACACACATACACACCCCAGGGACACACACACCACACAGACCCCCCTCACAGGGACACACACGCATAGCCACCCTATAGGGACACATGCACTCACCCCACAGGGACACACACACCACAAAGAGACACACACACACCACACAGACCCCCCCACAGGGACACACACACATACACACCCTATAGGGACACATGCACTCACCCCTCAGGGACACACACACACCACAAAGGGACACACACAACACAGAGACACACACACCCCAAACAGACACCCCCAACAGGGACACACACACACATATACACCCTATAGGGACACATGCACTCACCCCACAGGGACACACACACACACCACAAAGAGACACACACAACACAGATACACACACACCACAGACCCCCACACAGGGGCACACACACATACACACCCTATAGGGGCACATGCACTTACCCCACAGGGACACACACACCACAAAGAGACACACACACACCACACAGACCCCCCCACAGGGACACACACACATACACACCCTATAGGGACACATGCACTCACCCCTCAGGGACACACACCACAAAGGGACACACACAACACAGAGACACACACCCCACACAAACACCCCCCACAGGGACACACACACACATACACACCCTATAGGGACACATGCACTCACCCCTCAGGGACACACACACACCACAAAGGGACACACACAACACAGAGACACACACACCCCACACAGACACCCTGCCACAGGGACACACACACACATACACATTCTATAGGGACACATGCACTCACCCCACAGGGACACACACACACACACACCACAGACCCCCACACAGGGGCACACACACATACACACCCTATAGGGGCACATGCACTTACCCCACAGGGACACACACACCACAAAGAGACACACACAACAGAGACACACACCACACAGACCCCATCCCACAGGGACACACACATACACACCCCAGGGACACACACACCACACAGACAGACACATGTGGATATTCACCACACACAGGGACATGTATACACACCACACGCACACAAAGAGTAACAGCAAGTGTATAGTCGCTAAGGTGCAGCCCCAACATTGGATACTCACCATGCACCCGAACAAACACACACCACAAAAACACACACACACACTCTATAGCGACACATGCACTCACCACACAGGGACACACACACACCACAAAGAGAACACACACACACCACACAGACCCCCACCCACAGGGACACACACGCATAGCCACCCTATAGGGACACATGCACTCACCCCACAGGGACACACACACCACAAAGAGACACACACACACCACACAGACCCCCCCACAGGGACACACACACATACACACCCTATAGGGACACATGCACTCACCCCTCAGGGACACACACACACCACAAAGGGACACACACAACACAGAGACACACACACCCCACACAGACACCCCCCCACAGGGACACACATACACACCCTATAGGGACACATGCACTCACCCCACAGGGACACACACACACACCACAAAGAGACACACACAACACAGATACACACACACACCACAGACCCCCACACAGGGGCACACACACATACACACTCTATAGGGGCACATGCACTTACCCCACAGGGACACACAGACCCCATCCCACAGGGACACACACATACACACCCCAGGGACACACACATCACACAGACAGACACAGATGTGCACAAATCACCTCACACAACTCGCCTCATACGTGTGCTATCTTTATTTTCCAAGCATAAACATCTGATTAAAAACAGCCAATGTGCAACACATGTGCCATATAGGGAATTAAGGCAGATGTCAGTCACATGAGCTGTCTATTATGTGTATGTGTGAGGTAACATATACTACCCGGCCAGGGGGAGGGTTTACTGTTGGCTGGAGATTTATTAGGCTGCCTATAGCAATCAATCACAGCTCAGCTTCTATTTTCCTACAGGTCATTAATATGACATATTCAAACTCTATTTTGTTATAGCTAACAGCAGTTATTTATTAACCCGGGCGTAGCAGGGTACTACAGCTAGTATATATATATATATATATATATATATATATATAAATATATATATATATATATATTATGAATGCCCATAGATACTGTTACAATTTTTATCTTTATCAATAAAGTGATCTCTTGTTCACAATAATTGTGACTGCTTTTTCATCCTCTAACCCAGACAACATCCAATCTGTCATCAGGGTCAGAGAGCAGCATAAGGCAGAACTAGAGACCCTGATTCAACTGATGTATCACTTATTAGGCTGATTATTGTAGCTGTACCACACCTCCCAACTTTTTAAGAACAGACAGAAGGGTAAGTAACGGGAAAATTTTGACCATGCTCCCTAGCCACACCTCAAGTCACACCAATTTGGTGTTCAGGGACAGTCAGTAGTTGCCCATGACTGTCCATTCATTCATAGTCGGAGCAGCCAGAACTTTCTCATATTTATGTTTCCTTACTATTTGATATGTTGCTTTTTTAAGAAGGCCGTGTTCACTTGTTGCATAAATCCTGTGTTTTCTTTTTTTGTGCAGTTATCTGCTCCAAACTACACAATAACAATCTCCACTGCTGGGGTCCTGGGTTGAAATCCTACCAAAGACAACATCTGCAAGGAGTTTATATGTTCTCCCTGTGTTTGCGTGGGTTTGGCCAGGGTCACACATCCCATCCATTTTTGGCTTAAATCCGTTTTTGGGATCATTTTGGTAATTTTTTTTCCTAAGTCCAAAAACACATATGCTTTAACACATGGTGCACTTATGGTACCTTTACACGCCGCCACAGGATGGTGGCAACAACCGGGTACATGAGAGAAATTATCTTGCACTGCCAAATCAACCCGAGGTAGCGGCGTGTGAAGATGGTTGTTGCCACCCGCCAGTGGCGGCACCTGTTTCAGAGCACTGCCCTAAAACAGGTGGTTACCAAGCCGATGGTTGCGGCCTGTATCGGCGTGTAAATAAGGAACAGAAGGGTTGTTTCGACACCATGCTATGTACCTGGTATATACCTGGGGCGTGACACAGGCTCCGGGTTACCGCGCCCCATCAGCGATCATTGGTGGAAGATGCTGCATTCCGATTGGCTCTTCCTTCACAGGCCGCCATCTTGGATGAGCTGTCACTTCAGCACTACAGATACGCGCCGTATGCACGATCATACATTAGTACAATTACGCGGACACACACTTGCGGAAGCCAAAAGTAGCAATGCGCCATGGTCCTTATATAGTGTGCAGAAACTCTTAACACAATGACGAATAATGCTGTACACAGCGCACAAGTTTGTTTTATGCACCGCCCTGGCTTATTGTACTGCAGATGCCGTAGAAGTGGTTCTGCCATGTCACAAGCGCTTATTCCGTGCCACAGTCCGAACACTACTACGTAATGTCTCCGCCATCCGCCCTTCGCGTCGTGCCCAATCAGAACACTCTTGTGTTGGCCAATGGTTGTGGTTTGGGCGCGGCGTGATGGACTGTGGCACGCCTATATGTTTTACCTGCTGTCTTTGTTCCGCCCATATTACCTTGTTGTTGTGGTGTGTGAATGTGGTAAGGTAAGCTACAGATGGTAACTTGTGGCACCCGGCGGTTTATCCGGAGATAGATACACCTTGTTGCGGCGTGTAAAGGTGGTGCGATTACCGTTTGCAACCATTGCTGCGTGCTCGTGCACGTGAAGTAGCCGGTTGTTGCCACCATCCTGTGGCGGTGTGTAAAGGTACCATTAGGTGTAGCTGCTTTTTTCAAAAATGGTAATCCGGTTTGCCTAGGCTCAAAAAAGCTACATGCAGCGTTTTTGGGTGCAGGATAAAAAACGCATGCGTATTTTTAACATGGGGCCATATAGGGAAGGCATGCGTTAACGCATGGCACATATAGGCACCATGCGTTAACGCATATGCGTTTTTGGTGAAAAACTAGGTCGAAAAAAATCCAAAACATGTTCAGGTCCTTAGGGGACACTATTGCCACCCTAAATTTAACGAATCCGTTTTTCTAAGGGCTTAAAAAAAGCGGATTGGCATGTGTGACCCTGGCCTTTCCTTCAGTTTCGTTCCACTCTCCAAAGACATACTGATACGATGTTTAGATTGTGAGCCCCAATGGGGACAGTGTTGCAAATGTATGTAAAGCACTGTGGAATTAATAGCGCTATACAAATCAATAAATATTAGTATTATTAGGGATGAGCAAGTATACTCGCTACTATTCAGTATTAGCCGAATAGTAGACCTCAGACAGCACACATACCATACCTACAATAGGTATAGTACGAGCACTGCTGTCAGAGAAGCCGCCGGCTTCATTCATAAAAATGTACAGCAGCTGACAGGAGCTGGCTGCTGTACATAAGAGATGAAATCATTATATGGCCACCTGAGTGGGTGGTATGTCTCTAAAGGGGTGGGAACAAATGATAAAATTATGTATATATATATATATATATATATATATATTTCCTTTCACATCCTTGGAACTCCATTAATTTACAAAGGCAAATTATACTAACAGAATATACTTTAGAAAGCAGTGAATAGTTTTAGTAAAATATCACAATCTTATTAAATCTCTGATATCTGATATATCTTATAACAAAGTTTGGTGCTATAGAGTGTTAATAAGTGGCCCAGCAATGTATCAAGCATTTATGATCTGTGTCTTGGTGAACATACTTCCAAAAGAACAGATGATGTTCTATCTCTAAATGGCCATTAACAGTTGGGGTACCCAGTTTAGAAACTGGTTTAAAGGAGTTGCCCACATTACTCCCCTATAAATGCCATGCCAGCAATCTCGGCGCTGGGTTTCCACAGGCTTATTGTTATGAACCATGCAAAAAATCTATGTCCGCTGTGCTTTCACTTTTTTCCAACATCCAAGATTCATCTGATGGATGTAAGGGTACCTTTACACGCCACCACTGTGCCTAGCAACAGGTATCCACCGCACGTGCACGCGCACGTTTTTAACGGTGGATACAGATCGCTGAAGGTATCTTTGTTCCCCGGAAGTTAGGACAGATCCTGCGGCTTACTTCCTGTGGAATACCTTCCCTGCTTTACACGCCGCTACCACAAAGGAATATGGGCGTACATATTTTAGGCGTGACAAAGTTGTGTATTCCGTGATTCAAAAGAGTTGATTGGACAACGCAATAGCGTCATGATTGGCCAGCCTGCGCAGGAAGGCTGGCTAATACATGACGCCATTGCAATTGTGGACTGTGAATGGATAGCTCTTTAAATATGGCGCCCTGTGATGGGACAGCCAATGGTTACACAGTAGCCACCACCAATGATCGCTGATGGGCCGTAGTATCCATAACGCCGTGGCACGCCCCTGGGAGTTCACTAGACGATGCAACATCCATGCCTGTGCCCCGTTTAGACGCCACTACCATGGCAATTGTGCCTTTCTGTTGCCTTCGGTTTTTGAGCACGGCTCAGCAACAGGTATCTGAGACAACTGCAGGACACCGGGAGGAACTGCCCTATTTACATGTCGCCATTTCATAGCAATTTCATAGCAACAGGCACAATTATCCCCAGTGCCCGGCTACCTTTCAGTGGTGGCATCTAAAGGGGCCCTTACAGCAACTACCGTGATCAAGGTCCAAGGTGGACCGAAACGTTGGCTCCCTGTTGTTACACCAATAATAAAAAAAACACCTTTTTGCAAAACGAAACATAAGAGTGAGCAATTGTTCAATTTTCATTGATGGTAGCAGAAATGTCTGATACAACATGTGTCCCATAGTGAAATCACTACACACATCTGATACCCCTCAATAAGGCCATGTCCTACGCAGGAGCGTTACCGTGTGATGTTTTAGTGACGCCGCAGTGTCTTGCAGAAGCCTCAACAAATGCCAACAGACTTCAATAGCGAGATGGTACAAAGGGCAAAGGCGTTAATGTAGTCGCCATCTTGCCAGACAAAACTGACCAACGGTAACGCAGTTGTTGCGACCAATCAGAGTGGTAAGGGCACAGTAAAACAAACTCGGGGACTCCTTTCTCCTAGGCTGTGTCAAACAGTACGCCCACCTTGATAATGTGGTTGTGCTGTGTGACACAACTATCACGACCGGCAACATCGCTTCAGGTGTTGTTCAGGCGATTTCAGAATCGGCGGATTGTCAGTGGTTGCACACAATATCTCTACGTGTAACATCTCAAAAGTGATCTTGGCAAACTGTCAAAAACGTGCGCGTTCACACGAAATCGCGGACGACATCGCTTCAATGTCGTGCCGTGTAACGGTACCTTCAGATACTGGCAGAGTTGTGCTACAGGAATATTCTTCAGAAAAATGCTTCCAGTAATTACAGTGATTTTATATATACGCTTTTGATCATTAGCCACCTGAAGAATGGCATTGAACTTTTAACTGCTTCATATCTTTTGAAATGTGAAATAGTTAAGAAGCTCCAAACTCTGAAGGCCACGTTACACACACAGATATCTGTGACAAACTTCTGAACAGATCTCTGGTTGCAGTGAAATCATGGACACATTGTTACATTTGTACACAGCCACAAAATGGAGCAATGTGTCCATGATTTCACTGCAACCAGAGATCTGTTCAGAAGATGGTCACAGATATCTATGTGTGTAAAGCGGCCTTGAGCATATGCACAGAGAGTTGTTTTTACATTGCTACGCATATGTTCATTCAGTTTTTTTATTCTTTGTTTATAAAAAAAAGGTTTCAAACCCAATATAAAGTTAGCATAACATATTTGACAGAAGCAAAGTGAACCAGTAGATTATAATAAAATAACATGATATGCATACATGGAAGAACTCGATGTTCTCGGCTAGCAAAACAGAAAACTGAAATATAATAGGAATTCCGCAGTGCAATACTTAGTTTCGTCAGGAATTTTTTTCCCTTTTATGTAGGACAGAAGAAAAAAAATGAAAACAAAAAAGCAAAATAAAAAAAGAGGGTGAAAGAGAAAGGAAATGAAGGGAAGTAAGGAGGGGCAATGGATTAACAAAGATTCCAAACTAAGTATCCACTCATGACCCAAAAGACAATCAGGCCCATGTGTCCCACAGCAGCAGGCTACTGTATTCACTAGAATGCTGGAACTCCATCTAGTAAAATCAAATTTTATAAAAAGCCTCATTTCTGTTGTATAGAGAAGCTGTCAAGTCCTACATGTGAATTAAATCATTAAAGGGTATGTCACACGCGTCGATATCGCTGTCAATGTCGCTCATGCGTCACGGATTTTCAGTCGCTCAAGTGACGTAAAAGTGACGCAGGAAGCGACATTGAAGCGTGTGACTAAGCGATGCAACCAGCGATATGTCGCTGATCGCCGATCGCAGGTTTCACTGCCAGATGTAAAACCTGTCGCTCATCGCTCAGTAGCCCTTGTGCATCGCTGTGTGTGACACTAAACTCAGCGACGTATTTTCTATTTTGACACCGTACAAGCGACTAAATAAAATCACTCGCAAGATGGCGACATCACCGCATCGCTGGGTCATATTGACGCGTGTGACATCTTACCTGCGATAATTCCACATCGCTCAGGCGACGAATAATATGTGACGCATGAGCGATATCGTGGGCGACGTTGACACGTGTGACAGGCCCTTAAACAGTTTTACAAAACAATGGAATGCATGCTCTGGCAGCAATCATCAAACATATAAGTAAAGAGTATTTATAGGAAGATACTGAGATCTCACAAAGCTTAGGATGAAAAGTTTAGGGATCCCATTTTCAATGTATTGCCAGTGACTAACTGGAGTTTGCTCTTCACTTTCATCCAGAAGACTTGTTAAACTGAGAAGGACCAAAGGATGTCGAGGAAATCACCCCCATGAGGCTTACATCTTCAACATATTGGGTCAATTGAGGAAAGCATTTTGTTTAATTTAGTCGGGACCCTATAACCATATTGGACAAGAGTTTTGTACTTTGATTTCAGCAGCATGAACTTATTGAGTATTGAGGCATCAAAGGTAAGACCTTACCTCTCTGTTCCATGGAGAGAGAAATACCCAAATCATCTTCCCATTGTGTCAAAAATCTAACTCTAAATAGCCCTAAACTTTCCCAAAGAATTACAGACCTCAAACACTAGGTCCAATAAACCTAAAGGAAATCTCAGTGAACCAATAATAGGAGGGAATGCAGGTAAAATGTTTAAGAGTAATTTGCACATATTCAATCTGGAGCGACAATTACGTGTAGTACTCATTGTAGAGTGAGACTTCAATGAAGATTGGTTAATATTGGATAGTCAAGGAAGAACTGATAAACAAAGCTCAGAAAAGCTCTGTTCAGTCTTCACCTATGACTTCATGGAGACCTACCTGCACCAGTCTACAGCTCTACATGATTGAGAAGAACACATTATATGACCTGAAATCTGGAAGACTATATTGCCCCCAATTTTGGGTTTACATAAGAGGGACCACAGTGAAAAATCAGGTTTATTAACCAAGAGAAAACTTATATTCAGGAATTCTAAACATTTAAAAGAAAAAAAAAGAAACGAAAGAACTGCTTCTTCTAAACCATTCAAGTAGTATTTAGACCATTTTGCACAATTGTTTTTAATAGTCTGAGGTAAAGGCAGAAAGTTAAGTTAAAAATTTAATTTATGTCTGCTGGAAGGGGAAAGCCCAGGTATTTCAGGGATTCTGATAGCCAATTAAATTTAAATTAATTTTATAATGAAGTAATCGCCTTAATTGCGAGATTGATATTCAAAGTTTTCATTTGGATACGTTAATTATAAAGTTAGATAGAGATGTGTGTCTTTAAAACTCCAACATTAGGTTAGGGAAAGAGGTGATTGGATTGGTGATAAAAATAACAGATCATTCATATATGCTGCAAGAATTGTTTTGAATCTTTAAGCCTGTGATATCTGGATTAGATTTACTATGACAAAGGTTGTGTAGAAGTGGAAGAATGAAAATTAAAGGAGAAAAATTGCTACATGATGCAGATATCCAGTGGCATTGAGGCTTCCATTGATGAAGAATGGCCCCACTATCTTTGTACCCCATATACCACACCATACCATCAATTTTTGTGTTCCAGCGGTCTTGGATGGATCTATCCACTGTGGGTTAGTGTCACATCAATATAGGTGGTTTTGTTTGTTAACTTCACCATTCACAACAAAGTTTGCCTTATTAAATCAAGGAACACCTGAACTCAACTAACCAGTTCCCAAAGGGGTAAAGCTGCACCTAAAGTTGAGAACTGTGTGTCAGAGTCTCAAAAAACAAGAAAAAATATATAAATCAAACTATTAATGCGCTCAAAACCCAAGAACTTTGAGGTTGAACCTACATCCCCCAAAAAAGGGCACCATTCCCCAAAACGATGTAGACTTCAATTTAAAGAAACTAAAAACAAGAAGTTACCTCATGTAATCAGTACTGGTGTTTTCCCTTTGTGTTGCTAGAAAGAATATGCAGATAATGGCAGTGCTTCTCTTGTGGGGCCAATGTAAGTCATCCTGTTGTAATATGGCACACTGAGAAACTGCTAGTTGCATGTGCGGTAATAGCAATCAACCTTTCCTTCCAGGGATTGCAGTCATGTGACTATATGTGCACATATTCCTTCTAGCAACACAAAGGGAAAACACCAGTACTGATACATCAGGTAACGTCTTGTTTTTAGTTTCTTTAAATTGAAGTCTACATCGTTTTGGGAAAGGTGCCGTTTTTTGGGAGATGTAGGTTCAACCTCAAAGTTCCAGGATATTGTGCGCATTAAAAGTTTCTTATATATAAAGTTTGCCTTATTACTCATCTTAAGGCAATTGCCTGTGCTGTGAAGATACGAGATGTGCAGCATCTGAAACAACAGATATTGGAAGCCTGTGCTAGCATTTCTTCTGCGGTGTTGCTATCAGTGTGTCAAGAGTGGGAGAAGAGGGTTGCATTGACAATCCAACACAATGGGCATCACATTTTATAAGTGGACATAAACTTGTAAATAACTCATGAAAGAATAAAGTTACGTTAACACCAAGCAAATCATTGTTTTTCTTACGAAATTGTCAATCAGTTTGATGTGTCACATGACCCTCTTCCTATTGAAAAAAATAAATTTGGATCCAAAATGGTCAACTTCAAAATGGCCACCATGGTCACTACCCATTTGGAAAAGTACTTCCTCTCCCATATACTAATGTGCCACAAACAGGAAGTTGATATCACCAACCATTCCCATTTTATTTAGGTGCATCCATATAAATGATCCTCCCTGTACAATGTGAAATATATTTGAAAGAAAACCATTAACCACAGGAGACTGTGAATCAATTTAGCTCTATAAATCAGGTTCAAGGCCTTAGTGGTTTTCTCCTTCTCCCTGCTTAAAAAATAAAAAAAATATTAATAATAAAAAAATACCTAAAAATTATTCTTGATTGTTTTTTTTTTTAAAATAGGCTCCACCTGCTGAGCCATATCACATAAAAGCAATATAAAAATTAAAAAATCTGTTATTAACCAATACTATTATACCACCTGATAATCCAAAATGGGGGGACACTACATTTTTTTTTTTAATTATTGCATTATTTATAAATTAATAATTTCAAAAAATAGCTTGGAGAGACCTCTGGTTTGGATTACCAGCCAAGGTTAAACAGCTAGTTGTAATCTCCAGCCTGCAGCTTTCTGCTGTATCCTATCTGGCGATGAAAAACAGGGGTCCCCATAATGTTTTTTTTTTTTAATTAATTATTTCTATTTAGGTAAATACAAGGCTAAAACACACTTTAGTGCAACAGGAAAGACACTAAAGGATGTAAGCTTTTAATATATAGTGGGACGGGACATGATATAGTTATTTAACATTTATCTCTCCCTAAAACTATTTTTTCATCTATCTATAAATCTATCTTTACTTTCCATTCACACACTCTTTCCATCTACATAAAAAAAAAGAAAAAAAAAAAAAAAGGGAACACACACATTTATACTTAAAGTGGATGCAAAAAATCCTGGAGAAATGCGATGTCTAGAAGCAAGGTAAAAAAAAGTAAAAAATAGGTAGCACTCCAAAATTATAACAAAAAGTGTACTTTAACTCCTTCATGACCAAGGGTGTATACTGTATATACTCCCTGAAAGGAAGTTCATTCCAGAACAATGGAGTATATATACGCCCTGGCTAAAATGCGTCACCTTGGCCGCATGGATTCTCAGCGAACTCTGTTACCTGCTTTTTCTAGAAGCAGTCAAACAGAGAATGACTTCACGGGGAGGCATAGCCCTCCCTGCAACTACGATTGCCATGATGCCTTGTAACAGCCAATCACGACGATTGTATGTTTCAGCCAGTAAAACTGGCAGAAACAGGGCCGCCGCCAAGGCCTCCGTGGTGATTGGCATGAAAGGGGGCCAGGTGGAGAGGCGAGGTGGTAGGGCCCATTATCATTTGGGCCACACATCCTCATCTCTTCCACGGCCAACTTTCCTGTTAATCACCTCACCTCTTGAGGTAAAGGACCTTTGATGACATCACCAGCAGATGACCTGTATGGGCGGAGCCCTTCTCCAGGTTGTGCTGACAAGTTTCTTGTTTGTGAGGGAACTTCGCCGTGAGCAGGTAAAGGAGGGGCATAGGAGGCTTTATACTGTACGCTGAGACACAGGACTCTACCACCTGCACAAGTAGACTACCGTTCAAAAGTTTGGGGTCATTTAGAAATTCCCTTATTTTTGAATGAAAAATAAAATTTTTTCAATGAAGCTAACATTAAATGAATCAGAAATACACTCTATACATTGTTAATGGGGTAAATGACTATAGTAGCTGCAAACGTCTGGTTTTGAAAGAAATATCTAAATACTGTAGGTGTATAGAGGCCCATTTCCAACAACCACCGCTCCAGTATTTTAATGGTATATTGTGTTTGCTAACTGTGTAAGAAGGCTAATGGATGTTTAGAAAATCCTAGAAAACCCTTGCACAAGTATGTTAGCACAGCTGAAAACCGTTTGGCTGATTAGAGCAGCTATACAACTGACCTTCGTTTGAGCTACTGTAGTTGAGAATCTGGAGCATTACATTTGTTTGTTCTATGAAACTCTCAAAATGGCCAGTAAAAGAGAACTTTCATGTGAAACTTGGCAGTCTATCCTTGTTCTTAGAAATAAAGGCTATTCCATGCGAGAAATTGCCAAGAAACTGAAGATTTCCTGCAACGCTGTGTACTACTCCCTTCAGAGGAGAGAACAAACATGCTCAAACCAGAGTAGAAAGAGAAGTGGGAGGCCCCTCTGCACAACGGAGCAACAACACAAGTACATTAGAGTCTCTAGTTTGAGAAATCGACGCCTCACAATTTCACATCTGGCAGCTTCATTAAATACTACCCACCAAAGGTCTGCAATGCTGTAAAGGCAGCATTCTTTGACGAAAGCAAAGTTTGAAGGAGAAAATTATTATTTCAAATAAAAACATTATTTCTAACCTTGTCAATGTCTGGGCTATATTTTCTATTCATTTTGTAACTCATTGATAAATAAAAGTATGAGTTTTCATGGAAAACACAAAATTGTCTGGGTGACCCCAAACTTTTGAATGGTAGTGTACATACACTATCAATAGTGGAAGGGCATGCGGCAGAGCTATGTGTGTATGCTGAGAGCTGTGTGTGTGTGGTGCAGAGCTATGTGTGTGTGCTGCAGAGCTATGTGTGCTGCAGGGATATGTGTGCATGCTGCAGAACTATGTGTGTGTGCTGCAAAGCTGTGTGTGTATAGCGCTCCGCTGGTCAGCGCGCTACAAAAGGGTACTGCCCCTCGAACAGAAGGTGCAGTATTCTTGTCCTGGAAGGGGGTAATAGAAGTCTGAAGCTCCCCACCACACACATACACCTAGAGACAGGGGGTCAATTGGACAGCCTGTTACCAGGGTAACCAGTCCCGGTGGGAGGAGAGCTAGGGTATATAGTGAGTGGGAAAGAGCGGGAAGGAGGAGAACAGAAAAGAGCAGAGAACCAGAGAGAACCTGGGAGAACGCTAGAGAGAAGAGGAAAAAGAAGTAACGGGGAGGGCACCTCAACCTGGTGACCCAGACAGAGAGGGGCAGATAGAGGGTGACTGAACACCCTGGCCCAGTCCAAAGCGGGGTACCGGCTCCGAAGCAGTGCAGAGGTCCATCCCTGAGCCGCAAACACCGTTACGATCGACAGCTTCTTAGGAGCATGATCCGCCCAACATACGTATGTATGTATGTCCCCACCAGAAGCACCAAACCGGGTTGATCCCCTTAGAAAGAAGAAAGGTATCTCATATCACCCAACCGGCCTGGTAGTAAGCAGGATTCGTGAAGGGTAGAACGAGGAAGAAGGAGTGCGCAGATGTAGGACAGTGGAAGAGAAAAGAAGGGACATAGCTAGAGCTTCGGACAGACATTGCCTTCTGCCAGTACCACTCGGTCTACTACCCTGGCTGTAACAACCGCATACCCAGTAAACTTCAGATTACTGGAGTAAAGACCCGTGCAGAGCAAGCAAGTGTCTGTGTTTCCTTCCTGGTGAACTGTGACATTCCAGTCTCACAGCAGAGACTGCGCTGCCCTACTCCTATCATCACCCTACACTGCCCCGGGGGACCCTGCTCTAACTGTAGGGAGCTACAACACCTTGCTGCCATCCATCCACCCCGGAGGTCTGCAGCATCGCCGGTGCCATCACCGGAATTACAGGTAGCGTCACGACATTTATCTAATAACTTTTATCCCTGTAAATACCCCTTTTTATTGTCACCGCAAGGGAAAGACTCAGGCAATGACAACACGTGACATCACCGTACCCAAACGCCCGTGATCTGAGTACTCCAGACCCTTGTGGGCCCGACATGTGCTACAGAGCTGTGTGTGTCCTGCAGAGCTATATGAATGTATGCTGCAGAGCTGTGTGTGCTGCAGGGCTATGTGTGTGTGCTTCAGAGCCATGTGTGTATGCTGCAGAGCTATGTGTGTATGTTGCAGAGCTGTGTGTGCTGCAGAGCTTTGTGTGTGTGTGCTGCAGAGCTATGTGTGTGCATGTTGTAGGGCCATGTGTGTATGTGCTGCAGAGCTATGTATATGTGCTGCAGAGCTATGTTTAAATGTGTATGCTACAATGCTATGTGTGTGTATGTTGTAGGGCTATGTGTATATGTGCTGCAGAGCTGTGTTTGTGCTGTAGAGATATGTGTGTACTGCACAGCTATGTGTGTGTATGCTGCAGAGCTTTGTATATGCTGCAGAGCCATGTGTGCCCGCAGTTGCTGAAGCAGAGGAGGCTGGCTTGGCAGAAACTGACATCTTCAGTGACGTCAGTCTCAGCCGGGTTTGTACTGTGCATGTTCCTAATAGGCTAATATGTGCAGTACAAACCAGAAGTCACAGAAGAGTGTGGGCTCCATCAAGATATAGAGGATGGAGCTCCTGCTGCTGGTGGTGAGTATGATATGTGTCTAGTGTGTGTGTATGTGTGTCTGTCTGTGTGTCTCTAAACAGCACTATACTGTATACACAGATCCACACGAAATCCATACAGTGTATAGACACTAATACAGCATTTAATGTGGACTTGTATATACAGTAAAGTGCTGTGTATACAAGATATACAGTTGACAGTCTCTAATGTGTATAAAGTTGGCAGTTTCTGTGTATACGGCCGGTAGTCTGCAATGTGTATAAAGCCAGCAGTCTCTGTGTATATGGCTGGCAGTTTCTAATGTGCATCAAGCCGGAAGTCTCTAATGTGTATAAAGCCGTCAGTTTCTAATGTGCATAGGGCTAGCAGTCTCTAATGTGCATACAGTCAGCATTCTCTAATGTACATACTGCTTGCAGTCTCTAATGTGTATACAGGTGGAAATCTCTAATGTGCATATGGCCGGCAGTCTCTAAAGTCTATACATCCCACAGCAGTCTCCATTGTGTATACAGCCAGCAGTAGTCACTATTGCAAATTTTCTATTGTGTATATGTCAGGTCCCCTGGCACCGCTCCTCAGCTCACCTCTCCTGGGTCTGCATCCTCTGCTCCTCTACCAATCGGGCATCCGGCATCCAGGCGTGCTGTGTTTCGGAGCCATCGCCGGGTCCCCTTCCTGTTTGCTGACTACCGGGCTCACACATCAGCACACTACAATGGTCGGAGTCATGAACCTAATCAGCAGTGCACTAGGTGCGGTTGTGCTCCTCCCCTGTGACTGTAGGGGCAGGAAAGGCTCAACCTGCACACCCCTTGACCAATAGCTGTCCGTCCTCTGGTATATCAGGCCACCTCCACTGATGGGAGGTGCCTGGTTATTGAGTTAGTAAGCTTCTGCTCCTCTGGCTGTTAGTCAGGCCCTCCTTGTGCTCTCCTCCGGTAGACCCATTCCTGCTCTCCTAGCCTCAGGCTCTGATTCCTCAAATCCTCCATAGCTATACAGTAGTATAGGCTAACCCTACGAGCCACCACCCTGGTACTAGCAGCTGTGGTATTTAGACCCCCTGGGTTTTCCCCTTACAATCCCTGTATAGGGGTTGATTAAACTAGGACCAGCTCACCCAAGGGAGTTTGGTACCATGGCTCAGTGGGTCCACTCTAGGGCGCTTTCTCCAGGAAGCGTGACAGTATTAAGCCAGCAGCAGTCTCTATTGTGCATTCTCTTTTGTGTATACAGCCTGCAGCAGTCTCTATTGTGTATTTTCTATTGTGTATACAGCCAGCAGCAGTTTCTATTGTGTATTGTATTGTGTATACAGCTATTGTGTATTCTGCCCACAGCAGTCTCAATTGTGTGTGTATGTATATCTTATATATATATATATATCTTATATACAGTATATAATATATATGTTTATGTGTGTGTGTGCATATGTTTGGGTGGAGGCAGAGCTGGGGTGGAGCCTGAGTGGATGTGGAGCTGGGGTGGAGACTGGGTGGAGTCTCAGGAGGGCCCCGAAATTTTGCCAGTGAGGGCCCTGAAAATCCTAGTGGCAACCCTGGGCTGAAACATTGAGTTCCAGCAATGATCGATGCCCAAAAGCATCAAACATTGGCTGAAGCTAGGTGACCTCGGTGTCACCTCCCTCCAGCCCTGATTGGAGTGATAGTCCTTGTGACTCGTCACTCCAATCAGCGTGCAGGGGGCGGTGTGACCTGTCACTGACCGCTCCCCTCAGTTCCTCCTGTGGAGGAGGCTGAATGGAGTCATTCCTGTGACAGTCTGCAACACAGGCAGTGGGCAGGTGATTGGCAGGGGGCATAGGTAGTGGGCATATGATCATGGGGCACAGGCAGCAATCACCTGCACGCCGATCTGCCACTCCTGTCGCCGGGATCTGTCTGCCGCCTGTGCACCTGATCTGTCTGCCGCTCCTACCGCCATGTGTGCTGCTCTGCCGGTGTGTGCCATCCCCTGCCCTTGTCACCACTCTGCCCCATCATCTGCCCCTGTCACCCCTCTGCCCCTGTCACCTCTCTGCCCCTGTCACCTTTCTGCCCCTGTCATCTCTTTGACTCAGTCATTTACACCTGTCACCTCTTTGCCCCATCATCTGCCCCTGTCACCTTTTTGACTCAGTCATTTGCACCTGTCACCTCTTTGCCCCATCATCTGCCCGTCACCTCTCTGCCTCTATCACCTCTCTGCCCAAGTCACCTCTCTGCCCGTCATATGTCCCTGTCACCTCTCTGCCCATGTCACCTCTCTGCCCATGTCATCTGCCCCTGTCATCTCTCTGCCTTGTCATCAGCCCTTGTCACCTCTCTGCCCCTCTTACCTCTCTGACCCTGTCACATCTCTGCCACTGTCACCTCTCTACCCTATCATCTGTCCCTGTCTCCTCTCTGCCCCTTCATCTGTCCCTTTCTCCTCTCTGCCCCGTCATCTGTCCCTGTCATCTCTCTGCCCCTTTCACCTCTCTGCCCCTGTCACCTCTTTACCGGGTCATCTATCCATGCCAGCTCTCTGCCTCTGTCACCATTCTACCCCTGTCACCTCTCTGCCCTTGTCACCTCTTTGCCCCATCATCTGCCCCTGTCACCTCTCTGCCCCTTTCACCTCTTTGCCCATGTCATCTGTCTCTGTCACATCTTTGCCCCTTTCACCTCTCTGCCCTGTCATCTGCCGCTGTCACCTCTATGCCCCATCAGATGCCGCTGTCACATCTCTGCCCCTGTCACTTCTCTGTCCCTGTCACCTCTCTGCCCCTGTCACCTCTCTGCCCCATCATCTGTCCCTTTCACCTCTCTGCCCCTTTCACCTCTTTGCCCATGTCATCTGTCTCTGTCACATCTCTGCCCCTTTCACCTCTCTGCCCTGTCATCTGCCCCTGTCACCTCTATGCCCCATCATTTGCCCCTGTCACCTCTCTGCCCCTTCATCTGCCCCTGTCACTTCTCTGCCCCTGTTATTCATCTCTCCCTGCCCCTGTTGGTCATCTCTCCCTGCCCCTGTCAGTCATCTCTCCCTGTCAGTCATCTCTCCCTACCCATCTCTCCCTGCCCCTGTCGGTCATCTCTCCCTTTCCCTGTCGGTCATCTCTCCCGGCCTCTGTCGGTCATCTTTCCCTGCTCCTGTCAGTCATCTGTCCCTGTCATATGTCCCTACACTGCAATCAGCTGTCCCGCTGCTGCTGAAAGATCATCTCTGCCCCACCTCTCCCCAATCTTTCCTGATCACCTGTCTACCTCCTCCGTGCTTCCCAATCACTTCTGTCCCCCCCTCCCCTGCTGCTGCCAGATCACATCTGTCCTCCCTCCCCTCACGTCTGCCCTATCACCCCCGTACACCCTACTCTCACTGCTGCCCTATCACCTCTGTTCCCCCTGCCCTCACTGCTGCACAATCACCTCTGTCTCCCCTCCCCCCTCTACTGCCTAATCTATGGTCCCCTCTGCTGTCCAATCACTTCTTTCCCTCCTCTCCCTCTGCTGCTCGATATCCTGTGTCCCCCTCCCACTCTGCAAACCAATCTCCTGTGTCCTCCTCTGTGCCACTGCTGCCCCTGATTCATCCACTTTCCCGCGTCACCCCGCAGTGCTCGCAGTTTCTGGTCTTGCTTCAAGACCGGAAACTGCAAGCAGGGTGACGCGGGAGAGTTCACTTGAGTTCAGCACTTTAGCTGAACTCAAGTGACCAGGCTATGATGTCACAGCGAGAGGTGGAAATCAGTCAGTTACTGGTCCCACTGTGACAGTGATCTCTGGGACTAGGGGTCTGTAGCACTGACAGTTGCACTGTATTGCTATCAGATTATTGCCATACAGTGCAGCTGCAATCAGTGTGACCCCAGAGAGTGCATCAAAAGGACCCTTGATCACTCGCAGCAGTCTCTGGATGTAGCATAGGCGATTGAGCATTATGGGACCATCATTCTGGATTACTGTTGGAGGGTATGAGGGAGTAATAAAGATGGAGTCAAGATATGTGTTTGTGTTTTTTGTGCTAATAAAATATTTTTTCTTTGTGTGTTGCATCTTACTATTTACTAGAGATTCCTAATGGCCAGGTCTAACAATGGCCTGACATTATGAATCTCGGGCTCATGCCAGCTGCTAATACAAAGCGGGCATTAAACCCTTTATTACCCAGTTCACCACCACCAGGGCAACTGGAAGAGTTGGGGTACAGTGCCAGAAAATGGCGCTTCAATGAATGCGCCATTTTCTGGGGTGGCTACAGGCTGCAATTCGCAGTGTGGGGGACCCAGAACACTTGGGCCTCCCCATGCTGAGGATTCTAGCCCCCAGCTGCCTAGTTGTACCTGGCTGGCAACTAAAAATATGGTGAAACCCAATGCCATTCCTTTTGTTGCCAGCCAGGCACAACTAGGCAGCTGGGGATGGGTGGTAGCCCATAGCTGCCTAAGTTGTACCTGGTTTGCAACAAAAAATATGGCTAAGCCCCATGTTTTTTTTTTTTTTTTAATTATCTCTAGAAAATAAAATGGGACACAGTGTATTTTTGTTTACCAGCCTGGTAAAACTAGGCACCTGTGGGAGAGCAGCAGCCCAAACCTGCCTGTTTTTACCTGTGCAGGTGACCAAAAATGCTTCCATGTAAAATCCCCGCTAAATACACAAAATTTGGAGCTGACATTGAGTTCTATGGGTGAGAATCACATATGCTGAAAAAATTAACATGCTGCTAATTTTTCTGCGGGAAAAAGCGCACCATTTCTACCACAGTAAAATCCGCAGTATAGGCACAACACTTCTAATTTCCCATACACTGTGCAGGGAAGGTGATGTACTGTGCAAATGTCAAAAATACGCCGCAAAACCTGGGAAAATAGAGGCAAAAAACACAGGAAATCCGCAGCGTTGGCACATATGTTAATTTTAGGCTATCAAGTCTCAACTCAAAAACGTCACTCATTCCCTTCTGAGCCTGACCGTGCGCACAGAAATTGTTTTCCCAGCACATATTTACAAAGTCTTCAAAAAAAAAATCATAAATATACATACAAATGCATTATCATTGTTAATAAAAGGGCAGTATGATGACAAAAAAGTGCAATAGTGTGATTTAAAAAGGACATGACAAGTTAAGAGGCATTTAGTCATTCCTTGTATTCCCCCCAATTAATTACCCCTACCACCTATGAATAAGACACATGACTGCAATGACATGGTATAAATTGGCCACAGCAGCCTTTATTAAATAACACAAAGAACAACTCAAGGGCACCAAACCCATATGGCAGCCCCTTACCACACAGCCAAACATTTAACATTTTAACATTGCATGGGTCTAGGCCTGAGGCAAACCCCAACACATCCCGTGGACCAAAATCTCCCTGGCCGCAATACACCAGCCCCGGGGAGCAAGGTATCAGCACCACCCAGCTGATACCCTTACCATGCGGGACCTACTCCCGCTACCCTCCAGGGATGTACCATTTCTCTCCCCTTACCTTGCCATTTATAAGGCACATACTCCTTATTTAGACCCAGACCTATCCCCCGGCACCGACCGGACGTGTGACCCCTTACACGGCCTGGTCCCTCCACACCTCAAGGGCCTGATTCACACCATCCCTCAAATCTAACATCCACAAATCCATCCTCATCGCCTTAACATAGACCCCATCATGCCTCAAGTACTCTAAGGATGTCGACTTCAAATCCTTGCGACACACCACCAAACCACCATTCCGTATTACAAACCTCCCCACTTCCTTGTTGATCTTGATCCTTGTCCTGTTCAAACTAGATACTGACAGAGCACATCTCCACGTTGTCCAAGCCACAATGTCTGACCAGATGAGTATAATGCCTGGGTAGTAAACAGACGCAAAAATCAAATTTGATATCCCATATCAATTCTCTGGAGGCCCGCACACCCATGTCGTTACCTCCCACATGAACCACCAATACATCTGGCGGTCGATTCACCCTACAATATGCAGCAATTTCCGGCATCACTCTGCTTCGCATCAAACCCCGACGACCCAGCCACCTCACTGTCGCTACGTCTTTCCCAAGTCCAAACTGCTGACCATCCGGGCGTATGTCCGCAAGTAGTAGAGCCCCCCAAAAAACGTAAGAGTGCCCAAAAATCCAGATAAGGCATGGACCTGCAGTAAAGAAAAAACAACCATCATTAAGTCTAACCACACCAAACAACTACCAACCAGTGAATTTGCAGAGAACAGCTAATTACCCCGTACCCAAATGCACATGAATATAGGACCGAAACCTCTGCGACTCCCACCTGCCAATCCTCTGAACCATCTCCTCTCCCAAACCCCAATGCGCAGCTTCAGTTGCTACTACAATTTGGAAGGAATGTGAACAAAATTCCTCGGGCCATACCCCAAGCCTAGACAAACATGTCCTGAATACTGCTATGAATTGATAGCGAGACAGTGCCGACCCATCCTGATAATGTAACAAAGACCGAGTTGAACTCCCCCTCAGCTTCAAAAATTCACCAACTGTACACACCGGGCAACACCGATGCCCCCAACCCCATACAAAACATTTAGCCATCCCTTCCCAAGCTGGTCCATTTTGGAACGCCTCAAAAAACACTCCACTCTTCCCAGCAGCACACTCACCTCAGTCACCAACAAACAGTCTTAGACGGGCTGACCAGCTCCCCAATCCGGAACACCCCAAAGAATGCTAACACAAAAGCGGTGGAAAACAGCACCACCTCATGCTGCGAACAACAAACCTCCTGCAAACAATCCTTCAATCTTGTCAATAGGTCAAAAAACACCGGCCTCCGTGAGTCCCGAGTCTGTATTCCTCTCTGAAAACCTCTCATTGCTTATTTCACCAAGTTCTTGGTCACATCAGTCTGGCCCTGCAACTTGAATAAAAAGGCCAGAGCCACCAGCTTCTGTGTCACAACCAACGCTGACCTACCCCCGGCAAAATTACTGCCAATCCAAACCCAATAATAATGAGAAATGCTTGCTGTAACCTGCTCCTGCTCTTGATGTACCAACTAAAGATCCCCAAGGCCCACACACTTTGATATAATGGCACCACGTAGCCGCAGTCACCGAACGCCTGATCAACCCCATCGTTAAGCGATCAACAGATTCCACAGCTCGTCTGGGCACTCCATCTCTTTAGCGTCCCGCCCATGGGACCAACCTCCGAAACCTGTCGAACTGAAAGTGAGACAGTGCATCAGCGACATTGTTAAACAACCCTGGGACATGCTTAGCCACCACACAGATATTAAACTCCAAGCAGCGTAGAACAAGATACCACAAATACTTTGCCGACAGAATTAGTTCCGTAAACCACCGACAGAAAGCACACCTTCCTGTTCCTAATACAGAGCCCCCACAACTCCACAGCCAACACAATTGGAAAAAGTTTCAACAGCGTCAGGTTCCTCACCAAACCCTGGGCTTGCCAGTATGCTGGCCAATGGCCCACACACCACTATCCTTGAAAGAATGCACCAAAACCAACCACCCCAGCCTCATCGGTATATAGCTACAGTCCTCCATTTGCAGCACATTTCTCCACCCAGAGCGACCGCCCATTATACCGTGACAAAAAAACATGCCATGCTGCTGGATCCGCCTTCATCTCCCGATTAACCCATACAAAATGATGAGTAATTTTAACTCCATCGGGATAGTGGCTTCCAAATGCCGAGAACAGACCCCACCCATTGGTATAATGCAGCAAGCAAAGTAGAGTTGACCGAACACTGACTAAGCTGCTCTTAACCGCACCTTCTTCGCCCTCATGACGCCCACCACCGCATGCCGCAAATCCGCCACCTTGGACTCCAGGAGCCGACACTCCATCGCCACAGAGTCAATCTCAATCCCCAAAAAACACACGACCGAAGCTGGTCCCTCCGTCTTTTCCGCAGACAGGAGAATCCCGAAATCCTTTGCAACCTTCTTCAACTTGCCAACAAAACCGAACAAATGTTGGAACCAGCAGGACCCACACAGAAAAAATCATCCAGGTAATGTAAATATCTGGAAGTCCCGAAACATCCTGAACAACCCATTCAACAAATGCACTGAAAAACTTGAAATAAGTGCAGGAAATAGAGCACCCCATCGGTAGGCAACAATCAACGTAATATTCACCCTCCCACATGCAACCCAACAAATGAAAACGGTACGCAACGGAACACTGCCTCAATATCTGATTTGGCCATTAAAGCCCCAGCCCCCTGGCTCCTTACCAACTCCATGGCTTTATCAAACAACACATATGATATGGACGACAATACCGAAAATTTAATGCCGTTGTTCACCAATGGCCCAGAATCTACACGAGGCCCCAAATTTGCACGGGCCCTCGTTATACTGCCAACACACGCCTTTTTTGAAAGTGGCCGGGGTACCACCCACTCCGCCGGTGGCCCCAGCTCCTGCCCTGAAAGGGCTGCATGACAGGAGCTGTCATCATCCTCATCCATAAGGATATATCTTTGTGATCCCACAGTATACCTGGGCACAATGCTTTCGGCTGATAAAATTGCTCATCATAATGAAGTAAACCGACAACCCGGTGAAAATTCTGTGCCTCACCTATAGTATCCATATACCCCACAAGAGCCGAGCAATGTTACGGCTAATTTTGCCCTATAACGCTCACCAAAATGGCAAACGCCTGGAGCCAATTGGAAAAACGTATATGGTATCAGCCAACATACTCCCCCTTCAAAGTCTTCTCCCTAACCTCATGTTTTAAGTGCGCCCCCAACGAGCCAAGTGGAAAATGCACGTGGTATCAGCAGATACCGCCGTTTTTCTTTGTCCTCCTCCTTTTTTGACTCTGCTCGCCTTAACCCTACCTAGGTTAAATTTTTCCAATGGGGACAGTAAAAAATTTCAGCATACTCCCCCTTCCAAATCTTCTCCCTATCCTCCTGTTTTAAGTGCACCCCAAAGAGCCCTCAAAGCAAACATACACCTCGCTGCATGTCCTATCATCTGAGCGCACCATCTCGTCCTCTTTGTCCACGTCACTCGCCTTCTCCGACGGCATTGCAACCGCCTCCACCGTGGCCGGTACTGCAGATGGCATCCCTTCCGAACAAGCCCATTCAATCGCCCCCATCGGGGCTACCCACACCCCTAAACGGAGACTGGCCTGATCCACTCTCCGTGCGCTCTGCCACTAAATCCTGCAGAACATGAAATAGCTGCCCAAACAAATCCTGGGATCCCACACTAGCATCCATCACTCTTGAGTCCCCAACCCCTACCGGACCACCGCACAAATGCTTGTCGCTGTCCCCACATCTGGCATAGATATCACAGTAAGAATATCAGCATTATCCTGTCCCGGCCGCCTCGGAGGTGTCCTCAGAACACTCGCAACGTTGTCTACAGTCATGTCCTCATCACCCGATCCTCCTGGGAACAGCTCGCCTTCCTCATCAGTTGAGTGGGGGACCCCACAATGCTGTCTGGATCCTGAGGAACCGTCAAGGAGCTGACCTGCTGCTGCCTGCAGCCGACCGCCTCGGTCACTGCGCCATCCCGATTGCCATCCACTGGCTTCTTCCCATCCCTCCGTCCCTGGCCGGAAGACCCGTCTGAAGCGGGGTCTCTGGCAAGCCTGGACCGAGCCTGCCGCCGCTGATAACCGGGTGCGACCGCTGGCTCTGGCCCACCCCGCCGACCACGGGAGGGCCGCTGCTCACCTCCAGAGCACTGAGTATGGGCCCAGCTGGCGCATCACCAGGGGCCCCCGCATCACTGGTCACGATGATTGCTGCCCGCGGACCACAAGTAGACCACTAGGAAGTCTCACCCACTTCGGGTGAGCGTTATTTCTGACGAGGATTCCTCCTGGGGGCAGAAGGAGTAGTAACATGGTCGCTAGGCTCCTCCCCCCAAGGGTCCCAACCGGGGCCTGTCATGGCGGTCGCCCTCAGGCGAATAGCGCTCCGGTGACTGTGACTGCTGAGCACCCACTGAGATGGAGGGCGACCCCACAGATGGATCTGGCGACCAGCCAGCAAAGGCCGACCGCTGCTGCTCCTCCAGATACTCAGCACCATGGACAGCAGAGGCCGCCCTCACCATCTCCAGCAGTGCAGCAATGTCCGACATGGCTGCTCACACAGGCAGCTGCTGATGTCATGCAAGTAAGTAACTCCAAGAGACCTCCCTGCTCCCCACACTCCCATATATATAGCCTCCCCCTTTTTACCAGCACCCCTAGCCCCCTATAGCCAATCCCCTTTCAGCCACATTTCTCCCCACTTTAATCCACCCCTTGAACTCCATTTCACCCCTTCTTTAGTTAACCCTTCCCATTCTTTAACCTCTACTTGTCATGGCACCTGTACACCCTATTCTAGGGCTCCCTGGCTATTCTTTATTACTACTAAATGCATAAAATTCACTATTATGAATAGATGACACCTGTGAAAAAAATGTGTAATATAGATTAATTAGTCACTAACTCATCCCGATGGCAGAACTAGTGTACAATTGCCATAATGGTATTCATGAGAACACATTGTGCCTGTGCAGCAATGCAGATGCAAGATTGGTTCAATTGTTTGCACAAGCGTATTAAAACCATAGTGCAAGCTGTTAGGTAGGGGCATAGGGATCACATGATATTCGTGCCTGAGTGCTAGTGATTTCTATCAGTTTAAAGGCATAAAGTATTACCGGTACCATATTTAGCATCGCTTTCTAGACATTTTAAATGGTGCGATTTTTATATTCATATTTCTTTCATATATATAGCACTTTATTCACACAGGTTTATGTGGTTTATAAAGTAGTGGCAAAAATGCTGCCTGTTTTTTCCTTTCCCTATCAATCTATCTATCTATCTTGAAAAAAGTCTTTCAAACTGAAATGTTGTGGCAACAGCATATTCCTGGAGTGCTGCCTTCATTATTTTTTTTATCTATCTATCTATCTATCTATCTATCTATCTATCTATCTATCTATCTATCTATCTATCTATCTATCTATCTATCTATCTATCTAATCTATCTATCTAATCTATCTTGTATTCTTTTTATGTATCAATCCATTCATCCAACCACTTTAACAGCTGAAAATGTAAATCTTAAAAATCTACATATAAATGAGCAGGCCACAGCAGCCCCAGGAGTGTTGCCACTTCGGCCACTTCAACCCTGCTCTCTCGCTGCCCTGGGGCGTTGGCAAACAGGATAATGGTATTTGGAGTTGATGCTAGCTGAGTAATGTCAGCTGACATGAAGCTCACAGGTTAGTATTGCTGAGGAATCAAATCAGATAACCGATATTAGTAACCAGGTCAGTAAAGGTACCTTTACACGCCGCCACAACAGGATGGATACCAACTGCTACTTCACGTGCACGAGCACGGCCGAACGGTTACCAACGGGAAACGCACCCTCTTTACACGCCGCCACAAGGTACGCTACGCTACGCTACATTTACAGCTAGCTACATCGCCGGGTGTCTCAAGTAGCCATCTTGTAGCTCAGCGTACCTCATTTACACAACGCTACAACAAGCTAATATGGGCCGACCTGGTGCAGCAGGGACAGCACATAGGCGTGCCACAATGGTGGATTACAAGACGTCCGTACGGTGATAGGACAAAGCCAGAACATCATGATAGGGCAGGCATCGCAGGAGGCTGGTTAATACAGCACGCTCAAGCGATTGTGTAGTGTGACTGGTCAGCTCCTTAAATATGCCGCCCTATGCAGCGACTACCAATCGTCATGCAGGAGCTTCCACCAATGATCGCAGATGGGGCGCGGTAACACGGAGCCTGGGTGACGCCTTAGCTACATTGCAGCTACATCGCCGGGTGTCCAGAGTTCCCTTCTGTGGGTTCTTTACACGCCGATACAGCTCGCTACAATCGGCGATGTAGCCATCTGTTTATGGGCAGGGTACGGATACAGATGTATCTGTAGCCGGCTGTGTCGTCCCGTCTTCAGACGCCGCTACGACGGGCGATATTGGCGCGACAAGCCACATTTGTAGCCTGTAGCGGGTTGTATGCATCCTGTTGTGGCGGCGTGTAAAGGTACCTTGAGGACTCAAATAACCACACTAATAAATATATTTGAAAATTAACCCTAATACATTCTTCTTTCACCATTTTTTATACTTACAATCCATTCCACCCAACCCCAAAAATTAAGCATGAAAAAAAATTAGAAAAAACAAAAAGAAGCTCAAATAAATACTGAAGTAGTCCCAACATATGAAGTCAATATCGGTGACTGCATCCCCCATATAGTGAGTCAGTAGGTACTGTATGGCTCCCGGCAGTGTAACAAGCCGTAACTTCCCTGAGGTTGTCTTAGGTTAAACAGCGGATATCACGCAGCAGGGAATCCTACGGTGTCAGTGTTTGTAACTCTAGCTGTCTCATGAGAGCCACAATATCACACAATATATAGCGGTTACTTATCGCTGGTATCATGTGAGAAACGGCAACGTCATGGAGTGCAGTCCAGCTCAAAATTTGCAGGATAGACCATGTGTTGGCCCTCGAGTCTGAACTGCAGTAATGTTTATGATGGCACCGCTTGTCACACTCTCACCAGTGCCTGTGTGTCTGGTCTCACAGCATATGGGGGATGCTTTCTATGAATGTGACCCTCCATATGTTTGTAAGGCCCAGTGCCCATGTTGCATTGTTTGATGTTTTTTTGATGCAGATTTTTAGAATCTTTGCCCCAATGGACTTTGTCCCATTATTTTGATGGCCTGTACCTCATTTTAATGGAGTTTGCTGATCCTTGTGGGACTTATTTACCTACTGTATATACTGTGTATATTAATATATTTTAGACGTATTGCAGTCTGTGCTGTGCCTATTTTAAATTCATCAGTGTTTGTGTATTATAAATGGGAAAAATTACATCATGTACCAACATGCTTTTTTTAAAAGTTGCTACAGTGAAGCTTTTCAGGATTTCCTTAGCACAAGCTGTTGGAAACATCACCTGTAAAGGTGATGAAATTAGCACCTGTGCAATGGTAGCTCATTAAGGGTTTTGGGATGTAACCCAAAGGCTGCAGTCCCACTAATTCCGCAGATTGACGTGCAACTGTTGCTATACTTGGGAAGGGGAAAAGTAAAATTAACAAAAAAAACAAACCTTGCTCTTCTCAAAACTTCAAACAATCCTTATCGGATCAACAGGTCAACCGACCTACAGGTCAGTGACCCAACAACAGGCCTCTTTAGTCAGAGTAAAAACTATCTAGCATTTTTGGCAATGGTGCTGTTCCACACTATGCCGGATGGTCTTAGAGGGGTCACAGGGGCTACTTGTACAGAGGCATTCTTCCTCAGCACTCACATGGCCACCACTGGAGAAGAGAATGGAGGAATTAGGGGATGGCCACTCCTTCTAGAAGACATGAGAGAAGCTCTGGCAACCACAACAGCCCCTTCAGGATCTCTTGCCTCTGAGGGTTTCTTTGCAGCTGGCTGGCTAACAAGATCATCTCTGGCCTGCAGCCGAAGCTTCATCCTCTCAATGTCGGCCTTCTGCTGCCAGTCTTGGAATTCCTCTACATGGCAACCCAACGTACGCCTCTTGCCTACCACCCCTTGCTGCCCTTCACCTTCTTGAAGGTGACCACCTATCCAAAACATAGAAGGGGCAGAGTCATGAAGGCAGATGGTCACTCAGCAGGTTGGACTGGTTTACGTAGCACCTGTCACCAGTTCCATCTTTGGCTAGGAACCCAAACCCCCTCTTCTGGAAGAATGTCGACATCTGGCCCTGGATACGTTGCTCCTCAAAGGTGTTACACTTACAGTAGGTCCCTGCAATCACTGGCATTCTCGAGCCTAATTTCTTCCAAAATTGACATGAGCCAGGGTGGTGTATGCCTATAAGGATACTTGCTGGCAGGGGGTAGAGGTCTACCCATGGCATTCTCCCAGTCGAAAGCCTCTGGTGGGGGTATTACACAAGGCAGGGAAACAGGGGCTTTTGCCACTACTACCTCGGCCTCCTCATCCTCCTCCTTCTCCTGGATTTGCCAATTCACCGGCTCCAGGTTTAATAAGGCTAGGCATGCTGCAGGATCCTGGCTCTGACCTGTCCTGATCTGACTACTGGCTGGCATACAGAACAGCTGACCTTCTGCCTATGGACTCCACTACAATGGGACCTCTTTAGGCATACGGGAATAGCACTAGATTTTGACCTCACTGCATATCAAGGCAGGGAGCGAGGTCATACTCCAACCCAGATATGTAGATGTAAACATCCCCTCTGGTGGCTGGTCCTGAGATGGTGAGGAAGATCACGTCCTCCAGAGCAGGCATCTCTTGGGGTGGATCCATCATGTCTCCAAACTGCAGACTGCAGGCACATGGTAGCACAATGTTCCTGCGTTGCATGGCAATTCCAAGATGGCGCCGGTTTTCGCCGTGAAGAGTCTTTCCTATGACTAAGGACCTGCCTCCTCCAGCACCAGGACCCAATCTCTTAAAGGATAATACTGTTTGTCAAATCTTGTTTCCTGGTTCCTCCTTAAGACTTCCATGGGGTGGGCTGCAGGAGGCACCTGATTTACAAATCCCATTTCCCGTGCCACAGGTAACACCTAGGCTTGAGGTTGGGGGGAGTGATCATTGAAGCCTGACATATTTGGAGGAGAAATAAAAAAAAGAAAATGTTTTTTTCAGCCCACCACCAATTCATCTGAAATGTTGAAGAAGGCTAGTGAGCAATGAACGGACAAGTCCAAGATAAATGCTAGAATAACACATTTGTGCACATGGCAAATCTTTATTCTAAACGTGTGGAATGAAATTAAATAAAGGGATTACACATTTTCAAGAAGGAATATCCATAGTATGGTGATTCATGACATCTAAGCTCACTGGCCCATGCAAACAGCTTCGCAAGATTTGTTCCTTGTCTACAAAATAATTGCAGGCAGCATAACACATTTCGGGGATTTAAAGAAATATGGACCCTGTCAATCTTATATGTCGACTTTAATGGTCTACCAGTGACAGTATTGAAAATGCCCAGAACCTTTTCATGTAGAGACTCATGTGACCAGCTTTCAGTAATACCTTTCAGTCTCACATTGTTACATCAAATCATTCAGAACAAGCATAAAGTTCTGTAATTGTGCACTTATCTCTGAATCTTTCTCCAGAGTAGAGACCCTTTTTGCTGAGCGCTGATCTGCTGCGTCAGATGCAGTGAGTCTATTTTCAAAAGACCCCAATTCCAATTCATCATATATGGCATTAAAAGCCAGTTGCACGGATAGCTCAATTCTGGACACCATTGAGTCATGATAATTTTTGATTAAATACCTCAGAATGTGCAAGTCTTGCTGCAGCCTTTTGGTCTGAAAGGGAGAGAAAGAAAAGATGTTCCAACACTTTTGCACTGCAAAATCCCCAGGGGCTACTCCTCCAAGGCATTCTCCCCTAGCAAAATAAAACTAACCGCAGTGGTCATATCAGCAGATAAAGTGAATCCTTTAAGCGGCCGTCACACGCACAGATATCTTGAACGATATCGCTTGAACGCGCGAGATGAAACATCGCTTGAACGATGTCTCTGCGTGTGATGGCAGGATACGACGAGCGATACATGATCAAATCGCAAGATCGAGATCTGAGCCCCGGACCTCAGATCTTGCGATTAACGATTTGACGATCTGCCTCATCGTGGTGTATAACACCACGATGAGCGATCTCCCGGCGGCAGAGCCTATGCTGGGAGATGGTAACTATGGTACACGTCGGGTTACTAAGCGATGCGCGGCGCCTAGTAACCCGATGTGTACCATAGTAACCAGCGAGATCGCGGATCCACATCGCTGGTGAGTCTGTCTGTGTGACATCTCACCAGCGATGTGAGCGATATTGTAAGCGATCGCGCGTGCACGTGATCGCTTACAATATCGTTCAAGATATCTGTGCGTGTGACGGCCGCTTTAGATGTATTCCTGACCTTCGCTTCCTCCGGCATAGTCAGGGTAGGAGCCGAGAACGTCATTTCTGATCCATGGTAAGCTGCAGGCACTATTTTCCTTCATCATAGTGGATCGCCAGTGAGAAAGCTTAAGGGTACCTTTACACGTGGCAACATTTCTAGGAATATCACTTGCAACTTACTGGTTGCAGTGAAATCATGGAGACATTGCTCCATTTGTACACAGCAACAAGATAGAACAATGTCTCCATGATTTCACTGCAACCAGTAAGTTGCCAGTGATATTCCTAGAAATGTTGCCACGTGTAAAGGTACCCGAATAGAGGAATGGCTGCATATTTCTGAGCATTCTCAGTTTTGCTGGTGAGGAGACCACAGTAGAGGCACATGAACCCCTTCCCTTTTCTGGATTAGACTAGCAGGCCTCAGAACTCCAGAGATATACAATCTCACTTCCCCATGGCCAGACAACTCCCCTTCAATGTTCATTCTTTTTAAAGTCTATCTAGGTTTTGTTAGGCTGGTTACCGAGTGTACCCACTTGGATGAGATGCCATGTACACATACCCTTCTGGTGCTATAGAAACTTCTTGCCTTAGGAGGCTCTTGTTTTGATCATTGAATCCTAATGATCTCTAAATTTATGCTAATTAACAAAAATTCCATAAATATAACCCACATATTTTTTTTTTTACTTTCTATATTGCTGTTAGCACCAGAGATCCCTTTTTGTAATATTTGACTCTTGTCTTTAGTAGATAAAAAATATAAGTGAAGCAGGTGTGGATTTCATATGCAATATCACACAAGCAGTGTCATTCATTCAGATAGCTTTAGGGGCATTTCCTACAACTGATAAGGTGAAACAAGCCCCAACAAGGATCATAGACTTCTTCCTGGGCACAACATTTAAATTTCATAAAACATATCTCCCATAAGGCTTTCACATACTCCATGAACAATTTCAAAGAAATACTTCTTGGGAACTTCTGCTAGGTTCATATCTTTGACCTTCAGCAGAATGTACTATCACTGCCAATGAAAAATCTGGTATAAGGTTCTAGTGATATAGCAAAACAATAAAACCCAGCTAACAATATCATGGTTGATGACCTACAGCATTGATGGGAAATGTCTGTCCCAACTGCAGATTCCCAATAAGCTGCAGCATGAGCCGCTGGCCCCATTTTTCCAGCAGCCAGCCCTACAAACATTCTGTAGTGCGTTCACACACACTGAATTAAAGGGAACCTGTCAGGTGGTTTATGCACTCCCAGCTATCACTGTCTGTACCTGTAGCTTCACAATACTAATCATCCCTGTCTGAGCTCACAGTGTAATGTTAAAGGTGAAAAAAAGCATTTATACACTTAGGCCCCTTTCACATCTAATGCAGGGCTGCGTTTTGGTTCATTTGCATTTCTATGCGTTGTTACCGCTAAAAACGCATCAAAATACTTGCGTTTTTGGCCCCATTGATTTTAATGAAAACGCTCATTAACTTACATGAAATCAGAATAAACCTTTCCAGTTTTAGGTTAATTAAGATTATCATAATTATTAATATTTGCGAAATGCCAGAATAATGAGAGAGCTAGAATGTTTTAAGTCATTGTTAATACTTTCTGCAAAGTTACACGTTTGCATACATTTCATTAGTGTTTGGTACCATTGTCCTGAAACTGTATGACTTCGGTCGAACATTTTGGATATTCTTCCTTAAACTTCTCACAATAGTTGGTAGGAATTTGGGCCCATTCCTCCTGACAGAACTGGTGTGACCGAGCCATGTTTATGGGTCCTCTTGCTCGCACCTGCCTTTTATGCTTTGCCCATAAATTTTCAATAGGATTGAGATCAGGGCTTTATACAGTTAGGGCCAGAAATATTTGGACAGTGACACAATTTTCGCGAGTTGGGCTCTGCATGCCACCACATTGGATTTGAAATGAAACATCTACAACAGAATTCAAGTGCAGATTGTAACGTTTAATTTGAAGGGTTGAACAAAAATATCTGATAGAAAATGTAGGAATTGTACAAATTTCTTTACAAACACCCCACATTTTAGGAGGTCAAAAGTAATTGGACAAATAAACATAACCCAAACAAAATATTTTTATTTTCAATATTTTGTTGCGAATGCTTTGGAGGCAATCACTGCCTTAAGTCTGGAACCCATGGACATCACCAAACGCTGGGTTTCCTCCTTCTTAATGCTTTGCCAGGCCTTTACAGCCGCAGCCTTCAGGTCTTGCTTGTTTGTGGGTCTTTCCCTCTTAAGTCTGGATTTGAGCAAGTGAAATGCATGCTCAATTGGGTTAAGATCTGGTGATTGACTTGGCCATTGCAGAATGTTCCACTTTTTTGCACTCATGAACTCCTGGGTAGCTTTGGCTGTATGCTTGGGGTCATTGTCCATCTGTACTATGAAGCGCCGTCCAATCAACTTTGCAGCATTTGGCTGAATCTGGGCTGAAAGTATATCCCGGTACTTTTCAGAATTCATCCGGCTACTCTTGTCTGCTGTTATGTCATCAATAAACACAAGTGACCCAGTGCCATTGAAAGCCATGCATGCCCATGCCATCACGTTGCCTCCACCATGTTTTACAGAGGATGTGGTGTGCCTTGGATCATGTGCCGTTCCCCTTCTTCTCCAAACTTTTTTCTTCCCATCATTCTGGTACAGGTTGATCTTTGTCTCATCTGTCCATAGAATACTTTTCCAGAACTGAGCTGGCTTCTTGAGGTGTTTTTCAGCAAATTTAACTCTGGCCTGTCTATTTTTGGAATTGATGAATGGTTTGCATCTAGATGTGAACCCTTTGTATTTACTGTCATGGAGTCCTCTCTTTACTGTTGACTTAGTGACAGATACACCTACTTCACTGAGAGTGTTCTGGACTTCAGTTGATGTTGTGAACGGGTTCTTCTTCACCAAATAAAGTATGCGGCGATCATCCACCACTGTTGTCATCCGTGGACGCCCAGGCCTTTTAGAGTTCCCAAGCTCACCAGTCAATTCCTTTTTTCTCAGAATGTACCCAACTGTTGATTTTGCTACTCCAAGCATGTCTGCTATCTCTCTGATGGATTTTTTCTTTTTTTTTCAGCCTCAGGATGTTCTGCTTCACCTCAATTGAGAGTTCCTTTGACCGCATGTTGTCTGGTCACAGCAACAGCTTCCAAATGCAAAACCACACACCTGGAATCCACCCCGACCTTTTAACTACTTCATTGATTACAGATTAACGAGGGAGACGCCTTCAGAGTTAATTGCAGCCCTTAGAGTCCATTGTCCAATTACTTTTGGTCCCTTGAAAAAGAGGAGGCTATGCATTACAGAGCTATAATTCCTAAACCCTTTCTCCGATTTGGATGTAGAAACTCTCATATTGCAGCTGGGAGTGTGCACTTTCAGCCCATATTATATATATAATTGTATTTCTGAACATGTTTTTGTAAACAGCTAAAATAACAAAACTTGTGTCACTGTCCAAATATTTCTGGCCCTAACTGTATTTTTTCAATATGTGTTTATTGAAGAAGTAAAATGAAACAAAGGGCCACGTCACACACACAGATATTTGTGCAGATATTGTTTGCAGATCTCTGGTTGCAGTGAAATCATGGACACATGGTTCCATTTTGTGGCTGTGTACAAATGGAGCAATGTGTCCATGATTTCACTGCAACCGGAGATCTGCGAACAATATCTGCACAAATATCTGACGTGGCCCAAACAGAAAAATCGACCGTACAATGTCAAGTAACTCTAGGCTTAAAGCAAACATACTGAGAGTTTCTTTTAAAATATTGCAAGTTCGAGTATTCACTAAGAAGAGAAAAAAAGAAAAAAAAGACTGCGCTTAGTGAGCAGTATACATTCAACACATTTGTTGCAAAACATAGCAAATGAACACAAGTAAACTCACCAACAACAATAATTAAGTTGCCAATATAAAGCTCGCTCACCTTGGAGCTGGGAGTTGATGGAGTAAACATAAGACTTGAAACTGAGTCTCAGCTCTCCAGTATAGGCTCGTGTTGGTAGGTATAGCTCGTGAAAAAGAGAAGATTCTAGAAGTGAAGGTCAGGGCAGGATAGGGAGTTAAGACACGAGGAGAGGTATACACGTGGGAAGAGAGAGAGAAAAAGAGGAAAACAAACATGGAGGGGGGTAGAGTCAGGGGGTGAGGAGGGGATGGGCACCCTTCCCCCTCAGGAGGGACCAAAGACGAAGAAGTATCTCAAACATCGTCCATCATCCCCATGTTACTACAAATTTATCGCTGGAATTGTTGAATTCCACAGGGAGATCCTCCATCCTTCAAAGACTGTGCATTTCTTTCAACCAGTTTGTCAAACGTGAACAGATTGTCTGCTTCCAATACCGTGGAATGCTTGTATGAGCCGCTGCAATGCAGAACCGCTAGATATCTCTTTTTTGCGACTTAATTGTACCCGGGAGGATAGATAGCAACGCCATCTGAGGTGAAACCTTTACGTCTTTACCACTTATCTCCCTATATGCGAGGAAGACTCCCTTCCAAAAGGGCTGTAGTTTGCTACAACTCCACCAGATATGAGTCATCGTTCCCTTCTCCACCCGGCACCTCCAACACATATCAGACACAGAGGGGAACGCCTCGTGAAGATCGACCGGGCAACGGTACCATCTGGCTATGATTTTTATAAATTTTTCCTGGGCTTGACAAGCCACTGACATTTTATGTAATATGACAAATGTTTGATCCAGTCCTCCCCCGAGATGGTGGTGCCCAGCTCCCCCTCCCACCTCCTGGTATATTTAGGTAGGTCTTCTGAGCCAGAGTGACTTAAAAATGTATAAATTAAGGCCACGCAGAGGGTAGGCGGAGAGTTTTGTAGGAGCATCCTCTCGAAGGGGGAAGGCGGGGAGGAAAACTCGAGTCCCCGATTTCCCCTTAGTCGAAATGACTTAAACTGCACGTATTCCATCCAGGGAACATCTCCAACAGATCTAACAAAGATATCGCATGGCATCAGGCTGTTACCCTTTAAAATGTGATGACAGCGAGGCTCATCACCCAGACTCCAATTCAGGAACCGATGTACACCCATTCCAGGCGGGAAGTCCGGATTAGTAAACAAGGGTGTGAGGGGCCCCCGGCCCATGGATAAGCGTCCCTTTTTGGTCTCCTGACCCCAAATCCGGAGGGCAACTCTTAGAGCATTTGAACCCAGGCCAAAACTACCCCTATTTTTTTTTTTTTTTTTTTTTTTTTTTTCTTCTTCTGAAATGTTTTTATTGAAAATTTGTTTGGGAAAAGGGAAGGGGGATAATATACAAGGTGGTATATAAGGGATAGATACATAATACAGACATACAGAAACATTGGGAGAGTCATACAATGGGTGACAATGTATAGGTATGCAAAATACAAAGCAAATACAAATAGCAAATATACAATACAAAGCTATTTTAGCTAACAACAGATAAGAAATTTTAGCTGAGGCTTGAATAAATTTATTCGGGTGTGTACTCAGAATTAAGTTGTTATGCTGAATCTGTTTTTGTTGAATACAGGAGTAAACCAGATGCATTTTCCGAGAGACAATTATAGGTTGTTAAAGTGGAGATGTTAGGTTATGGGGATAACGTCAATGGATCTAGTAAGATGAGTTAGAGATTGTGAAGAGATCCAGGGCTCCCAATTTGAGAAGTATTTGTTATAGGAGTTGTTTCTAACAGCGTAACTGAACACAAATGTGCAGTGGGAAGATATTCTATCGATTAGTTCTAGAATTGTAGGGGCGGTTGTGGTCTTCCATCTGGCGGCCAGGAGGACCTTAGCGGTTAATAGAATTTGATTAATAATAAATCTAATGTTATGAGGTAGGTTTGATATTCCTAGTGAGAGGAGGGCCATTTGAGGGGTAAGGGTAACCTTAAAACTACCCCTATTAAGTGGGATAGCCCAGGGTAAATTGTGTAGGGGAATTCTCAAACAGTTAATTTCATGAAATAATAAAAAAAAATGCGTGGAGCTCCGCGCTATTTCTATGTCCAGCCAGGTAACGCTAGGCAGCTGAGGGCTGAAATCCGCAGCGCAGGGAGGCCCAAGCCTTCTGGGCACCCCCCGTTGCGAATGGCAGCCCGCAGCCACCCCAGAAAATGGCGCGTTCATTGAAGCGCCATGTTCTGGCGCTGAACCCATCTTTTCCAGGGCCCTGGTGCGGTGGCTCACTGGGTAATAAAGGGGTTATTGCCAGCTTTTTGTTATCAGCTGGCCCTAAGCCCGAAATTCATGGGGTCACGCCAATATTAAACATGTCCCCCATTAGTTTATAGTAAATTGTTTAAATAAAAACACAACACCAAGAAAAATTATTTTTACCGTATATACTCGTGTATAAGCCGACCCGTGTATACGCCGACCCCCTACTTTTGCCCCCAAAACCTGGGAAAACCTATTGACTCGTGTATAAGCCGAGGGTGGACCCCAGCACAGGTATACAGCCCCCAGCAGTGTGGTATACAGCAGCCTCCCCAGTGGTAGTATACAGCAGAAGCCCCAGTGGTATATACAGCAGCAGCCCCAGTGGTAGTATACAGCAGCCCCAGAGGTATATACTGCAGCCCCAGTGGTAGTATACAGCAGCCCCAGTGGTATATACAGCAGCAGCCCCAGTGGTAGTATACAGCAGCAGCCCCAGAGGTATATACAGCAGCCCCAGTGGTAGTATACAACAGCAGCCCCAGTGGTAGTATACAGCAGCCCCAGAGGTATATACAGCAGCCCCAGTGGTAGTATACAGCAGCAGCCCCAGTGGTATATACAGCAGCAGTCCCAGTGGTAGTATACAGCAGCAGCCCCATTGGTAGTATACAGCAGCAGCCCCATTGGTAGTATACAGCAGCAGCCCCATTGGTAGTATACAGCAGCAGCCCCATTGGTAGTATACAGCAGCAGCCCCATTGGTAGTATACAGCAGCAGCCCCATTGGTAGTATACAGCAGCAGCCCCATTGGTAGTATACAGCAGCAGCCCCAGTGGTATATACAGGCCCCCCCCCATCAGTATACAGGGTTTGCCCCTTGCTGCCGCAATCCTGTAAAGGAATACATTATTATACTTGTCCCTGCCGCTGTCCCGCCGCCGCTATTGCGCTCCTCTGGCTTCATCCGGCTTCTTCCGGCTTCCTCCTCTGGTGCACAGACAATGACGTCATTGTCTGCGCCCACCGGAGGAGGAAGCCGGAAGAAGCCGGATGAAGCCGAAGGAGCGCGATAGCGGCTGCGGGACATCGGCAGGGATAAGTATAATAATGTATTCCTTTACAGGATTGCGGCAGCAAGGGGGGGGGGCCCTGTATACTGATGGGAGCGGGCGGCCTGTATACTGTATACAGTGTATACAGTATACAGTGATTCGCGTATAAGCCGAGGGGGGGACTTTTCAGCCCAATTTTTGGGCTGAAAAACTCGGCTTATACGCGAGTATATACGGTATTTGAAAAAAAAAAAGAAAACACATTTAGGGACTCCATATTTATGTAAAAAAAAAATCCTCTTCCGTCCGACGTAGTCCAATCCAGGGTTCTTCTTTAGCTCCGCTACATCTCTGGTAGAGAACCTCCACCAGAGATGTAGCAGAGCTGTGCACCCGGACGTGGGAAAGTTCATGTGAGTTCATGCAGGCAAGCAGGAACTCACGTGAACCTGACAGCACTGGTACTTCAAATGAACAGGTGACCTGAGTCAGCTGTTCATTTGAAAATCCCGGCGGGAAGGCGTCCAAATGACAAAACCGTATCAAACCGGATTGTCCTGGATTGTACTGGTCCGATGCAATCCGGCGCCCCATAACATGGGACTCTATGGTGCCGGATTGCTCTGGATCGGGACAATCCAGGAGAATCCCGTTTTAACTCAGTTCACAACCGCGGACAGCTCCCTGCATGCCGCGGTCGGTCCTGCACTCGCCACTGCCTGACAGCAGGATCCTCCACTCCCCCCGCAGCCTCCCCACCCAATCCTAAGTTAGGATAGGGTAGGGAGGTGGTGGGGGGAGCAGAAGATCCTGCTGTCAGGCGACGGGGAAGCCAGCATTGTTTAAAAGCCGGCGGCATTTTACCGCTGGCTTTTAAACAATGAAGTGGGGAATTGCAGTAATCGCAAAGATACTCGCAGAGTAACGAGTAGCCCGAGTACCCTACTATTCGGCGAGTACCGAATAGTAGCGAGTAGACTCGCTCATCCCTAGTTTATAATTATTTGACTTTGCAGAAAGTAATAAAATTGCCTTAAAACATTCTCTCTCTCAGCAAATATTAATAATTATGGCAATCATAACTGACAAAATTAGAAAGGTTTATTCTGATATCATCTCAGACATGCATATGTGTCTTTTTATATAGTGCATTGTGAGGTAGCAATCACAGATCGGGTTGGGGTTCACTCACTTGGCAGCAATATTCAGAAACAGCAGCAGTCTCTCCACTTAAATAAGTTCATGTTGATTTATTGTCTCAGCATAAACCACACTCCAGCATATACACAGGAGCCTTTCTGCAGCTCACAGAACATATTGCCCAGTATAGTCTGTCTTTACCTCACATATGGCCTGTAGTCAGTCCACACAGGCCTCCAGGACCTGAGCTCTCCATGCTCAGTCTCTGTCTGTCTTTTTCACATGTCAAACACAGACTCCATTAAAAATCCTGAGACACACCCACATCTCCAGCAAGTTGCAAGCTTAACTCTTGCTATGCTGTTAAGCAGACTTGCTTCCAGGTACTGGCAAGACATTCATAACATCAGTGCAGCAGACTTCTGCCTGTGTGAAACATACTGGCCATGTATAGTGCCGCCATTCAGACCATGGCTGGCTGCCATATCACAGCATATAAACTTCTGGTTTCAACTCTATGTTTAGGATCATTATCAATTTGTAAAGACCATCATCTTTTCAACTATAGCTTTTTTACAAATGGTGTTCTGTTTTCATCCAGAATTTGTTGAAATTTTATTGAGTCCTTTCTTCCCCCTGCCTGTGAAATGTTCCCCATGCCTTTGGCTGAATCAAAACCTCACAGCATTATTGATCCAATCCACTATTATGCTTAATGGTTTTTGAGATGTTCTTTTCCTGAAATCCTGTGCCCATTTTTCTCCACATATACTTTTGATTATTGTGACCAAAGAATTCTATTGTAATCTCATCAATCCACAGTACGTGTTTCCAAAACGCATCAGACTTATTTAGATTTTTTTTTTGCATACTTCTGACGCTGAATTTTATGATGAGGATGCAAGGATGAGAGGTTTTCTTCAGATGACACTCGAATGGAGGCCATATTTGTGCAGGAGTCTTTGAACAGTAGAGCAATATATCAGCACTCCATAGTCTGCTAAATCTTCCTGAAGGTCTTTTGCAGTCAAGCAGGGGTTCTGAGTTGCCTCTATAGCAATACTATGAGCAGCTCTCACAGAAATGTAACTTTGTCTTCCAGACTTTATCTTGAACTCCTTAGTTCCTGTTAACATATTTAGATCTGAAAGTTTGGACAAAGTTATCTGACCACACAAATGTCCAAGGTTGTCTGAACTTTAGCATTTTTTAAAATGTAGAAGAGGAAATTCAATTGTTTTGGCCAAAAATTCAAAGGACATGTATCATCTTTAACTTCATGCTTATTAGAGATAATTTAATCTTCAAATTGCTTAATTGTTCACAAAAATAATAATTTTGATCAGGGGTAACCAAATTTTTATATGCCACTGTATGTGATGTATGCCTGCAGTTACAGTGCATACATATAGCAGTTCAGTGTAACCTATATAATTAATAGACAGATTCTCAGTGTATTCTTAGAATCACTTTACACACACCAACTTATCTGTCCAACCTCTGAACAACTTACTGGTTGCAGTGAAATCATGGACACATTGCTCCATTTTGTGGCTGTGTACAAATGGAACAATGTGTCCATGATTTCACTGCAACCAGTAAGTTGTTCAGAAGTTGGACAGATAAGTTGGTGTGTGTAAAGTGGCCCTGAAGGCCACTTCACACACACAGATATCTGAGTCCAATATCTGAACAGATCTCTGGTTGCAGTGAAATCATGGATACATTGCTCCATTTTGTGGCTGTGTACAACATGGAGCAATGTATCCATGATTTCACTGCAACCAGAGATCTGTTTAGATATTGGACTCAGATATCTGTGTGTGTGACGTGGCCTTTAGGGCCATGTCACACACACAGATATCTGTGCAGATATTGTTGGCAGATCTCTGGTTGCCGTGAAACCATGGACACATTATTCATTTGTACACAGCCACAAAATGGAACAATTTGTCCATCTTTTCACGGCAACCAGAGATCTGCGAACAATATCTGCACAATTATCTGTGTGTGTGACGTGGCCCTTAGAGTGTCAGAGTGTCTTATGTGATTCATGTACAGCAGTCCCATCCCAGTGTATCTTGTGTTGTATTTATAGCAGAGTCTCAGTGTATTTTATGTGCTGTATGTATAACAGTCTTAGGGCCGCTTCACACTGCAGCGTGATCCGGTCCAGTGCAATCCGGGTTGCCCCTGACAGCCGCGGACCGGATCACCACACAGGCTGTTATGGTCCCCGGTTCGGTGTGCAGCGCACGCAGTTCCCGCTGCTGATAAGTCAGTACCGCGGACGCCGCGGTCCTGACCTGTCAGCGGCTGCAGCTGCATGCGCTGCACACCGGACCGGAGGGCATATTAGCCCCCCAGTCCTATGTGGTGATCCGATCCGCGGCTGTCAGGGGCAACCCGGACAGCACCGGACCGAATCACGCCGCAGTGTGAAGCCGGCATTAGTGTATCCTATCTGATGTATATACAGCAGTCTAAATGCCATATATGTGATGCATATACAGCAGTCTCAGTGTTTTGTATGTGATGTATATTGCTGACCTTCCATCACTTAAATTCCATAAATGATACATGAGCTGTAATGAATTTCCCTATTTGAGCTGATCTGCATTAAATTATGCATCAGTGTTAGGTACAACTTACTACTGTTAACAGTTCTTATCAACATTTACCATTGAAAAATACAATTGTTCTCAAGACTGACCAATGCAAACCTGGAAAAAAATGTCACCAGAGCAACATCATCTGTTCGAACTAGTCCATCATCCTCATCCAATATGAAACAGCTTTGTCATTTGAAATCTTTTACAATTGGAGGTGTCTGATGGACTTGTCTGTTCTCCACCATCAGCCATTATATTGACACAAGTGCTAATCGGTTATGTCATACATTTCCAAATGGCCCTGGGCAGAAAAAAAAAGTACCCCACTTATGACAAAGAACAGTTAAAAAAAATGTAATTCATGTATAATTATAAAAAGCATTGTCACTCTAATGTATTAAAAATAAATTATAATGTTGGTTTGGAGGTATACAGGGTAAGGTCTAACATTTTATTATCTTTTTATCTGCAAATTGATTACTATTGTTATTGTTACAAATACACCAATATCAGCTTTAGTCGTCATACCTGAATCACTTCCGCTGCTGTACAGTTAGGTTACGTGCCCATGATCTGGCTTCCTCACATTTTGGATGTAGCATAATTTCTCTTGCGTAGACACTAGTGTTCTTTGTGGGAGATCGCAGTGCACATGCCTATGATCAGAACTGGATGTAGCGTATTTTAGTTGTGTTCTCCTGGCCAAAACACTTACATCTCTGCAAGAAAAAGATTGACATTCTGTGGCATGGAAATCTGCGTTGTAGGTCAGTTTAGGTACCTTTCCCAGTGTTATTTGAAATTCGTGGCAGATCTGGCAGGTTTGCCGCATCTTCTGCATAACGGCTGACTTGCAGCAAACCCCATATATTCCTTATGGGACTTGTGGTCAGGTGCAGCAAGTGCGGTTTTACGGTACCGGCACTTGAAGTAGTGCAAAAAAACGCTGCTAGCAGTGGCTTTTTAACTTGCCACAAGTGCTGGATCCGGCAAAAACCGCACTAGCCGCATCTGACCGCAAGTCCCATAGGGAATAAATGGTGCTTGCAGCAAGAGAACCGTTACGCGGCAGATGTGGAAACCTGCAGGATCTGCCATGAACAGGCAAAATCGCTGATGTGAAAGGTGCCTATACTTAGCAGTAAAAAGAACTACTGGGGGCATGGGATTTCTATAAATCCATTCACTGCTTGTACTGTACAATGCAGCATTTTGGACACAGCAAAAGCAAGCTGCATCTAAAACACTGCTAACACTGATTTTGCGCAAATATCCTTTTGATATCCTCTTTTGCAAGATTCAGCAATGTGTTATATAACTAAAAATACAACAATTCTCTGCAAGATTTACTGGGGATTTAGACATCAATCATCAATATAGGTACGCAGTGGATAAGAAAAAAATGCGGCACTCACCGAGCAGAGCTTTTTTCTTTTTTATTTCAGAGTCCTCTTTACATGATTTCTCTGCGATGGGGCAGGGAGTGGGGAGACACACAGGTGACGGATTCCGTTTCGGAGCACCTGCCCCTTCTATATAGGTACATTACAGTTAAAGTTGAATAGTAACAATGGCTGATACTACATCAGTATTTAAAAATGAACTAAAAGCTTATATAATAAAAAAAACATACGGTATTAAAAGGAATCTATCAGCAGGTTTTTACAACCTGATCTGAAAGCAGTGTGATATAGTCAGAGACCTTGAATCTAATGATGTATGACTTAAGCCGCGTTACACAATACAACATCGGCTGCGATGTCGGAAGCGATGCCGCGGGTGCGCGCTCGCTTCCGACATCACAGCCTAGCTGTCACACGGCAAGATGTTGCCGGTGACGGCGTTGCGATGTTGCTGCAGCGATCACTCGCTAGGCTGGGATCAACCCAGCGAGTGATCCGCTGCAATGCAGCAAATAGGCTGCATCGGCCGTGACATCGCTATTGTGGTGTCACACCTGCATGCAGGAAAACCTGTCAACTACGACTTGAACAACTATCGTTGATGAATTGTGCGTTTACACGCAACGACGCAACAACAATGTCGTTTCAACATCGTTCCTGCCGTTACTTTTGAACGAAGTCGGAAATAATGTTGAAACGTGTAATGGGGCCTTTAGATTACTGGGTGCAGCGGTTCTTACACAATCAATGTTTTTGACTTAGCAATAGTGATGAGCCACCACCTCAATGTTCGAATTTGGTTTGATTCATCAAATTAGTGATTTGTTTGTCAAATGTTCGTCAAATACCGCAAACCCCATTGAAATCAATGGCAGACTACAGCAAACATATAGAAAACACCTTTAGGGTACCTTTACACGCCGCTACTGGCGGGTGGATACAACCAGCTACATGCTACAAATGTAGTTTGCATTGGCAATGTACCCCGTAGTAGCGGCGTGTGAAGACGGTAGGAGGCACCCGGCAGTAGATGCATCTGTTTCCGAGCACTGCCCTGAAACAGGTGGCTACACAGGCGATTGTAGCGAGCTGTATCGGCGTGTAAAGAAGGAACAGAAGGGTTGTTTCTACACCATGCTATGTACCTGGTATGTAGCTGGGGCGTGACACAGGCTCCGGGTTACCGCGCCCCATCAGCGATCATTGGAGGAAGCTCCTGCATTACGATTGGTAGTCGCTGCATAGGGAGGCATATTTAAGGAGCTGACCAGTCACACCAGTTAATTGCTCGAGCGTCATGTATTAAACAGCCTCCTGCGCTGCCTGCCCAATCATGATGTTCTTGCTTTGTCCTATCAGCGTACGGACGTCTCGTAATCCACAATTGTGGCACGCCTATGTGCTGTCCCTGCTGCACCAGGTCCGCCCATATTAGCTTGTTGTAGCGGTGTGTAAATGAGGAAAGGTAAGCTACAGATGGCTACTTGTGGCACCCGGCGGTGTATCCAGAGATAGATGTAACGTAGCGTAGCGCACCTTGTTGCGGCGTGTAAAGGTGGTACGTTTACCGTTTGTAACCGTTTGTGCGTGCTCGTGCACGTGAAGTAGCTGGTTGTATCCACCCGCCAGTAGCGGCGTGTAAAGGTACCCTTAAGGTACCTTTACACTCCGCAACTATCACCGGCGATCGGAGGCACGTTTTTGACGGTTGATACCGATCACCGATGCCGCATGTACACGCCACAATTGCATCGTCAACCTAAAGGAACGTGGTTCCCAGAAGATGAAACAGATCCAGTGGGAAACATCCGGTTGAATCCCGACGCTGATTCACATGCCGCAACCATTAAGGGAATGTGGGCGTACCTGTGCAGCGCCGCAGGAACATAGGCGTGACAGAGTTGTGTATTCCGCGCCCCAAACACGCTGATTAGACAACGCAATAGCGTCATGATTGGCCAGCCTGCGCAGGAAGGCTGGCTAATACATGACACCATTGCAATTGTGTAATGTGAATGGACAGCTCTTTAAATATGGCGCCCTGTGAAGGGACAGCCAATGGTTACACAGTAGCCCCCACCAATCATCGCTGATGGGGCGCGGTATTCAGCACGCTGTGGCATGCCTCTGGGAAATTAGTAGGCGACGCTGATTTCATCCCTTTCCCCCGTTCACACGCCAAAACCAGGGCAATTCACCTTCTGGGTTCCCTCTGGTTTTAGAACAATGCTCTGAAACTGCAACCGGGAGCAACTTCGAAAATAACCACCGGGTTCCCCAATTACATGCCGCAACTTCGTAGCAATTTCAAGGCAACCATGACAGAAATCACAATTGCCTCTCAGTTGCTACACCGCAGTTGCGGCGTGTAAAGGTACATTTAAAGGTGTCCAAAAGCTGCCAAACTACTCAGAATGAACAACAAACACCAGAAAAAGTGACAACAATCCAAACACAGTACAAATAGTCAGAGGCAAAGAGGCATTAGTTTTCTACATTAAGTAAAAAGAGGTGGAAGAGTAAAAGGACAATGAGACACAGGTATGGGCATGTCACACCCTTCTTAAATCATGTAAAACATAGCAAGGGGACTCCAACAAGAATCCTCACTCTTTTCAAAGGGTCACACCCACAGCAAAATGTCATCAATTGTCCCTGACCAAAAATTGCTGAATGGCCCAGCCTGCATGCATGGCACTGGGTCTGGAACAGGATCTGGCCTAGCATTTCAAGGTTAAACATTGCTCAGCAACAATAGGTTTTGTGGAGTATTACATTAAAAGCTAGAGAGGTAGGTCAGTGACCTGAATAGGTCTAGTGGGCCAGATCTCCTCAAAGCTCATGCTAGCACTCCCGTCAATGTTATGCCCCGCCACACACAGGTGTGACCACTATCAGTTCCGTGGAATATTACAGGAAATAATAGGGAGGTCAGAGACCTGTTTGGGCCTAGTAGGCTGGATAAACTCAAAGCTTGTGCAAGCGCTCTTATCAAAGTTATGCCCCACCACACACAGGTGGGACCACTATCAGTTTCATGGATTACTACAGGAAATAAGAGAGAGGTAGGTCAGAGACCTGTTTGGGCCTAGAGGGCCACATGAATTCAAAGCTCTTGCAAATGTTCCCATCAATGATATGCCCCGCCACACACAGGTGGGCCACTAATAGTTTTGTGGATTACTACCGAAAATAACAGAGAGATAGGTCAGAGACCTGTTTAGGCCTAGTAGGCCAGATAAACTCAAAGCTCATGCAAGCGCTCCCATCAATGATATACCCCGCCACACACAGGTGGGACCACTAATAGTTTTGTGGATTACTGCAGGAAATTAGAGAGGTAGGTAAGTGAACTGTTTGGGTCTAGTGGGCCAGATAAATTCAAAGCTTATGCAAGCGTTCCCATTAATGATATGTCTCGCCACACACAGGTGGGACCACCATTAGTTTTGTGGTGTACTACAAGAAATAATGGAGAGGAAGGTCAGACACCTGTTTGGGCCTAGAGGGCCACATAAATTCAAAGCTCTTGGAAGCGTTCCCATAAATGATATGCCCCTCCACACACAGGTGAGACCAACATTAGTTTTGTGGAGAACTACAGGAAATAATGGATAGGTAGGTCAGAGACCTGTTTGGGCTTAGAGGGCCACATAAATTCAAAGCTCTTGCAAGCGTTCCCATCAAAGTTATGCCCCGCAACACACAGGTGGAACCACTATCAGTTTCGTGGATTAGTACGGGAAATAATAGAGGTAGGTAGGTGACTTGATTAGCCTATTGGACAGGGGTGATTGGCCAAACAATGCTTTTAAGCACCCAAAAATGGTGGATGTAAATACAGCTAATTTGTTCATCACTGGTTCGATGGACAAAAAGGTTGAATATTCAGAAACAAGGGCAGGAGTGTCAAGGATAGGTATTGAGCTCTGAGTGCCCTACACAAGTCAAGCAACAAACAGCAAGAAGACCCCAACAACAGTCTCCATTTTTTTTTTATAAAATTAGGAACAGCCACCACTTAAGTGGCATCAATAGCCCTGAGTGGAAATATGGAAATGTAGAGTTTAATGCAGCACATTGTAAAGTACACAACCGTTCAGTCTCCCCAGGCTGACACAGGGGTGGCAAAGTCCTTGCGTATCCATGACTTGTTCATTTTGATAAACGTTAGTCTGTCTACACTGTGATTGGACATATGCGTGCACTTATCAATCAGCACACTACCAGCAGCGCTGAAGACACGTTCAGAGAGAACGCTGGCCGCGGGGCATGACAAAATCTCCAAGGCATGAGTGGCAAGCTCAGGCCATTGTCCAGTTTGGAAGCCCAAAATGAACAAGGGTCTAGTTACCCAGTCATGGCATTGATATTCAGCTGTATATACTCCTGTACCATCCTCTCTAGGCGTTCACTATGTGTCAGACTTGTTTTCTCTTCTGGCGTTGCAAAGGATGGTGTAAAAAATTGGTGAAATAATTCCACAAAATTGCTGTTACTAGATAGATTGTTACTTTTAACGTTTGAGTGATGATGACAACTTGACGTTCCCAGAGTTGGAAAGTTAGAACTGAAATATTCACTATCTGCTCCACTGGTGTTATGGGGAAAAGCAGATCTAAGATAAAGAAAAAGTTTCTGTTGATACTCCTGCATGCATGAATCCCTTTCCAGGTCAGGAATCATTTGGCCAAATTTACTCTTGTACCAGGGATCTTAAAGTGTGGCAACCCAGTAGTCAGCATTACTTCGGATTCTAACAATCCGAGGATCATGTTGCAGGTAGTGCAGCAAGAAGGCGCTCATGTGTCTTGCGCATCCAGGAGGACCAAGTACTTGTTGTGTTGGTGGCGGCAAGGTAATATTCTCGCTTCCTTCCTCTGCCCTCTCCCCACAACCTTGCGCAACAGAAATGTGATCCAGATCTCCCTCATCTGCTGAGTCTTCCATGCCCATCGCCTCTTCATACTCCATTTCTTCCTCGGCTCCTGCACCCTCATCAATAGTTTCACTGCTACCATGCACTCTAGTTAATCCTTCTCGCCCACACTGCCTTGCCAGCTGCCTTGGTGCTGCCGACCGTCTGGACCTTTGAGATCTTGTTATCCCTTCCGCATACGCCTCCTCCTGTACTTCCTCCCCTTCCTCTTGGCCCACCACCTGACTCTGAATACCGGTTAAAGTATGCTCCAGCATGTAGATGACCGGAATTATCATGCTGATAATATCATCGTCAGTGCTAAACATCTTAGTAGCCATTTCAAAACTCTGCAGAAGGGTGCAGAGGTCCTTGATCTGAGAACAATCCAGCAGCATGATTTGCCCCACCTCTGGATCACGTTGGCCCAGACTATATGTCATACCATACTGTACCAGGGCTCGTTGCTGGTGCCACAGGTGCTGCAACATGTACAGAGTGGAATTCCATAGTGTCGGCGCATCGCATTTCAGTACGAACGACCTCTGTAGAGATGCAAGTCATTCAGCTGCGAATGCGAATGGCGGAATTGAGCACACAGTGACCGTGCCCTGTGCAGAAGCGCATCTAGGCCGGGATACTGTGCTAGAAACTGCTGGACCACTAGTTTCAAGATGTGAGCCATACAAAGCACGTGTGTCACCTTGCCCGGTGAAGGGCCACGCCCAGGTTTTCGCACACGGCCTTCACTGGCTGCAGGTTTAGTGGATTCATTAAACTCTGTCTCCAGAGCTGACCACAACTCCTCAGCTGTGTGACTCACATTTCCCAGACATTTTAATGTATACACCACCTAATGGCATTGAGCCCTGCTGCCAGCATAGTAAGGAGGTGTGCTGGATTACATCAGAGCAGTTTGAACACAGGTCACATTACCAGACAGGCTTTGGGTGCAGGTGGAGGACCTAGAAGAGGTGGAGGAGGCAGAAGCAGTGGAGGAACATCTAGATACAGAGGTTTGACGCTCAACTGTGGGGATGGCAAAACTAGTACAGCAGCCCCTTCTCCTGCTCTCACCATACTCACCCAGTGCCCAGTCAGCGACATGTAACGCCCCTGTCCATGCTTACTCGTCCAAGTGTCAGTGGGGAAATGCACCCTGTCACACACAGAGTCTCTCAAGGAAGCCGAGATGTTGTGTGCGACATGCTGGCGTAGCACAGGCACAGCTTTCTTTGAATAGTAGTGGCGACTGGGCATCTGGTACTGGGGACTGCGACCGCCATGAGGTCTTGAAAATCCGCTGTTTCCACCAGATGGAAAGGCAGCATTTCTGTAGCCAACAGTTTGCAGATGGTGAAATTCAATCTCTTAGCTTTGGCATGGGTAGGAGAAAATGGTCTTATAATTGTCCACATCTGAGGGACCGAGGGCTGGCTGCTGTGCTAAGACAGGGCTGAGTAGCGTGTCCCAGACAAACTGCTGGTCTGTGAGGGGGTTGCAGGTTGACTTATTACATTGCATTCATGAAAAGGTGGTGCTATCGATGTATGACAGCACTCAACTCCACCAGGTGTTTCCACTTCCAAAACAGCTGACGAACTGTCAATCACACTGGCTGTTGCAGGTAAAGAGGAGGAAGTTTAGCATCCGAAAGTCTGTCTGACAGCTGTCTCCACAGTCACAGAGGATGAAGAGGCCGCAGATGCACTTGATGGGGCAGATGGTGGTTGGCCAGACCCGCTAGGCTGCATTGTAGCACAGTGAGCTTCCCACTGTGACTTATGCTTCATGTCCATGTGACGGTTCATGCATGAAGTACTCAAACTATTGATTTTTTGACCTCTACTAAGTTTTTGTTTACAAATTTGGCAGATAACATGAGTTGGGTCATCCTTTGCGACCTGAAAAAAGGCCCAGGTTAGGCAAAGCTTAGCGCCCATGCGACCTGCAGAGCCACCACAACGTCTGCACAGAGGCAGAGTTGTGGCTGAGGGCGCAGTTGTTGATGTGCTTCCAGGACTCCATCTCTGTCCAGGAAGCCGCAACCTAACCTCGTCACTAGCATCCTCCTCCACCTTCTCTGATGAGCTCATCAACTGCCTGCCTGTGGGTTGACAGTAAGTGAGATCTCCAAAAATCATCATCATCCTGTATGTTCTCATACTCAGAGCCAACCTCTTCCTGCCCTGAGCGCAAGTCAAGTTGTCAGTACATTGAGGTATCTGAGTCTCATCATCATCTGCCTCATTGTCTCCACCAACGGGGTTACAGTTTGGGAACGAGGGTCTACATTATTCTCGGACCCTTGTTCATCTGGACCTGGATCTGACTCACAAAGATTTTGGGCATCGGTGCAGATCTTTATCTTGTCTTCACTCTATGAAGCTTTGGAGCAGACCTCTGATTCCCAGGCTATAGTATAAGTGAACAGCTCTGCAGACTCACCCATCTGTGTTTCCTCATAGCCAATAGGGTGGCTGAAGACTTGTGAGCTGTGAGGAAGCAAAGTGCAATTGGGGTGACACCTCTGAGATGGATGTTTGTGATGTTGACGTGATTGTGGAGAGAGCCACTTAATGGCGCTTGATATCCATTGAAGCACCTGCTGTTTTTGTGTCTTATCTACAAGTTTTATGCTCTGCTGCATAAGAAAGGGATGATATCAGATCATCCACAAAAAGTAGACATTTTAGTTTGGCTTGAAGACGGTATTTGTTCACCAGATGTTTCTGTTACTTTTGCACCTCCCCCACAAACACAAAGATTTTTACCCTTTCCAACATGGCTATTCCCCTTTCCACCATCAGCAGACCTTTTACCGCTCATTTTGGAGGGTAAGTAATTGGCAACTCTGTAGTTGTTGGCACAAAAAACAATGGATGCAAAACTAGCAGAGCTGAGTGGTCAAACATTGGTACAAGCGTAAATAGTTTTGGTAACTAGTTTTGGGCAGATGCAATACAAAAGTGTTTTTCTGCGGTACTCTTCAAAAGAACACTGCAGTACAGCTATGTAGTCAAACTATGTTAATAGCCTAAGGGCCGCTTTACACACACCAACGTCTGTGTCCAACATCTGAACAGATCTCTGGTTGCAGTGAAATCATGGACACATTGTTACATTTGTACACAGCCACAAAATGGAGCAATGTGTCCATGATTTCACTGCAACCAGAGATCTGTTCAGAAGTTGGACACAGAAGTTGGTTTGTGTAAAGCGGCCCTAAAAGTATTTGCTTGGCTACGTGCACTAAAAATGGCAATTTCAGACAGGCGGTGTAGCTTTCTTCACAACAGTGCTACACCAATGTCTGCCACACACTCCTAGTAGCCAATATGGATTTACTGGGCTAGATGCAGTAAAAAGTGGATATTACAGACAGGCAGTGTAGCTTTCTTCACAACAGTGTTACACCAATGCCTGTCACACTGCTAGTAGCCACAAATTATTTACTAGGCTAGATTTTGCCAGATGCTGTAAAAAACGCTTGCACAGCACTGCAACAGACCTGCCTGGCAAAAACTGCTTTTAAGCCCTCAAAAGGGCTGTCCTTGGAAGTAGACCCTAAACCTATCAACTATCTCTCTATCTAACTTGCAGTTGAATCACTATCTATATAACACAGTTAAGGGCCTGTCACACGCGTCAATGTCGTCAGTGAGATGATCGCTGACGACATTGACGGCTGATCGCTGGTGAGCTGTCACACAGGCAGAATCACCAGCGATCAATGGACCAGAGACATCGTGGAAACGATTTAAATATCGTTTCCACGATGTCTTGCTCCCGCTGCCAGCCTGCTGGAAGCGGGAGCAGGCTGGTCTCCAAGGTAAACTGCGGGTATCTAGGCAGCACGCGCTGCCTAGATACCCGACGTGTACCTTAGTTTACCAGCCTCCTCCGCTCACCGGTGGTATCTAAGGTACACAGCGGGTAACTAGGGACCCTAGTTACCCGCTGTGTACCACCTCGGATGACCCTCATACACTGTTAATATGTGCCCCTGCAGCCTAGTAAACCATTTGCAGCACTGCTTTTTTGTGAAAAGTGGCTGCAGTAGAAGTGAGATAATGATTTTATACACTTACATGCCTGCGTACTTGAGGGCGTCTCCCTGTGTGTGCTGGCACTTGTGAGCTGTGCTCGTCATGTCTGCTCTCCCCCTCCCTTATGCACGCCCCCTCTCAGCCTGCTATACTGTGTGAGGCTGATTGCGTCATAAAGGGGGTGGCGCTACCGGGATGCCACGATTTAGCCCCGCCCCTTTATGACGAGTTCAGCCTCACATCACTATAGCAGGCTGAGAGGGGGCGTGCATAAGGGAGGGGAGAGCAGACATGATGAGCACAGCCCACAAGTGCCAGCACACACAGGGAGACGCCCTCAAGTACGCAGGCATGTAAGTTTCTAAAATCATTATCTCACTTCTACTGCAGCCACTTTTCACACAAAAGCAGTGCTGCAAATGGTTTACTAGGCTGCAGGGGCACATATTAACAGTGTATGAGGTCATCCGAGGTGGTACACAGCGGGTAACTAGGGTCCCTAGTTACCCGCTGTGTACCTTAGATACCACCCGGTGAGCGGAGGAGGCTGGTAACTAAGGTACACGTCGGGTATCTAGGCAGCGCGCGCTGCCTAGATACCTGCAGTTTACCTTGGATACCAGCTCCCAGCGCTTGTGAGAGGCGCTGGGAGCTGGAATATCGCTACTCCCGGTGTCACATGCAGCGATGCTGCGTGTCCACCGGGCGACAATCGCCAGGTTTTAGAGCAGGTTCTAAAACCTGGCGATCATCAACCAGCGATTTATCGCTGGTTGATTCAGTATGTCACACGCATCAATATCGCTGCAACGTCACGTGCAGCCGTTATCGTGCAGGCGATATTGACGCATGTGACAGGCCCTTAAGTGGCAAAGAGAAAAAAATTGAGATCTGCATTATTTCAGCACAGACGTCTCCACAGACCCCTCCCACCCTCTATTTATTCCTAGACACTGAAACTCATAATTATGTTCACCAAAAGCTTTACTGTGAAAAGTCAGAAGTCAGTAACGCTTTTGGTGAATGAGGCGTTATCAAACAGAAAGGCCTGTTTTACATCTAAGGGTGGTGTGTGTTTTGCTAAATTTCTAGGCGTTTTTACCGCTAAAAATGCATAAAAACTCTAGTGTTTTTGCCCCCATTGATTTTAATGGAAATACATGTAAAACCGCATGCAAAACTGCATGTGGGTTTTCAAATACTCATGCATTTTGCGTTTTTGAAAACACACGTGTTTTTGCATGCGTTTTTACATGCGTTTCCATTAAAATCAATGGGGGCAAAAACACTAGAGTTTTAATGTATTTTTAGTGGTAAAAACACCTAGAAACGCAAATTTAGCAAAACGCACACCACCCTTAGATGTGAAAACACCCAAACTCGAATTACCGGATTTTTAGCAAATTGTTTGAATTCGTCGAATGACTCGCGCATAGCCCACAAAAGGTCGGATTTGAAATTGGCGAACAATTCTAATCGAACATCAGTCATCTCTACTTAGCAAGGCAGCAGAGCTGAGAGAGATGTGTGGCACCCTGTGCAGGGCACCACAGGATCTCTTGGGACATGGATGGAAAGTACACAGCAAGCAGACCCCACTAACAAACAACACCTTTCACCCCAGACCTGTAGGGGGAGCTCCACTGGTTGCCTTAAGCCAGTTCCCCCTATAAATACGGGCCTTGGAGGAGAAAACAACAGAGTGTGCAGTCACTACAGAACTGTAAGCAGCTGAGTGAGCTGACCTGGTACTGGAGCCATGCTAGGCCCTTACCAGTGACACCTGAGAAAGAGTGGTAGACCCATAGAATAGGGGTCACAGGAACAGAAGAGAAGCAAGTACCAAACAGGGGCAGAGGAGTCATCTCGACTCATCCTAACAGAGTTCCGGTCAATGGGTCTGAGCTACAAGGACACAGTATAGACCTTGCAGAGAAACCAGCACTAAAATAGGGGTTTAGCTCCCCGAACACCCGAAGCACCATCAAATGAGAGCCCGGAGTCTAAGGCCTGACAGGAATCCCATAGAGTGCCCTCAGTGCACCAAATCTGGGTGTAAACCCGACCAAACCGTTACGGCACAAGAAAGTGCCGTAACGGTTTGGTCGGGTTTCATGCCTGCCAGACTCCAGCAGAACAATGGATACTAGGAAGCCTACAACCCTGCTTGCTGTGGAAAGTCCTGAAGTGTTTACCTCATCTCCGGTCGAGAGACCCCTCAACATCAGTAAAGGTACCAAAAGACTTCATGTGTGTGTGTCCCTCCTTCCAGCCGCACTACACCGACCGTGCTACCCTATTCCCTTTAACCCCAGTAACTGCCACGGGGACCCCCCGCTCGCCCTGTAGGGAGCGGTTCCAACTAGCTGCCGCACATCACCCCGGAGGTCTGAGCAGCGCCGGTGCCTTCACTGGACACCTACAGGTGGCGTCACGAAACATAACTTTATTCTTATTTAACCGTGCATTGACCACCGGGCCCTTACAGCCTCAGGCACCGAACCGTGACTGCAGCCAGCGCCTGAGATCTGAGAACCTGGCAACGGTGAGTCAGATGCCCCCACCCATACCAGGCTCTCTATAAACATTGTACATTCACAGTAAGGTGCCAATTAGAGGGGGGATAGTCAGATGACAAGGTACAAGCCAGGTAGTCACAGCACTGCTGCAAAAACAAACATTTCAAATAAACAACACCATAGACCTTGACTAGAAAGGCATTGCTAATTTCTTTGTGTTTAACCCTTAAAGAGAACCAACTGCCAGGATTTAACCACCTGTAAGTCAGTGCAGCCAGTGTGCAGCAGTGATCACTATTTGAGTTTTTTTACCTCACCTGTGGGCATGGCAGTTTGCTGTAATCCGAAACCCCTCTTTCTTATCCAGGCTCATTTAGAGGGGAGGTGATACTGTTTACAGCAGAAAGACAAGCCCATAAGGAAGTAATAAAAAAACAAAACAAACAGTAATGTCATGTTGTATACACCAATCACCTGTTGTGCTGATTTACAGGTAGATAAATACTGGTGGTTGGTTCCCTTTAAAACATGCTGTCTTCAGATTACATAGCAAAAACCTACTGACGGATTTCCTTTCAAAGTATATAATGAGGCACTGAATGATGAATAAATATTTGTGAAAGGTTGTACTCGATGGGCTTGTGTCTTTTTTCAAACTTTGTAACTATTTAACCAGCAAAGTAAAGTTAGCCTGTAGGTAGAACACTTTGTATGTCAGGTTATAAATAATGTTCTTGTTATAATGCAGATGACAGGTGAAATTGTTATAGGACTAGACAGTCAGTAAAATATATTGTATGTTTATAGCTTGAGGATGTTAATTAAATTCCCAATTGACAGTCCATAAATATATGACCTTACTAGATACATTAAATGTAAATAATCAGAAAATTAATAAAGAAACAATAAATTCTGAGTATTGTTAGATATTTTATGGAAAGCCATGAATTGCTCACATTTACATTCATACACACACATGCACGCATTAATATAGAAATTGTGCAAGATGCCCTAAAGCAGTAAAAGTAGAGGACAAATCTATAAATCAGGTCAGTACCTTTGATTGGCAATGTCAAATTGTATTTTTATAATTACAGACCTAATAGATAACTTAGATTTTAATACACAGTGCCTATAAAAGGTGTTCACCCCATTGGACAGATTCATACTTTATAGTAAGAACACCTTAAATCATACAGGATTTAACAAGACCACTTTGACAATGATCAATAGTAAAAATACATAAATGTCAAAATAAAGCCAAATCTCTAGAAAGCAACCTACATTAATTACAATGATTAAAAAGATTACTGCATGATGATCATGGTATCGCTAGAGGTGCTTTCTGACACCCTACAAATTTGCACATTGCTCACATACTTTGCCATAAAGTTGTAATTATGGTATATAAATTTTTTCACACATCATCTATAAATCCTCTTCAATATTGCGCTAGGTTATTTGTTGGCTACTATCTCTTCGGCTCATGAAAGTGACATACCATCCAAAGTAATGTTTCCACTGCAATCATTCTGACATGTTCACTTGACACTAGACAAGAATATTGTACTTTGATGGCAGGCAGTGATAGGTGACCCCAGTACCTGACAGCTTAGTGCAGGGTGGAAATGTGGTGCCTCTGTGGTCTGGTCTCCACAAGGGGTACAGCACCCATTCCATGGATGTGGTATCTCTCTTCTACACCGGTTGCTCTGGGGAACTGCTCCACCCATGGGGAGCGATTCCACCTTAGCTGCAATTTCACACTGCAGTGTCGGCCATCAATAGCCGAACATCACGGGTAGCATCACGACGACCATCCCTAAATCCCTATTCCCCAAACTTTTAAGTTCATACCTGGGTCACAGAGCCGGGTCTCGACCACTGTGACTCCCCAGAAGTATCAAAGCCCATTTCTGAGTACCTTACGGCCCTGGGGTCGTATTAGAAACTTAGTCCAGGTTGTATGTTTCCTTGGTGCATCATTTTGTAGAAAAAATAAGTGATCAGGTTATACAGTATTTTAACAACTGTATAACTATATGGATTGTCTAGTGCAAAATGATTTTTTGCAAAGCTCTTAAAGTAGTTTGAAAAAAATAAAATAAACAATGCTCATCCTTGCTATTCCCTGCTGATTATTATTATTATTTATTTATTTATATAGCATATAAGATTTCATGGTGCTTTACATAAGAAGTGGGGAGAACAAGGACAAATACAGTATATATGCACTTGCAGATACATGAGGGGAGAGGGCCCTGTCCACTAAGGGTCACGGTCTAAAAGGGTTGGGCGAGGAAGCAATAGGAGGGGGAAGCGCTCAAGGGTAGGCGAGTGTCTGATGTGATGGGGGAGAGAGTTCCAGAGTATGGCGGAAGCATGGGAGAAGTCTTGTATGCGGTTGTGAGAGGACGTGAGGGGGAGCAGAGAAGGAGCTCTTGGGAGGATCGCAGGTTGCGTGCGGGCAGGTATCCAGAGGCTATGTCGGAGATATATGGGGGGACAGGTGGTGGATGGCTATGTATGTCAGGTTTAGGATTTTAAATCGGGATCTCCGGGGGGGTGGAGAGCCAGTGTAGGGCTTGGCGGAGGGGGGAGACCGGGGAGTAGTGGGAAGACAGGTGGATGAGTCGAGAAACGGAGTTTAGGATAGAATGGAGAGGTGCAAGGGAGGAAACGGGAAGGCTGGTGAGCAGGAGGTTGCAGTAGTCAAGGCGGGAGATGATGAGAGCATGAACAAGAGTGTTGGCAGTGTCATAATCAAGGAAAGAGAAGATCCAGGATATGTTCCTGAGCTGGAGGCGGCAGGAGGTAGCGAGGGCTTGGATGTGAGGCTTGAAGGAGAGGGAAGAGTCGAGAGTAACCCCAAGGCACTTGGCATGGGGAACTGGGTAGCGAGAGCAGTCGTTGATGAAGATGGATAGGTCCAGTAGAGAGGGGGAGCCACTTGGGGGGAAGACGATGAACTCAGTTTTGTCCATGTTCAGCTTGAGGAAGCGAGGAGAGTAGAAGTATGAGATGGCGGACAAGCATTGTGGAATTTTGGATAGTAGGGATGTGATGTCGGACCCAGAGAGGTAGAGCTGGGTATCATTGGCGTAGAGATGGTACCGTGGGACTCAATGAGTTGACCTAGTCCAAGGGGGTAGATGGAGAAGAGTAGTGGTCCCAGAACCGAGCCTTGGGGGATGCCGACAGATAGGGGGTAGGACGAGGAGGAGGAGGTGTGGGAGTGGGTGACGCTGAAAGCACGGTCTGTTAGGTATGAGGAGATCCAGGAGAGGGAGAGGTCAGTGATGCCAAGAGATTCCAGGATCTGAAGTAGGAGGGAGTGGTCGACAGTATTGATTGCATTCAAACTAATGTCAGGTCCCTGCTAGTCTTTACTTTCTGGTCCTGCTTTGATGCACAGCAGATGCGCCCTTATGAATAGAGATGAGTGAACCTTTTGAAGTTTGGATTCAGCTCGGTTCACATATAACCGCTTATAATAGACTAGATAGCGGCCCGATTCTAAAGAATTGGGAGTCTAGAATCCATAAGCAGTTAACTTGTAGTAAATGCGGCAAAGTTGGCTTCAACAGTTGCAGCAAATGCATCCACAAAAAAACACTTGTAGCCATGGTTTTTGCGGCCAAAACTACTGAAACCAAGGTGCCGCATCTGCTGCAAGTGAAGCACAAATTTCATATATATTAAATATGGCGGCATTGTGCGCGCCGCTATTCTGATTGGTTGCCGCATTCAGCGCGCTGACCAATCAGAATAGGCGCGCTGTATGGCGCCATACTTCAAATACACTGACTACAGTGTATTTCAAATATAGCGGCATTGTGCGTGCCGCTATTCTGATTGGTCAGCGCCTTAAGCGTGCCAACCAATCAGAATAGCGGCATGCCCTATGCCGCCATATTTGAAATACACTGAGTACAGTGTATTTGAAGTATGGCGCCATACAGCGCACCGCTATTCTGATTGGTCGCCGCGTTCAGCACGCCAACCAATCAAAATAGCGGCGCGCTGTATGGCGCCATACTTCAAATACACTGACTGCAGTGTATTTAAAATATGGCGGCATAGCGCGCGCCGCTATTCTGATTGGTCGCCGCGTTCAGCGCGCCGACCAATCAGAATAGCGGCGCACGCTATGCCGCTATAGGGTCATTCCATGTCAATTGAACCAATGATTATTACCTCTATATTTTTAATTCTTTTGAGATTTTGTTATTTGATAATAGCATGTCAGACAATGCAAAATGTGAAGAGAAAAATTAAAAAAAAAATTATTATTTTTTTTAAATGATTTTCAAAGTTCGGAAAAAGTGCGAATTTCGCTGTTGCCTGCCTTTACGTTTCTCCTCATAACTAAGGCTGGGAATAAGATAGAGAGACAAAATAAACACCATTCTACTCAGAACTATACAGGATTTCACCAGATATGTCACAAGAGGATCTTTGTTAATATTTTACCCATGTGATCGCAAGTGCAAAACTTTAAAACGCATTTCCGAAAAATTGGCGGGCTTTAAATATTTCAAAAACTGCCCATGTGTCTGCTTTGCTCTTAGCCACATCTGTACCAAATTTCAAGTTGGGATCGCGATGGGATCATATTTTAAAATATTTTACTATTAATAGCGTCAATGGGTCATTCCATATCAAGTGATCTAAATATGAATATTTTTTTTTACCTGACGTCTTTAGATTTTTTTTATTTTTTTTCCTTTATGAAATACTACTTTAGTTAATTACAAATTAAAAGTTTAGAATTTTTTTCTTCATCAGTTAATTTTTTACAGATTTTTAAAATTTAAAAAAAGGGTGAATTTTGGCCTGGTATGATTTTACATTTTTTTATCTTGGGCTAGAAATAAGATAGAGAAACAAAATAAACACCATTCTACTCAGAAATGTCCAGGCTTTCACCAGATATGTCACAAGAGTATATTTGTTAATTTTAATTTTTTACCCATGTGAACGCAAACGCAACATTTTGAAATGCATTTCCGAAAAAAAGTTTTAATAAAAATTTTCCAAAACTGCCCATGTGTCTTTTATGCTCTTAGTCACATCTGTACCAAATTTCAAGTTGGGATCGTGATGGGATCATATTTTAAAATATTTAACTATTATAGTGTCAATTCAAAAATCTTGAATTCAGATCTGTTCAACCTGTGGTCTAAAAGCGTGGGGTCTATATTTATCAAATCCATTATTTTTAGACATTACTGTATTATTTTGATATGTTACAGCTTAGAAGCAGGAGAGGACATATAGGAAAAAGCTTTGTTAGGGCTCAACCTGAGAAAGCACAGGGATAGACAGTGAATGCAGAGCAGATGATAGGCCAGTAGCTCTGTCAATCATGTTAAGTGTCTACCCACTGCATTCAGGAAGTAAGACAGCTCTTTCAGACCTTTCATGTCCTGACATGTCTGGACATCTTCACTCCTGAACAAACAATAGTCTGTACAAAGCCATCAAGGCTGTGTACTAAAATATGGGTGAGTAAATATATTAATAGTTTAATGCTTTTATTATTAAGGGCCAATACACACAGTGCTATTCTTAGGGATCATCATTCAGAAAAACAGCCCCATTGATTTCTATGGGGTTCACCACATGCAGTGTTTTTGGAAACACTCAAGAGTGAGTAAATCACTGCTTGAACTACTTTTTAATCGCTGCAATAAACGCAGCATTTATCATTTATATAAAAAAAGCTGCCATTTTTTTCACTAGCGATTAAAAAAAACTAACGCATATGTGGTAAAAACTTGGTAGAAAAACAAGCTGCCAAAACTGCAGCGTGTATCTGCAGACAGAAAAAACTGTGCGCGCTAGCCCTAAAACTCACTTTATAGTAATACAGTTCTATCTCAAGTGTACTGTAAATCTTTATTTTTATTACCTATCTTCCTTACTTAATATTAACTGTATTTTTCCCACACAGCAATGGCTGCTACTTCTCAAGAAACAGCATTTTATCATAGACACTGTTGCAATCCTTTTGAAAAAATATGAATATGATTGGCGCTGGTGGCTGGCTACTGTACTCTCCAGATTGTGAAAATGAAGAAGTAGAATTGACTTTATTGCATCCTTCTGGTCCAGCGCCATCCTTTGTATATCCAAGAAAGCCAGACATTTCAAAAGTGCACAAAAATCAGATATTAACTCAGGCGGAGCCTAACACCGTGACAGGCCGGACATACTCTTTGACACACAAGGAAATGGCAATTGCTAGTAAGCTTTTATGGACAAGATTACATTTCACCCACTAGAAGGGACAAATTGATAAAATGCCACTTTAAAAACATACTATTAATTGTTTGATTAGTTCATAATTCATAGAACGATGATTTAACTACTGTACTATTCTTATTAAACACTTCATAAATCACATGTTTAGTGATAGAATAGAAAACAAATTTATATGTATAAATAGGGGTTAACATTTTTGGTTCTTTTAATCTTGTTTAATCAAACTTGAGGATATGATCACCTTTCTTCTTTTGGTTTGTTCAATACATTCAAGTTGAAAATGCTGAGCGTTGTATTCTGATGATTAAGATGTATTTATCCTGGCACTTATGGGATTTGTTTTTTGTGTTTCTTTTTTGTTGCATATAAATGTTTTATTCAATAAGTTGTGATAACTCATACAACCATAAAATAAAAAATATATAAATTTGACAGGTCCCAGGTTGACTCTCTGCACAAATATAACCAAGAACACAATCAGTCATTTTTTCACAATTGCCCGTCAATAGTTTGAATTTGATATAAAGAAACATAGTCTTGTAACATATCAAATGAAAGCTGTTACCGTTCTGAGTAAAATGGTGCCTCTCCCACTTCATTATCTTATTTCTAGCCTGAGATAAAAAAAATGTAAAGTCATACCAGGTCAAAATTCACCCTTTTTTTAACTTTAAAAATCTGTAAAAAATTAACTGATGAAGAAAAAAATTCTATACTTTTAATTTGTAATTAACTAAAGTGGTACTTCATAAAGAAAAAGAATAAAAAAAATCTAAAGACGTCAGGTAAAAAAAAATATTCATATTTCGATCACTTGATATGGAATGACCCATTGACGCTATTAATATTAAAATATTTTAAAATATGATCCCATCACGATCCCAACTTGAAATTTGGTACAGATGTGCCTAAGAGCAAAGCAGACACATGGGCAGTTTTTGAAATATTTAAAGCGCGCCGATTTTTCGGAAATGCGTTTTAAAGTTTTGCGCTTGCGATCACATGGTTAAAATATGAACAAAGATCCTCTTGTGACATATCTGGTGAAAGCCTGCACAGTTCTGAGTAGATTGGTGTTTATTTTGTTTCTCTATCTTATTTCTAGCCCGAGATATGATGAAAAATGTAAAGCCATACCAGGCCAAAATGCGCACTTTTTTAAAACTTTAAAAATCTGTAAAAAATTAACTGATAAAGAAAAAAATTCAAAACTTTTTTTTTGTAATTAACTAAAGTTGTTCTTCATATAGAGAAAAAATTTAAAAAATCTGAGGACGTCAGGGAAAAAAATATTCATTTTTGGATCACTTGACATGGAATGACCCTATATTTGAAATACACTGAGTACAGTGTATTTGAAGTATGGCGACATGCAGCGCGCCGCTATTCTGATTGGTCGGCGCGCTGAACGCGGCGACCAATCAGAATAGGCGCGCTGTATGGTGCCATACTTCAAATACACTGTACTCAGTGTATTTCAAATATGGCGGTATTGCGCGCCCCGCTATTCTGATTGGTCGCCGCGTTCTGCGCGCTGCCCATCAGAATAGCGTCACGCTGTATGGCGCCATACTTAAAATACACTGACTACAGTGTATTTCAAATATGGCGGCATTGCGCACGCCGCTATTCTGATAGGTCGGAGCGTTCAAAACCCTAGTTACCCGCTGTGTACCTTAGATACCAGCCGGTGAGCTGAGAAGGCTGGTAACTAAGGAATATATCGGGTATCTAGGCAGCGCGCACTGCCTAGTTACCCGCAGTGTACCCTGGATACCAGCTCCCAGCGCTTCCTGAGAGGCGCTGGGAACTGGCTGATCGCATCTCACGATGTCACATGCAGCGATGCTGCGTTTCCACCGGGCGACTGTCGTCAGGTTTTTAGAACAGGTTTTTTTCGCGGCTGCACCTGCTGCAAGTGCCAGAACCGCACTTGCCGCACCTGCCGCAAGCCCACCTATACATTGTATGGGGCTTGCCGCAACTGTGCCGCAACCGTGCCGCAAGTGCAGCCAGTATGCGGTAATCGCGGCAGATGCGGTTTTTTCACCGCATCTGCCGCGATTTCAAAAAAACGCTGATGTGAAAGGGGCCTTAGGGCCACTTTACACACACCAACTTATCTGTCCAACTTCTGACCAACTTACTGGTTGCAGTGAAATCATGGACACATTGCTCCATTTTGTGGCTGTGTACAAATGTAACAATGTGTCCATGATTTCACTGCAACCAGTAAGTTGGTCAGAAGTTGGACAGATAAGTTGGTGTGTGTAAAGTGGCCATTATTAGAGCCACGAAAAAGTAACTAAGCAGAAAAAATCAAAAGTTCCGTAATAATACATGTAAATCCTATGCATAAGGACAGTGCAGAGAGAACCTGTCCAAGCTATGGTTTGAACCAGATATTATACTTCAAAGTTGAAAGAAACAAAAAAAAAACAAAAAAAAAACACTAAACACTATTAACAGGATCACATAAGATAACCAAGCAAAAAAACACAAAGGATGGATCAGACCAGACTGCATGTACTGAAATTAGTGCAAAGATTGCATTAGGAAAATGAGCCAACAAGCCATGAAGGCTAAATAGACATGTCACCTGTATTTGGGCTTAAAGAGATGTGGGAAGATGGCAGAGGCACCCTGTATGCCCTACGCGTGTCCCTGCTGCATGACAGCTCCATCAGAGGTCAGGAGCCTTCATGGCCTGTTGCCGCATTTTCCTAATGCAATCTTTGCACTAATTTCACTAAACGCTCCGTGTTTGATGCATGACAGTGTGCCTCCAGCCTTAGGTATACAATGAGACTCTTCTTTTATTAATTTGTGAAAAATACATAAGGAAATACCAAGAGTTTCATATTGAGAGCTTTGGTGACTTTATTTTAGAACATTTATGACTATTTACATCTACAGATCCTTCTTGACCTTGAATATTTGACCTAAGGGAACATTCTGCTTTCTTATAGAGGAAATTTACCTCAGAAAGTGACTTATACATGTGTACATGGCTTGTACTTTTTTAATTGTTGTTAAACGTGTGCTTTTGTTTGTCTTTTGACACTTCAATAAAATTATAACTTGATATTTCTAAAAAAATACCAATTTGTCAGAATCTCTTTAATCCCAGTCAATTATACATGTTTCTTTCTTTTTCACTACTCTCATATTCAGTGGCGGAACTACCGTGGTGCAGCTGTTTCAGCTGCACCAGGGCCCCGACGGGCTAGGGGGTCCCTTCAAGCCTGCAGGGGGGCCCCCAGCCGACCCCCGTAAGCCGTTGTCAGAGGAGAGGAGGGTCAGGCAAGGGAAGCAGCTTTCTGCTTCCCTTGCCTGATCCCACCCCTCCTCTCCTCTGCCCTTCCGGCTCCCAGGAGCGCACTCGGCGTGGCTCAGCAGGTAGGAGAGCCGCCGCAAACACCTCTCCGACGGCCGCCAGCACCACCCCGCACCCCCCGTACCGCGCCGACGGCCACCAGCACCCCTCCACCCTCCCCCGGAGCGCGCCGGCGGCCACCTCCCCCCTGCTCCTCACCTCACCATTCACCATGGCTGCACCAGGGCCCCTGGGGGTCAAGGTCCGCCACTGCTCATATTCATATACAATGTTTGACTGGCGGATGACATCCTAGTGCCACACAAAACTTTTGTTCTCCAAAAATCCTAAAACAGACAAAAAAAGGTTTATAATAATAAGAGGCTACACAAGGATTATTAGAATAACACAGTAAGACAGGCAAGTATTTTATAGATGACTGGAAATTAGGAGAAAAGGTTTAAAGATATAGGCAATAAATTCGAACTCTGATCACACAATTAAAGAGATAGAATTGGATTTGTTATCACACAACAAAGTATATAGCATACTAGCTGTAGTACCCGGCTACGCCCGGGTTAATAAATAACTGCTGTTAGCTATAACAAAATAGAATTTGAATATGTCATATTAATGACCTGTAGAAAAATAGAAGCTGAGCTGTGATTGATTGCTATAGGCAGCCTAATAAATCTCTAGCCAACAGTAAACCCTCCCCCTGGCCGGGCAGTATATGTTACCTCACACATACATATAATAGACAGCTCATGTGACTGACATCTGCCTTAATTCCCTATATGGCACATATGTTGCACATTGGCTGTTTTTAATCAGATGTTTATGCTTGGAAAATAAAGATAACACACGTATGAGGTGAGTTGTGTGAGGTGATTTGTGCACATCTGTGTCTGTCTGTGTGGTGTGTGTGTCCCTGGGGTGTGTGTATGTGTGTGTCCCTGTGGGGTGAGTGAATGTGTTCCTATAGGGTGTGTATGTGTGTGTCTCTGTGGGGGGGACTGTGTGGTGTGTGTCTCTGTTGTGTGTGTCTCTTTTTGGTGTGTGTGTCCCTGTGGGGTGAGTGCATGTGTCCCTATAGGGTGTGGATGTGTGTGTGTCCCTGTGGGGGGGTCTGTGGTGTGTGTGTGTTATGTGTGTCTCTTTGTGGTGTGTGTGTGTCCCTGTGGGGTGAGTGCATGTGTCACTATAGAGTGTATGTGTGTCCCCTTGGGGGTGTGTGTGTGTCTCTGTGTATGTGTGTCTCTTTGTGGTGTGTGTGTGTTTGTTCTGGTGCGTGGTGAGTATCCAATGTTGGGGATGCACTTTAGCGACTATACACTTGCTGTTACTCTTTGTGTGCGTGTGGTGTGTATACATGTCCCCGTGTGTGGTGAATATCTCATGTTGGGGCCCCACATTAGTGACTATATGCTGGTATGTGCTGTCAGTCTTTGGTGCTATCATTAAGCCCCTCTCATTCACAACTGTCAACTGGTAACTGTCACTTTTTCCCCATTATGTAGATAGGGGCAAAATTGTTTGGTGAATTGGAATGCGCGGGGTTAAAATTTCGCCTCACAACATAGCCTATGACGCTCCCGGGGTCCAGACGTGTGACTGTGCAAAGTTTTGTCTCTATAGCTGACAGCTGTCGATTTTCCTCCCACACTTTTCCATTCACTTTTTCCCCATTATGTAGATAGGGGCAAAATTGTTTGGTGAACTGGAACACGCAGGGTTAAAATTTCGCCTCACAACATAGCCTATGACGCTCCCGGGGTCCAGATGTGTGACTGTGCAAAATTTTGCGGCTGTAGTTGCGACAGTGTAGATGCCAATCCCGGATATTCACACACACATACAACACACACATACACACATTCAGCTTTATATATTAGATTAATTGAAGCACTAAAATAAGTGAATTGTCACATGAGGGGGAGTGATAAATTTGTAATTAAGAATTTTTCCACAAATCACCAAACCGCTATTGAAAAGAGAGGTTCCAAAGTGATATCCTTGGTATGAAGAATAAAAATATAATAATATATAAATATTCATACAAATAGAAAAATAGATAAATAGAGTTTACTATAATTCAACAGTACAATTAATCTGCAGGTAACAAGAGGAGATAGAAAACACACAGTGGGAGGTGATAATGAGAACGCACCAAAATCCTCACAGGTATTGGTACATAATAAGCAGAATAAATTGATGAATAAAGAAAACAAACCACCAACATAATATTTAAAATTTTCCCATTAGCTAGAGGGCACTGAGAATCCTAAAAAGCTACTACATACAGGAGAGGCATTATAGAAGGAGACCCAGTGTAAGGTAAGGGTCTAACAGTAGAAATGTTACAAATTATACAACCAGAGAAAAAGCAACTGGTAACTTAATATATCTTTATTGGATTCCTCTAACTATTTGAAGAACACAGTGTCATCATAAAGAGTGGTGTCCAAAAAATATATAAGAAGAAATACAAGAATAAGAATATACCGTATATACTCGTGTATAAGCCGATCCGTGTATAAGCCGACCCCCCTACTTTTGCCCCCAAAATCTGGGAAAACCTATTGACTCGTGTATAAGCCAAGGGTGGACCCCAGCACATGTATACAGCCCCCAGCAGTGTGGTATACCGCAGCCTCCCCAGTGGTATATACAGGCCCCAGCAGTGTTACAGCAGCCTCCCCAGTGGTATATACAGCAGCAGCCCCAGTGGTAGTATACAGCAGCCCCAGTGGTAGTATACAGCAGCCCGAGGTATAAACAGCCCCAGTGGTAGTACACAGCAGCCCCAGTGGTAGTATACAGCAGCCCCAGAGGTATATACAGCCCCAGTGGTAGTATACAGTAGCCCCAGAGGTATATACAGCAGCCCCAGTGGTAGTATACAGCAGCCCCAGTGGTAGTATACAGCAGCCCCAGTGGTAGTATACAGCAGCCCCAGAGGTATTTACAGCCCCAGTGGTAGTATACAGCAGCCCCAGAGGTATTTACAGCAGCCCCAGTGGTAGTATACAGCAGCCCCAGTGGTAGTATATACAGCAGCCCCAGAGGTATATACAGCCCCAGTGGTAGTATACAGCAGCCCCAGAGGTATATACAGCCCCAGTGGTAGTATACAGCCGCCCTCCCGCCACCCCCATCAGTATACAGGCCCCCCCATCAGGATCCAGGGCCCCCCCTCCTTGCTGCGCAAAACCTGCAAAGGAAAATCATTATTCTTATCACTGTCCTGTCGCCGCCGGACGGCCGCTGCCATCGCGATCCCCGTATTCTTACAGCGTCTTCCGGTTTCCTGTGGTCGGCGCAGGCAATGACGTCATTGCCTGCGCCGACCACAGGAAACCGGAAGACGCTGTAAGAATACGGGGATCGCGATGGCAGCGGCGGTCCGGCGGCGACAGGACAGTGATAAGTATAATGATTTTCCTTTGCAGGTTTTGCGGAGCAAGGAGGGGGTGCCCTGGATCCTGATGGGGGGGCCTGTATACTGATGGGGGTGGCGGGCAGGCAGCTGTATACTCGCGTATAAGCCGAGGGGGGACTTTTCAGCCCAATTTTTGGGCAGAAAAACTCGGCTTATACGCGAGTATATACGGTAAGTGTAATAGTGTTGTATTCAGCAGATATAAATCATCATATATGTAACATTTCTGTGTTCAGTGACTGTTCTGAATATTTGTACATTTGCTAAGTCTTCATCTGCAAGCCTGTATTACTCCTGCACAATTGTGTACACCTTGTCTGTCAGGCATCTACTCTATAATTGCCGTAGGCAAAATCGTGTCGGACCCCGAAAACGCCGTGGCTATGTCACTATGTGACGTCACCACGCGCGAGCAATGGCCGCGAAGCGGCCATTGCGAGTCGCTGGCCGAAAATAGAACCAGAGGCTCGGCCACAAACTTAGCGATTTACCGCTGAGGTAGCGCGAGCAATGGCCGCGAGGCCATTGCGAGTCGCTACCTCAGCCGCCGCACCTGCCGCAACTCCCCTTATACTTTCAATGGGGATCTATTGCGAGTCGCTGTGTAGCGCGAGCAATGGCCGCGAGGCCATTGCGAGTCGCTACCTCAGTCGCCGCACCTGTCGCAACTCCCCCTATACTTTCAATGGGGATCTATTGTGACTCGCTGTGTAGCGCGAGCAATGGCCGCGAGGCCATTGCGAGTCGCTACACTTGCAGGTTGGTGTAAAGATGTCATTGGAATAATTGGATTATTATTTGAAAATCTAAAAAAAAAATTAAAACTATTCTAGACACCCGATGCATTTGCATCGGGCTCACAGCTAGTATTTACTAAAATAAACAAAAAAAGATTTTTCAAAGCATCCAAAACTCCACATTTTTCTTCTTTGTTTTGAGTGAAGCAATGCAGAGGAGATGCATAAATCCAGTTACTTGGAGCAGTGTAAAATTGTAAAGAACTGTAACTTGAAGGAACTGTGACTGCGAAACTGTGTCTTGTAACTGCTGCTAAAAGAACTTCAGTAAAGTACCCGGTAAGGCTACTTTCACACTACGATTTTGTTAAATCCGATGCTGTCCGATAAAAATCGGACAGCATCGGATCCGATTTAGCCCCCATGTTCTCCAATGGGGATCGGATTGGATTGGACGTGCACTTAATGGCATCCGATTTGCATCCGATCCGATTCTGTCCGATTCTGTCCGATTTTTTTCAGGAGCCAAAATTGGAGACTGCTCCGATTTTGGTATCCGATTCAAAAATCGGATCGCATCGGATCCGATGTGATCCGATTAAAATAATATGGGAGTCTATGGGGGATCGGATCGGATGGAAAATCGGATCCGATATCGGATCCGATTTTCTGTATTGAGCATGCTCAATACCCTAGACCACTCCCAAAACCTCCCACAGCCCTCCCCCAGCCATTTAAATTGGATCCGATAAAAACTCGGATCGGATGGCATCCGATGGCATCCGATTTTGAGCATCCGATGCTGTCCGATTTTCATTTAACAAAATCGTAACAAAATCGTAGTGTGAAAGTAGCCTAAGCTCACCATTGCCGGAGACTGCTTCCTTTCAGCGCCGCAACAGAGTCTTGCCTGCGGAGTCACAGACTGCTATTTCCACACACTGGCTGGAGAAGCTGCAGCAGCAAAGTAAGTGACTGGTATAAAGCACAATGCTTCACCAGGCCCCTCCACTACTACTTCACCTGCCCTGGGGACCCTCAGCACTACCCGAGGAGGGCTTACCATTCATGCTGCCCCTCACCACTGTCCCCAGCAGGAATACGGCAGTAGTGGCCCCACAGACCACATACCCCAGGTGGCGTCACGACAAAATCCCCTGTAAATAACCCCTTCCTTTTTGGACTGAGCCCAGGTCATGGGACCGGGTCACGACTACCGTGATCCCAGAGAGACAGGCCCGGCCTCAAGTACCCCACGGCCTGGGGACGCCTCATGCGCATTGTGCATGCTGAGCAAGGCATGCAGTGAAGCACGGAGGACGGGAGAATGGAGCCTGGAGCCGCCTTTCCAGTCTCCTGGCAGAGCGACCTCCAGAAAGTTATAAGTGATTTTTCTTAATGTTTATAGGGCAGATTTGCAGCAATGAGGGATGGTTAGGGAGCATCTAGGAAGGTGTAGGGAAAGCCAGTGATAGGTCAGGGGGGTAGATCCAGGTGACAGGTTCCCTTTAAGCCTGGTCGTTCAGCAATTTTAGGCCACTATCTCGGCCTAGATGCACATGTTGCAGCCACTGTGGCAGCAGCAACGAGCCCTTGTGCAATATGTGATGATGTATCATCTGGGCCAACGCAATTCTTAGGTGGAACAAATCACACTGATGAAGTGGTCACAGATCCAGAACCTCTGCACCCTTCTGCACAGTCTTGAAATGGTGACTAAGTTGTTTAGCACTGATGATGCCATTATCAGCATGACTATTCCAGTCACTCCAGCATGCAGAGTCAGGTGGTGGTCCAAGAGGAAGAGAAGGAAGTAGATGAGGTGGCATATGTGCAGGGGATAAGAGATTTGAAAGATCCGGACTCTCATCAGCACAGAGATGGGTGGCATTGGAGGGTTTGAAGATGGCTCATGGTATCAGCCAAACACTTGATGAAGGTGCTACACGTGACAAAGAAATGGAAGCGGAAGAAGCAATGTTGACAGAAGAATCAGCAGATGAGGGAGATTTTGGTCACATTTCTGTTGCATGAGGTTGATAGGAGAGGGTGGAGAAATCAAGTAGGAATGTTACCCCACCACCAACATAACAAGGACTTGGGCCTCCTGTGTGCCTTCTTGCTGCACTTTCTGCAACATGATCTGCAGATTGTGAGGATTTGAAGTAATGCTGACTACTGGATTGCCATACTGTTAGATCCCTGGTAGAAAAGTAAATTTGCTCAAATGATTGTCATCCTGTAAAGGGAGGCACACATGCAGAGAATCATCTGAGGACTGCTTGTCCCAAAAACACCAGTGGCGGACCTAGTACACATAACTTCTACGCTTTCAACCCCATGAACATTGAGTTGTCATCACAGAATCGTTACCAGCAGCAGTGTATCAGGTACCAGCAATTTCAGTAAGTCCTTGGACCGTTTTTTAGACCAACTGTCATGCCCTCAGATGCGGGCCCAGTTTCTGCTGTGCAGGAAGATCAGTGCCTATCTTGCAGTTCCACTGGTACTGCTCACGCTGTCCGTGGCTCTAGACAATCGGCAGTTCCTTTCTCTGCTAGGAACCTGCGTTCCCTTGGAAGGACTCCTGGGAATGCTCTTAGGAGGCACACCCTGCCTCCTGCACATTCTTAAAGCAGCAGAGCACCTGTTCTCTATTAGGGCTGCCTGTGCAGTGATGCTCTGTGCATAAAAGGCCTCCTCCCCTTTAGGGAGGTGCCTGGCCAACGTCTTCATTCTGTATGCTCTTTGCCGCCTGCATAAGCCACAGTCTGCTGTGCTCTGCAATTGGAAGACTGTTGCTTTGCATTATACTAACACCTCTGTCTTCTCTCCACAGAATCCTCTGGTGGCAGTTCTCTTTCCTGGATCCCTCTGGACATACTGGACCCCAATCCAGGCTGGCCAAACCTTTCCTTACCGAACCATCCAACACCACTACTGGCTGGGTCAGCATTTCTGGGATTAGACGAAGCCTCCAGGATTCTCTCCACCGACAGAGCCAGTATTCGACAGTCTCTCCAATCCGGTCTGTACGGGTTGCCCCTCTGGTCTGGAATTTGCCGCAATCAGGCCTCCTGTGGTTGTAATGGGGGAATGCCTGTTTAGGGGTATACCTTGTCCGTTGCTCCGCTATGTGGTACAGTGTTATGATCCAGAGGGTCCTCCCCTCAGACACATTTTCCCTTTTGTTAAATTTTCTTTAATTAATATATTTGCTTTTATGAAGCTCATTCTCTTGTCTCTTGAGTATCGGGTATACTGCTACTACTGCACTATCAGTGGTCTAGATAGTCCACTATTCATCATCATGCCCTGTGGGCATAACACTAGTCTTTACAATGCCAGAAGAAAGGACAAGTCTGACGCAGAGTGAACACCTAGAGAGGATGGTGCTGAAGTATCTACAGCTCAATATCGATGCCATGACTGTAGAACTGGACCCTTGTGCATATTGAGCTTCAGAACCAGAAAAGTGGCCTGTGCTCATCACTCCTTAGAGATTTTGTCATTCTCTCAGAACGTGTCTTCAGCGCAGATGGGTGTGTCCTAATGGGTAATTCCTGATTCCAGCAATGTGTAACTTATTGGGCTGCTTGCTACTGCTTTTATAAAATCACTCATGAATCAGCAGAAGATTATCATTATAGGACTAATAAACCTGTTGACAGTTAGTCCTCCACATTTATGAACTCTGTATAACCCCTTCCCCAATCATGGATTGACAGCATTCTGCCTGTGCATAAAGAACTGTACAGTGTACTGTACACAGAAAGTTGCCAATCAGTGATGTGGGTGGACTTCAATAGAGCTCTGCATTCAGAGAACTGCTAGATCTCCAGCAAATACAACAATGATTATACCAAAATGATATTATGCAGCTCAGTAAATGATGCATCACTGGAATAAGTGTCTCTGCCCCCGCATCATGGTTCTATCAGATGGGTTAGCAAAAACATGGTGACCGATTCCCCTTAAGGGTTTGTAGAGGGGTTAAAGTTGATGACAGGTTAATTTTTCTGTCATTCTTGGGTGAAAACATTTTCTTCTATTTCAAAGTTCTATTGAGAGCATTAACTGTACGTGCAATCTGATAAAGGCTTGGTTTATATTTAACAGTCCAATTAAATGTATTGCAAATTATCAAGATGTCTAGATAGTACAACGCCATAAAATACCTTCTTTCATCTGACATCATGTCTGGCTAGACATCAAGAAACAAAACATTTGGTAAAAGTTTAAGGTTGAAGTAAACCATGAACTGTGTTTTTAATGTTGATGGTTGACATAAAGTTCAAACACCATCTGTAATAAATGATTATAGCTAACAAATTCCAGAGTTTCTCTATTTCTTGAAATTGTGTATTGTGACTGTGAAATTGAAATTTCATGAACTGTGTACTTAAAGCGAGTACTAAGCAAGTATTTGACATTAATCTGTATTACAATGCTAAATAATGTAATCAACATAAAATAAAAATTGAGATATTATATGTTGAGGAAAGCTTTTTACAGAAAGTAGAGGCTTAGGCAAAGTTACACCATTCAAACCAGAAGGCATAAATAAATAGATAAAAATATATTGTATTATTTTATTATTATTATTTCTTAATATAGCGCCTTTAGATTCCATGGCGCTTTACATGATAGAGGGTAGACAAGTACAAGTACCATATATACGTATAGTAAACAAACAGGAACATAAGTGGCTGGGACCCTGTCCGTGAGGGCTCACAGTCTATGAGGGAATGAGGGGGGTTACAGTAGGAGGGGCTAGTGCCAATCATGAGTCAGTGCGGTGGACTGGGTCTCATTGCAGGTTGTAGGCTTGTCGGAAGAGGTGAGTCTTCAGGTTTCTTTTGAAGAATCCTAGGGTTGGCGAGTGCCTGATGTGTTGGGGAGAGAGTTCCAGAGGATAGCGGATGCATGGGGGAAGTCTTGTATGCGGTTGTGATAGGAGGAAATGAAAGTGGAATGGAGAAGGTGTTCTTGGGAGGAGCATAGGTTGTGTGAGGGTAGGTAACTGGAGACCATTTCAGAGATGTATGGAGGGGATGGGTTGTGGATGGCTTTGTACGTCATGGTTAGGGTTTTGAAGCGGGATCACTGAGAGGTGGGGAGCCAGTCAAGGACTTGACAGAGGGGAGAGACCGGGGAGTAGCGGGAAGACAGGTAAATGCGCCCGGAAGCGGAGTTTAGGATAGATTGGAGAAGTGCGAAGGAGGTAGCCAGGAGGCCGGTTAGCAGGAGATTGCAGTAGTCAAGGAGGGAAATGATGAGAGCATGAACAAGTGTTTTAGCCGTCTCATGGTCAAGGAAACATCAAATTCTGCAATGTTTTTGAGCTGGAGTCGGCAGGAGGTGACAAGAGCTTGGATGTGAGGCTTGAAGGAGAGGGAGGAGTCAAGGACTACCACGAGGCACTTGGCATGGGCAACTGAGGAGAGTGAGCAGTCGTTGACAGTGATGGATATGTGTGGTAGAGAGGGAAAACGATTTGGGGGGAAGACGATAAACTCAGTTTTGTCCATGTTCAGTTTAAGGAAGCGAGCAGAGAAGAAGAAGGAGATGGTGGACAGGCAGTATGGAATTTTGGATAGTAGGAATTGATGTGAGGCCCAGATAGATAGATCTGGGTGTCGTATATATAGTGTGTGTATATATATATATATATATATATATATATTATATATATATAATATATAGTAAATATAGTATATGTAGAGTAAAATTATATTTTACAGGTGTTTTCCCACAAAGGTAATTTTAAAGTAGATCTGGTAGAAATAATAATAAATTCCATAACTGGATGTTTAAAAAAATGTTCCTGATAATCTTATATATGTGTCCTTGCTATGTAATGTGTAATGGATGTGTCTGATCGTAAAGGGACATGGTCTAATCATACCACATCTCCTGTGCTGAGATAATCTTATATATGTGTCCCGGCTAAGTACTGTGTAATGGATGTATGTGTCTGACCATACAGGGACATGGTGTGATCATGCCACATCTCCTGTTTTGAGATAATATTATATATGTGTCCCTGCTATGTACTGTGTAATTGCCATGTCTGATTGTACAGGGACATGGTCCAATCATACCATATCTCCTGTGCTGAGATATTATATATGTATCACGCTATGTACTGTGTAATAGCTGTGTCTGATTGTACAGGGACATGGACTGATCATACCACATCTCCTGTTCTGAGATAATCTTATATATGTGTCCCTGCTATGTACTGTATAATGGATGTGTCTGACCATACAGGGACATGGTCTGATCATACCGCATCTCCTGCACTGAGAAAATCTTGTAATATGTGTCCCTACTATGTACTGTATACTGCAGGTATCACGCAGCAGGGAATCCTGCTGTGTGACCTGAGATAACCTCAGTGGCTTCAGCGCTTCTAATACTAGCTGTCTCATAAGAGCCGTGATATCACGCAAAATGTAGTGGATATAGTGGTCACATCAGGGAGGGCAGTGCACATCAAGCTTGTGTCCCCTCAAGTCTGAACTGCAGTGATCTTTGTGATGGCACTGCTTGTCACACTGTCATATAAAACAACCAGGAGTCAGGCCACAATTGAAAAGCAAAGTGCACTTTATTAAAAATAGCAGCGCCTGCTGCATTTAAAAAGTGATGCAACACTGCACACACATATAGGTGACCACATGAATATATGTAATTAACAAGCCAAGTTCAGACATGACCTAACAGCCAATATAGTACAAGTGATTTGCCCCAAAGTGGGTGCACAGCAAATATATAGATCACAAAGTACACATAGACAACTCAATTCATGGGTCAAAGTGTTACCTATTGGTGGCAGTGGCCCCCTGACGCGTTTCGCCAAGCTTCTTCCGAGGGGGAAGCCTGATCAATTTACAGGTATAAATAACGAAACAGATATAATGCAGATCAGAGATATGGAGCAACACTAATATTCTCATTTAAACCATTGGGGCGCAATGTTCCGAGTAACCAGATCCACTTGGTCTCTAGCAATCGCGTGGTGATCTTTTGAAAGTGAGGGGGATTGACTCCGTAGACTTGGGGATTCGTGGTGGCCCATTGGCCAAACGAGTAGCTATGCTAGAGACCAAGTGGATCTGGTTACTCGGAACATTGCGCCCCAATGGTTTAAATGAGAATATTAGTGTTGCTCCATATCTCTGATCTGCATTATATCTGTTTCGTTATTTATACCTGTAAATTGATCAGGCTTTTTAATTTTATTTTTATATACAGGCATGCCGGCTCCTTGCTATATCTGATGTGGACATGAATATCGCTCGCTTTTCTTAATGATGGTTTTATCAATTGTGGATTGACCAATTGGTTCTCTATATAATTTGAGATATGAAATGCTGTATAAGTAATAATCTATGAGAATTTTGTAATCATATATGTAATGTAATATACTACTACTATAAATATTTGTGAAATTCTGTAATTTAAATATGTTACATGTAATGTCACATAGTAACAAATATTGATTATGCTATTGTTACACTTTCTGTAAAATATACTACATCTATCTGTGGTCAATAACTTGATTTGTATGTACAATGATATATTAAGCTGTACTTCCAGCGAGCGATCTTTATTTCCCCTATTGCTGCAGAAGATCGCATTGTGCGATCCAGAGCGTAATGCTCTGTTCTGACAAATGTAAATAGACCGATCACATGATCAGCCGTGACGCGCGGCTGTGTTGCTGGGGAACAGCCGAGCGGCATGACGTGTTGGCCTCCGACTCGCTAACCGCGGCTGCGTGTTTACACGCGTCCGCGCTTAGCGATGACGAGGCGACACTTCCGCTCGCTATCTCCTTCTGCAATAGCCGCGCGTCAAACAACACAGCTGATCATAATGATTAATATGCCGGCCGGCCTTTTTAAATCGCGCTCTGTGCTCTATTCAAATACCCCCTGACGAAGGTTGCGAAATGGCCATCGGGGTGTGCGGCTCCTGTTGATAAGCACCTTGTGGTGAGATTTGCTTCACTGTTGTAATATTATTGATACTTTCTGCAGCACTGCTGGGTATACCTGCATAGGCTTTTCAAACTTGTCCTTAGATTATCTGAGACATTGATGTAATAAATATGTATATTGTATGTCATGCTTATGCTAGTAGCTATGTGTGTTGACACTAAATGATGTGTTTGTGATTTTGGTAACACCATATGTATACCTTCAGCAACCAATAGTTCCTATGCAGTAAAAATACAATAGCACTTGCACTTTATTAAATTTTGGTCTATAAGGCTATTACCATAGTACCATATATTATGATTGCTGACAATATTATAATTATAATACTGGATATGGACTCTGTTGGAAGCAGTAGGTTGTATCTACTTGCTAGTCTTGCAAGTGTCATTTTGGACATGTCATAATAATGTTTATATACAACAGTACTTACAACAGGAGCTTCCCTTGTGGGTTGTCTTCCTCCCCTTTTTGTGTATACCCTTCATTGTCTATCTTCAACTGAAATAAATTGTTTATATACAGATGTTTATCGCTTGATTTCTGGTTTTTCATTAATGTAGCGATTTATCTGCTCCATAGTGTATACTCCTCCGCATTTGGAGGCTACTGTTTAGTATCTTGATGAAGATATTTATGTATATAAAGTATGTCTATATGTATATCCAGTTTTTATACATAATATGTTTGTAGATGGGCACATAGTCTTCCTGAATACATATATACTGTATGTTTGTATTTATGTATGTAAAAGCTTCAAGTGTGTAGGAATAGAAATTTTCTTAATGAGCATAAAAAATAACTATTTTACTGTTTTACAACAGACAGCCACGGATCCCCAAAAAACGCAATGTGAAACCAGCCTTAGGCAGGCTTCAGACTACGGTTTAATCCGATCCGGGGAACCTTACAGCCCCGGACCGGATTTCGGCACCATAGTATGCTATGGGGCCGGATGGAGACCGATGGCAGCGATCTGCCATCCGGTTTTCATCTCTCTAGGAGAATCCAGATTTTTCTCCGGGACACAAAAACGTTGCTTGCAACGTTTTTGTATTCGGGGAGAAAAATCTCCCCAAACTGGCTTCTCCCGGATCCAGGCCAATCCTGCGCTCCCTAATATGGGAGCCTATTGGGCCGGTTTGCCCCGATCCAGGAGGATCCGGGAACTGGACACCCGCGGCTGCACGCTGAAGTAATTTCAGGACCATGGCTAGCTCCCTGCGGTCCTTAAGTATGAGCAGCGGCAGCTGCGCCCGGCTGCACACCGGACCGGAGGGCATATTTGCCCTATGGTTCTGTGTGCTGATCCGGTCCGGGGCTGTCTGGTTCATCCCTGACAGCCCCGGATCGGATTAAACCGTGGTGTGAAGCCGGCCTTACACTCAACTATACACTGTTGATAACATTTTATTAAAACGCTTGATTCTGGTACTATATCCATGCAGTAAACTGGATTTTTATACTGGAGCTATATATTAAAATTGTTTCTGATATTTTATGTATGCAGTAAGCTTGATTCTGGTACCATATTTATACATCATGCCTGGTCCTAGCAACATATCAAAACAGTAAGCTTGGTTCGGTGTTGTAACTATGCAGTAAACTTGGTTCTAGGACAACATTCATGCTGTAAGCCCGGTTCTAGTACCATATTAACATAGTCATATTTATTCTACTGCCATATCCATGCAGTAAATCTGGATATGGTATAGTGTTTATACAGTAAGCTCTTAATTCTGGGAGCATACCTAGGCAGTAAACTTGGTTCTGGTACAGGATCCATATGGGAAGCTTGAATTAGTTTGACTTCTACTTAAAATAACCTGACAGCTAATACAAGCTGTTAGAACCAAAGGCAGCTTGTATCAGGCCCTCGTTGTTTGATTTCAGTCAGGTATGTTGGACACTGAAATATTGTTGCACTTTAGAAAAAAAGGCCATCAGGGACTGGGGTGCACTGGAGACTAGTCAGACAAGCAGGTTCCCAGCAGCTTCTCCATGTCAGCTCCACTGGAGGGAAGTCTCTCCTTATACCTGCACCCTTCAATAATGAAGAGCGGGGTGGAAAAACTACTGGGGACTTTTCTGTTCAACTAGCCTACTATGCGGCTCAGTCCCCAGTGGCCTGTCAAGTTAGTTTTGCAGTGCTTTACAATTCAACATAAATAGATGAAATCATGGAACCAGTGTCTAAAACACGTGTTTTGGCCAGCATGTATCAGCTTTTAATTCACAGCAAAGGAATGGAATGCTGCTACTCACTCTACATGCCATTTACATCTGCAGTCATGCATGAAGATCTCCTCCTGGCGGTGTTCGCTCCCGTTGGATCAGGCAGCCCATAAAACAAAAATGTGGACCTGCACACGAAGCCAAGGATGAAGTAAAATATCTTCTTTATTAGAAAATTATTTAAATGTGGGCCCAATGCCATCGCATTGGGAGGGCAGTGACATCACGATGGGACAAGCTCTGCGGCACAGGTGGCGCGGGCCAACTCTTCTCTCGGTGTGGTCTCTCCCCTGTCTCTCTCCTTTCCCTTTGTGCTCTCTCCCAATGAATGTAAATAAAAGTATTTTTATGTAAAAACTTGTTTCTGCTTTTTTTATTAATAAAGTGTTTAATTTCCTGGTAAAAAATGTGTAGGGCATCGATGTATTTTCTGTTACCAGCGCAGGTAAATTAAGCAGCTCCTGGTTGCCAACCCCCACTGCCTGGTGTTACCATCGCTAACAATGAAAAATACAGGGAAGGCCTCATTTTATTCAATTATTTAACTAAACAATAGCAAAAAAATTGGCGTGGGCTCTGCCATATTTTCTATTGCCAGCCAAGGTAACTCAGGCATCTGCGGGCTGCAATTCTCAGTGTGGTGAGGCCAAAGCGTTCTGGACTCCTACGCTGAAAATTGCAGTCAGCACCTGCCCCACAATTGACGCCTCCATGAGAGATGCCAAAACTGGCTGTTTTACCTGGTGTTCCACCTGCCGTGTAGCATTGGCAGACTGAGTAATAAAGGGGTTGATGTCAGCTTTTTTTGCCAGCTGATGTCCAGCCCTACTGCTAATGTCACCTGTCAGTGCGACAGCTGGCGATTAGCAATACTTTCATTAAAGTGAAAAAATACACAAACACAGAAAAATCCTTTATTGCATACAAAATAGACAAACACCTCGTTATCCACATTCTTAGCTCCCACCAAGTTCCCCTCCAATTGATTCCTGTAATGAATGTAATCTTAGAGTGGAAGCATTGAGGTGGTGTGATGTGTCATGCCGCTGCCATCTTTGTATTGCCTAGTGTCCAAAGATTAAGGTCACGTGAGTAAGTGTGTATGCGCTCTCTCTGCCCCCGTCCACTGTCTCTGCCCTCCTGTGTGTTCTCTCTGCCCCATCTCTCTGCTGTGCATTCTCTGTCTGGCCCTCCTCTCTTCTGTCCACTCTCTGCATCTCCCTCCTTGCTGTGCATTTTCTGTCTGCCCCCCTCTGTGCTGTGTGCTCTCTCTGGCCCCCCTCTCTGTTGTGCACTTTCTCTGCCCCCTCCATCCTCTGTGCTGTCTCTCTGCTCCCTCTCTTATGTGCACTCTCTGTCTGCCCCCCTCCCATGTGTTCTCTCTCATTTCCCCTCTCCTCCCTCCCTCCCTTCCATGTGTTCGCTCACGGCCCTCTCCCTCCCTGCTGTGCATTCTCTCTTGGCCCCACGTGCGCTCTCTCTGCCCCTCCTCTCTGCTGCTATCCCTACCCCTCCATGCACTCTCTGTGCTCCCCCTGCCCGCACTCCTGTCACAGATTGCAAGCACTGGCAGGCATTGTGTTGATGTCATGGTCATGTGATCATACAAGTGCAGGTGACTGATCACATGATGGTGATGTAGCACCCCAGGCATGGGACTTAGATGTCTGGGCCCTCTGCTTCGGTGGGGATGTCACTGGTGGCCTTCCCAGATCCGTGACCCCGGGGGACAGCCCACAAGTGTGGTTGTTTTAGTATTTACAAAGGATTACAGTCTTTGTCTCATGACACCACCTGTAGTACCTGGTGACTAACCACCAGCGCCGCCACAGTCCTCCGGAGGGTGGTGGTATTGCGGTTAGGGTGGGGCAGCTCCCTACAGATAGAGCTAAGCCTCTGGGGCAGTGTTACCTGTTGCCAGGACGGTGCAAACCGTTGAGAAAAGTCAATGAAAGCAGGACAGAAACACAGAAGCAATTCACTCTTCCAGGTACTTTACTTGCAGAAACTGATCAAGATGGTGATACAGCTCATAGTACTTCCTGTAGGATGGCCAGCCGGGTAGTCGCAGCAGAATACAGAATATGTGGAAGTCTCTGGCGGTACCTTCTTGGATCTACTGTTGTCCTGTCCCTTCTCTCTCTTCTCGTGGCCTGCTTCTTGAGCAGTAATACATCCCAGGGGATGAACACCCTGAGAACGTCTTCGGATCCGGGCCGAGTACGGTCAGAGGGTGAACACTCCAGGCCGCGTTGTCAGACTCGTGTACTCCGGGTGAACAAGTCAGGACCTTTCTGTCTGGGCTACTTCTTTCTCTAGTCCTCTTTTGAAGCCCCCCTTCTCTCTCGGGTAAGCTCCCGTTCTCCGTCTTACCTTGAGGAAGACACTCCTGAAGACTTCCCATGCGTTCTATCTTCTCCTCTCACACTTTTCCACTCTCCAACTCTCTTTTTGGGACCTCCCCCTGGTTGCATCAGTAGGTGTGTGTTGGGATCAAATCCTTCCACAGTGTTCTGCATTCTACTTGTGACAGGGGTAACCACACGCTCATCTTTGGGTGCAGTACCCCACTTCTGATGCCTGACCTGTGGGGTGCAACAGTGACATCACCACAGGTCCTGTCAGGTCAGTTGAAGCTTGTCGGTGTTGGCAGTGGCGTGAGCTGCGGGTTGTGCATCCAGTGAAGTTGGTTGTGGGTTTGCATCAGGGTCTAGTTGTTGGCGCGCACCGCTGGCAGTGGTGTGTGAGGGACCACTACCGCTAGCAGGCGTCACACTCATCACTTTGGTGTGCCATTATGGCTACTACTGACGCGTGGATTTCTGGGATTTTTGGACATTCTGATGATGGAAGTGACACCACCACAAGGTAATTATTATATTAGATGTCATGATGGAGTGCATCTTTTTTTACGAGTTTCAACACAAGGATCATCTTAGTCATTGAATGAGTATGACTATGAAGCTCCTTGTGTCGAAATGTGTCAGAAAAGATGCAATCCATTATGAGATATTAAACACTTTTCTTAGGCTGCTTTCACACTGCAGTTTTTTCACTGATCAGTGTCCATCAGTGTTTGGGTGCCAAAACCAGGAGAGGAACCAGGAGAGGAACTTGCAGAGAAAAAGTATAACTGAAACATTGACACCTGTTCTGGGTTTTGGAGACACTCCTGGTTTTGGCACACAAAACCTAATGAACACTGATCAGGAAAACACTGCAGTGTGAAAGCAGCCTAATGAAGATATTTTAGGGTGCCTTCACACTGCGGTGTGATCTGGTCTAGGGCTGTCAGGGATGAACCTGACAGTCCTGGACTGGATCAGCACACAGAACCGCAGGGCTAATATGCCCTCCAGCCCGGTGTGCAGCCGCACGCAGCTCCCGCTGCTGATAGGTCACGACTGCACCGCCGCGGTCCTGACCTATTAGCAGCGGGAGCTGGTGTGGCTGCACACCGGACCGGAGGGCATATTAGCCCTGCGGTTCTGTGTGCTGATCCAGTCCAGGGCTGTCAGGTTCATCCCTGACAGCCCCGGACCAGATCACACCGCAGTGTGAAGGCACCCTTACTTCATCCTTGGCTTTGTGTGTGGCTCCACATTTTCCTTCTTTCAGCTGTTAGGTTCCCTTTAACGTCATGGTATTCTATTTAAGGCAAAGAAGATATTATTGACAACATCTAGATATAAGGATTACTGAGGATAATTTTAATTTATGGGTATTGTACATATATATGTGCTTCCACAGTTTCAGTGCAATATCAAATATCAGGTTTGTGTTAATCCAGGCTTCATTTCTGATTGCAAAATAGGTTAACTCTTCTATAGATTACTCTGCTTTATAAAAATCAAATGCTGACATTGTCTTCCTTTAGTGGGATTATGTCACATGAGTATAATCAGCATCATTTTCTGGATAAAGTTTTTTTTATTATTCCTTCAATAGATGAATTGTCCTAAACTTACTTTAGAGCTTCAGTGTTTTCCTGTGAACTTGTCAAGAGACACAAAAATGTAAAGCTGCCAAATAAAGCTAATAAAAAAGACACATGATTTTATAAATTAAAAAGGAAAAAAAATAACACAATAAAACAATTATAGAAACAATGCAAAAATTCTTGGAGTCTCCTCCACTTGCAGGTACAGATCAATACTAGGCAGGAGAGAGAGGACTGTGACAATAGGATGTGAATTAGCAGCTGTACAGTTCTCTGTGTGTAGTGTACTATTAGAACTGACAGTGGAGTTTATGTAATTTATCACGCTCTAAAGCACAGCGTATAACCAAGTATAGATGGTAGAAGAATCATGACGGTGTCAGCCCTACATTTAGGTATAGCACACATAGTAGTCTATTTTTTGTAAATGCTTAATTTTGCTCTGATTTGCTAAAATATATATTGCCCGTGTTACGTATGTTATACCCAAAGGAACACATGCATACATATTGAACTATTTAAGGCTGCTTTCACATTTGCGTTAAGATTTAATTCCTGACAGATCCGGCAGATGTCTCGGCATCTGCAAGATCTGCCGTGTAACAGCCAACTTGCTGCACCGATCCGGCAAGCCCCATTCACGGATCCGATTTGGCTCCTATGTATCCCTATGGGCAACGGATCAGATCAGATTTGGCCTTATTGCCATCCGATTTGTGTCGGAACGGATTGTGTCCGATTTTTTGCTGTACCCAAAATCAGAGACTGCTCTGATTTTGGGCACAGCGGACCAAATCGGACTGAATCGGATCCGACCCAATCTGCGGCCATTGACATGGGGGGTCTATGGAGCACAGGTCCGAGAAAACAGCTGATCGTTTCTCAGACCCGATTTTTGTGTACTGAGCTTGCTCAGTACACTAAAACTGCTCTTTACCATCTAATTTCACTTCCACAATGTATATACATACATTGCGGAAGTGACATTAAGTAAAAGCAAGTGTTAAAAATAAAAAATATATATGCTCACGTCTCCGGCGTGTCCCCCAATGTCGGCATCTATCTTCCATGGTTTGAGGACCTAGCTGGGCGGGGCTAACCAATCAGCTGATCGGTCACATGACTGGTTACTGCGGTAACTGTGGTCATGTGACCGATCAGCTGATCGGGTAACCCCGCCTCCCCAGGTCCGTCAACCCTCAGGAGCTAGATGGGGACTCGCTGGAGAGGTGAACATATATTTTTTTTTTTTTTTTTAACACTTGCTCTTACTGAAGTTCACTCCTGCAATGTATATATATACATTGCGGGAGGGAAAGTGCCCGGCTTGCCGACTTTGCAGGCTCTGACTTTTTGTGTCCGGATCCGTGAAAATCATGGAAATGGCATCTAGAGGTCACCTCCAAAGCGGTCCTTTCCAGTCCTTGGAGTCCTGCAAAAAGTAGGATTCCACGGACTGGAAAAAATGCAATGTTAAACCAGCCTAAGAAAATATTAAAATCTGAGAGTTTTCAGTGGTTGATACCTTTTAAAGGCTAATTAGCCTAAGATGGTAACAAATAGCAAGCTTTCGAGACAACTCAGATCTCTTCTTCAGGCTGGTATAAAACAAAATCTGATGTGCCACATTTATATACACATAATGACATGGAATACTGCAGTTCTTTAGGCTGGTTTCACACTACGTTTTTGTTCCTGTTTGTTTGGATCCTGTTTTTTGCAGGATCCAATGAACAGGAGCGGACAGCACCGGTTTGGCAACTCCAGATGCGGATATCTGATCGGACACTGAAAGAGCAGAGGGGAGCCGAGCCTGTGACAAGTGCTGTCAGCACTGTGTAATATCACTTTAGCAGTGTATCTATATACACTGCTAAAGTGATATTAAATAAAGAGATGGATAAAAATAAAAAATCATAAATTCTCACCTTTCCGACGACTCCCGAGTGGCCCGTGCTTAATACATCTCCCGGCAGTTCAAAGACCTTGCATTATGTCACCGGGAGGGGCGGGGCAACCCGATCATATGACCGCATCAGCGTAAAGGGTTTAAATCTTTAAATCGCGCAGATTCGGTCATGTGATCAGGTTGCCCCTCCCAGTGACATCATGCAAGGTCCTCGAATTGCCGGGAGATGTATTCAGTGTGGGCCACTTGGGAGTCGCCGGAAAGGTGAGAATTTCAGATTTTTTTATTTTTATCCATCTCTTTATTTAATATCACTTTAGAAGTGTATGTAGATACACGGCTAAAGTGATATTACACATATGTACTATGGGTACAGAGCAATGCTCCTGTTCTGCGCATGCTCTGTACCCTGGAATCGAATCTGGGAAACGATTCTGTTGTTTCCTGGATTCGGCTCCATAGGCCCCCATGCTAAGTGTGCCGGACCAGACAGGATTCGTTTCTGTCCAGTTTTGTCACCGGAGCCCAAAAATGATGCAGAAAGACATTGTTTCTGGGACTGGTGGAAAACAGAACAGAAACTAATCCTGTACTGAATACACAAAACCAGATTGCCAAATAGGGCCAATCCGGCCCCATAGGGATGTATGGGGGGTAAAAATGATCCTGTTCTATTTGTTTCAAAAACGAACAGAACAGGATGGTAAAAAATGTAGTGTGAAGCCAGCCTAAGACAAGTGAGGTGGCACAATACAGGAATGAGATGGGGTGAAAGGTTATGATAGTAAATATCAGAACAGTTCACTGATAAGAAGTGTGAAAGTTTTATTGTCTTCTAATTGGGATCTTTGAGTCCCTAAGCCCCCGTCATACTAAGCGAGATCGCTAGCGACATCACTGCTGAGTCACAAGTTTTGTGACACAACAGCGACCTCAACACTAATCTCGCTATGTGGGACACGTAGCAGCAATCAGGCCCCTGCTGTGAGATCGCTGATTGTTACAAACTGTTCAGGACTATTTTTTCGTTGATGAACTCCCGCTGGGCATGCTGCATCGTTGTGTTTGACAGGGACAATGACCAATGATGTCAATTCTACACCCGAGAGTGACAGATTCCCAACGACCGGTGGATCACTGCTTCGTCGTTGGTGAGATCTGTCTGTTTGATATCTCAACAGCGACCACGCTCCAGTGATCCTGGCCAGGTCATATCGCTGTCGGGATCGCTGGAGCGTCGCACAGTGTGACAGGGCCCTTAGGGTAACCCTTTCAAAACCTCCTAAAGACCCCCTAAGAAAAATATCCTATTCCTTTTTATTGTATTTGTGGGAAAGATGGATAGATTTAAAAGTAACTCTTCTCTTAGGGCCGCTTGACACGTCGCGATATCGCAATGCAACATAGATAAAAAGTCACGTGGTACGGCCGTTGCAGTTGATATCGTTCGTGCATTGTGTCATGTAAATGGGCAATGCGACGCGGAAACAACCTAACTACGATATTGAAAGAAGATTGTGCACGCCCTTCAACCGTACAATATTGTATAGGTGATGTGGCAGGATCGTGCTGTGTGACAGCACAACTACGATTTGGAGCACAACTTCCCCCATTGACTCCAATGTTAAATGGTCATTCCCTCGGTTGCTCATACACAGCGTGGAAAAGGGGCGTACTACATCATAGTTGCATTGCCTGCTGATATCTCCCTGTGTGACATCTACTATGCGATCTTGGACAAGTGCCAAAAACGTGCGCGCTCCCGTGAGATCGTATGAAATATCGGAACGATATTGCAATGTGTAAAGCGGCCCTTACACACAAAAGCAAAATGATTTGATGCCTCAACCCATACATGCAGATGACTTCATAGACTACACAAAGCTGAGTGCAGTGAAGTGTATAGCCATTATCTTTTGTTAACAATTATATGTAAAACATGAACCACATGAACTCCGAGAACATTATACTGAACTAATAAACTTATTTTAGTCCATTGGCAGCAGGCAGATGCTTCATGGATAGACACGACAATTTCACTTTGCATTTTAAATAACAAGTTTTTTTGCCATTTTTTTTTCAATGGTTTGAAAAACTATATTTGAAAAGCAGGATTTAGGATTGACATTAAATGACAAATAAGGTCATAGAAGTCTTTGTACAAGATAGAGATATAGTCTGAAAATGGCTCTGCAGTTCAACATAATAATTCTCATTGATCCGCTTAAATGACATTATTATCAGAAAATTATCTATTGTTTGGATAAAAGTTTTCATACTCATGTATGTAAATTACTATGGAATTAATAGAGCTACATAAATGAATAAATATAATAAATATACGGTATATAATTCATCCGTGACGATGAGCGGGGAGAGGATGTGGAGGATGGCGGACGACGGCATGCCGTTTCACTGTGATTACAGCTTCAACGGGTCCAACTGGACCCGTTGAAGCTGTAGTCACAGCGACATGGCTTGCTTATCAGCAGTGGGAACTACGTGCGCTGCACACAGGACTGGAGGGCATAATAGCCCCCCAGTCCTGTGTGCAGATCCCGTCTGCGGCTGTCAGGGTTATCCCGGACAGACCCGGACCGGATCACGCCGCAGTGTGAAGCCGGCCTTATTCTAACCTTGACAGTACAGCAGAGTTGAACCTTGTGTCATTGCAAATACATTTGCAGTGATGTAAATTCTGCTGTATGAACCCATTCCTCCCATGACAATCGACGAGGGATTCTCCGGTCGTTAAATTCTTGTGTTACCAACCCATTAAACTCTTTGTAAATAATACACGGACATTGCTTGCGACTTGGTTAAAATTTGGCCACAGCAGCCCTTTTATTACCCATTATTTACATACTAACCCAGGGACACCGCACCCTGGTGTCCCAACATTAAACAATAGGTAACACAGTAATAATACAGTACGTAATACAAATACGTAACCCTGGATAAGCCTGTTCCAGAAGCCACCTCCCACATTGAAACATTATCCCCGGCCGCAACACACCGACCCGAGGGATTGTCCCTGGCCGCAACACACTGACCCCAGGGACGAGGTATTAATTACCGAGAATGAACACCCAGGGGTGGATTAAGAGTAGCAAGGGCCCGGGGCAGTTCAGTCTCGGTGGGCCCCCCCCCCCCGGTCATGTGACGGGGGGGTGTCATGTGACAGGAAGGGGGTCATGTGACAGGGGAGGGGGTCATGTGACGGGGGGGAGGGGTCATGTGACGGGGGGGGGAGGGGTCATGTGACAGGGTCGGGGGTCATGTGACGGGGGTCATTATCACATACCTGAAACAGATTATTTCAGAAAAATAGTTGCTGTTTGAAACTATAACCTGACAAACATCCATTGATCTAGTCAATTTAGGACTAGCACACACACACAGCACAGCAGCTGCAGACTAATGAAAAGAGTGATAATATAAAACACTGCAAATAGATTGATATAAAAGTAATATTGCAATTGTGTGCATTTAAATCAATGCATGCAGGATAATCGCGAGGCCTAATGTACAAATTGGCAATATAAAGAACAAAAAGAAAAGGAAGAAAATAAACCGAAGTCCAAGATTCAAATAAAAATATGTAATAGTTTATGGAAAAATTGAGACGGTAAAAAATCAGATACCATATACCGTACATTAGAATGGGACAGTGATTCAAATCAGGGAGGGGTTGAGTAAGTACATACAGTAAATATGTACAAACTGATGTGGTCAAAAAGATCCAGGGGCAAAGAATACAAAAATACCTTAGAGTAGAATGTAACAACATACAAAAGTATAATAAAAATGGAAACTAATTCAATTGGTGCCTATAAGAGCCAATGGAGGTAATTATACACTGATAACATATGATGAATCAAAGAAGATAAAATAGAAAAAGTGAAAGCTGAAGAAAGGATATATCAGAATAAAACAATATACTGATAGGAGTATCTCCCCATATGCAGATAGAGCCCTCCACACAGTCCCTCTATATAAAGTATGAGAACCCATATAGCCCCCTGTATACATTGTAAGCCTCCACAACGCTGCCTGTATACAGTGTGAACCTCCACATAGCCACTATAAACCCTCACAAAGCCTCTATATACCGTTTGAGGTAATGAAGTGACGTAACTGTGTCTGCTGTCAGTCAGAGACGGTGACTGGTGGAAGAAGGAGCCATCGGCTTCATCCACCACCAGTGTAAACTCTGCTCACTGCATCCTAGGGATGCAGAGAGCAGTGATCAGTGGCGTAACTACTGCGATCACAGGGGTCGCAAGTGAGACCAGACCTGCAGGTACAGGGGCCCGTGCCACCCGCCGACCCCTGCGACCGCTTTACTTGGATTTGCATCCCATGTCCCTGGGCTGTACCACGTCCTTTTTGAAATGCCCGCCTCTTGGGATCATGCGATGCCCTGGCCAGAACGTCATATCTGGCCCGATGCATTGTGAGGTCGATCACATTGTACGGCCGGGCTCTAGCGCGTGCGCACTGTGTGGATATTGAAGCCGGCTCGTCACCACCATGGTGGCCGTGGTCCTGGTCAGTGAGCTGTGCAAATCCATCTCTATATTGTGCTGCCGTGAGGAGACGCGATCTCCAGGCGCTACTCCATTACTGGCGGGGGTGGGGGCTTATCACTAGCGATTATTAGTCTATAGCTTGGGTGGTGGTCGCTCCCAGTACACCATGTATTGCTCTGTAAGCCCTGCATTGGCTGAACGTGTAGGAGAATGCTAATAGTGCTGCAGAGAAAAAGGCTACACCAGAGCGCCTATAGCCGCCATGTGTCACATATTGCACTATGGTGGGCCTGTGGGAAAGGGAAGACCTAGGAATCAGTGCACAGAGCAGCGTCACCAGTGCACAGAGCAGTGTCAGCAGAGCAGAGAGAAAGTATCACCAGAGTACATAGCGTAGTTGTGAAGTCTGTACAGATAGCCATGTCACCATTACAAATAGCAATTGATTCAGTAGAGATAGCAGTGTAACCAGGATGGTACCTTTACACGCCGCTACGACAGGATGGATACAACACGCTACAGGCTACAAATGTAGCTTGTAGCATCAATATAGCCCGTGGTAGCGGCGTGTGAAGACGGTTGTAGCCACCCGGCAGTAGCGGCACCTGTTTCCGAGCACTGCTCGGAAACAGATGGCTACACAGGCGGTTGTAGCGAGCTGTATCGGCGTGTAAAGAAGCTACAGAAGGGATGTGTGGACTCCAGGCGATGTAGCTGGAATGTAGCTAGGGCGTGACACAGGCTCCGGGTTACCGCGCCCCATCAGCGATCATTGGAGGAAGCTCCTGCGTTACGATTGGTAGTCGCTGCATAGGGAGGCATATTTAAGGAGCTGACCAGTCACACTACACAATTGCTCGAGCGTCATGTATTAATCAGCCTCCAGCGATACCTGCCCAATCATGATGTTCTTGCTTTGTCCTATCATCGTACGGACGTCTCGTAATCCACAATTGTGGCACGCCTATGTGCTGTCCCTGCTGCACCAGGTCCGCCCATATTAGCTTGTTGTAGCGGTGTGTAAATGAGGTAAGGTAAGCTACACATGGCTAATTGAGACACCCGGCGATGTATCTAGCTATAGCGTAGCGTAGCGCACCTTGTGGCGGCGTGTAAAGATGGTGCGTTTACCGTTTGTAACCGTTCGTGCGTGCTCGTGCACGTGAAGTAGCGGGTTGTATCCATCCTGTTGTAACGGCGTGTAAAGGTACCCGTATAGATAGATTATATCACCAGTACACACAGCAGTGTCACTTCTACTAATAATTATGTCACCAGTACAGAGGGCAGTATAAGCAGTGTCACCAGTACAAATAGCCATTTAACAAGTGCAGATAGCAGCGTCACCAGTATAGAGGGAAGTGTAACCAGTGCAGTCGTGCAGATAGCAGTGTCACCAGTGCATATAGCCATTTAACCTATGCAGATAACAGTGTCACCAGTTCAGGTAGCAGCGTCACCAGTACAAATAGCCATTTAACCAGTGCAGATAGCAGCGTCACCAGAGCAGGTAGCAGCGTCACCAGAGCAGGTAGCCATTTAACCAGTGCAGACAGCAGCGTCACCAAGTGCAGACAGCAGCCATTTAACAAGCGCAGGTAGCAGCGCCTACCAGCGCAGGTAGCAGCGCCTACCAGCGCAGACAGCAGCGCCTACCAGCGCAGACAGCAGCGTCACCAAGCGCAGACAGCAGCGTCACCAAGCGCAGACAGCAGCGTCACCAAGCGCAGACAGCAGCGTCACCCAGTGCAGACAGCAGCGTCACCAGTACAAATAGCCATTTAACAAGCGCAGGGAGCAGCGTCACCAGTGCAGAGAGCAGTGCATATTCCTATCACGACTCTGCATTATATTATATGACGGGTTATGAGGCTGCATTTTACTATATGGAGGGCTATGAGGCTGGGTTATACTATAATGGAAGACTATATATATACACCAGGATAAGGGCAGATTCCAGGAGGAGGACCATATATAGCAGGATGAGGGACATTAATACATAATGATCTAGAACGTTACATGGAGACCATACATCTGACCAATGTGGACACGTGGGGGAAGGGGAGCCCAGGTCCAAATTTCGCAGCGGGGCTGTTCGGACTCTAGTTACGCCACTGGCAGTGATGTTGGGATACCTGCAGTGGTCAGCACCAGGTGACCCTCTGGCCAGTATTTTCAGCCACCTGGTTGCATTTTGCCCAAGTTTGGACTGGACTGACCAGGACCCTGGCTACAGGACATCATAGATGACTGTGTATATAATCTGTGATGCTGAATCAATCCTGTGCAGGGCTCTGTATAGTTAGGTCTGGTGTGTCCATCTGGGGCACAATGTGATTTTTGGCAACAGTTTGACTCTTCATACAGATTGGGAACCGATGACCTAACACTGACACCACAACCCCCGACCTGCATGAAGGGTTAAACTGCTGCAATAAGTCCCACTGATCCTCAGCAGAGCGGCTGGTGACACCATGCAGCCCAGCAGCCCTGGACATGTGAGATGAGCAGCGTTCTGAAATCTCTTCACTGACACTGTACAAACACAATCTCCTGCCTTATCACTATCCTAACTGGGAAACAGCAATGTCTGACCTTCCCCACTGATCCCACAGAGGCTCCACTCTGGCAGGCAGAAGACAGGGTGACAGGAGTACAGAAGCTCAGCCAGTGTCTGCTGAGCTGTGATCCAGCCGGCCCGGCACATGTACACATTTACAGGTACAGTGCAGGTCTCCTGCCTATAAGTCTCCAAACGATGGGGCAGCCCTTCATATCTGCTTGGGGACATACCTGGGGGGGCGGGTGCCACTCTGCCCAGTCTACCCCTGGTTGTGAGCAGTGGTGGATTGAGATGCCGGTGGCAGAACCAGCAGCTCAGCTCCTCTTGGTATTGCATATTTGGCGGGCTTCCTGTGTGCCTCCTCCAGCACCCGCCTTCTTTTTGCAGCTTCCTCCCGCACATTCACGTCATGACGTGCAGGAGAAAGAAAGGGGGCGGGGCGGTGGTGCCGGGGGCAGCAGGGACCTGAAAATTCACATCAGCGGTGCGGAGTACGGGGCAAACAATGGCGGATTATAATGGGGCAATCTACCCTGGAAGGCTCTGGGCCCCCTGAGAGCCTTGGGCCCGGGGCACCTGCCCAAATTGACCTCATTATAATCCGCCACTGTGAACACCCCTAAGTTGCAGAACCCAGTGCCTGCCAGTTATCTGAAACTGGAGCCACTATACCTTACTAGTGGCTCACCTCCCGGATACCATGATCCATTAAACCACAAGAGGTATTAATTACCAAGAACTAATACCCCTACCTTGCAGGACCCGTGCCTGCAAATTACCTGTAACCGGAGCCACTATACCGTACTAGTGGCTCCCCTCCCAACTACGATTATCCATTAAACCGCCTCTGGACCAGACCTACCCCCGCCACAGGACTGGCCACGTGAGACCTTATGTGCACTGGACCCACCACCACCCAACGCTTGCTCAATTCGTTCATGCAAGCCCGACATCCCCCTATCTGTTTGAACACCATCCAGCCTCCAATATTGCAGAGCCGATCACTCCAACTCCCGGTGTCTCACCATGACACCCCATTACTGGAGACAAGAGAGACACCACCCACTTGACTTTAACTTTAGCCTTGTTCAACATTTTTTTTATTATTTTATTTTTACAAATCCGGCATACTACCTTGACAGACAGGCCATACTACCCAACCACATCACAAACCAACCCAGGTATGAATACTTCCATCGTACCAAATTGTACCTAATATCCTGCATCAACTCCTGGGATGAACAAACCCAAGATCATTCCCCTCATGCAACCCGACTCATTAAAGGGTTGATCCACCCTACCACAATACTCAAGACCCTGCCCTAAGGTCCTACCCCTCCTAAAAACCACTTGAACATCGAAGCCAGGTCTTGCCCCAGCTGACAGTCATATGTTTAAACATCGCCTTGCCCTGCCCCCAAAGGACACAAGCAACATCCCAATATACACGCCCAATTATTACCCATAGTAATCAAAACCGAGTTATAACTTCATAAGAATAAACACAACACGTCTAAGCAATATGTTACCTACGACTCCTTCTCTCCGTGCCATGCCATTTCCCCCCCAGCCGCGTTACCTACCAAAGAGGCCGCACATTTAGCTGAAACCAGGCTGATTCCCAATTGCAAACCCATTGAGCCACCTAATTGTTCAATCCCAACCATGGCACCTCTGTGGCAGCGCCAATCCTGAATGAAAGCAACCCATCCTCACCCGGCTGCTTACCCATCTTCCTCAAACATTCCTTTAAAATAACAACAAACTGGCATGGTGATAGACAGAAATTATCTCCCTGTCTGTAACAATGGGAGACAAGTTAACCCACACTTACCTCCCCTGACAATTAACAGTGGAAACCAGGAATAACCAAAGTCCTGGGAGACCATACACCACGAATAGTCTCCCTCCTGAATTCAATCCATGTCTGACTCTTCATCTGCAACATTCCACTCCATCTGGCATTATTACCACATCCCCAGTGCAGAACACCTCCCCAAAAATCCCCTGGTCAAATCCTGCATCCCACGCACCTTGAACCAAAATGCAATCGTAGCCACCTTCTGCAACACCACTGAGGCTGATTTAGAAGTTACAAATTCATTCCCCCAACGAATGATAATACCAAAGAACCCAACAACCTCCACAGTAACCCCCATTCCATTCCAGAAACCTGCCCATTCCTGCCACCTTGCTGGAACGGCACCCTGTAGCCTCAATCACCAATCTCGGCAATAAACCCTTAACCCCATTGTTATCACTGTCCCTTAACCATCCAGGCTCTGCATATCCACTTCATGCACGCCAGGGATCAACTCCCAATTTACGAGACTGAAAGCGGTACAATGAAGCAGTCCCCCCATTTAATACTCCTGGTACGTACTTTGCAACCCCCCAATGCTCCATGAGAAACACATCCGCACCAACAGACAAAGAGACCCTACTAGACATGTTTAAACAACACATTAAAGCTGAGATCACCAGAAGCTCAACACACTGAAAACAAACCCTCTGACCTAGGAAGTTAAGAATTCCAGTTCCCACAATACCGCAGCTAACCAGTAAAATCTCCAATACCATCAAAATCTGCACCTTTTTTAATTTTTTTTTATTTGTACCCTGCCTACCGGCCACCTGCCCGTACACCGATGACCCTAAAAAGGCACCAAACCAACCACCTTCTTATACAACTGCCACACACTGCTCGCACCTGTTGGCACTACTGCCCCTCTTTTTTTCTTTTTCTTTTTTTTTTTCTTTTTTTTTTCTTTTATGCCAGACATCTCAACCATGATATTCCATAGAAAAAACACCCCACACAACATAAACTCTCCGCTTTGACCTCAAATTCAACAAATGTGCCAGGCAATTCACCCACTATACCAACTGCTAGGGACCTAGCAGTCAGCCCATGAACATAATCCTACAAGTAAATTAAGTGCACCCGACAAAACCGCACACTTTATCCCACATTTTTTATTTTGAAATGCAAAACAGTCACAGAGCCCAAAAAAGGATGAACCTGCCGTCACAACAGAAATGATCATTCAGATACTATACTGACCAATACCAAACACATCTCACACTGCCCATGTAGCAAGACTGAACACTTCAAATTATGAACAATAAACTTAACAGCCCAGCAGTAAACAGTCAATATATTATTCTCCATTCACATGCCACCCAACAAATGCTGACTCTCCGTGTGCCCTGATAGCAATCAAAAAGCCGTCTTCACGTCCAATTTTTTACCATCCAGGCCCCCAAGTACAATTACACACACTAACTCCAATACCCCCTCCACAGGTACATAATAACCGTATTGCCAGTTCCAGCGCGATCCCCATCCTTACTGACGCCCCCAGTCGGGCACGACAACTGAATATGCCTAAACCTGCTCGACTTTCATCAGGCACTATTCCCGATGGGGATATCCTCAATTCCACCCTTGGCAGCCCACTAAACAGACCTGCCCTTCGACCCATTTCCACCTCCGCTAAACTTGCCATCCGCCTCCTCTGAGTGCTCAATTATCCAGTTTAAACTACAGGATATAACAACGCCACCCCCCGAATCACGTGGTGTCCGAAAAAACAAACCAAACCAACTGTAAACCACTTCGCAGCTTTAGCGTCCCCATACCTGTTTGAAACAGCACTATAACCCTCACCATGGTACTTTCCTGTCCCCCTCACCATATGCGCTGATCAATACAAGCCCCTCCCCAGGCCCTCATATGAAAGAGGTCGAGCCGGGGAAGTAATTACCACATCCACAAGGAAACGTCCTTTTAAACCAAAGCAGTCCTTGATGCAGAGTGTTCTTCTGCTAAATTGCTCGTAATAACCCCCACCAGGACAAGCTCCCTGGTAAAGTCTATAAGTCTTGCATAAAACAGCCATATACCAAAACAATGTGGAGCACCTCCGGCTTCTGTTCCCCACTAGCCCTAGCTAAAAAACACGAACACCTGCAGTGGGAGTAAAGAAAATCCGGCCACACACATCCCCTTCCAGAAACTGTCCCATTCTTTCATCTCCAAGTGCACCCTGACAGACCCTCAAAGCACACATACAACTTTCCTTTAACCTATTGACCACTGCACCTCTTCGCCCACCTTGTCAGTCTCCTAAATTCCCCTTCCCGTCACTGCTGTACCCAAGAGCACCATTATCGACAGAACATTGCTACCAACCTGCAGCCCCCACTGTGCTGTTTAGAACTTCCGACCCCACTTCCACCGAGCCAACCCATGCTCCCCACCAGGGACCGTAAATCCCGTCCTTCCGAACTGCCGTCAGATTATGCACCCACACCAACCTCCTACATCCTACCACCCACCAACCTCTCAATCAGCATGAATTGTAATGAAAATCTATTAACTCACCCAGCTGCATCGGAGATCTCCTCCGAGCAGCTGAAACGCAGTCCTCCTCCATCTGGTTATCAGTAGTAAGAAAGCTCAGGGGACCTATGGACCCCCCAGGCTGCAGCCGAAATCCGCAGTCTCTTCAGGCCGCAGGAGGGCTGCTCTTGATCCTTTAAATGCCGGGTTCACCCCAGGACCACCTGTGAGGCACCGCAACTACTCCCTCACTGGAGGGGATATCCTGCCGGGTTCGACCCCCCTACCGACCGGGAAGGGGGGAAACCACTGCTGCAACTTGCCACCCCTTACCCAAAGAGGACCAGCCGCCGGGTTCATCCTCCACACCACTGAGAGGACACCGCTCCCGCCAGACTCCATCGCTGCAGAATCTGCCGCTGTGCCCCTGGTATCCGGGCTCCCAAGACACTGCGCCTGCCGTAGTTGGCCCTTCCTGTCTAGAAGGCTGCACCTGCCCACCCGCCGGCTGTGAGGGTAACATCCATCCTTGTCGGCTGCCCAGCGCGCTGCCTGCTTAAGCCCAGCAAGAAGCCGCCGCCATCTTATGTCTGCCACTCCCCAGGCCCCAGGCCGGAAGAAGGCCATGGATCTAGTCGAGGATTCCTCCCGTCGGCTGGAATAGACCCCAGAGATCTCCAGGTGCCCAGCCCGCCGCGGAGGGTCCCCACCGGGGCTCCTAAATAACGCTCTCCTCACCCCCCAGCATAGGGAGACTATGCTTCTGGAGGTCGGGACCTCCGACCACGTGCTGCAAGAGGGGAGAGAGCTGGTACCGATGGGAGTTCACAGGCAGCCTGTACAGGAGTCTGCACTGCCTGTGCCCCATGCACCGTCATAGTTGCTCAGAAAATCCCTTCCAGAGAAGCCAGATCATTATCTGTGTGTGCTGTAAGCTGTTGTCCAGAGAAGCTGCAAGAGGAAGAAGCTTCTCCTTACCTCCCCCTATATTCTTTATATTGCTCCCCCCTTCCTTCTTCCAAGACCACTCCCCAGCCAATCACCTCATTTCACATTTTCCTTATTGCAACCTAATGCATCTATTAACCATTTAACTCCCTCCCCTCCCGATTGTCATGTAGCCATTCCACCTTATGGGTTCCTTGGATTTTCTCATTGTCTGCATGTGAGATGGAAGTTGAGGCACTATGGGAAGACATCTGCAGTGCAAATGTGTAGGTGCATCGAACAAGAACTAAGTCTCATTACAGTATTAACTGTACAGTCTTAGTTCTTTTCTTATTGTAGATCAGTTTGTGAGCATAAGAAAAACTTGCCAGCTATTACAGTGGGGAAAATAAGTATTTGATACACTGTCGATTTTGCAAGTTTTCCCACCTACAAAGAACGGAGAGTTCTGTGATTTTTATTGTATGTACATTTTAACTGTGCGATCAGAATCTAAAAAAATCTCAATCACATTGTATTATTTTTATATCATTTGCATTTTATTGCATGAAATAAGCATTTAATTTAATAGAAAAACAGAACTTGATATTTGCTACAGAAACCTTTGTTGGCAATTACAGAGGTCATACATTTCCTGAAGTTCTTGACCAAGTTTGCTCACACTGCAGCAGTGGTTTTAGTTCACTCCTTCACTCAGATCTTCTCCAGAGTTTTCAGGTTAAGGACTGTTGCTGGGCAACATTGAGTTTCAGCTCCCTCCAAAGATTTTCTATTGGGTTCAGGTTTGGAGACTGGCTAGGCCTTTCCGAGACCTTGAAATGCTTCTTATAGAGCCACTCCTTAGTTGCCCTGGCAGTGTGCTTCAGGTCACTGTCATGCTGGAACATCCGGCCAAAACCCATCTTCAATGCACTTGCTGCGTGAAGAATGTTGTTGGCCAAAATTTCCCGATACATGACTCCATCTATCCCCCCTTCAATATGGTGAAGTCCTGTCCTCTTTGCAGAAAAACACCCACAAAGTATGATGTTTCCACCCCCATCCTTTAAGATTGGGACAGTGTTTTTGTGGTTGTACTCACCCTTCTTCTTCCTTCAAAAGCGAGTGGAGTGAAACCAAAAAGTTCTATTTTGGTCTCATCTGACCACATGACCTTCTCCCATGCCTCCTCTGGATCATCCAGATGATCATTGGCAAGCTTCAAATGGGCTTGAACATGTGCTGGCATGAGCAGTGTGACCTAACATGCCCTACAGGATTTTATACCATGAAGTCATAGTGTGTTTCTAAAGGTAACCTTTGAGATTCTGATCTCAGCTCTAATCAGGTTATTGACCAGCTCTTCTTGTGTGGTTCTTAGCTGATTATCCACCTTTCTCAGAATCATCCTTACCCCACAAGGTGAGATCTTGCATACAACCCCAGACCGAGGAAGTGATCATCTTGTATTTCATCTTATTTCTAATAATTACACCAACAGTTGTTGCCTTCTCACCAAACTGCTTGTGCGACGCCCGCAGGGCTGTTGGGTACTCAGACTGGGCCAGTCAGTTCTTTGGGAGATCACTGTGGCAGGGGATATTCAAGACGCCACCTGTGGTATTCGGCCAGGGGTGGCCGACGCTGCAGATTAGGACTGCTGGGCTCTCCTTTTTAGTCCCTGCTGCTTATAGCTATGCTGTGGCTCTCTTCCTGCTTGAGGGATCCTCACCTGTATCGCAGACGCAGACAGCTCAAAGGGAAACATGTTACCAAAAATCTTCCTATAGGAGAGTTCATCAGAGCAAGAAGAAATTGCTCTGAGAACGGTGATTATCAAATGGAGACAAAAGTGATCCATCAGAGATTAAAGGATAGAGGTTATAGGGAATGGACCATACAACGGGCATCAAACATTGTGGAGTTAAAAGATCGCAAATTCCTATTGCAGGATAGGGCAGAAAATCAGCACCAAAAAACATTGGACATAAGAGTAAAAATAAAAATAAGTTTGAAAATTTACACTCAGAAAATGTGTCTATCTGTAAAACAAACCATAATAGGGACTCTACTACATATCCTCCCACTTTTGTCACTCAATTCAGTAAGGATTTTAACAACATAAAAAAACTGCTAAATCGAAATGTTCCTATCTTATATCAGGATGACATCCTGCGCAAAATACTATCGGATGGCTGGAGAGTAGTAGCAAGTAGAGCGAGGAGTATTGGTAATATGGTATCACCTAGCACCTACATAAATAAGAAACAGGGACAACCCACATGGTTAACATATAAAGGGTCTTTTAGGTGCGGAGGGAATAGATGTAACATTTGCCAATACATTAATATCAGCAACATCTTCTGCAACAACAAAACTAATAAAACCTTTCTAGTGGACACATATATCAATTGTAACACCACACATGTGTTTATTTAGCCACTTGTGGAATCTGCAACTTAAGCTATGTAGGCTGTACCACTAGATCTTTAAAAAAGCGTATATCCGAGCATATCACAGCATCCAATCCAAACTCAAAATCCTTAAAAACTGGAATGTCAGGTCTATCAAGACATTTTTGTGAGGTCCATGGTGGGGTTTTAACATCATTAACCATCATGGGTATAGAACGGGTTCATCGTCCTTATAGGGGTGGAGATTGGGAGCGGGTGCTCCATAATCGGGAACTTTATTGGATCCTCCAGTTGGATGCCCGTAGCCCCAACGGTCTAAATTACAGAAATGATTTATGTTACTTCTATTAGGAAATAAATAAATATTCAATGGGTTGGGACCCCCTTTTTTTCCCCTTTTTTCCTTTCTTTCTTTTCCTATTAATAAAAAATTTTTTTTTTTTTTTTTTTTTTGGGTTATAAGATTTCCAAAAGCGGATCATGTAATGGGCATCAAATATGGTAGTGTTAGATCATTCTAAACCTGTATTGTAGGCTAAAGTAGGAAATCAACATATATGTAAAAAACCGTTGACAATAAGGACCGAAATAAGCTTACAAGTTTAGACACAGAAAATGTGCATGTCTATGAAATAGATCAAAATAGAAGTTCTAACACATATTCTTTTGCTTTAACATTTGTTTGGAAAAGATTGTAATACTAAACCTTTAACAAATAAATCAGTGAAATTAATCTCCCCAAAAAAAAATTTGGAAATTTAAAATATTTTTTTTTTTTTTTTTTTTTTTTTTTTTTTATTACAAAAAGCTAACTATGTAATGGGCATTAAACATGGCAGAGCTAGACCATTCTATACCTGCATTGTAGGCTAGAATAAGGAAATCAACATATATGTAAAAAACCATTGACAATAAGGACCGAAATAAGCTTACAAGTTTAGACACAGAAAATGTGCATGCCTATGAAATAGTTCAAAATATAGAATTTCTAATACATATCCTTTTACTTTGACATTTGTTTTAGCAAAGATTGCAATATTAAAACTTAAAAAATAAATCAGTGAAATTAATCCCCAAAAAAAGTTTGGAAATTTTAAAAAGTTTTTTTTTTTTTTTTTTTTTTTTTTTTTTTCCTCTTCCCCCTCCCCCCCCATAATATAACTAAATTGAGGTAATGGAGTAATGTATCTACATATGAAAATAAAAAATAAAAAACAAGACTAGCTATAAAGTTACCGGGATGATTAAACTCAGAATCTGCTTGAACAATAAAACAACCGCACATTGGGAGTGTAATAATGAAATCTATTAATATGTGATAATCATCATAAATATATTAGAACGCACTGAAATTTTTTTTTTTTTTTTTTTTTTTTTTGTATTACAATGTATTGGTTTTCCATCATATAAGGATAAGGAAAAGGAAGTAAAAATAAAAACATTAAAGGTGGAGATCCATGAAGCTATTAAATATATACTGTATGTATTGTAATATTTTGGTGTGTCAGAAAATAGTGCAATGCTCCCTCTTGTGCAAATTTCAACTCCATAACATGTGAAAGAGTTAAATTTTAGTTTCTTTATTATCACCATTGTTAATTAGGTTCAGCTGTGGGTGGAGGTTTCTTTTTTATATATGTATAAACTTTTGTATTTTGTATTGCTAATGATTAAGGAAGTTGTGTCTTCCGAAACGCGTCTAGCGCCTAGCTAGCACGCTGAATGATTTTATAAATTTCATTTAACAATAAAGAACAAAATTTTATGAAGACAAGCACCGGTGGTTTTCCACTTTACATTGCAGACAGCTCAAGCCTATCTTGGGTACCGGTACATGGGTAGCGGTATAAAAATAGAAAAATTACAAAAACCTCAAAATAACAAAAAAAATTTGTCAATTAAATTCCTCGGGGCAACACTGGTCTATTGCATCATCCCACGGACTTTCAAGGTTTCTCGGTGGGAACTGCCTCAACCCACCTTTGCTTCGTCTTCGGGGAACTATATACAATGAGGTCCTGGCCATACATAGTCCTGTGGCCCAATCGTCCTTCAACAGGTTAAGCTTACTTAAATGTTCATACAGCAAGTCTCTGTATGCTCTTACACTTAATGGTTGCTTATTTACATTATTACCATATTTGCACTTTACTCCCTATAACGAGCAGGGATCTGACCTTTAGGAGTACGAGTGGATCTACACAGTACAGGTATCACTGATGAACTGACCTGATCCCTAGTGTCTATCGCTGGTCTGGTGGGTGTACTAGTCACTACGCTACAAGTAAACCTATGTAGTACTGGTATACAAGACTGCCTTCTGCAAACTCTTAAGGCCCAGTTACACACACAGATAATTGTGCAGACATTGTTCGCAGATCTCTGGTTGCAGTGAAATCATGGACACATTGTTCCATTTGTACACGGCCACAAAATGGAACAATGTGTCCATGATTTCACTGCAACCAGAGATCTGTGAACAATCTCTGCACAATTATCTGTGTGCGTAACTGGGCCTTAAGAGTTTGCAGAAGTCAGTCTGGTATACCAGTACTACGTACTAACTGGGTCTTTAAACTCACCATGGGTCTGACAGATTCGCCGCTAGCAGGGGTAGATTCTCCTGTTCCACTGTGGCTGTGGCATCTGTTGAAGGAGCCATCTGATCTTGAGTCTCTGCTGCTTCAGGTACAGTAGGCTGGGGAATGATTAAGACAGGTACTACGATTGCCTGGTTCACATGCGTCCAAGTCTGGGGAAATTCTCCAAGGATGGTATGGACTTCCCTTCGACTTCTTCTGTGCGTTGAGGAGTTTCTTGGTTTTCCTCTTTGTCTCTCAGTTGGTCAGGGCATAAGATTAGGTGGCCTCTTGATGATGCCACTGAGGTTTTTCCTCCATCTTTGCTGATGAGGCATACCTTGTGGTTATCAAAGTTTGAAGGCAAGACGGTGTTTGGGTCATCCTCCCACTGGTAGTCTATTTTGTGCATTCTCCTTTTCCACTTTAACCCCTGCTCTCCGAGTGCTAAGGGAGTAGCCAGGGCTTGCTGGTTGTAGTTTTTTCTTGCCTCTGCCTTGCCTGTGTCAGACTTCTCACTACACTTCTTGGACTTTGCGGTGTTGTTGTTGCCGCTCTGTATCCCAGTCTGCATCTGGTGGGACTGTCTTGGGTGTTAAGACTCCCTTGCCCAGGTCAATGGGTAAATTGCCAGGTTTTGCCCACATCAGGTAGGCTGGAGTACAGTTGGTGACGTTTACTGGGCTGTGGTTGTATAGATCTACCAGATTCGCCAATTTTTCTGGCCACAGTTTTCGTTCTTCAAGGGGAAAGGTCTTCAACAGGACAATCACCACCTGATTCATCTTTTTGCACATGCCATTGGTCTGCGGATGGTACAGTGTCGTTCTGATTTTCTTGCAGCCGTACAGGTTGTAAGACTCCTGGAATACCTCTGCCTCAAATGCTGGACCTTGATCGGTAACGACTTGTCAGGGTAGCCGTGGGGCCTACAGAAATGTTCTTGGAATGCTTTGGTTGTGGTTTTCACTGTCTGGTCTTTGACAGGCATGACTACTAAGAACCAGGAACAATGGTCGACGATGGTCAGAGTGTAGATGCAGCCAGACCTACTCGGGGTCAATTTCAAGTGATCCAAAGCCACGAGTTCAAGTGGTTGTTTTGTGATGATTGGCTGTAAGGGGGCTCTTTGGCTATCACTAGTGATGAGCGAGAATGCTCGCCGGTACTCACCCGAGCATCACAGTACTCGGGATGCTCGGCGAGCACTAAGTAATGCTGAGATGCTTGGGCACATGCTCGGGTCCCCCCACCCTGTATGTGGGCACTCTTTACAGAGCCAGCCCACATGCAGGGATTGGCTTCCACACGCTGTAATGCCACTGCCATGTTGGTTGTGGCACGACAGTGATTTGGTGGCCGCACAGTGTCATTAGGTTTTTATAAGACCTGACGGCGCTGTGCTCGTCAATCTGCTGCATATTGCCAGTGAGTGTATGGATAGGTGCTGCTGTGTGACTGACAGATTTTAGGTCTTTTAGGTAGTGTAGGTGCTGGGCTGCAAAATCCATCTAAACAACAGTCCTTTTGAGGACTACCTGTATAGAGTCAGGCAGGGAAGCAGGGTATATAGGAAACCGGTGTACTGGTACACCAGTCAGCAGCACATCTGGGGCTAGTATACAGGCTTGAAATATCATCTATCCATCCATAAACAGTAGTTCTAAGGATTAATTTAGCTCTCTATAGGCAGGAGGGGTATATAGCGCAGTACAGTGTATCAGAAGCTGTATACCACTCACATCTGGAGCTGGTATCCAAGCTTTTCATATCATCTCATCTATAGTATTCATCTAAAAACCATTCCATCTACGGCTTACTTTAGCTGTATACAGGCAGGGTATATAGCACACTTTTAAAAAGCAAATATCACACCGTTTAAAATGCATAAGGCTGGTGTCAAGGGACTGGACATTAAGGTGATGGTGCATGCAGAGGCCAAGGCCATAGGCAAACTAGAATTGTGCCACAACAAACACCCACATCTTCTCGCCCGTCCTTCCTGTCCCAATTCCTAGTGGACCGCAGCACACCACTCTTAAACCCAGAGCAGTGTCAAAAAGTTGTTAGTTGGATAGTAGATAATGCTTCCAATCAGTTTGCCACCACCACAACCACCCTGTCTTCCACATGGTCAAGTCTCAGTTGCCATGAGTCAGGACCGCATATTCCTTACCCTGATTTTCCTTCCTTCCACCATGCCGAGTGGGATCCCACACTTGGACATTCTGAAGAGCTGTTCAGTTTGCCATTGATAGATTCGGGCCTCTTGTCCGCTCCACTTGAAGTGAGGCATGAGGAGATCGTATGTAGCGATGCCCAAATATTTGAGCAGCCACTGTCGCATGAAGATGATGGTGGGAAAGTGTCACAAGAGGTGGACGTTGATAAGACACAATTGCCTGAAAGTCCGGAGGAGGACCAGAGTGCGGATGTGGAGTACGATGTGGTGGATGATCCAGTAACTGACCTAACCTGACAGAAGGACATGCAGAGTGAAGACTAGGGATGAGCGAGTCCTAAATTACTCGAAATCGCTAGACTCTAACGAGTCCGAGTCTGGGACTCGCTACTCGTTACGAGTCTAGCGAGTCCAATGTAAATAAATGGGGAAGCGAGTAATAGCGAATAATTCGTCTGTTCCTGGACCACACTAAGAGATAAGAGGTCTGGCAGCAGAGGAACAACCTGCAATCCCCTAATACATTGTTTTGCGGGCGGTAGTAAAAAAGTGTTAACCCTAAGTTCCAAACCGATTTCACAGGATTGTCCTGTTCCTGTTCAATCCGGTCCCTTAGACAGCCATGTGAAATCTAACCGGATTAATCCTGCCCGGTACTATCCTGTGTAATCCGTTTGTCAAACTAAACCTGTCCGGTTAAAACCGTTTTACTTCAATGGCTGTCTATGGAGCTGGATTGAACCGGAATAGTATCGAAAATCGGAATGAATCCGGGATTGGTAAAGCCCTGCGGCTGCGCAAAGTAGCCCCTCATACCCCTCCTCCTGAAAACATTTTGTTCTTTGGAGAGATTCCCCAGCAGGAGCTATTGAGTTCAGCAATCTGTATCTTATCATAAAATTCTGGTGATTACAGATTGTCAAATGATCTTAATCTGCTGTATGTATTACTGTCTGAAATTGCGCTGGTTCACCTCATCTTTGGCAAAATGCAAGCCAGCATGCCTGCCCATGTGCAAGCTCGGCTTGCTGCATGCACACGCCGGCATGTTTTTATGCATGCACATGCACATGTCCTGCTTGCAGCATGTACAGAATACAGTAGAAGACTCGCTCATCCTACTCGCTATTCGCTAATAACAGCGAGTGTCCGGTGACCGGTCTTGTGTAGTACAGGATTCCAGCTCCAAAGACCCATATTCGGTTAGAGCCTGAACGGATAGAGCCTGACCGTTTAGTTACCATTCATTAAAAACAGAGATAACCGGATTATGACAGTAAATGACGGTCACGCTCAATTCGGTTCAGTGTAATGTTGTCTATGGGAGCGGAATGTGACGGACAGTGCAAAACCGTCAAAAACCGGTTTCATTTTACAACGAACGCCTTTTTATAACCAGCTTATATACAATAAAATAGGGTATTGCAGGTTTTCCTATGGTACCAGACCTCTTTATAGGGTCCAGCAGCAGAGGAATTGCATTTCCCTATATTTACATTGGACTCGTTACTGTGCGAGTAATCGCTAAAAGAGTCGCAGAGTAACGAGTCCAGCGAGTACCCGACTATTCGCCGCATAGTGAGTAGTAACGGGTAGACTCGCTCATCCCTAGTGAAGACAGCTGCGCACAGGGGGAGGGAGGTGTAACACCACAACAGGCAGGAAGAAGCTGTGTGATGGCTGCAGACAGAATGCGGGCAACCGTTCCCCATAACACCAACAGAATGGAAGTTGCCAGTACAACTCTAAAGGCCCCGTCACCCCTGGTGATGGGGCTGGAGATGTTGGCGGTGACTGGCGGGTGCGTGCACAAGTTTTGGCGCCCCGCCAGTGTTGCCGTCCCCCATTTACACGGCGCGACATCTCCAGCCCCGCCCGGCGAGCTGTCAGGCGGCATCGCAGCCGTGGTGTCTGAAAACCCCAGCGGCAATGCAGGATAATGAGAGCCTATGGCTCCCATCGCCTGACAGGTCGCCGGTGGCCGGTTACATGGGGCGATGTGTGCACATCGCCCCAGATCGGTCGCCGGGTTTCAGAGCACTTACGTAGTGAAGACTTGATCAGTGACAATTCAGGGGGTTTATCATTAAGCCAAAACTGTAGCAGGAGACTCTTTGCAGTTATAGCAATATAGTGAAACAATATATGTGGTTGTTCTCTCCCCATCAAGTCTCCCTGGTAGTGGAAAAGCCATAGCATCGGGTTCAGTCTGCCTAGTCCCTCACAGATTCCTCTCGCCCATTTTTCAACACAATTCCAAAACAGTCGAGAAGCAGGACAAGACCAAAGACCATGTTCCAGATCCGTCATGTGGGACTTACATTTAGGACAGTCTACCCATCGTTCCTGAATGCCCGGAGCCGAGGGTATATTAAACGCCTGTATTGTCCCATGAATAATCCTAAATTGGGAATCTCTCCAGCGTTCGTTGTGCATAAAACGTCTGAAGGTCCCCCAACCCTCTAATATTTTCTGTACGAGGTCAGGGTCCTCTATATGTTTTTTCCATTTTGTGAATTGAGTCGCCCTCTTCGCTGGCCGCAAAACTGTTTGTAGTTTAGCGTAAAGAGAGGTAATGGATACATCTCCCTCGTTCATGGCCAGCAGATTGGACCATAAGTTGTCATCTAACTCTCCGGTAATATCTCTTAATCTAGAGAGTAGATAATGGTGTTCCACCCAGAGACTGGTCAAAGGAAGGATACACAGGAGATGACAGAGAGGAGAGAGTCAACAGCACTGATCAGGTCTGAACCCATACGGTAGAAGTTCTAAATGTGTCAACTATAAGCAGTAACATACAAAGAGTGATGCCACCATGAGGGGGAACACGGCTCCATAGCAGGCACAGGTCTCTATAGCAGGCACAGGGCTCCATAGCAGGCACAGGGCTCTATAGCAGGCACAGGGCTCCATAGCAGGCACAGGGCTCTATAGCAGGCACAGGGCTCTTTAGCAGGCACAGGGCTCCATAGCAGGCACAGGGCTCTATAGCAGGCACAGGGCTCTATAGCAGGCACAGGGCTCCATAGCAGGCACAGGGCTCCATAGCAGGCACAGAGCTCTATAGCAGGCACAGGGCTCTATAGCAGGCACAGGGCTCTATAGCAGGCACAGGGCTCCATAGCAGGCACAAGGCTCTATAGCAGGCACAGGGCTCTATAGCAGGCACAGGGCTCCATAGCAGGCACAGGGCTCTATAGCAGGCACAGGGCTCCATAGCAGGCACAGGGCTCTATAGCAGGCACAGGGCTCTATAGCAGGCACAGGGCTCTATAGCAGGCACAGGGCTCCATAGCAGGCACAGGGCTCTATAGCAGGCACAGGGCTCCATAGCAGGCACCGGGCTCTATAGCAGGCACAGGGCTCCATAGCAGGCACAGGGCTCTATAGCAGGCACAGGGCTCCATAGCTGTTATAGGACTCTCAATAGTGAACGTCAGCTGATAGGAGACCTACTCAGATAAAGCTCACAGTGATAGCACAGGTCACATTACATTAGGCTCCTGTATGACTCGAGAACAGCATTGTGGAACTTGTTGTTCTATCCCCTGGCCAGTGATAATACACAGCTTGAGCTTGGGTCCTACCTGAAGGCATAGTCTTCCCTCGGGTCTCTGCTGGGGGATAGCTGCCCGCTCCTCTTACTGAAAAGCTTCTGGAAGAGAGTGAGGGGCATTTTGCAAGAAGATCCCAGCAGCCGCAGCAGGGCACAGACAGCCTAGCATACATTGCCTGGCACAGTGCACCAAGCCTCAGCTCTCCACATGCTGTCTGTGTGTTGAGGTCACATGACCTCATCACAGTGCAGCAGCCGCCGGGAGATTTAAAACTCACCTGCCAGTCCTCCAACGGCCGTGATCACCTAAGGGGCCCCCGATGGTGAGCTGTGGGGGCAGTGCCAGGGGCTCCTGTTAGGCTAGGGTCACACTGCATTGTGACCCTAGCCTGGCGCAAGTATTTTCCCCTGCAGCGCATAGCGTTTAATGCTATTCGCTGGAGCCAATAGAAACCCGCTGTTTACCTTGCTAACCAGGCAAGGTAAACTGCGGGTTTCTATGGGCTCCATTGTCTGGCAGCGCATAACATTAAAGCTATGCGCTGCAGTGGAAAATACTTGCGTCAGGCTAGGGTCACAATGTAAGTGTGACCCTAGCCCTCAGGGGCCCAGTGGGCCCCTTCCAAGCAGTCTGGGCCCCGGCACTTGCCCAGGTGCGCCGGGTGCTGACGCCGGCCCTGCTTGAGAACGAGGGAGATTATAAGTCTGTAGGACCTCATTTTCAGTCATCCACCTTCTCTCTCTTGTGTCCATAAGGTCACCCAAAGTTCTAATGCCTCTCTCTCTCCAAGCCATGAAGAGTTGGTTTTCAAGTCATAACGGGAAGGCCGGACACTTCCACGGGTTGAGTGTTTTAGAGATTTTCTAGGATAAATTTAATTTCTTCCTCACCCCCTTCCAAGTTACTATCGTGTCTCTATATATAACGTGCTCTTAAGAGTCTTAGGTAGATGAGGCATTGGTGAGTGCAGCAAAGCTGATAAGTCCCAGGGTCTAGCAAACTCTCCCTCCAACACTACATCTGAGTATCTGTCAGTGCCCCTGATCCAGTCAAGAACATTACGCAAGATACATGCCAAATTGTAGCCCCGAACATCTGGGAGTTGTAGGCCTCCCTCTTGCTTCGACTGCATCAAAACGCCAAGAGCCAGTCTAGGTTTTTTTCCCCTCCATAGGAATCTTGAGAAGGCTTTGTTAAGTTTAGTTACATCTGTATATTTAAGCAGCATGGGGATATTTTGAAGCGGGTATAATAGCCTGGCAAAACTGATCATCTTAAGTAGATGGCATCTTCCCATCAGAGATAGTGGCAAATTAGCCCAACCCGTCAGCTCCTTTTCAATTTTTAAGAGAATTGGGACAAAATTAAGTTTGTACGTCTGATTAGGATATCTAGCCACTTGGATACCTAGGTATTTAATACTATCTTTAGCGACTGGGAGATCGCAAAATTGCGACTTTTGTGAGAGTTTACTTTTAGGGTTAATGAACATGATCTCACATTTCTCTTTATTTAGGCAAAAGCCCGACTGTTTGCCCAGGGTTTCAATGTTTGCAAGTATGCGAGGGAGGTCCCTCTCAGGGTTCTGAACATAGAGAACAATATCATCTGCAAAAAGTGATAATTTAACTTCCTTGGTCCCCACTTTAAAACCTTCATATGTGGTACTTTTTTTCCAGATATAGAGCCAAGGGCTCTATGGCCAAATTGAAGCGTAGGGGGGACAACGGGCAACCCTGTCTCGTCCCTTTCTGCAAGAAAAAGGAATCCGACAAGTAGCCAGGGGTACTAACACATGCCTTTGGATTGTTGTATAGAGATTGAAGGTATTGCTAGGGATGGGCGAATCTACTCGCTAGGACTCGTTACTCGGCGAGTAGTAAGGGACTCGCAGGACTCGGTACTCGGCGAGTTTCCCAGTGATGACTCGCACGAGTCCAATGCAAATCAATATCAATCCTAGTTTTGTCAGAAACACTGACAAAACTAGGATTGCCATTGTTTGCATTGGACTCGTGCGAGTCATCACTGGCTACTGTGCCAGTGATAGCAGGGAAACTCGCAATGTAACTGCTGTTTCTTTGCGAGCCGAGTCCAGCTGTCTTCTCTGTGCAGCTCCAGGGTCCTAGAACCTGCCTGCTCACAGACATGATGTAGAAGTGCTGAGATTGTTCTCAGTCTGCTCATTCCCTGTGCATGTAGCAGAGAGGACATCGCGTTTTGGACTACGTCGGACGGAAGAGGATTTTTTTAATTAAAGATGGAGTCCCAAATGGCTTTTTTTTTTATTTCAAATAAAAGATTTTCTCTGTGTTTTTTTAACCCTTTATTGGAGATTCTTAGTGGCTGGGTCAAACGTGGCCTGACATTAAGAATCTCGGGCTTAATACCAGCTTGTATAACAAAGCTGGTATTAACCCCTTTATTACCCAGCGTGCTACCGCCACCAGGGCCGCTGGAAGAGCGGGGTTCAGCGCCAGAGGATGGCGCTTCAATGAACGCGCCATCTTCTGGGGCGGCTGCGGGCTGCAATTTGCAGCGGGGGGTGCCCAGAAAGCTTGGGCATCCCTGCGCTGCGGATTCCAGCCCTCAGCTGCTTAGCTGTACCTGGCTAGACATAGAAATTGCGCGGAGCCCCACGCATTTTTTTAAAATTATTTAATGAATTTCAGAGTCAGAGTCTCAGAGTCAGAATCTCAGAATTTCATGAAATAATTTAAAAAAAATGCGTGGGGCTCCGCGCAATTTCTATGTCTAGCCAGGTACAGCTAAGCAGCTGGGGGCTGGAATCCGCAGCGCAGGGATGCCCAAGCTTTCTGGGCACCCCCCGCTGCAAATTGCAGCCCGCAGCCGCCCCAGAAGATGGCGCGTTCATTGAAGCGCCATCCTCTGACGCTGAACCCCGCTCTTCCAGCGGCCCTGGTAGCGGTGGCACGCTGGGTAATGAAGGGGTTAGGGCCAGCTTTGTATTATCAGCTGGCCCTAAGCCCGAAATTTATGGTGGTCACGCCAATATTAGACATGACCGCCATGAATTTCTATTAAATTGTTTTTAAAAAAACACAACACAAAGAAAATTTTTTATTAGAAATAAAAAAAAAAGCCATTAGGGACTCCATCTTTAATTAAAAAAATCCTCTTCCGTCCGACGCAGTCCAAAACGCGATGTCCTCTCTGCTACATCCCCTGTGTATAGATATAGATCTCTATGCACAGGGAATGAGCAGACTGAGAACAATCTCAGCACTACTACATCAGGCAGCAGGCAGGCTCTAGGACCCTGGAGCTGGCAGCCAGCACAGAGGAGACAGGACTCTTATCTGTGCGAGTCAGCGATTACTTACAAAGTAAACTAGCAATGCAAATAAATGACAAAACTAGGATTGCTTCAGGCTGAAGCTTCCGAGACACATCTGCGAGTTGTAAATCTCACACTACTCGCTATTACTCGCTTCCCCATTCATTAACATTGGACTCGCTAGACTCGCAACGAGTAGCGAGTCCTGGGCTCGGACTCGCTAGAGTCAAGCGATTCCGAGTAATTTAGGATTCGCCCATCACTAGGTATTGCCTGAATGGTCCCACTATCCCCACGGAATCCAAGACCCTTCCCAACCATGACCACCGTACATTATCGAATGCTTTTTCTGCATCTAGGGTGATCACGGCTGGGTCCCCTTTCTCCGTTCCCACTTTCCTTCCCATAACATCAATCAGAAGCATCGTTCTTCTAATGTTGGTAGCAGTTGATCTGCCTTTAATAAACCCAGCCTGGTGGGGAGGAATTAATTTAGGCATAATTGTCGCTAGTCTATCTGCCATTATTTTGGAAAGAAGTTTTAAATCCTGATTAATTAGGGAGATCGGTCTAAAGTTTGCCGGGTCTGTTGGTATCTTTCCTGGTTTGCGAATAAGTTTTATATGGGCCAAGTTCATTCTGTCTGGGATAGGAGTTCCCTGAAGTATTGTGTTAAATAAGTCTCGCAAGACAGGGGAAACCTGTTCCCTGAGCGCTTTAAAGAATGCACCATTGTAGCCATCGGGGCCAGGTGCTTTGCCGGGGTTTATATTCCTGATAGCATCCTCTATCTCTTCCACCGTTACAGGGTTGTTCAAGAATTGTTTGTCCTCTTCTGTCACACCAGGCAGACGAAACAAGTGTAACAAGTCAGTCTGCACGGGTACGCCAGAGTCGTTATCTGAGTATAGAGATGCATAGAATTTTCCTAATGCCTGATTGATATCTTTAGGGTTGGTCCAAGTGTTACCCCGCCTATCAATTATAGTTTGGATGGGGGGAGAGATTTGTTTACCACGTGATAGTCGTGCCAACAGTCGACCAGCTTTGTCGCCGAATTTATGGAGACTAAGTTCTATTCTATTTTTATAAATGTCTTCCCTCCGTCTTGCCCACATATCAAATTTTTCTTTAGCCTGTTGCCAGGTTTCTCTATCAGGGTTAGCCATCGTGCTTTTATAACAAGAATAAGCGTTCCTCACCTCCAAGCTGGCCGCTACAAATTGTTCTTTTATTTTTTTCTTTATCCCCATGCTGTAAGCCATTACATGTCCCCTCAACACCGATTTCGCTGCTTCCCAAAATAATCCCGGGTCGGAGCGATGGTCTTCATTGTCTCTTGAGTATGTTGACCACCATTCTCTAAGGAGGGAAACAAAATTTTCATCTTTGATAAACGTGTCTGGAAACCTCCACAAATAATCCGTGCCTTTCTCATAAGTGTCCTTGGATTCCAACACCAATGGGCTATGGTCAGATATCACCATGTCCTCAATTTTGATTTCAGTTAGCCTTTGTAGCACGTTAGGAGAAGTGAAAAACATGTCTATTCTTGACCAAGACCCATGGGGGTGGGAAAAGTGGGTAAACTCTCTATCTAGAGGGTGCACCGTTCTCCATGCATCGGTCATAGTCACAGCTGTAAAAAGAGATTCAAGGAAGCTTTCTGTACGCGGTCCTACTGGTGTCTGACCTCTCCCTCCCAAAGGCGATGATTGTCTCCTGTCTTCCTCTGCGTATAGTACCATATTGAAATCACCTCCAACTATCTTGTTATGCCCATTATCGGTTCTTGCAGTCCCTGGAAGAAAGCTTTCTGGTTTGTGTTTGGTGCATAGATATTATATATAGAAAAGACGTCTTTCTGGATCTGGATGGTCATTTGGATTATCCTTCCCCCATCATCTACTTGTGTGGTCAAGACCTTGTGCGGTAAAGATCTATGAATCAAGATTAAAACTCCTGCTTTATTCTCCACCGATCCAGACCCATAAACCTCTCCCACCCACAGTTTCTTAAGTCGAAAAAAATCCTCAGATGACAAGTGAGTCTCCTGGAGCAAGGCAACGTCTGTGCGGAGTCTTTTAAGATGACGTAAAATCATCATGCGCTTTGCCGGGGAGCGCATACCCTTTACGTTCCAGGAGACCCACCTAACCATCAGAACCACCCCTTATCGATATCCTTGACAAGTAATGTTCCATAAGCCACATGTGCCTCTCTCCCCATGGCCCTAGCCAAGAGAAGATGGTTGACTTCCAAATAACCTGCTGATGTGTTTTATACTGCTAAGTATGTCTCTAGGTACCCTCCCCCTCCCTAGTATCCCCCTCATGCAAATGATCTCACCTCTTCTCTTTTTCTGTCCAGTAGCTGACTTCTCTTCTTCCCTCCAATACAGCCTACCCCGCCACAGCATCCAGCTGGTTATTAATAGCATATTCACAGTCTTGTATGTGCCCTTATCTTTCCCTTCTCTTCGTTCTCTATTACCGCGACAACCTTACCCCAGGTTTTTATCAATCTTTGCACAGCCATATTTAAAATCTTATCACCAACAACTTTGGGGAATTGCCTTTTGAGTTAAGGGTGGTGTTTATAAAAAGTAAGAGCCTTGAGCTTTTATATATGAGAGTATTCACGAGCCCTTAGCCGATAACTTACAGTTTCTCTATCATCAATTGTAACCTCGTTGTCCAATTCTCCTCCCCCCTCAACATTAGTTATCTAGACATTATAAAAGTCCATAAAGTCCATCCAATGGGATGTCCTGTACCAATTTGGGGACTGAACTGCAATCGTACAGACGGCGACCTGGAGTCTCCTTCCTGCAGCAGAATCAGAGTTCCTGTAGTAAGAGGAAAAGAAAAAAAAAAAAAAAAAAAAGGGGGGGGGGGGAGAGAAGGAGGGGAAATGTCGGTGGGGGGTAGTATTGAGGATCGCTGGATCAGAAGGGCATCGGAAGCAACGTGGTATTGAAGAGTGGGACGGTGCAATCCCAAAACTGTATAGTTTGGCCAATTGGTGTTAAAGCACCTTCCTCTTCACATCATTAGAGAAATATCAAGCATGTCTGAGCAGGCGAGCAGTCTCGACGGTGTTACTTCTTCTTTTGCCAGCGAGATCCCGTCTGACGTTGTTGCTTGGGGGGCCCGCCACTGGATGATGGACCCTCATTCGTGGCATCGGAGCGTAGCCTGTATGATCTCACCGAATCACGATCTTCCTCAGGCTCCATATTTGGCACCGATGACGCTGGTGTTTTATCTGTGATAACGTTTGGGGGTGTCGCAGCTCTTGGCGAACGAGTGTTCTCTAATATCGCAGTCATTGCTTCTCCTGGGTCCGTGAAAGCCAGTGGGGCTCCTTCTCTAGATCTGAACCTCAGGGTAGCAGGAAAAGTCAGCTGGAATCGCACATTCCTTTTGTAGAGTATGGAACACGCCTCACCAAAGGCTCTCCTCCGGCGGGAGACTTCTATTGAGTAGTCCGCAAAGACCAACACCTTATGGCCATGTAGTGTCAGAGGAAGTCTCCTAGCCTTGTAAGCTCTGAGGATCTCTTCTTTATCTCTATGGTTCAGAAATTTAGCAATGGCGTGTCTCGGTTTGTTACTAGGACTCTCAGGGCGAGATGGGCTCTTTGAGGCGCCCGTTGTAGTGATCATGTTTTCTTTAGGGGGCCCAATTCTGTGGGTACGTTCCGTTTTACATCTGTGCAGCAGGCCCAGGGCTTTGGGAGATCTACTTCGAAGATTTCTTCAAGCTGACCCGCTGGAACAGATTCTGGGAGACCCACTATCTTAAGACTGCTCCGTCTTGTCCTATTCTCAATATCTTCCAGCTTTGAAAAAGGCATAGTCAGAGCGTTTTTGTAGTGCTACCACTTGGTCTTCAAGCTCTAGTATTCTATCCTCAGCAGATCCCACTCTGGTTTATGTCTCTTTAAGTCTCTGATCGTGAGCTCCCACTTTATTCTTAAGCTCTTTGGTCGTGGCAGCTACCATATCGGCCACAGCTGCCTTAAAATCCTCAGCCATATGTATGGCCAGCTCTTTGGCCAGTGCTTTATAGTCTATGAGCTGCGTTTTCTGCCATCCTCCTGTGTGTGCATCCTGTGCTTCTCCCCTCAGCACTGCCTCAGGCTGTTCATGCCTCCTGCTTCCCTGAGATCCCGACTGCCGTTCTCCCTCCTGGCCCAGGTCGCCCATCTGGATCCCGCTGGCTGATCCTCCTGGCCGCCCCTCGTTGGTGTCCATCATCTCCCCTGCTGTGGATCCCATGAAGGTATCCTCGTCCCGCTCAGGACTGTTTTCCCGCTCTCCCCTTCCGCCCGCATCTCAGGCGCCATTAGCCACGGCCTCGTGTTGAGGGAGAGACCGGCCACTCTCTGCCCTCCTCATAACACACCGGTCCATCATGTTGGCGGTCGGGTGCCCTGCGGTCTCAGCCACCCGTCTGCTTGCGGATGTGTGTCGGGAGCTCAAAGGGAGGCTGGATGGGGCTGGATTGCCGTGGCGGGTCCCGGAGCCTCGCTAGATGCGGCTGTTCATGTCGGCGCCGGAACCGGAAGTCCTCTATATAATATTTTTAAAGGGTGTTTATGATGCACGTAACCAAAAAAATGAAATTATGCAGTATATTCATGTATACCCCCCAGGAATAAATGTTTTAGTCCATACTTAGTGCATGGGCATTACAAGTATAGGAGGCCCACTCCTTTGTAGTGGGAATGTTTATGAGGCTCTCCTCCACGTCTCTTAAAAGGGGCACTGGAGTGCTTCCCAATTTTTGGCAGCCTGCATAGGGCAACACTATGGAAGACCCACTTCCTAATAATGGGAACATACAATATTTAATGAGGCCGTCCTCCATGTCTCTTAAAAGGGGCATCGGAGTGCCTCCCAATTTTTGGCAGCTTACATAGGGCAACCCTATGGAAGAATCACCAAATAGGACATAAACTCTGAAAAAAAAATTAGCCTTGTAAAATATCTATTGAACCTAGCAGTAGGCTGCCAGCTCCCCTGAGAGGTAACACAAGTGTCTAAACACTGGTGGTCAATCTCCTGCAACCTAAGCAATGGTGGTGGTTGTAGCACCTGCGACCAGCCATGCTAACAGGGAGTTGATTGGTGGTATATGTAGACATAAGGTTACCATTGGGCCAGCGATTAAGGGGTCTCCCCAGAAACGCATCTGGCGTTTCTGCTCCCCCATGTGGGATTGTGTGATGTTTTTATAAAATTTACACCGAATAAGGAAGGATCTGAATAACTTGAGTATGGCTCCAGGAAAAAATCTTCTTACCATTGGGCGTCATTCACACTGATATATATGATGCATAGTGTCAGACTGCTTCCTATTGGTCACGCCCATGCTATTAGATCATGCGGGCTGCGCCGCACAATATACCTGCACCACAAATAACAGACGCCCCCCAGAGGGCTAAGCCACAAACTGCATGAGATAAAAAGGTGCAATAAACACTAAAAAATGAACATGTGAGGTGTTAGTGGATATTTGGCCAAATACGGAAGCTTCTAACCCACACCAAGGGCCCTCATGTTTACGAGTCCTAAACATATGTTTCTTAGCCATATGTTTGTTTAGTGAAAACACCAAATATTTTGAAAAATAAAGCCTCCTGCTAGGTGCAATGGATATGACTCACCGTGGCCGGGACTCCGGTTTAGACAGGCGATGCTTCCTTCCTCCTTGTCACGGGTGGACCGCGCCTGCCGGTAGTGGGGCCCGGTGTAGTGCAGATCAAAAAGGGTTTGAAGACGTCTTGGTGGAACAGATTAAAGGGTTTTTTTTTTATTTATTCGTGATTCCACCTATGAGTAGTTTCGGTAAGGGCTACCGATGCTGCGGAACCTCCGGGGGATGGACAGCAGCAAGATGTTACGCTCCCCACAGGCTGAGCGGTGATCCCCGGAGCCTGGAGCTGCTCAAGATGTTGTGCGGCAGCTGCGGTTACCTTGTAGTGCGGACGGACAGTTCATAAGAAAGCACGGACACAGAAAGTCTCTGCAACGGGTCTTTACTGTAACCATCAGGCAGTACATGGCATACAGTGGTTGGGTAGTAGACCAGGTGGACTCAGCAGTGATGGTGTCCCTTAGAAATCCGCAGTGTTCCTCCATTCTAACTAATTGGTTGCCAGTGTAGCCCAGGAATACCAGGTCGGGTACGGGGAGGCTGCTTCAATGCCCTATCCATGATGTACGTTCTGGATGTTTTGGGGAGCCTTGGATCCCTCGGTGGGTACACCGCTGGTTAGACGACTGGAAGTTGGCTGGTGGTGGGGTGCTCCTGTGAAGCTGCTCCTCCACGCTTCTGTTTCGCGTAGCAGAGGTGAACTGCTGCCAGCTTCGGTACATAGTAACATAGTAACATAGTAACATAGTTTTTAAGGTTGAAGGAAGACTTTAAGTCCATCTAGTTCAACCCATAGCCTAACATGTTGATCCAGAGGAAGGCAAAAAAAAAACCCATGTGGCAACACTAATCTCCACATTGGGGGAAAAAATTCCTTCCTGACTCCAGATACGGCAATCAGACTAATTCCCTGGATCAACGCCCTATCAAAGAATCTAGTATATATAACTGGTAATATTATAGTTTTCAAGAAAGGCATCCAGGCCCTTCTTAAATGTTAGTAGTGACTCACTCATTACAACATCATGTGGCAGAGAGTTCCATAGTCTCACTGCTCTTACAGTAAAGAATCTGCATCTGTGATTATGATTAAACCTTCTTCCCTCCAGACATAGAGGATGCCCCCTTGTCCCAGTCTCAGGCCTAAGTGTAAAGAGATCATTAGAAAGGTCTCTGTACTGCCCCCTCATATATTTATACATTATTATAAGATCACCCCTAAGCCTTCGTTTTTCCAAGCTAAATAACCCCAAGTTTAATAACCTGTCTTGGTATTGCAGACCCCTTAGTCCTCTAATAACTTTTGTCGCTCTTCTCTGGACCCGCTCTAGTTCAGCTATGTCTTTCTTATACACCGGAGACCAGAATTGTACACAGTATTTTAAGTGTGGTCGCACTAGTGACTTGTATAGAGGTAAAATTATGTTCTCCTCATGAGCATCTATGCCTCTTTTAATATATCCCATTATTTTATTTGCCTTTGCAGCAGCTGCCTGACACTGGCCACTAAATGTGAGTTTGTCATCTACCCATACACCCAGGTCTTTTTCAGTGACAGTTTTGCCCAGTGTTTTACAATTAAGCACATAATTATACCTTTTGTTTCCTCTGCCCAAGTGCATGACTTTACATTTATCCCCATTAAAGCGCATTTGCCATTTAGCAGCCCAAGCTTCTAGTTTACATAAATCCTCCTGTAATATAAAATTGTCCTCCTCTGTATTGATTACCCTGCAGAGTTTAGTGCCATCTGCAAATATTGAGATTCTACTCTGTATGCCCCCTACAAGGTCATTAATAAATATATTAAATAGAAGCGGGCCCAACACTGACCCCTGTGGTACCCCACTGTTAACTGTGACCCATTCTGAGTGTGTTCCATTAATAACCACCCTTTGTTTCCTATCACTAAGCCAGTTCTTAACCCACTTACACATATTTTCCCCTATCCCCATTGCCCTCATTTTATGTATCAACCTTTTGTGTGGCACCGTATCAAAAGCTTTTGAAAAGTCCATATACACCACATCCACTGCATTTCCTTGGTCCAGTCCAGAACTTACTTCTTCATAGAAGCTTATTAGATTAGTTTGACAGGAACGGTCCCTCGTAAAACCATGTTGATAATGGGTCATGAGGTTATTTTTCTTCAGATACTCCAGTATAGCATCTCTTAGAAAACCCTCTAGGATTTTACCCACAGTAGAGGTTAAGCTTACTGGCCTATAATTTCCAAGTTCAGTTTTTGTCCCCTTTTTGAATATTGGCACCACATTTGCTATACGCCAGTCCTGTGGTACAGACCCTGTTATTATGGAATCTTTAAATATTAAAAATAATGGTCTATCTATGACAGTACTTAATTCCTGCAGCACTCTGGGGTGTATCCCATCTGGGCCCGGGGATTTGTCAATTTTAGTGATTTTTAGTCGATGCCGTACTTCCTCTTGGGTTAAGCAGGTGACGTTTAATTGAGAATTTTTGTTATCACTGATCATATTGTCTGTCATGGGATTTTCTTGTGTAAATACTGTTGAAAAAAAGTCATTTAGCATATTTGCTTTTTCCTCATCCTCATCCACCATTTCACCCAGACTATTTTTAAAGGGGCCAACACCATCATTTTTTAGTTTCTTACTATTTATGTAGTTAAAAAATATTTTGGGATTCTTTTTACTTTCTCTGGCAATGAGTCTCTCTGTCTCAATCTTTGCTGCCTTGATTTGCTTTTTACAAATGTTATTTAATTTTCTGTATTTATTTAATGCTTCATCACTACCTACTTGCTTTAATTCCCTAAATGCTTTCTTTTTGTCACATATTGCACTTCTTACCGCTTTATTTAGCCATTGTGGTTTCCTCCTATTTCTAGCATGCTTATTCCCATAGGGTATATATTGTGCACAGGTCCTATTCAGGATGCTAATAAACATCTCCCATTTGTGTTGTGTACTTTTATGTCTCAGGACATCGTCCCAGTTTATTGCACTAAGATCATCTCTCAACCGTTGCAAATTTGCCTTCCTGAAGTTTAGTGTCCTTGTGGCCCCTCTACTACACGTCTTAGTAAAGGATACTTGAAAGCTTATTAAGTTATGATCACTATTACCCAAGTGACCTCCAACCCGTATATTTGATATGCGGTCTGGCCTGTTGATTAATATTAGGTCCAGCAGTGCCCCCCTTCTTGTTGGGTCCTGAACCAGTTGTGAAAGGTAATTGTCTCTTATAGTTTTCAAAAACTTATTACCTTTGCTGGAACTGCAGGTTTCTGATCCCCAATGTATTTCAGGGTAGTTGAAGTCCCCCATAATAATGACTTCTCCCTGAGTCGCTGCTTCATCTATTTGCTTTATGAGGATATTCTCCTCCACTTCCATTATTGTTGGGGACTTATAACAAACCCCTATCAGTAATTTATTATTTTTTCCCCCTCCCCTTATCTCCACCCACAGAGACTCTACATTTCCATTAGATTCACCTATATTATCACGCAGGATGGGTTTTAAGGATGATTTTACGTATAAACATACACCTCCTCCTCGCCTATTTGTACGGTCATTTCTGAACAGACAATAGCCCTGTAAATTAACAGCCCAGTCATGGCTCTCGTCCAGCCAAGTCTCCGAAATCCCCACCATGTCATAATTATTTTCCAACAAAATCAATTCTAATTCCTCCATTTTGTTGGTGAGGCTTCTGGCATTAGTGAACATGCACTTTATGCATCTCTCTTTACCTCTATTCCTTCCTACTAGATTGACTGTTCTAACCCCACCCCCCATGCCACCCCCAATTTTATTACTTGTTCCCAGGTTACTGTTTACACTATCTTCCCCTCCTATACAATGAATACCCTCCCCCCAATCCCTAGTTTAAACACTCCTCCACCCTTCTAGCCATTTTCTCCCCCAGCACAGCTGCACCCTCCCCATTGAGGTGCAGCCCGTCCCTAGCATAGAACCTGTAGCCAACAGAGAAGTCGGCCCAGTTCTCCAGGAACCCAAACCCCTCCTTCCTACACCAATTCCTGAGCCACTTATTTATCTCCCTAATCTCCCGTTGCCTCTCTGGTGTGGCACGTGGTACAGGCAGTATTTCAGAGAATACTACCTTGGAGGTCCTTGCCTTAAGCTTGCAGCCTAATTCCCTGAAATCATCTTTAAGGACCTTCCACCTACCTCTAACTTTGTCATTTGTGCCAATGTGCACTATGACCGCTGGGTCCTCACCAGCCCCTCCCAGTAATCTGTCAACCCGATCAGCGATGTGCCGGACTCGAGCGCCAGGTAGGCAGCACACTGTTCGACGATCCCTGTCTTTGTGACAGATTGCCCTATCTATTCCCCTAATAATTGAGTCCCCACTACCAGCACCTGTCTGGCCTGCCCTACTCTCCTGTTTTCCCCCTTACTGGAGCAGACACTCCTCTGGCTTTCAGAGGTCATGCCCTGCTGCAGCAGTGCTATCCCTGAACTCACACCCCCCTCATCTGCCAACATAGCAAATTTATTGGGGTGTGCCAGATCAGGGCTAGCCTCCCTGGCACCCTTCCCTCTACCCCGCCTTCTAACTGTCACCCAGCTAGCTACCTCATGGTCCTGAGGCTCCATAGTACCATCCTCCCCCACATCTATCCCATTGAGCAGCTGTTCAGTGAGCACCAGACTCCTTTCCATATTGTCTATGGATCTCAGCTTTGTCAGTCGTTCATTTAGATCCAGTATCTGGGCTTCCAAATGCACAACGTACTCACATCTCACACAGCAGTATGCACCCTCGGCCGGCTGGTCAAGAAATGCATACATGTGGCAAGATGTACACTGGATGGCATTGCCAATCATGGAGCTCATTTCCTAATGGGGATTGCACCAGACAGAAATGATAAGTAAAAAGAAATGCAAAGTATTAATAAAATACAACCAGCAATTCAGTAAGTCCTCCCTTCCAAACTCCCTGAATCCAAAGTCACTGAATCACAAGTCACACACTTACTTCTGTCGCACTTGCGCTCTGTCACACAAAGCTCGCGGTCACACTCGCTAGAGAATCAGATATAAAGAGGTTTTTTTTTTTCTTTTTTTCCCTTAGCAGCAAATCAGCCTGTATCTCAGTGCACTTCCAAAGGACTGGAAGCCCCAACCAGCTGCTTCTTATAAACCCTTAATTATGCACCCCCACCCTTAATTAACCCCTTGTAAGTATAGCTACACCACAGGTTTTAAGTGCAAGTAGTTAACCCTTTAACTTACAGGTAGTAAAATAGGAGTCTATACACTTGTAGAGAGAAAAGAAAGTTAAGAAAGCCCAATAAAATTAAAAATGTGAACCGGCTGTGAGTTGTGGGCACGGGAGTCTTTTGGGAACCCGTGTGAATATGCCCAATCCCGGTAGTTAAGGCCTCAGGTGCTAACACCCGACCGGTGACGGCCCGGGGGCTGCACGGGGTGCGGAGCCTCCGCTCCTCTCCAAGTTCAAGTCCTCAGACCTTGTTCGAGGCTGTTCCAGACTATTCTCCTTCTGTTCTGTTCTGTCTAGACTATTGTGTGTGTTCTACTACTCTTCCCTAACACTCCACCCACCAGGACCTATGATTGGCCCTCTGTTCTAGGTGATGCATGCAGGGTTGGATTTCTAAGTTAACCGGATCACTGCCGGGTCAGAGAATATTGCGGCTGCAATTATGGCTGCATTTATGGCTGCAATACCCTCCTGTGACGCACTCGTTGCGGGGCGCCACAGATATTTTACACAACACTATGGAAGACCCACTTCCTAATAACGAGAATATACAATATTTAAACAGGCCCTCCTCCACGTCTCTTCCTAGGGGCATCGGAGTGCCTCTCAATTTTTGGCAGCCCTGTATAAGGCAACACTATGGGAGACCCACTTCCTAATAATGGGAACATTATTAAAGAGGCCCTACTTCACCACTCTCCCATGGGGCAATGGAGTGCCTCCCAAATTTTGGCAGCCATGCATAAGGCAACACTATTGGAGACCCACTTCCTAATAATGGGAACATTATTTAAAGAGGCCCTCCTCCATGTCTCTTCCATGGGGCATCGGAGTGCCTCCCAATTTTTTTTTAATCTTTAATTTATTAATACAAAATACACCAACACTGTCTCACAAGTGAGTTTGAGCCCTTACCATTTTCCCCAGGAAAATCCATTTTGGTTTCGTTTCGTTTTTGGACATTTTATTGTGAGTCCATAAAAGTGGTGTAATACTCAGACAACATTGTTCACCGCAGTGACCTGGGAGTAAGAAATGCTTAAAAGGGTCTTCCCTGTCATGTATTGACTGCCTTGCTGTATGGAAGTACTGCTGCTGTGGTTTAAATTTTTTCTCTGCTTTGCAGTGTGTGGCTCTACAGGTGAGGTTGCAGGTGTGTGTGATGGATATGGCTCATGCTTAGGTGAGCTGAGGGGTGTGTCTGGGCTGGCTTCTCCCCGAACCTGGGCCTTAAATGGGTCAGCTGACATCCACCTGCTGTCATTGATTCAGGTCATTTCTGGACTGTGACCTATTATGAGCGGATGCTGATCCAGAGCTGCTGCCTTACTCTCCATTGAAAGTTATAGGGTTCTGTGGTCCGTAGGTGGAGGTAGGGGCTTATGCCTAGGGCTTCTCAGGAGTTAGGGACTTAGGCTGGTGGCTCGGACCTCCTCACCTTTAGAGGTACCTCTGAGATCAGGGCGAGTCCGGGACCCCAGTATTAGGGCCAGAGCAGGCTCCCTGGACTCCCTACGCCCAGTTCCCTCCTACTTCTGGGCCCCCGGCCCCCCCAGCGTGACAAATGCCTTGTTATTAGTTATGATAAGTTGATACTTTGTGTGCCATCCCTGGGGTGCCCATTGGGCACCTTCATCTGATTCACACCCCTCCATTCTTCAGTTGTTTAACCCATTGTTGATGTAGTGCTTGCTTAGGTAAAATTGTTCTGGATCTTGGTCTAAGGCTTTGTCTGCCCCTAGCCTGCAGGATCCATTGAAAACTTAGAAATTCTGAGACAGAGCGAATAGCATTACCGGCATGTAACGCTATGGACTGCCTGTGTATTGATCCCTATGGCAACATGAAGCTAAGCGCTGCCACCGGCTTCACTCACAAGGACCAGATATGCACTATTGCAGAGAGCGCATGAAATGTGGTTTGCAGCGTTTTCCTGTGCGCTCTGCAATAGCGCATATCCGGGGATTGTAAGTGGAGCAGGCAGCGGCGCTTAGCTTCAGGTTGCCATAGGGATCAATACACAGGTGGCGCATAGCATTACATGCCAGTAACGCTATGCACTCTGTTTCAGAATTTCTAAAACCCCTTTCAAACCTATGCTGCCTCTACGCTTGCCTGTCCTGCCTGTCCTGCGCTAGGCACAAATGCAAGCGCAGGTGTATTTACAGGCAAGTACAAAGTGCAGGCAACCGCATAGGCACATAGATGCATTGCTCTTGCCCTCGCCTTCGCTTGGTACCCCGATTACCTACTATGGCCAAGCGCAGGAGATTAAATCCTGGAAGCGCGAGTGTGATTGTGCTAACATCATCGCGCATGCGCTTCTGCAGACACACCTGGAAACATCGCATTACGCGTTTCCGGGTGCGTTTGGAGAAGTGCATGCACGGTGATGTCAGCAATGAGAATACTCACTCACGCTTCCGGGTTTTCGGCTTCTGCACTTGGCTGCGCTCGGCCATAGCAGGTAATGGGGGCACCGAGTGCAGTGCATCCATGTGCCTATGCGCTTGCCTGCACTTGCCTGTAAATGCACCTGTGTTTGCATTTGCACTAGCGCAGGGCAGGCAAGTGCAGAGGCAGCATAGATGTGAAAGGGGCCTAAGTTTATGAAGGATCCAGCAGGCTAGGGGCAGACGCAGGTCTGACCCTAGCTTAATACACATAATCCGGGAACCTTGAGATTGGCACATTGATTTCAGCATTCGCTGAGTGTGTGTAATTGATAGAGATAGGGTATAAGAGGATCTTGAGACTGTTAGGCCACGTGCACACGCTGAGTATTTGATGAGTTTTTTACCTCAGGATTTGTAGCCAAAACCAGGAGTGGATCATTAAATACAGAAGTGGTGCAGGTGTTTCTATTAGACTTTTCCTCTAATTGCTCCACACTAGGTTTTGTCTAGAAATCCTGAGATAAAAAACTCATCAAACACTCAGCGTGTGCACGTGGCCTTACATTCCATACTGAACCGTTCCTTAATCCCCATTTCAGTAAAGAAACTGTTGTTTATTTCTACCTCTGTCTGTTTGTGACTCACTGGATCTTCTTAGGACCTCCGCTCATTACAAGGTACAAAGTATGCACTGGTCCTTTTTCCCCAATATTTTCGGGGTCACAGGTTGGCTTGAGCCATCCACATCAGCCACATTAATACGGTGCTAGTGTGCTTGCCAAATCCAAAGCAAACCTGTGGTGCCTGGTACAAAGTACGCACTGGTCCTTTTTCCCCAATATTTTTGGGGTCACAGATTGGCTTGTGCCATCCACATCAGCCATATTAATACGGCACTAGTGCTCTTGCCAAATACAAAGCAGTATTAGCATTTTGTGCTGCCTGGTACAAAATACGCACTGGTCCTTTTTCCCAGCTGTTTTTGCAGTCAGTTAGCTTGGCTTGTGCCATCCACATCAGACACATTAATATGGTGCTGGTGCTCTTGCCAAATCCAAAGCAGTATTAGCATTTAGTGCTGCCTGGTACAAAGTACGCACTGGTACTTTTTCCACAATATTTTTGGGGTCACAGCTTGGCTTGTGCCATCCACTTCAGCCACAGTAATACGGCACTAGTGCATTTGCCAAATCCAAAGCAGTACTAACAGTTTGTGCTAGCTGGTACAAAGTATGCACTGGTGCCTTTTCCCCAATATTTTTGGGGTCACAGGTTGGTTTGTGCCATCCACATCAGCCACATTGATTTGGTGGTAGTGTGCCTGCCAAATTTAAAGCAGTACAAACATTTTGTGCTGTATGGTACAAAGTATGCATAGGTCATTTTTCTCCAATATTTTTGGGGTCACAGGTTGACTTGTGCTGTCCACATCAGCCACATTAATATGGTACTAGTGCACTTGCCAAATACAAACCAGTATTAGCATTTTGGGCTGCCTGGTACAAAGTACGCACTGGTCCTTTTTCCCAGCTGTTTTTGCGGTCAGTTAGCTTGGCTTGTGCCATCCACATCAGCCACATTAATATGGTGCTGGTGCGCTTGCCAAATCCAAAGCAGTACTAGCATTTTGTGCTGGCTGGTACAATGTATGCACTGGTCCTTTTTCCATGCTCTTTTGGGGGTCACAGATTGGCTTGTGCTATCCATATCAGCCACATTAATATAGTGCTAGTGCGCTTGCCAAATTCAAAGCAGTATTACCATTTTGTGCTGCCTGGTACAAAGTATGCACTGGTCCTTTTTCCCCGCTGTTTTTGGGGTCAGTTAGCTTGGCTTGTGCTGTCCACTTCAGCCACATTAATAGGGTCCTAGCGCGCTTGCTAAATCCAAAGCAGTACTAGCATTCTGTGCTGGCTGCTACAATGTATGCACTGGTCCTTTTTCCACAATATTTTTGGGGTCACAGTTAGCTTGGCTTTTGCCATCAACATATGCAAATATGTCATAAAAACACAAAATGGCAAAAAATCCTGGGACAGGGACGTGGACATGTGCGTGATTTTGTCAAGGCACTGAGTCCGTCACAAGTCAGAAGAAACTTGATGCATCCACTATGTTCCTGGTGAAATTTCCTGGTCTGGTACGTATACTTGTGTGGAATCCAGAAGAGCAAGAGTAGATTCTGTCTTGGATAGCAGAAAAGGCCTCTACGAATTTCTCAAGAAGCAGCAAATCTTCCATAACCACACAGTCTACTGTCAATACAGAGAAAGCAGGCCCATCCAATCCTCAACCTGGACCTCCTTCCTTCCCCCATCATTAGCCACAGGAGACATATGAGCCTAAGCTTGGCCACTCCAAGGATCTGTTTTGTACATATCGTTTGGTTGGTTCTGGCCTCTCACCATGCAGTGTTGAAGAGGGACGTACAAAGGTGGCGTACATTGATGTGCAAGTATTTAAGGACCTACGGCCAGAAGAAAGCTAGTTTAAGGAACCTGATTTACTGTCTCCAGAGGTGGAGGCTGATGATGAGACACAGCTGCCATCAGGTCAGCCTACAATCTCAACTAGGTTGAGGACGTGATGGAAGACGAGGTGGTCGATGATGAGCTCACTGATCTGACCTGGTCCATTTACATGCAAAGCCAGCACGCCAACACAGAGGAAGATGAATATGTAGGACCAACACAGGCACAAAGGTGTAGTGATTTGCCCATAGTGAGAACTGGGTCAACTGTTCCCAAGAGGACCCCCACTGTGCCCCAAGTCTGGGCAAGGAGGGGTTCAGCCATTGTCTGGAAGTTTTTTCCTGAAAGTCCTTTAGAGAAAAACATTGTAATCTGTAGCATGCCAAGTTTAGCAGAGGCCAGGGCCAAGGCAACCTGAGCACCCCAATATGCGTAGCCACATGGCAGCCAAGCACCTGAAGAGGTGGGTAAAAGACCAGGGAACTAGGGATGGGCGAGTCTACTCGCTAGGACTCGTTACTCGGCGAGTAGTAAGGGACTCGCAGGACTCGGTACTCGGCGAGTTTCCCAGCGATTACTCGCACAGTAACGAGTCCAATGCAAGTCAATGGCAATCCTAGTTTTGTCAGAGTTTACTTTTTCTCACTCGCTAGACTCGCTATATCACATCGCTATGTAGCTTGAATCTCCCCAAATCGTTTAAACATTTGCACCGCTTCACGGATACCCGCTATCAGCAGCGAGTCTGAGCGAGTCTGAGCGAGTCTACGAATCCGAGTCCTGTATACTGTATTTGGGACTCGCGAAACAGAATCTGTTATGTTCCGACAAAGTTTCCGAAACAGCCTAGCGTGTTAGGTCAGAAAACTTGTGAAGATGGACAAGCATGTTAGCCAATCATATTCAGTAATGCCACAGCCATGTTGGTTGTGGCAGGACTATGATTGGCTTCTGTCCATCGTGATGCCTATGTCATGTATGAGAGGCGAGGCTGTGTATAAGCCTTGCCACCGCCATTTCCTCCACATTCTTGTGACGATCTGAGCTAGTGCAGGGTGAGGTAGATGCTGGAGAAGATCATAGGGAGTGTCAGTCAGTGTAGGGAAACTTCAAGATTCCTTATATTTAAGTTTGGCCTTGGACACAGCAGCAAAAAACTGTTGCGAGTGGGGTTTCCAAAATGGCAATGCGAGCGCTTTCCAAGACACATCTGCGATTTGTAAATCACACATTACTCGCTATTACTCGCTTCCCCATTCATTAACATTGGACTCGGTAGACTCGCAACGAGTAGCGAGTCCCGGGCTCGGACTCGCTAGAGTCAAGCGATTCCGAGTAATTTAGGACTCGCCCATCACTACAGGAAACCCAATTTGTGTCTTTGGCTCAAGCCACTGCCATGTTGCCTGTTCTGAGTCCTTCACAATCTGCTGTCCAGGAAGCAGGCACTCATGCATCCTGCCCACAAGCTGCGATTGCACAGACACAGCAAACATCAACCACATCCACTTCCTAGTCCCAGCCAAGCATCCAGTTGTCCGTGCCTGAGAGCTTGGAAAGGAAGCATAAATACCCAGCCACTCACCCACAGCCACAAATACTAAACTCGCACATTGCCAAATTGCCTACAGTGGAGATGTTGCCGTTTAGGCTTGTGGGAACATAGTGTTTCCATGATCTCTTGGCTGTGGCTGCCCCACAATACTTTATTCCCAGCCAGCACTATTTTGCCCGGCGTGCTCTGCCTGCATTACACAAGCACCTGTTAAACAATCTCAACTGTGCTATCACCAATGCTATAACCGAGAAGGTCCACCTTACAACAGACACCTTAACATGTTGTTGTGGACAGGGAGGATACATTTCTGTCATAGCACACTTGGTAAACCTGGTGGAGGGTGGGACAAAGTCGCAAAGTGGTACATCACACATCCTACCCATGCCAAGAATAGCGGGCCCAACTTTTATCAGGGCTTCCCCTTGTCATATGCCAATTCCTGTCTCCCCAGTCACGTATAACTATGCTGCTACTCTCTCTGTTGAAACAATCACTGCATGATCTCAAAGAGGAAGCTTTGAGTGCCCAGCATTTTGCTATAGAGCCAGATTTCTCAATGGGCAATTAAACCCAGCCCAGCCAATATTCTGAGGCAACATTGGGTGGTGATGAGGAAGATGAGGAGGGTGAGGACTTATTTTTCTCTGCTACCGAGGGGACAATGCCACATAGGGGACTTCCAACTCAAGCTTCATGTCTGTCCAGCATGGATGGGCTGGAGAAGAGGAAGTGGAGGAAAAGGAGGTGAGTCCGCATGAGGAGAGGATGGGTATTGTTCCTCCTGGTGAGGACACAGAACCTTTGCCTGATTTCAGCTTTTCCCACATGGCACAAGGAGTAAGTGTCTGTCGCAAGACCATCACATGATACACATTTTCTCCAACAACCTACGCGTACAGTATACTGGTTGGTCACCTTTTTCGACCCACGGTACAAGAAGAAATTTCCTTCTCACCTTTTGGAGGCACCAAAGGCTTGCACTAAGGAATCCTTTAAGAGGGCCGTTGTAGATCAGTAGCTGAATACATCACCCTCAGACAATGCTGGCGGCACAGGTTCCAGCTCTTTTCAACAGCAAGGATTAATGGGGAGAGACATGCACACCAGGTCCAAAAGAGGTGGGGGAAAATGTGCTCAAACTGGGCCATTTTCAAGAAACCAGCATATCAGCAAGGACTATCTGTGCCTGTTACAATGCCAAGGAGGGAGAAGTTGAACAACATGGTCAAGAGGTACAGAAGTGATCATACTTGCATCCTTCCTGACACTTCAGTTCCCTTTAATTATTGGGTGTCCACTTTGAACATTTGACCAGACCTCTCCTTGTACACCTTAGAGGTGCTGGCCTGCCTAGCTGCTTGTGTGATGTCAGAGCTTGTTTTCAGTTCTCGTGGGGCAATTATCACTGATAGGCTCACAGGCTTCTCCAAATACAGATGAAAGCAAGCCAACCTAAATTCTCCAAAAAATGTTGATTTAGGCTACTGCTGTTAATGTCCACCCCTTCCCATAAAAAACACATCTCCTTTTAGCATCAACCATGACACAGCCCATAGGGCTAATTTTTCTAAACATAATGCACATTGCACAGTGGCAAACCAGGACAGTACTCCTACTCCAGCCTAACTACTATTTGTCATTGGAGGCCCTAGGGGTGGTGTCTCCACTCTTCCTGCATCAACCATGACACAGCCCCTAGGGCTAATTTCTGGAAACACAATGCACATTATGCAGTGGACAAACCAGAACAGTACTTCTTCTCCAGCCTAACTACCATTTGTCATTGGAGGCCCTTGTCACAGGTTGTCCCACATTGTGACTGAGGTAGGGGATACATGCTCGATAGAAATTTACTGTTAGTCTCCATAGCGGGCAACAAAACATCCCTGGATTGTCCCACATTATGATTGTAATAAAGGATACATATTCGAGAGAAATTTACTGTCATCTCCATAGCTGGCAAAAAACATCCCTGGGTTGTCCCACATTATGATTGTGATAAAGGATACATATTCGAGAGAAATCTTCTGTCTGTCACCATAGCCAAAAAAAAAACATCCCTGCGTTGTCCCACATTGTGACTGAGATAGGTGATACATATTCAATAGCAATTTACACTGACTGATGACCAGCTGATGGCCCTCTGAAAACTTGAACTGAGGGCCTACTACAGTAGGCCTACATAAATAATATTTGTCATGGGAGGCCCTAGTCATGATATTTTTCTCCATCTTTGACACAGTCTCCAGGAGTAGTTTTTGGAAATCTGATGCACATTCTGCACTGGACCACATACCACAGTGTCCACAAGTCTTAGCTTCCTATATAATCTGTGGAATATTGCCATTCAAAATCTCTGAGCCATTTAGAAGAGCTTTTCCAAGCCATCCTGGAGGGGGGGCACCATATATCCTTTGTTCATTCACTTGCACAAGTGATATATTTGAGCTTGTCATCCAGTCGACTAGTGCAGGTTTTTTTTCTGTGGGTAGAGATCAGCCAAACTTGAGACTCACAGGCCACAGTCATTGCTCCCTTCTTGTACTCCATGTCACTTTCCCTTCATCTCTGAAATCTCTGCCTTTGAATTAGTTAAATGAGCTAGTGAAAGCCCTACAATATGAATAAGTGAGGATACTCTAATGTACAGAAATGGGCCCTCAAAAATGTATAGAGGGGGCCTCTTCGAAACATATCTTACAGGGCCACCTGAGGGCTCTCACAAAACTCAGGTTTCCCAACACCTGCAGGCTGTCATGGTGTAGTGAGAATGTTGATGAGAGAATGGCAGTTATGGGCACGGTGACCAGGGAAGACTAGTCTGACCCTAGTCTGGAAACCATGAAAGGCCCTGATCCCAAAGTTATCTCTGATGGTGAGAAGGTTCTCCAGCCTCTCCCTAAAACTCCTCCACCAGCCCTGCACTATTCCCCCCTCACCCCCCTCCACAGAACCAGGATACAGCAACTCCAACAGAAAGGACATCAGCCACACAAACACACAGGTCAGCACAGCACGGCTTACAGGCATAGAGTAAAACACCTGGTGGAAGGAAAGGCTACCTAAAGGCTAGGGGGAGGGGAGTTCAGGTGAGTCACACATTAACCCCTCAACCAGCAGTTGAACCTAATAGTGAATGCAGTTCTGGAGCCGAACACAGGAGGCCAGGACCTTCACAACTATCAACCATGCAGCTCTTAAAGACAAACACATACACTGCAGCATCCAGCAATGTCAGCGCGTGACACAGGCCCACTGAACACTTGAATTGAGGGCTGCAGAATGACAGAGGTGGTGTGGCAGGATGAGGAGGAGGTTAAAGCCCAACACCACAATGGGCACGTTGGAACTGGCATTGTAAACTGCTATACAATATGTATTCCCCTATCTGAGACTCAATGAGGGAGGGACCCACCATATGTATTAGTAAGAGCAGTACCTCCCAAACATATGTTACAGGTCCACCTCGGGGCCCTCACCAAACTCAGCTTTCCTGAAACCTGTGGGCCCTCTGAAAACTTGAATTGAGGGCCCCAGAATGACATGGAGGTGTTGTGGCAGGAGGAGGAGGGTAAAGCTCAATGCCACAATGGGCGCATTATAAACTGCTATGGAATATGTATTCCACTATCTAAGTCTCAATTTCGGGAGAGATTGCCCAAATGTGTAAGTAATTTACTCCAGAATTTTGGTGAAATTACCTTGATGAATCAGGGCCTTTATGCTTCATAAAATAAATCACTTTTGTGGTGGTGACAATATTGAAGCTAAATTTAAATAACAAAAAGTTAATTTAATTTCAAGGGAACATGAGTTGCTCTACAGTATTATAGTTATTCTGTTAGGTTTGTTATTATTACTCTACTAGCTGGGAGCCCGATGCACATGCATCGGGATTCTAGAACGGCGAGTCTCTGACTCGCAATGGCCGCTTCGTGGCCAATGCTTCGCGCTGCAAAGTCGACTCGCCATGCCCGCTGCGCGGGCATAGCGAGTCGCCTTAGAACTGCTCGCAATGGCCGCTGCGTATCCACATGACCACGCACGACTCGCAATGGCCGCTTCGCGGCCAATGCTTTGCGCGTATCCACATGCCCACGCCGGGGGCAAAAAAGCCATTCGCAATTATATAATAGATTATTCATGTTCGTGTGGTTTCATTCACATTAATATATTGTTGATCACTATCAAAAAATGTGAAATACTGTGTGCATTACACTTAGTGGCATCATACTGTATGTCCATATGCTTGTTATTTCACCTAGAATTGTAGCATTAGATATCAAAGGTATTCTTCCTCAGAAGCATTAATTCCAGAGTGCCTTATGAAGAAATATAAAAAGTAATAACAATATAAGTCCTACATTTCCATGTACTGGTCTCTATAAAGACCCTGGTATCCTTTTGTTATGATAGTTAGAACCTGTTTTATGAAACTAGAGCTGTATATAAATCATACACGGATTTGTAACAGAGCGTTAATGCTTTCTAGTGGTAACACCAAAGACTTTCTGTGGTCGAGTTAGAATGGTTCCTTTCAATTACTTATGACATTTAACACCACAAAGCTTTACCCAGGATGTAATGATATTAAGTAAATCAATACCTTTCTTGTGTTACTCAACCAGGAAGGAACTATCAGACTTTCAGTAGCCAGTTTCTAGCTTTAAGATTTGAGAGTGGTAATAATTTTACAATACGTGATAAATTATGTTAACACCTTAGGTGTCAACACTGCCTCCTGCCCTGTGAGGCTTAGAAGGTCTTCTCAAGTGTTTCACTACATTACTGGGAGTTTTAAATAACAGCAACATTACTTTTATGAGAGTCTTTGGTGCTCTGCCAGTTTGTGATCCCATAGTAGTAAAGAGGAATTATTCCTTATGCACTAGGACAATGTAAATGTGTGGTAAAATGAGATTAGTTCATTCTAAACGGCAAAGTATGGTGCACATTGTTACTAGCAATACTGTAACCAATATATGAAATATAAAAAAAAATGTTAGGCTTTGTCCATAGAGTTTTCCTTTAAAAAAAATTCTTAAAGAAAGTCTTCTTTGGGGAATTTCTGGAGGTTTTTCCTGAAGAGGTTTTGAAGTTTTGCCATTGGGAGTTTGCTTCCCAAAAGCAGCTTTTAATTGGGCATTACCTAGTTTGTAGCTTCTTCCACAATGAGACTCTTCAAAGAGGAGACATCTACTTTCCTTTTACCCATGAGATATTTTTTAAAAACATCTTCCTATAGAAAAAAAATGCTCCAAATGCTGTATTTTTCACTTGATAAGACGCTCCAGATGGTAATACACCCCCCTAATTAGGTGAAGGAAAAGATAAATAAAATAATACCAGTGTTCATTTTGCAATAAGTATATATATGTCCCTCATCCTTGTACATGACCTAGTATGTATGGTATCCCCATCCTGGTATATATGCCCTCCCCATCCTGGTACATGACCACCCTCATAGTATATTGCCCCCCATCCTGGTACATGCCCCCTATCCTGATACATGCCTCTTCATCTTGGTACATGACCCCCCCATTCTGGCATATATATCCCCCAAACTGGTACATAGCCCCCCATGCTGGACACACCATGGCTTACCAAGGGGGGTGGCGGTGGTGAAGCGGGGGTGCAGGAGTCAGGTTTTATGGGTCCACGAAGGGTAGGGGCAAATTTCTGAGACTGGAGCTGCGGGAGTATCCTGTTGGTGTGCGGTGGGGGCCGCCATTTTCCTTTTGCCTGCCTGGATTGCAGCACTGCAGTTTGGCTTCTAGTGTCCAGACTTCCAAAAAATTGCCACAGACGCGACACATGTGCAAATCGAGATCCGTGGCCCTTTTCTGGAAGTCGAGAGGCTGAATTGCAGCTTGGCACTGAGGGTACACCCTCGCAGATCTGGTCCCGCAGCTTTGTCCCCACTCTCCGTGGACCCGTGTAATCTGCCACCTGCAGCCCGGCTCCACCACTGCAACCCCTCCTCGGTAGTTTTTTTTTTTTAAAGATTCGGATTATAAAACACAACCCCTTTTTCCCCCCAAATGTGTCTTATAATCCGAAAAATACGGTACGTAAACATATGAACAGCGAAGTCGTTTTACAGTAGAAAAGAATGTAAATAGCAGACCCACTAGCTTTGGACAAACATTATTAACAATAAGTTAACCACTTAAGGATGCAGCCAATTTTGTGCTTTTTGTTTTTCCTCCTATTCTTCCAAGAGTCATAACGTTTTTATTTTTCCATCCACATAGCTGTTTACTTGCTTCATTTTTGTGGGACAAGTTTAAGTTCAATTTTCCCCCATTCACTTAACCATATTATGTACAGTACTGGGACATGTGGTAAAATATTAGTAATATGATAAATTATGAAAATAACTTAATTTTACCACTAATATTGGGTTTCATCTTTGCAGAGTTAGTGAAACAATAAAATTACCTGGCAACATAAATCTCCAGATCAGTATGGCAATAACAAACACACATAATTTTTTTTTTACTATTTTAATCATTTCAAAAAAAATTCTGCACTGAGTTATTTTGAGACTTGTAACATTTTTTTATTTTGTTTTGCCAATTTCTTTTACCTTACTACATGCGTTTAAATATATTTGTAATCTGATTTGTGTAATGCATTAGCACTAAATAGTCTAAGTTGGGGAAGTGAATTGAGAAAACTAAAGGCAAAAATTAAATTTATGGGACAAAATAAATAAAAATTGCCATGTGCATATCTATTCAACCCTTTTGCTATGAAGCCACTAAAAAGTTTTGATGCAAACAATTACGTACATAAATCACATGGTTAGTAACAGGCAGTCCATCTGTGTGCAATCTGTCACATGGTCTGTCAATATGTACATACCTAAATGGACACAGAGGTTTCAATGCCATTAAGCAGGAGGTACCACCAACCAACCAATATTATGATGACCAAGAAGATCTCCAAACAAGTCAGACAAAAGGTTGTTGAGAAGTACAAGGGTTGGATCTAAACTAAAAAAATATCCCAATTTCTGATGATCCTCCAGAGCACCATAAAATCGATTATCACCAAATGGAAAGAATGTGGTACCACTGTAGAAGGGCAGCACGCACCCTCTGTTAGGGACTGTATGACTAGCAGGGAGATATTATCCCTGAAGACAGAAGGTGTCACATGGAACAAGAAGAGAAGCCTGTAGTTTGTGAAGTGGGCTGTGTTGCAGAAAAGGGGGACTGCCAACAGAAGTGAGAGATTGGTGCCAGGAATGCAGAAGGAGCAGACCTACAAACAGCATTGCTGCTCCTGCCCCCAAAGAGAGAGAGATCGATCCCTGTAAATCTTTTACGAGTACCACCTGTAAGGAACCAGAGCTCAATGCCGATGTGTCCTCCATAAGAAACACAGATGCAGAGCTACATGGTCAAGCCACAGACTATGATGGTCAAAATCACACAGCTGAACTATGTGATCAAGCCGCAGGTGTCGCTGGTCAAGATTGGTTTTCCAGACTGACCTGGGAATTCACTTTTTGCTGAGCTTTGCAGGACCAAAGAGGACATGGGTAAATCAGTAGGCCAAGCCTTCCCCTACTTTTCCACCACAGACTATACTGCAGGCTTTGCTAAAATAGAGGGTTGGGTTACGTGACAGAGTAAGGTAAAGAAACAGAAACATTTTTGAGTTAATATCCTTAATCCCTGGATGACTGAGAGGCTATTTTGCGGAGGTGTCTCCCTGTTTTAATGCATATTGAACCTGAAAGTGTTAGCCTGTTAGAAGTCTGTATACGCTGTTTCTGCATCATCAAAGTGTATTAACCTTTTCAAAGTTTTTTCCCCTATTCCTGTGTCGCCATCCCTACCCTCCCTTTTTTCTTGTGTAACATCTATTAAATATTGTGTGACATAATCCCGATTAGAGGCATAGCTAGGAGTTAAACTCGGGAAGAGTGCACAATACATCTTAGATGGCCCCTAACAAGGTAACCTTGTGTACAACTATGGTGGCACAGCCTAATCATAGATATAGGGGAATCATCCCTACCCACGTATTTTTTTGTGTAACATTCATTAAATACTGTGTGACGCCACAACTACGGGGAGGAGTGACGTCACTCATTGAGTCACTCAGGACTGCCGGCAGCCAGGTCACCTAAGTTCACTCAGTGAAGGACATCACCGCTCTTAGCGGCAGTCAGTGCGATTGCAGAGTCTGCAGTGAGAGGATGCTCTAGTTCCTTTGCTGCAGACTCTAGATGTAGCAGAGGCGAGTGAGCTTCATGGAACCATCGCTGTGTATTATCGTCGGAGGGGTATGTGTAGGGTTAATAAACTGGAAAATGAGGGCTGTCTGTCTGATTTATTTCAAATAAAGGATTTTTCTCTGTGTCTGTGTTTTTTCACTATTTCCTCACAAGATTGATAACGAGTGGGTCACATAGAGGCCTGAATGTTATCAATCTGGACTTAATGACAAACTGTCAATACTCAGCTGTCATTAGCCCATTCTATCACCCTGATGCAACAGCACCAAGGCATTGGGAAGAGACGGGTAAAGCACCAGGAATTGGCATTTCTAATGAATGCGACAATTTCTGGGGTGTCTATGGGTTGCTATTCTTTAGCCTGTAGGACCAATAATTATGAGCCTCACCACGCTGAGAAAACCAGCCCCTGCTGCCTGGGTTTTACCTTGGTTGGTAATCAAAAATATGGTGAAGCGTTCCTGTATTTTTCATTGCCATCCAAAGAAGAGCCAGGCAGCAGGGGGTGGCAGCTCATAGCTGTCTGCTTTATCTGCACTGACAATCAAAAAATACAGCAAAGCTCTCTGTGTTTTTTTAATTATTTATTTTTACACTTCTATGAAGTCAGGATAATTGCCTATGGCAACCAATCACAGACACTGGTACAATGGGTGAGGTGGGGCAAAAGTCACTCACAGATGCTGTCACAGAGAGCGAGCATCTTTGATTGGCTGTTGGAGCCAGTGTAGTAACCTGGAAACCGCCCATACATTCTAGCATCTACTGTGAAACGCTCACTCTCTGTGACAGCATCTGTGATTGGCTGTTGCGCCCCTCACCAGTGAAAAGTCAGAAAGTTAATGAGCGGACCCAGAAATACAAGTGTGCGTAGGAGTTGATGTTTAATCACTTTTTTTTTTATAGCTCCCCTCCAAACCTGCACCCTAACTGTAATTTCTCAAGGAGGTCCATGTTCTGGGTCCGTGCCCAAACACTATGTGCTCAGTCCAGAACCCGAACTTTATAGTTCAGGTTCGCCCGTCCCTAAATGTAGCCTTAAAGGAGTTTCCTAACAAGAGTAAGCTATATTACAGAATGCAGGAGATGCAATACATTTTAAGCTCTTTATTGTGGGAAACTTAAAAGCAGATGGAGGTAGGAGAAAAAAATTTGAATCCAAACTGTGGGTTGCAGCCCAGGAAATACTGTCAAAAGTGTTACCAAAACAGTCACTAGATAAGAGGTATCCATGCAAGGATCCTCATATACATTTGTAATACAACAGGTCTGGGATGTAGTAAACCATGTTATTATAGTCAGACATATATAAAACCCAAATCATATACCTGTGCATACAGGATATAATAAGGTAGTGGTACACAGCCTGTTATCACAAAGTGCTAGTGCATAGATCAAATGTAAACATAAGACGTCATCAAAGATAAGCTATAACAGACTGTGATCAATTACCTTTACAAAAGTGCTGCCTGGTGAATATACAGTACATCAAAGGGTTAACAAGAGCCCATCAGTAGGATAGGGAAAGAGAAACAAGGAACAATCCTACATACGTTTCACCTGTCAAATACAGGTTTCTTCAGGGAAGAGTAAGGTTCCAGCACGCTTGCTTGCTCAATTGTGGCCTTTTTATACCTCTGGTGTCCCAAGGAAATGCATTATTAATTGCTAATTGCAGGCACCTGCCCTTACAGCGGTGCACATATCTGGAAGCCGTGTCTCCTCTTGCTGTATTCAGCGTGCCGGGGACATCCGCGCATGCGTGGGAGCAGGAACGCGTCACCATGGCTCCTGCGCATGCGCAGACCCCTACAATGACGCCGAAAGTCGGCAGGGAGACAGCAAGCCCTCCAGGCATGTGCGCACAGCCGCAATGCCCCACACGGGACCACCCACAGCTCAATAACTACACCAGATACGGGAAATCATTCACAAGGTGACAGAAGCAGAATATACCAAAATCAATACATTCACAGATATAAGATTACTTCAATGCCACGAAGGCTTCGTGGAATTGAAATGATAAGGGGCGGGATTAAAGGGGGCAATCTAAAGAGAATGCTCGCGCAATGCGAGGCTCGGTGGATTGCAACCCTTAATACCTTAGTCCCATATGGACTCAATGAATCCTTATCCTTTGCACCTTTTTTGTAATTTTGTCTGTTTACAGTGTTGATTTGTGCATTCTCTTCTGTTTCTCTTTCTTTTCTTTTTTTCTTTATTCTTTCTTTTTAGGTTTTGGTTTTAATATCTTTTCCCTTTTATCATATTTTTTAGGGAATTTGTCATATATTGTGGATCCTTATAACTTGACCCAAGGATGGCTATATTGGGACTCCCACTGCTGACACCATATAATGCGATCATTAAAGGGAACCTGTCACCTAATTTTAAGCCCCTACACTATCTCTAGCTGTCCCTACACCTTCCTAGCAGCTCCCTATCTATCCCTTTCTTATCTAAAGTGACCATATTAAACTTGTGTAAATTAAGTATAAACTTACTGCAGTCCCCGTGGTTAGGGGACTGGGTAGGCGTGGCCACGCTTCCACAGCACTCCTCCATGTTGTAATGCACTCCCCGCTGGGCGGCATTATTGTGGGTCCTCTCTGCCCCCATTCTTGGAATCTCCCTACCTCTCTGTAGTTCTATGCACCGGCCGGACGTCACTTCTGGCGCGGTGCATTATGGAGCGGGTCACGTGATCGGCCCTAGTGCATTATGGGGCCGATCACGTGATGGGCCCGGCTACGCGCATGCGCATTGCGCTTATTGAAGCCGGGCCGATCACGTGATTGGCCCCATAATGCACTAGGGCTGATGACGTGACCCGCCCCATAATGCACCGCGCCGGAAGTGACGTCCGGCCGGTGCAGAGAGGATGGGAGATTCCAAGAATGGGGGCAGAGAGGACCCACAATAATGCCGCCCAGCGGGGCGTGCATTACAACATGGAGGAGTGCTGTGGAAGCGTGGCCACGCCTACCCAGTCCCCTAACCACGGGGACTGCAGTAAGTTTATACTTAATTTACACAAGTTTAATAGGGTCCCTTTAGATAAGAAAGGGATAGATAGGGAGCTGCTAGGAAGGTGTAGGGACAGCTAGAGATAGTGTAGGGGCTTCAAATTAGGTGACAGGTTCCCTTTAAGGGACTATCTTGTGACAAGTAGAAAAGAAGTAATCTTATATCTGTGAATGTATTGTTTTGGTATATTCTGCTTTTGTCACATTGTGAATGATTTGTCCCATATCTGGTGTAGTTATTGAGCTGTGGGAGGTCCCGTGTGAGGCATTGTGGCTGTGCGCGCATGCCCGGAGGGCTTTCTGTCTCCCTGCTGACTTTTGGCGTCATTGTAGGGGTCTGCGCATGCGCGGGAGCCATAGTGGCACGTCCTCGATCGCGCATATGCGTGGATGTCCCCGGCACGCTGATGTCGGCAAGAGGAGATGCGGCTTCCGGATATGTGTGCCACTGTGTCGGCAGATGCCCCCAATTAGCGATTAGTAATGCATTTCCTTGGGACACCAGAGGTATAAAAAGGCCACAATTGAGCTAGCAAGCGTGCTGGAACCTTACTTTCCCTTGAAGAAAGCTGTATTTGACAGGTGAAACGTGCGTAGGGTCGTTCCTTGTTTCTCTTTTCCTATCCTACTGATGGGCTCTTCTTAACCCTTAGATGTATATTCACCAGGCAGCACTTTTGTAGAGGTAATTGGTCACAGTCTGTTATAGCTTATCTTTGATGACTTCTTATGTTTATTTGATCTATGCACTAGAACTTTGTGATAACAGGCTGTGTACCACTACCTTATTATATCCTGAATGCACAGGTATATGATTTGGGTTTTATATAAGTCTGACTATAATAACATGGTTTACTACATCCCAAGTCTGTTGTATTACAAATGTATATGAGGATCCTTGCATGGATACCTCTTATCTAGTGACTGTTTTGGTAACACTTTTAACAGTATTTAGTGGGCTGCAACCCACAGTTTGGATTCAAACTATTTGCACCTACCTCCATCTGCTATTAAGTCTCCCACAATAAAGAGCTTAAAGTTTATTGCATGGTGCTCTTCTTTGAATTGTACATACATTTTGATGAGTATGTCTTGCATCTTGCACCAGCCATAGTACGTGTAGTCCAATAGGCCGCATGCATACTAAACATGATGCCAATATGGGTATTGTTAACCAGAATGTAGGAGATCAAGACGGTGGGACCCTCAATGATCTGGAGAATTTGGCTCCACATATCTCCATCTGAATAAAGTGAATTCCATATTTCCACTCTATACAATCCACTATATGGGATTGCCAAATAGAGAGCTATACTCAGCCATCCCCATCATAGACAGTGAATGGTCCAGAGATGTACATGTTTGATCCTCGGCACCATTTTAAAAGCTGTACATCCATTCAAATCCATGTGTTTAAATTTCTAGGCTTACTTCATCAGTGCCCTAATCAGCTGTTTTGACCTAAGCAATCACAAATTCCCCCTGCTTACTTCACTGCACTATTCTGCCCACGGACCAGTAATGCAAACACCGGATGAAGGCACCGTTGCTTCACTATCCATCAAGATGGCAGCAGTTATGTTGTTTATTCATGTGACCATTTATTCTAAAAGGAAAGGGGAAGGAATACAAGAGGAACAGTGGTCAGAGCGAAAAACTGCAACATTTCAAGATTTTGTTTTATAACTACAGTGACACGGAAAAAGCTAATCAAAAATAATTTAAGGGAAAAAATTAAAATCCACTGTGGAAAAGACCAATTGGCACATAAAATATATCAAGTGGAAACATGAATTGATGAATGTAATGATATGCTTAGCTTTATTGATGCTCTCTTTTGATTTGCAGCCAAATGTATATTTTTATTTTTATTTGTTCTGGACTGTGAAAGCTGAGAAACCTATACAAACGTCTATTGTTACTATAAAGCAAACAAACAATTGTTGGTCCTTGACTTTTGAACAGTAATGTATTGAAATATTATGTACATACTATCCTGTAAAGCAGAATTTGTCCCATTAAAGATTTTGTGAGAACTTTACATCAAGAAGAAATTTAATGCCATACATACGTCATGTTTTACATTATTACATACTGGGAGGTTGCACTAAATACAGTATTAAATAACGTGTTATGGTCATTAGTGTGCATATCCTATGGGATAATAAGTTCTTCATTTAATGTGGTAGGTAGAATACGATAGTGTAGATTTTTTATGCACTATTTTCAATATAGAAAAGCCTGTTGTAACTAGAAAGACAAGCAGTCAACATATATTCTGTTGCTATAATCTTATATGAAGCTGTTACCAATTACGATTGTTTATGTAAGGCAGAACTAATTTGCCTTAAAGACGCCAGATACATTAGACTAAAGTTGACTGAACTCTCTGATATCGACGGGTTCAACTGATACTCAAATGTGTATATATGCACCGGCCGACTGATGGTTGGGTGAGATGTCGATCAGACATGTCCAATTTCGGACTGTTAATCACGTTGTTCTCCATAGATAAGCGGTCGACTGATGTGACAGTCGGCAGCTTTCTAATATAGAACACAATCGATTGTGTTAAAGAGTACTGGATACGTTCGATGTCAGATGATTGATTGGTCAAAGCATTGTTCAGCCAACAGCCATCTAATGTGTATGGCCATCCTTACGGTTTGATAAGTTAAAGCAGAGGTCCCCAACTCCAGGCCTCAAGGGCCACCAACAGTGCAGGTTTTCAGGATTTCCTTAGTATTGCACAGGTGCTAATGTGATCATCTGCACAGGTAATGATTCCAAGCCCTGTGCAATACTAAGGAAATCCTGAAAACCTGCACTGTTGGTGGCCCTTGTGGTCTGGAGTTGGGGACCTCTGAGTTAAAGGATATTTGTAAGCAGGTTTTTGCTATGTAATTTGTAGACAGCATGCTGTTGGGGTTAAAACAGGGATTTTAGCTATGCCTCTCTTATCAAGGTCCCTGGTGTTGTTTACCTGCAATGTTTGTTTTAACATCAGAAGATTATAATTGTCAGGCTAAGTCAGCCCCTGCAGCACGTGTGCCCTAGCTCGACACACCACCTTCTGTGATCAGCATCTCATTGTTGAGACACATTTTACACTGAGAGACCGGTGTAAGTGAGGGATGCTTCCTCAGCTCTGTGGAATTGCTATATCTAAAAACTCAGAACTTTTGCACCCATTAAATTGATATATCATTGGATTCAGGGTGTCTTTGCCAATGTCATGCTGCTTTCAGATGATGTAGCCAAAACCTGGTGACAAATTCCCTATAAATGCCTCTTCCAGCAATAGTTTGCCTGCAGGAATTTTACCTTTATAAACCACTGAGTTATCTGTAACAAAAACCAACAATACCAGTATCATCAACAATAATGATAATGTGGGAGATGGAATGCACTCCCTCTGCCAGCCCCCTAAATGCTGTGATTGCAATTATTTGCTGCATTTAAGGGATTGAACAGGCAAGGGCAGCACAGGGACCATCTCTGGTTATCACTTAAGCTGAACTCCCGGCAGTGATTGTGCAGGCACAACTCCTTTGCCTGCATGATTGACATGATGTAAGTTTACGTCATTTTGCGGGAACCCTTTCCCAACCATGAAGCCTACATCAATTGCCGTGCAGGGGTTAGTATTATGATATTGTAATGTGTTTTCTGCGGAAAATATTTATGCCATTAATGGAAAAAAATCTGAACTAGGGTTACAATCAGATTAACAATAGTGCAGGAAAGGTGGCGATAAATCTTGTATAATAATAGTGGCATTGGCCGGGTGGCATTAATTCAAATATATAGTTCAAATAGGAATGGTGTCAGCGGTCCGCGCTGCTGCTTCAAAATACACCTGAAAGACATTGCTTTCTTCATCTCCTCCTTTATTCCGCTACACAAACCAACTCGTTTCGGTGCAACCCTCGCACCTTCCTCAGGGTTCCTCAGCCGCTCCCCCTCCCGCATGGACGGATGGATGGTGCGGCCCTGGGCTGGGGGAGCAAGGGGGGCCGCGAGGAGCGGAGAGGGCAGGGGGGGCGGAGAGGGGCAGGAGGACCGGGGGGAGCGCGGGCAGGAGACAGGAGGACCGGGGGGAAGCGCGGGTAGGAGACAGGGGGAGCGGGGGCCTTACATGAGAGCCGCACAGTGCATTAGGTGGTAATCTCCCTGAAGTGGTGTGTGGCGGGCGGGAGACGATCGGCTGAAGGCGGTCATCTCCCGCCCGTGATGTGTGTGTGTTTTGCGCAGTGTAGGGACGGCCGTAAGCGTGGCGGGGCTGCCTGAGTCCTGCTCCCGCTTATGGCCGCCATCTTGGTTCACCCTGAAGGGGTGTAGGGCTCCAGTGATGTCACGTAGCCGAGGACACAGTTACGGAAGTCCTGCCGAAACTGACGGAAGTGAGCTTGGGCTTTTATATATTAGAGATCATCAAGAAGTTTAAAATCCATAGCACTGTGGCTAACCTCTCTAGATGTGGACGGAAAAGAAAATTGACGAGAGATTTCAACGCAAGATTGTGCGGATGGTGGATAAAGAACCTCGACTAACATCCAAACAAGTTCAAGCTGCCCTGCAGTCCGAGGGTACAACAGTGTTAACCTGTACTATCCGTCGGCGTCTGAATGAAAAGGGACTGAATGGTAGGATACCAGGAAGACCCCACTTCTTACCCCGAGACATAAAAAAGCCAGGCTGGAGTTTGCCAAAACTTACCTGAGAAAGCCTACGACGTTTTGGAAGAATGTTCTCTGGTCAGATGAGACAAAAGTTGAGCTTTTTGGGCAAAGGCATCAACATAGAGTTTACAGCGGAAAAAAAGAGGCATTCAAAGAAAAGAACACGGTCCCTACAGTCAAACATGGTGGAGGTTCCCTGATGTTTTTGGGTTGCTTTGCTGCCTCTGGCACTTGACTGCTTGACCGTGTGCATGGCATTATGAAGTCTGAAGACTGCCAACAAATTTTGCAGCATAATGTAGGGCCCAGTGTGAGAAAGCTGGGTCTCCCTCAGAGGTCATGGGTCTTCCATCAGGACAATGACCCAAATCACACTTCAAAATGCACTAGAAAATGGTTTGAGAGAAAGCACTGGAGACTTCTAAGGTGGCCAGCAATGAGTCCAGACCTGAATCCCATAGAACACCTGTGGAGAGATCTAAAAATAGCAGTTTGGAGAAGGCACCCTTCAAATATCAGGGACCTGGAGCAGTTTGCCAAAGAAGAATGGTCTAAAATTCCAGCAGAGCATTGTAAGACACTCATTGATGGTTACCGGAAGCGGTTGATCGCAGTTATTTTGGCTAAAGGTTGAGCAACCAAGTGTTAGGCTGAGGTTGCCAATGCTTTTGTCTGGCCCATTTTTGGAGATTTGTGTGAAATGATCAATGTTTTGCTTTTTGCTTCATTCTCTTTTGTGTTTTTTTCATTTAAGACAAATTAAATGAAGATAATAATAACAAAGAATTTGTGATTGCAATCACTTTCATGAAGAAACTGAGTATTATCTGACAGAATTGCAGGGGTGTCAATACTTTTGGCCACAACTGTATATACACATACAGTTCATAGCCTTATATATCTACTATATAATTGCCGAAGCACGTTTTGTGTCGGCCCCCGCACGTCGTGGCTATGTCACACTGTGACGTCACCACGCCGTGCGAGGCATTGCCCGCGTAGCGGGCATTGCGACCGCCGCTGTCATCCCGCCACTCGGCATGAGGGGCCCATTGCCTCCACCCCCTGGGGGGCCCCGTGCTCACCACAGCCGCCCGCCGTGCGCCCGGAGAGGAGGGAGGACGGAACTTCCTGCCCGCCCCTCCTCTCCTCCTACAGCACACGCACGGGCCGCGGCGCGGTGAGTCTGCACTCCCCTCCAGCCTGTGCTCTCCCTCCAGCCTCCGTTCTCCTCTCCAGCCTCCCTTATGCCCTCCAGCCTCTGCCATCTAGCCTCCGTTCTCCCCTCCAGCCTCTCCCCTCCAGCCTATCCCCTCCAGCCTCCGCTCTCCCCTCCAGCCTCCGCTCTCCCCTCCAGCCTCCGCTCTCCCCTCCAGCCTCCGCTCTGCCCTCCAGCCTCCGCTCTCCCCTCCAGCCTCCGCTCTGCCCTCCAGCCTCCGCTCTGCCCTCCAGCCTCCGCTCTCCCCTCCAGCCTCCGCTCTGCCCTCCAGCCTCCCTCTGCCCTCCAGCCTCCGCTCTCCCCTCCAGCCTCCGCTCTCCCCTACAGCCTCCGCTCTCCTTTCCAGCCTCCGCTATCCCCTCCAGCCTCTGCTCTCCCCTCCAGCCTCCGCTCTCCCCTCCAGCCTCCGCTCTGCCCTCCAGCCTCCGCTCTGCCCTCCAGCCTTCGCTCTGCCCTCCAGCCTCTGCCCTCCAGCCTCTGCCCTCCAGCCTCCGCTCTGCCCTCCAGCCTCTGCTCTGCCCTCCAGCCTCCGCTCTCCCCTCCAGCCTCCGCTCTGCCCTCCAGCCTCCGCTCTGCTCTCCAGCCTCCGCTCTGCCCTCCAGCCTCCGCTCTGCCCTCCAGCCTCCGCTCTGCCCTCCAGCCTCCGCTCTCCCCTCCAGCCTCCGCTCTGCCCTCCAGCCTCCGCTCTCCCCTCCAGCCTCCGCTCTCCCCTCCAGCCTCCGCTCTCCTTTCCAGCCTCCGCTCTCCCCTCCAGCCTCCGCTCTCCCCTCCAGCCTCCGCTCTCCCTCCAGCCTCCGCTCTGCCCTCCAGCCTCTGCTCTGCCCTCCAGCCTCTGCTCTGCCCTCCAGCCTCCGCTCTGCCCTCCAGCCTCCGCTCTGCCCTCCAGCCTCTGCCCTCCAGCCTCTGCCCTCCAGCCTCTGCCCTCCAGCCTCCGCTCTGCCCTCCAGCCTCTGCTCTGCCCCTCCAGCCTCCGCTCTCCCCTCTCAGCCTCCGCTCTGCCCTCCAGCCTCCGCTCTGCCCTCCAGCCTCTGCTCTGCTCTCCAGCCTCCGCTCTGCCCTCCAGCCTCCGCTCTGCCCTCCAGCCTCCGCTCTCCCCTCCAGCCTCCGCTCTACCCTCCAGCCTCCGCTCTGCCCTCCAGCCTCCGCTCTGCCCTCCAGCCTCCGCTCTCCCCTCCAGCCTCCGCTCTCCCCTCCAGCCTCCGCTCTCCTTTCCAGCCTCCGCTCTCCTTTCCAGCCTCCGCTCTCCCCTCCAGCCTCCGCTCTGCCCTCCAGCCTCCGCTCTGCCCTCCAGCCTCCGCTCTGCCCTCCAGCCTCTGCCCTCCAGCCTCCGCTCTCCCCTCCAGCCTCTGCTCTCCCTTCCAGCCTCCGCTCTCCTTTCCAGCCTCCGCTCTCCTTTCCAGCCTCCGCTCTCCTTTCCAGCCTCCGCTCTCCCCTCCAGCCTCCGCTCTGCCCTCCAGCCTCCGCTCTGCCCTCCAGCCTCCGCTCTGCCCTCCAGCCTCTGCCCTCCAGCCTCCGCTCTCCCCTCCAGCCTCCGCTCTCCCCTCCAGCCTCCGCTCTCCCCTCCAGCCTCCGCTCTCCTTTCCAGCCTCCGCTCTCCCCTCCAGCCTCCGCTCTGCCCTCCAGCCTCCGCTCTGCCCTCCAGCCTCCGCTCTGCCCTCCAGCCTCCGCTCTCCCCCTCCAGCCTCTGCTCTCCCTTCCAGCCTCCGCTCTCCCCTCCAGCCTCTGCCCTCCCCTCCCAGCCTCCGCACTCCCCTCCAGCCTCCGCTCTCCCCTCCAGCCTCCGCTCTCCCCTCCAGCCTCCGCTCTGCCCTCCAGCCTTCGCTTTCCCCTCCAGACTCCGCTCTCCCCTCCAGCCTCCGCTCTCCCCTCTCCCCTCCAGCCTCTGCCCTCCAGCCTCCGCTCTGCCCTCCAGCCTCCGCTCTGCCCTCCAGCCTCCGCTCTCCCCTCCAGCCTCCGCTCTGCCCTCCAGCCTCCGCTCTCCCCTCCAGCCTCCGCTCTCCCCTCCAGCCTCCGCTCTCCTTTCCAGCCTCCGCTCTCCCCTCCAGCCTCCGCTCTCCCCTCCAGCCTCCGCTCTGCCCTCCAGCCTCCGCTCTGCCCTCCAGCCTCTGCCCTCCAGCCTCCCGCTCTCCCCTCCAGCCTCTGCTCTCCCTTCCAGCCTCCGCTCTCCCCTCCAGCCTCTGCCCTCCCCTCCAGCCTCCGCACTCCCCTCCAGCCTCCGCTCTCCCCTCCAGCCTCCGCTCTCCCCTCCAGCCTCCGCTCTGCCCTCCAGCCTTCGCTTTCCCCTCCAGACTCCGCTCCCCCTCCAGCCTCCGCTCTCCCCTCTCCCCTCCAGCCTCTGCCCTCCAGCCTCTGCCCTCCAGCCTCTCCCTTCCAGCCTCTCCCCTCCAGCCTCTGCTCTGCCCTCCAGCCTCCGCTCTCCTTTCCAGCCTCCGCTCTCCCCTCCAGCCTCCACTCTCCCTTCCAGCCTCCGCTCTCCCTTCCAGCCTCCGCTCTGCCCTCCAGCCTCCGCTTTCCCCTCCAGCCTCCGCTCTCCCCTCCAGCCTCCGCTCTCCCCTCCAGCCTCTGCCCTCCAGCATCCGCTCTCCCCTCCAGTATCCGCTCTCCCCTCCAGCCTCTGCCCTCCAGCCTCCGCTCTCCCCTCCAGCCTCCGCCTTCCCCTCGAGCCTCCGCTCTCCCCTCCAGCCTCCGCTCTCCCCTCTAGCCTCTGTTCTCCCCTCCAGCCTCTGCCCTCCAGCCTCCGCTCTCCCCTCCTGCCTCTGCCCTCCAGCCTTCGCTCTCCCCTCCAGCCTTTCCCCTCCAGCCTCTGCCCTCCAGCCTCCGCTCTCCCCTCCTGCCTCTGCCCTCCAGCCTTCGCTCTCCCCTCCAGCCTTTCCCCTCCAGCCTCTGCCCTCCAGCCTCTGCCCTCCAGCCTCCGCTCTCCCCTCCAGCCTCTGCCCTCCAGCCTCCGCTCTCCCCTCCAGCCTCTCCCCTCCAGCCTCCGCTCTCCCCTCCAGCCTCCGCTCTCCTCTCCAGCCTCCGCTCTGCCCTTCAGCCTCCGTTCTCCCCTCCAGCCTCTGCCCTAAAGCCTCTGCCCTCCAGCCTCTCCCCTCCAGCCTTTCCCCTCCAGCCTCTCCTTTCCAGCCTCCAGCCAATCCCCTCCAGCCTCCGCTCTCCCCTCCAGCCTTCGCTCTCCCCTCCAGCCTCTGCTCTCCCCTCCAGCCTCTGCTCTCCCTTCCAGCCTCCGCTCTCCCCTCCAGCCTCTGCCCTCCCCTCCAGCCTCTGCCCTCCAGCCTCTGCTCTAGCCTCTGCCCTCCCCTCCAGCCTCCGCTCTCCCCTCCAGCCTCCGCTCTCCTCACCCCTCCATATGCAATGTACAGTATCTACTATATAATTGCCATAGGCATTTCCGTGTCGGTCCCTGAAAAGACCGTGGCTATGTCACTCTGTGACATCAGCACGGCGAAGCATTGGCCGCGTAGCGGCCAATGCGAGTCGCTGGCCTGCGCGAGCAATGGCCGCGAGGCCATTGCTTGCGCAGGCTGAGTACGAGCAATGGCCGCGGAGCGGCCATTGCGAGTCGCTGGCCGAAAATTGAACCAGAGGCTCGGCCTCAAAGTTAACGATTTACCGGTCAGGTAGCACGAGCAATGGCCGCGAGGCCATTGCGAGTCGCTGCCTGAGCCGCGCTTCTAATTGGTCGGCGCCAGCGAGTCGTTACACTTGCGGCGCGCTTGCGGTAATCCTCATACAAAGTATAGTATTCTAGACACCCGATGCATTTGCATCGGGCTCACAGCTAGTATATATATATATATATATATACACATATAAATATGCACAGCCAGTATGTGTTAAGAGGGCCTACAGAGACGCTTTCACCCAGGGCTCACAATAACCTGAAGAGAAGAATCTAAGTCTTCACCTTTTTCCATCACAGGGAAGCTTACCAAGTGCCCTTGGGTTTATGTCCTTGTAATGGGGTAGTGGAGAATTGTTACCCCTTTGTACTTGCGTCATCTGAACCTGAAAATCTCTCTCACCACTGCATTCTGCAGCCCCTCTCGCAGTCTGGGCAGCCTCTCTCACCCTGGTATTCTGCAGCCTCTCTATCAGCCTGGCATTATGCAGCCTGCTGGTACTGTAGGATAAGCTGCAGTCAGATATTAGCATCACCTACTCCTAGCTGTTGTAAGGTCATTTGCAAATTAAAGTCCTTGTGCTCCTCAGAACTGACATCGTTGGTACCCCTAGAAGGTATATTTCATGACTTGTTCCATTGCTTGGTTGCTCTGAATTGGGCCTTTTCTTTGTCCAGGTTCCAGAGTAAACTACTCTTAAGGTACCGTCACACGCGGCAATATTGCTAGGCAATTTCACTGGCAATTTACTGGTTGCAGTGAAATCATGGAGACATTGTTCTATCTTGTTGCTGTGTACAAATGTAACAATGTGTCCATGATTTCACTGCATCCAGCAAATTGGCAGTGAAATTGCCTAGCAATATTGCCGTGTGTGACGGTACCTTAAGTGCTGCACCATCAAGTCACCAATCAGCAGATCCTTGGATTTGTCTGCTGTCTCTATTTCATTCCACTCAGAGGTTCATCAGAGCCTACTTACTCTGCTTCTTGTACAATGCTGCCATACCAAATAAAGGATTGAAAAGAACAACAGCGAAGGGGAAAACCATTTGCACGTATGTCTACAAGTGAGCACTGAGTTGAACCTTTTAGAACTGCGCCCTATATGGAGCCCATTGTGTGTGCAGGACAAACCAGTAGTCACTCCCTCTGTGTGAATGGAGGTCGTTAGTGATTGGGGCTGGTGTCTTGCATTCACAATGCCTTTAGTTAAAACCTGGGCAGAGCTGCATACAGCACTGAGTGCAATGGTCGTCTGACCAGAATCTGCTGTGGTAAGATAATATTTTCTATTTTGTCCTTTGCTCACTTGAGATAAAAATTTAGTGGATAGGACTTGTGATCCGTGGGGAGCCGTGTAGGGGCTCACAAGCTTACGTGTTTTGGACCAAAAGACAAACCAAGACCCCACAATTTGATATAGTTTAAAACTAACTAAATTTCCATAATGTCAGTTTTCTGTCATTTTTGGTTTTTCTTGCACTCTTTTTGTTGCTGTGTGCAGCTGGGCCGTATGGGTGCGTTTGTTCTGGCGCAGGTAACGGTGTTGAATTCCGTAACAGCCCGCCTACTGAGATGGGGGTTAATGTAAGAGGCTGGGCATACACTGTGCAGGCCTGTGTGAACTGCGCCCTATATGGAGCCCATTGTGTGTGCAGGACAAACCAGTAGTCACTCCCTCTGTGTGAACGGAGGTCGTTAGTGATTGGGGCTGGTGTCTTGCATTCACAATGCCTTCAGTTAAAACCTGGGCAGAGCTGCATACAGCACTGAGTGCAATGGTCGTCTGACCAGAATCTGCTGTGGTAAGATAATACCTTTTAGAACTGGTGCACTCCTTGCAAGGATAACAGTCATTTAGCACAGAGAAAAATTGCTTAAACCATGCATTAATGCTCTAATAGAAGTAAACTCTATCCTACCACTGCCACCAAGTTGTCACAAACACACTCTCAGCATGTGAATCGGGGTGTGCCCACAAGGGTTAATTCCTCCCCTCTCACTCAATCCAGCAATCATCGTCTATTGTAGGCTAAAAAATTAGCGTAAATCACATCCTGATACAGTCCACAGACTCTGGCTACACAACAATCATCCTCTAAGAAGAGGTATTGAATAGTGATGAGCGAGCATGCTCGCCACTACTCGGTACTCGCACGAGTATCACTGTACTCGGGCTACTCGGCGAGCACCGAGTAATCTCGCGATACTCGTGCTGTGCTCGTGGTCATCATCTCAGCATGTTGGCGCTCTTTTGAGAGCCAGCCCACGTGCAGGGATTGGCTGGCAGACCACTGCAATGCCACAGCCCTGTTAGTTGTGGCATAGCAGTGATTGGCCGGCCTGCACAGCGTCACCGAGCCTTTATAACTCCCGGGGCGCTGTGCTCGGCACACAGCCATCCAGACAGTCAGTGTAGGGAGAGTGTCTGCTGCTGCTTAGGGACAGATTTGCGGCCCTTACAGGTAGATCCGGAGCAGGGCTGCAAACTGCTGCTGCTGACCACAACAGTCCTTCTCAGGACTAATCTAGGAGGATATAGGCAGGGTGATCCAGATCGGAGTCCAAGCTTTCCAGTGACCAGAACAGTCCTTCTCAGGACTAATCTAGGAGGATATAGGCAGGGTGATACAGATCGGAATCCAAGCTTTTCTGTGACCATTAGAGTCACCACACTCTTGAACTTACTACCTTAATACAGGTTAGGGACTAAAATCCTCTCCTGAAACCATTACAGTCACCAGACAGGTGTACGTACTACCTTAATACAGGTTAGGGAGTAAAATCCTCTCCTGACACCATTACAGTCACCAGACAGGTGTACGTACTACCTTAATACAGGTTAGGGAGTAAAATCCTCTCCTGACATCATTACAGTCACCAGACTGGTGTACGTACTACCTTAATACAGGTTAGGGACTAAAATCCTCTCCTGACACCATTACAGTCACCAGACTGGTGTACGTACTACCTTTAATACAGGTTAGGGACTAAAATCCTCTCCTGACACCATTACAGTCACCAGACTGGTGTACGTACTACCTTAATACAGGTTAGGGACTAAAATCCTCTCCTGAAACCATTACAGTCACCAGACTGGTGTATGTCATACCTTGATACAGGTTAGGGACTAAAATCCTCTCCTGAAACCATTACAGTCACCAGACAGGTGTACGTACTACCTTAATACAGGTTAGGGACTAAAATCCTCTCCTGACACCATTACAGTCACCAGACTGGTGTACGTACTACCTTAATACAGGTTAGGGAGTAAAATCCTCTCCTGACACCATTACAGTCACCAGACAGGTGTACGTACTACCTTAATACAGGTTAGGGACTAAAATCCTCTCCTGACACCATTACAGTCACCAGACTGGTGTACGTACTACCTTAATACAGGTTAGGGACTAAAATCCTCTCCTGACACCATTACAGTCACCAGACTGGTGTACGTCATACCTTGATACAGGTTAGGGACTAAAATACTCTCCTGAAACCATTACAGTCACCAGACTGGTGTACGTCATACCTTGATACAGGTTAGGGAACTAAAATCCTAATCTCTTGTGATCTCAACAGTCACCAGACTGGTGTACATCATACCTTGATACAGGTTAGGGAACTAAAATCCTAATCTCTTGTGATCTCAACAGTCACCAGACAGTTGTCGCTCTATACAGGCAAAATGCGCAAAGGCGTTGGCAAGGAACAAGGAAGTGGACGTGATGGTGGTGCAGGCAGAGGCCGAGGTCGTGTGCAAGCACTAATTTCGCAACAACAAAGGGCCACATCTCCTAGCTCGCACGTCCTGTCCCAAATTCTTGGGGCCCGCAGCAGTACACCACTGTTGAACCAAGACCAGTGTCAACAGGTTGTTACTTGGATAGCGGATAATGCTTCAAGTCAGATGGGCACCTCCACAAACACCCTGTCTTCCACACGGTCAACTGTCAGTAGCCGTGATACTGCACCGCACATTTCCCAACCTGATCCTCCTTCCTACCACCTGGCCGAGTACACGTCCACGGACATTACTGATCCCACACTAGGACACTCGGAAGAGCTGTTCACGTATCCATTCGCAGAATCTGGCCTGTCGCCACCTCCTCTTGAAGTGGGTGATGAGGAGATGGTATGTACAGATGCCCAAATATTTGAGCAGCCACGTTCTCACGAACGGAACGTTGTCAAAGTGTCTCAACAAGGGGTGGACGATGATGAGACACAATTGCCAGGAAGTCAGGAGGAAGATCAGGGTGCGGAAGAGGAAGACGACGTGGTGGATGATCCAGTAGCTGACCCAACATGGCAGGAGGATATGCAGAGCGAGGACAGCAGTGCACAGGGGGAGGGAGGCATAGCATCCCAACAGACAGTACGAAGCAGGGTTGCGTCCGCAGGCAGAAGGCAGGCAACCGTTTCCCGGAACAACAACACGACTCAAGGTGCCTGTGCAAATGTTCGGTCTTCCCGAGTCTGGGAGTTTTTTAAGTTGGCTCCAGAAGACTCTAAAAAGGCCATTTGCCACACCTGCCATGTCAGTATCAGCAGGGGTACGAAAACTAGCAGCCTGACCACCACCAGCATGATCAGGCACATGTCAGCCAAGCACCCAACTTTGTGGGAAGTACAACAGAGTCGAGGAGCGGTGCTTGCTGATGTCACTGCTACGTCTTCGCCTGTTGTGCGCGCGAGACACTCCCCTGTCCATGCTGGCCGCGAACAAGCCTCCGGCCCTGCACCTGAAGTTGCCCACGCACAAATTACACCACCATCAAGCACGTCCTTGTCCCAGCGCAGCGTTCAATTATCCATTCAGCAAACATTTGAATGCAGGCGCAAATACGCTGCCAATGCCCCACATGCCACAGTCCTGAATGATCACATTTCGCGACTCATAGCGCTAGAAATGTTGCCTTTCCGGCTGGTTGAGACGGACGAATTCCGCTACCTGATGGCGGCTGCTGTCCCACGTTACTCTGTCCCCAACCGCCACTATTTCTCCAGATGTGCCGTCCCCGCATTGCATAACCACGTGTCCAACAGCATCACACGTGCCCTGAATAATGCTGTTTCAGCCAAAGTCCACCTAACCACAGACACGTGGACAAGTGCTTGTGGGCAAGGCCGCTACATCTCCTTGACGGCACACTGGATTAATATTGTGGAGGCTGGGACCCAGTCTGAGCGAGGGACGGAACACGTCCTTCCCACACCAAGGATAGCAGGCCCTACCTCTGTCAGGGTTTCACCGACACTCTACAGCTCCGGAATGTCATGCTCCTCAGCCTCCTCCTGCGCATGCTCATCCACTGTACCCTCCACATCAGTCCCAAGCTGGAAGCACTGCAGCACTGCCTCTGCAAAGCGGCAACAGGCTGTGCTGAAGCTAGTCTGCATAGGTGACAAACCCCACAATGCAGAAGAGGTGTGGACAGCTCTGAAACAGCAGGCAGATCACTGGCTCACACCTCTGAACCTAAACCCAGGAAAGGTCGTGTGTGACAATGGCCGGAACCTGGTGGCAGCTTTGAGGCGAGGCCAGCTGACGCATGTTCCATGCGTGGCCCATGTGCTCAACCTGGTGGTTCAGAGGTTTGTGAAGTCATACCCAAAGGTGTCTGACCTGCTGGTAAAAGTTCTGCGTCTGTCTGCACATTTTCGCTAGTCACCTGCTGCTTCAGCCGGCCTTGCCGGCTTTCAGCGCCGTTTGTGTCTTCCGGCCCACAGACTGGTGTGTGATGTCCCCACGCGTTGGAATTCAACTCTGCACATGTTGGTCAGGATATGTGAGCAGAAGAGGGCAGTTGTGGACTACCTGCATCACCTAAGCCGTCGGGAAATGGGTCAAACTCCACACATAACACCTGAGGAGTTGAGATGGATGTCGGACCTATGCACCATCCTCCAAAACTTTGAGGACTCCACCAAGATGGTGAGCGGCGATGACGCCATTATTAGCGTCACCATACCACTACTCTGCCTTCTAAAACGGTCTCTGCTGAAAATCAAAGAGGATGCATTGCAGGCCGAGCGCGATGACTTGGAGCAAGAAACAGTAGTGGGTGTGGGTGAAAACACACAGCCCAGCCTCATCTCATCACAACGTGTAGTGGAGGACTATGACGAGGAGGAGGAGGATGAAGACATGGAGCAACTCTCTGGCCAAATTGAGGATATGACATGCACACCAGTCATACCCTCGATTCAGCGTGGCTGGCCAGAGGACAGGGGAGATGAGGAGGAGGAGGAGGACAGCATGTTCATTCATCGTGTTGGTCTGGATACTGAAGTGATGGCTGTTAAGGGTCTGGCACACATGGCTGACTTTATGGTAAGCTGCCTGTCTCGTGACCCTCGCGTTCAGAACATCTTGGCCGACAATCAGTACTGGTTGGCAACACTGTTAGACCCACGCTACAAGGAGAACTTTATGTCTCTCATTCCTGAGGCGGAGAGGTCAGCCAAAATGCAGCAGTTCCACAGGGCCATAGTCACGGAAGTAGTGAAATCATTCCCCTCACAAAACGCTAGCGGCATAGGTCAGGATTCGGTGGACAACCAAGGCGTACGGCCGAGAGGGGCACAAGTCCAATCCGCCAGAGGTAGGGGAACTGTCTTTACGATGTGGGACAGTTTTCTCAGCCCCTCACGTACCACAGCCCCTGAGGTGCGGGTAGTGCCACCAGAAATGCTAAGTTTGGGCAGATGCTGAAGGAGTACCTTGCAGATCGAACAACTGTACTGCGAGATTCCTCTGTGCCTTTCAATTATTGGGTCTCCAAGCTGGACACGTGGTATGAATTGGCTCTCTACGCCTTGGAAGTCCTGGCCTGCCCTGCCGCTAGCGTTTTATCAGAGCGTGTTTTCAGTGCTGCAGGTGGAATCATCACTGATAAACGCACCCGCCTGTCAACTGAAAATGCTGACAGGCTGACTCTGATCAAGATGAACAAGGGTTGGATTGGGCCAGACTTCACCACACCACCAGCAAATGACAACTGAATTAAAATTTTGTTATGTGAATTTGCCATATACCTCCACTCACCCATAAGTACACACTTCAGGACTTTGGCTAATCGCTGGACTGCTCCTCCTTCTCCTCATGTGACACAATGATGACCGTTACAATAGTTAGGCTGTTGTTTGAGGTATACCCGCAGTGGTAAATTTTTTTCGCCCACTCTTTTAGAATGGGCATTACAACGACAGGAGACCCGCTCCTTTTGAATGGGAAAAATGTTTTGAGGCCCTCCTGCACGTCTCTATCCAGGGACAATGTGGAGCCTCCCAATTTTTGGCTGCCCTGCCAAAGGGCTATACTACAATACACCCACTTGAGGGTTATAGGCCCTACTACATGTCTGTATGCATGGGTCATTGTTGAACCTTCCAATTTTTGGCTGCCCTGGCCAAAGGCCTATACTACAATACACCCACTTGAGGGTTACAGGCCCTACTACATGTCTGTATGCATGGGTCATTGTTGAACCTCCCAATTTTTGGCTGCCCTGCCAAAGGGCTATACTACAATACACCCACTTGAGGGTTACAGGCCCTACTACATGTCTGTATGCATGGGTCATTGTTTAACCTCCCAATTTTTGGCTGCCCTGCCAAAGGGCTATACTACAATACACCCACTTGAGACTTACAGGCCCTCCTGCACGTCTCTATCCAGGGACAATGAGGAGCCTCCCAATTTTTGGCTGCCCTGGCCAAAGGCCTATACTACAATACACCCACTTGAGGGTTATAGGCCCTACTACATGTCTGTATGCATGGGTCATTGTTGAACCTTCCAATTTTTGGCTGCCCTGGACAAAGGCCTATACTACAATACACCCACTTGTGGGTTACAGGCCCTCCTGCACGTCTCTATCCAGGGACAATGAGGAGCCTCCCAATTTTTAGCTGCCCTGGCCAAGGGCCTATACTACAATACACCCACTTGAGGGTTACAGGCCCTACTACATGTCTGTATGCATGGGTCATTGTTGAACCTCCCAATTTTTGGCTGCCCTTGCCAAAGGGCTATACTACAATACACCCACTTGAGGGTTATAGGCCCTACTACATGTCTGTATGCATGGGTCATTGTTGAACCTTCCAATTTTTGGCTGCCCTGGCCAAAGGCCTATACTACAATACACCCACTTGAGGGTTACAGGCCCTCCTGCACGTCTCTATCCAGGGACGAGGAGCCTCCCAATTTTTGGCTGCCCTGCCAAAGGGCTATACTACAATACACCCACTTGAGGGTTACAGGCCCTCCTGCACGTCTCTATCCAGGGACAATGAGGAGCCTCCAAATGTTTGGCTGCCCTGGCCAAGGGCCTATGCTACAATACACCCACTTGAGGGTTACAGGCCCTACTACATGTCTGTATGCATGGGTCATTGTTGAACCTCCCAATTTTTGGCTGCCCTTGCCAAAGGGCTATACTACAATACACCCACTTGAGGGTTATAGGCCCTACTACATGTCTGTATGCATGGGTCATTGTTGAACCTTCCAATTTTTGGCTGCCCTGGCCAAAGGCCTATACTACAATACACCCACTTGAGGGTTACAAGCCCTCCTGCACGTCTCTATCCATGGGTCATTGTTGAACCTTCCAATTTTTGGCTGCCCTGGACAAAGGCCTATACTACAATACACCCACTTGTGGGTTACAGGCCCTCCTGCACGTCTCTAACCAGGGACAATGAGGAGCCTCCCAATTTTTGGCTGCCCTGGCCAAGGGCCTATACTACAATACACCCACTTGAGGGTTACAGGCCCTACTACATGTCTGTATGCATGGATCATTGTTGAACCTCCCAATTTTTGGCTGCCCTTGCCTAAGGGCTATACTACAATACACCCACTTGATGGTTATAGGCCCTACTACATGTCTGTATGCATGGGTCATTGTTGAACCTTCCAATTTTTGGCTGCCCTGGCCAAAGGCCTATACTACAATACACCCACTTGAGGGTTACAGGCCCTACTACATGTCTGTATGCATGGGTCATTTTTGAACCTCCCAATTTTTGGCTGCCCTTGCCAAAAGGCTATACTACAATATACCCACTTGAGGGTTACAGGCCCTACTACATGTCTGTATGCATGGGTCATTGTTGAACCTTCCAATTTTTGGCTGCCCTGGCCAAAGGGCTATACTACAATACACCCACTTGAGGGTTACAGGCCCTTCTGCACGTCTCTATCCAGGGACAATGAGGAGCCTCCCAATTTTTGGCTGCCCTGCCAAAGGGCAATACTACAATACACCCACTTGAGGGTTACAGGCCCTACTACATGTCTGTATGCATGGGTCATTGTTGAACCTTCCAATTTTTGGCTGCCCTGGCCAAAGGCCTATACTACAATACACCCACTTGAGGGTTACAGGCCCTCCTGCACGTCTCTATCCAGGGACAATGAGGAGCCTCCCAATTTTTGGCTGCCCTGGCCAAAGGCCTATACTACAATACACCCACTTGAGGGTTACAGGCCCTACTACATGTCTGTATGCATGGGTCATTGTTGAACCTCCCAATTTTTGACTGCCCTGACAAAAGGCCTATACTACAATACACCCACTTGAGGGTTATAGGCCCTACTACATGTCTGTATGCATGGGTCATTGTTGAACCTTCCAATTTTTGGCTGCCCTGGCCAAAGGCCTATACTACAATACACCCAGTTCTTGTTTACAGGCCATCCTGCATGTCTGTATCCAGGGGCATTGTTGAACCTCCCAATTTTTGACTGCCCTGGCAAAGGAAGATACTACAATAGACCCAGTTCCTCAATATGGGCACATTATTTCAAGACAGGGCTTCATGTTCGTCTCTTCTCAGGGTCATCGGAGTGCCGCACAATGTTTTCACGTAAAATCTTTCATGTAATCACAAAAAGTAACATACACCAGCTGTATCTCACTATTGGATATGTGCCCTTAACATTTCCACCCTAAATATTCATTTTGGTGTCATTTTGGAAGGTTTTCTGGAGACTCCGTAAAATTGGCGTGAAACTCGGACAAGATTGTTCACAGCTGTGACTTTTGAGTGAGAAATGCTTCCAGGGGTCTTCCCCATGGTGTTGCCATGTCATTTCAGCACTCTTCTGAGACTTTTGTGACATTTTTAGGGTTTTTCCATGCTGCCGGCAGTCATTTCATAAAAATACTCGTGTCTCACATAGGATAACATTGGGCTCGTTACTCGGGCCGAGTACACGAGTATCTCGGGATGCTCGGCCCGAGCTTCGAGCACCCGAGCATTTTAGTACTCGCTCATCACTAGTATTGAACAATATCTTTAGCATGATTACAGAACAAAGAGATTCCCTTGCTATAGCCTGGAACCTAAGAGCTCAGTCTTAAGGTTATCGCTAAAGATATCGTTGCAACATCACCGGTTTTGTAACGTTGCAGCGACCTCGTAACGAAGCCGCTGCATTTGACATGTACTAACGACCAGCAATCAGCTTGCTGATCGTTGGTAAATGGCCAGGACCATTTTTTGATCAACGACCTCCCAGCGCCACACAGTACACGCTGTGCTTGGTAACCAGGATAAACATCGGGTTAATAAGCACAGCGCACTGGTAACCAGGGTAAACATCAGGTTACTAAGCAGAGCGCTGCGCTTAGTAACCCGATGTTTATCCTGGTTACCATCGTTCTCCCTCTTGCCCCAGCGTAGCGGGACCTCCACATCTTGGAAAAATATTTTATATTCTTTTCCTCGATGTTGAGGTCGTTACACGGGTGGCTGATCGCTGGAGAGTCTGCCTGTGTGACAGCTCACCAGCGATCAGATAATGATGTCCCAGCGACCCCAATTGTTGGTCGGGTCTCTGGGACATCGTTATGTGTCATGGGGCCTTTACTCTTGCGCAGAAACAAATCTTTAACAAGATTGTTTAGTTCACTTTGTGTTATAAGGTGTGGTTCAGGTGAAGTTGTTGACAGGATGTCTGGGTCGTGAGAGAAAGATGCGTTATGACACTCAGTGCGTATGTGGTACTGGGCACATATCGAATGTTTAAATGCTGTAAAGTCCACTTCTTCTTCCTTGAAACTTATTTCCTAATGTGGGAAACCATGCAGAAATAGCAATTGGTAGTGTGATCGGTTGGCTCTCCTAGATTACTGGGATTGCAAGAGATATAGATTGCCTCTTTTGATGGAACCACTTGGATAGGATGTGCTGCACATCTATTGCAGCATGTGTGTGGAGCCCAAGTCCTGGCCTGATCTCATACTCAGCAGCAGCCAAAATACAGGTTGTTGGCTTTTCTTATCATGGTACTTGAGATTTGTCTTTGTGACGTGAAAGTGACTTCTCCATATGTGTAGAAAAAAACTATTTGCTTTGTTAATGCAAGAATTAAGCATATCTGTAAAAACATATAGACACATGTTAAAATTGCTTAGAAACTCAGCTAAGAAATCCTAAAACTGTATACCTTATATGGAGATCATTTATAATAGTAGGTGATGGAACTGTAATGAGACTTATGCCATTGGAACTGAATTAGTGTTTTTTGATTGATCACCCTAAGGCTGGGGTCACACTTTGCAATGTAACTGCGGTGACCGCATCCAGATCCGGATGCGGTAACCGCAATTATCTTCACATACATTTTTGAGGAAAAATGTGTGTTGTAAATCGCATTGCGGTGAACGGATTGCTCCGGATGTGTAATCCTGAGCAATGCGGTTACCGTCTACTTTGTTCATCCCTGCTGCCGCAGGGATGAACAAAGTGTTAAATGTTTATTAACACATTAAATATTAATAGTAGCTGTAGGCAACATGTCTGTAGGGGGTGCCCACCTCCCCTAGAGACATGCTGTCCACATGTGGGCATGTGAGGGGTTAATGTGTCAGTTATACTATTGCCGGCTTTTGTCGGCTTTGTACAAATTTATGAATGAAGCCGCGGCTCCTGACAATACTGGTGATACTGTACGTAATGTACGTATAGTATCAGCCACTGTCCTTGGTCCTGTAAGCAGTTACATTAGGTGTATGGTGGTGCGCTGCCCATAGACCTAATGTAATATACGTACATTATCGTACAGTATCTCCAGTACTGTCAGGAGCCGTGGCTTCATTCATAAATTTGTACAAAGCCGAAAAAAGCCGGCAATAGTATAACTGCCGCATTAACCCCTCACATGCCCACAGGAGTGGACAGCATGTCTCTAGGGAGGGTGGGCACCCCCTACAGACATGTTGCCCATAGCTACTATGAATATTTAATGTGTTAATAAACATTTAACACTTTGTTCATCCGTGCGGCAGCAGGGATGAACAATGTAGACGGTAACCACATTGCTCAGGATTACGCATCCGGAGTAATCCGGTTACCACATTGCGGTTTATAGAACCGGTCCGAAAACTGCAGCCTGCATGATTTTTACCGCAGGTTGCAGATTCGGAGCCGGTAACTGGATTTCATGTAGAGCAATCCGGTTACTATAATGGGCTCCTATGGGCAGCGGTTCCTGAGCCAGTTTTGAGCTTTTTGACAGCTCAAAACCGGATCAGGATTTCAAACTCCTGCCGCATGTGTGACCCCAGCCTAAGATAGAAAACTGAAAGTTCAATAGACTAAACAGATGATGTAATAGAATAGCTACTACCAACAATGCAATAATGATGATGAACTAATAAAGACACAATTTTTCTATAAGCCTGCATGTAAAAATTAATTACAACCTCTTCTGGTTCTTAGAGCCAATCAGCAAATATAAGCATTATATTCATTTTCAGCACTACAAAATCAACTGTTTTCTTCTATCCAATTTGGTTATAGAACAGTGTCATCAATGTTGTTAATGGACTATGAAGAACAATGCTGTATCAATTGCATTCCTGCTTGTAGTACTCTTGGTTGTTAAGGAACTAGTACTCTTCCATTGACGCACCACTACAAGCAGGAACCTCAAGCTAAATACATTTTGTGACTCACTCCAATTTGCTATCTCACGTCCTGGCAGTTTGGTCATTAGCTTTAGCAGCGGTGGCTAATGGATGCGCAGCAGGAAGTCATTTTTCATGGTAAATGTTTGACAAGAGAATTGAAAATAAAGCAGCAAGGAATTCATGCCCCAGAATAGATGGAAAAATCTGGAATGAAACGGCTTTTGGTGATTTTATTAAAGGTGATTCATTCATACTTTTCACGTCAGCAGATCATTACAGCGTGAGGCTGAACGACGTTGCTTGTGAAAGTGATAGACTTGAATAGAGCAAAACTAATAAATGTGTTGCTAGCGCTGATATTGCCTTGCTGTCAAGAGGAACTGTGCTATTTCAGGTGTTTTAGGAACATTAAAAGCCTTGTAAAATCATGACTTATTACAAGGAAACAGATAACCAATAGAAGTTTATTATGGAGTCACTGTGAAATGTTTTAAAGGTCAGGCTTCATTGTAACGGGGACATTTGTAACGTAGATCTGACGTTTAATCTTTACACATTATGTAGGAAATCAAATATACTTTGGAGGTGAGAGAGTGGGGAGGTAATGCACACAGCGTTATTTTCCAAAGAGGTGAGTGACACTCCAAAGTGGAAAGTATGTTGCATGACTCACACTTTTTTATCTTAAAAACCAATAAAGCATTGTGCAATAAAAAAAAAAAAAAAAAAAAAAAATTAAGATGTAATGGACCAAAATCTATAAAAAAGAATAATGAGTTGTAACAATGAGTAATCACTTGCAAAATGTACAGGTGCATCTCAATGAATTAGAATATCATGAAAAAGTTAATTTATTTCAGTATCCAATACATAAAGTGAAACTCATATTATATAGAGTCATTACAGAGTGATCTATTTTAAGTGTTTATTTCTGTAAATGTTGATGATTATGGCTTACAGCCAATGGAAACCCTAAGGTCATTATCTCAGAAAGTTAAAGTAGGGAGGATGAAGGATTACAAACTGTGCTGTTCAAACATAGTTAGCGTTGCTTTATACCCTAGTGTAAGTGAACCTGCTGACCTCACCCCTGAAGCTTGGCAGACGGTATTTGACTTGTTATACTTACCTCTACTTATTATTATCTATGATTATTGGTTTTATTACCTTTGTATTTCTGTATGTTTGGGAACTTTAATAAAAAATACAGTTTAAAAAAAAAAAACGCACCACTGTATTCTACGAGACATCAAAGGGTAAATATGATATTGATTTATTAGTCAACGCGTTTCAGGGCTCCCAGAAATGCCCTAAAACATGGCAATATGATATTGATTTGTCCTGACGAAGGGGCCACAGAGCCCTGAAACACATTGACTAATAAATCAATATTATATTCACCCTTTGATGTCTCATAGAATATGGTAGTGCGTTTTTTTTAACCCTTCATCCTCCCTTCTTTATATGCACCACGCTGGGGAGTGCAGCAGCCGTGATCTGCTTTTATAGTGGTTGTGACTCTCACAACCACACAAGGTGAAGCCTCTGATACCTATTTAGGTAATATTTTATCTCTCAGACTTGAAATAGATCACTCTGTAATGACTCTATATAATATATAATATATAATATATTCGTTTCACTTTATGTATTGAATTATTATTATTATTATTTATTTACATAGCGCCATTGGTTCCATGGCGCTTTACATGTGTAAGGGCATAACAAGGACGAGAACATGAATAACGACGAATAAATCACACAGGTACATTAGGGGAGAGATCCTGTCCATAAGGGCTCACAGTCTATAAAGGATGGGTGGGAGACAGTAGGAGGGGGAGAGATGAGATGGTGCAGCGGATTAGGTCTCAGTGTGGATTATAGGCTTGAAGGAAGAGGTGGGTCTTCAGGTTTTTCTTGAAGGTTCCCAGGGTAGGGGAGTGCACCTGTATATATTTTTCTTAAACAATCCCGGAGGGAACCTTATGCACTTCCAACACTGTAAAGAAAGCGTAAAGGGAATACTAAATCTGTAAATAGTAAAGTACAGTGTTCATAATAAGGCGTGAAGCCATTATTCACAAGTACGTGTGTAAACATTTTGTGAGATCACAAACTGTAAATGAGTGAGAAAATTGGGATTATGCCCAAAGACATTTTTGTGATTTTTTTTTCCTTTTTATGTTAGTAATCCTATTGTGACTTAACAGCTGTCGGACATTAACACAAATTAGGCTTAAATCCATTATCTCCCATTTTCACGCATCAGGTCGGTACCTGCACGATGATGATTCCTCGAGAGTGGAAGCCACAAAAAATACCATTGGACGTAGCTGTCATCAAATAATAACATTTACAAAAAAAAGTACTTAAGAACAATAAATTGAAGCAGTGATAAATGATAAGACTGTGACAATAGTCGCTCACAATATTGTATGTAACATGGGTAAAAGGTTGCTGGTTAGACTACTCCTAGGTTAATCCACAGATATAGGAGATTTTATTCATTTGTATTTGTAGAAGTAAAAAATATATTTGTGGGGTATTGTAGACAGTATTAGCCTTAAAGGGAACCAACCACCCCCAATGACCCCCCCGGACTATTAATATGGCTCCCTACACCCAGCACATACATGTGCTGCAATGTTTTTTGCTAAAAAAACTGCTTTTTAAAAGTAAAGATAATGCTTTATAAAGTTTCTACCGAAGGGACGGGTGGGCTTTACTTACATGGGGCTAAAGCCGAGATTCTGCGGCCACTCATCCTCGTCTCTCCCCTCGCAGCAGTAACGGCCAGCCCTTTGTTCAGCGTCACAGCCTGGTGCACGGGCTCGCATGCCCGTGCACACGTCATCAGCTACAGCCGGGTAGCGAGCGCGCGCTCTGACTTCCATAGCTGAGCGCAGGAAGTCAGAGAGCGCGCTCGCTACCCGGCTGTAGCTGATGACGTGTGCACGGGCATGCGAGCCCGTGCACCAGGCTGTGACGCTGAACAAAGGGCTGGCCGTTACTGCTGCGAGGGAAGAGACGAGGATGAGTGGCAGCAGAATCTCGGCTTTAGCCCCATGTAAGTAACGCCCACCCGTCCCTTCGGTAGAAACTTTATAAAGCATTATCTTTACCTTTAAAAAGCAGTTTTTTTAGCAAAAAACATTGCAGCACATGTATGTGCTGGGTGTAGGGAGCCATAATAATAGTCCGGGGGGGTCATTGGGGGTGGTTGGTTCCCTTTAAAAGTGTGTAACCTGTGCAGCTTCAAAGGGTTCAGCAGATTCTCTCCATGACGGAGGTACCACTTTGCTGAGAAATGTAAAAGCTGCAAATTTGAGAGCTGAAGGCTCATTCCTGCCGACAGGCAAACTGATGGGTTTACCTGCTTGCTTACATGTGAGCAGGAGCCTGTATATATGTAAATCTGTAGCTGTGTGTATGTGGAAATTAAACAATAACAGGACATTTATGCGAGCCACAAGACAGATATAACACAAAAGATTTTGGAACCCAGTCCACTGTGGCTCTTTCACATTGAGTGTCCTCCCAACTGATTAATCAAATAAAAAAATTTACATTTATTACCGTATATACTCGTGTATAAGCCGACCCGTGTATAAGCCGACCCCCCTACTTTTGCCCCCAAAACCTGGGAAAACCTATTGACTCGTGTATAAGCCGAGGGTGGACCCCAGCACAGGTGTACAGGCACCCCCAGTGGTATACAGGCCTCCCCATGGGTAGTATACAGCAGCCTCCACAGTGGTAGTATACAGCAGTCTCCCCAGTGGTAGTATACAGCAGTCTCCCCCTGCGGTAGTATATGATGTGGCCAGGGCTGTGAGGGTACTCAGTCACTGGGTCTGCTGAGTAGGGAGTCACAGGTGGATGGTATCCCGGTGCCGTGCCCTGGGGATCATTTGAAGGGGGGGTGAGGGAATTATTTACAGGGGGACGTGACGCCACCTGTAGGGTCCGGTAAGGTGGAAACGGCGCTGCCAGCCGGCCGCTGAGGTGATGGAGGGGGCAGCAAAGTGTGGTACAGCTCCCCACAGGTGGAGCTTTACCTCAGGGCAGCAATAAAGGAAGATGGTGAGGGAGAGCAGTGAAGGAGAAAGATGGTGGGTTATAGCCGATGAACAGTCACACATACACACAGGGATAGTTGTTCTGGTACCTTTTACTGGTAGTCACAAAACAGGTACAGTTCTGAGTAATAACCGGGTCCCTGGTGCAATTTAGGATCAACTCCTTAGAAAGATATGAGGCCTCCTTTATCTCTATTCTTTCTCTTGAGGGATGAGTCTTGCCTGAGTTTGAGCTCTCCAATTCTCTATTGTCTAAAACTAACAATCAGGCCCTTCTGCGGGAACCCGGTTTATCCTGTGGCCCCTGGTCCTCTGTTTGGTTAGTTTTTAATGTCTCTATTCTCTTCCTTCAGCGCTAAACTTCTCCTGAAATTGCTGGGCTTTTACTGTGGCTATACAAGCCCACAGCATCGGACTCCAGTGTCCGTTTGTCCTCAAGGGAGAATATCTTTTAGTCCCTCTTCTTATTCCCTACCTCTTCTCCTTGCCTCCGGCCCCTTCCCTGGGTTGTGAACAGCGGACAAAATGGTCCCTTCTGGTCCTGGCATCTGTCTTTTCCAGAGACCAGCAGCTCAGCCTCCTCCTTTTCTCCTCTCCTCACACGAACCAACTCCCTAGCAACTGTCTCCTAGGACCAACTGTCTCCTCCTCTCAGCCTGGATCTCATTAAAGGGGAACTGACTTAATGCAGCCAGAAGAGCTCCCCCCTCAGGTCTGCAGTGGAAGGTGTTGTGTGCTGAACAAACCAAGGTGTCAATCCTTCCTTGTACCAGTGTAACCTGTGGCAATCCCCCGCAGGGGTGCCACATATACAGCAGTCTCCCCTGTGGTAGTATACAGCAGTCCCCCCCCTATGGTATATACAGGCCCCCCTGTGGTAGTATACAGCAGCCCTCCCCCCTGTGGTATATACAGGCCCCCTGTGGTAGTATACAGCAGCCCTCCCCCCCGTGGTATATACGGGCCCCCTGTGGTAGTATACAGCAGCCCTCCCCCCCTGTGGTATATACAGGCCCCCCTGTGGTAGTATACAGCAGCCCTCCCCCCTGTGGTATATACAGGCCCCCTGTGGTAGTATACAGCAGCCCTCCCCCCTGTGGTATATACAGGCCCCCTGTGGTAGTATACAGCAGTCCTCCCCCCCTGTGGTATATACATGCCCCCCTGTGGTAGTATACAGCAGCCCATCCCCCTGTGGTATATACAGGCCCCCTGTGGTAGTATACAGCAGCCCTCCCCCTGTGGTACATACAGGCCCCCTGTGGTAGTATACAGCAGCCCTCCCCCCCTGTGGTATATACAGGCCCCCCTGTGGTAGTATACAGCAGCCCTCCCCCCTGTGGTATATACAGGCCCCCTGTGGTAGTATACAGCAGCCCTCCCCCCCTGTGGTATATACAGGCCCCCCTGTGGTAGTATACAGCAGCCCTCCCCCCCTGTGGTATATACAGGCCCCCTGTGGTAGTATACAGCAGCCCTCCCCCCCTGTGGTATATACAGGCACCCCTGTGGTAGTATACAGTAGCCCTCCCCTTGTGGTATATACAGGCCCCCCTGTGGTAGTATACAGCAGCCCTCCCCCCCTGTGGTATATACAGGCCCCCCTGTGGTAGTATACAGCAGCCCGCCCCCCTGTGCTATATACAGGCCCCCTGTGGTAGTATACAGCAGCCCTCCCCCCCTGTGGTATATACAGGCACCCCTGGGGTAGTATACAGCAGCCCTCCCCCCCTGTGGTATATACAGGCCCCCTGTGGTAGTATACAGCAGCCCTCCCCCCCTGTGGTATATACAGGCACCCCTGTGGTAGTATACAGTAGCCCTCCCCTTGTGGTATATACAGGCCCCCTGTGGTAGTATACAGCAGCCCTCCCCCCTGTGGTATATACAGGCCCCCCTGTGGTAGTATACAGCAGCCCGCCCCCCTGTGCTATATACAGGCCCCCTGTGGTAGTATACAGCAGCCCTTCCCCCCCTGTGGTATATACAGGCCCCCTGGGGTAGTATACAGCAGCCCTCCCCCCTGTGGTATATACAGGCCCCCTGTGGTAGTATACAGCAGCCCTCCCCCCCTGTGGTATATACAGGCCCCCCTGTGGTAGTATACAGCAGCCCTCCCCCCCTGTGGTATATACAGGCCCCTTGTGGTAGTATACAGCAGCCCTCCCCCCTGTGGTATATACAGGCACCCCTGTGGTAGTATACAGTAGCCCTCCCCTTGTGGTATATACAGGCCCCCCTGTGGTAGTATACAGCAGTCCGCCCCCCTGTGCTATATACAGGCCCCTCGTTGCTGCCGCCGCACACCTATAGAAGAAGAGCTTTCATACTTACCCTCCTGTGACCGCGCACGCATCCCCTGCTCTCCTTCCTGCTTCTACCCGGCGTCCATCCATATAACCGCGCACAAATAATGACGTCATTACAGGCACGCGGTCACGTGGATGCCGGGTAGAAGCAGGAAGGAGAGCGGGGGATGCGCGCGCGCGTCACAGGAGGGTAAGTATGAAAGCTCTTCTTTTACCGGTGTGCGGCGGCAGCAACGGGGGGCCTGTATATAGCACAGGGGGGTGGGCTGCTGTATACTACCACAGGGGGGGGGAGCCGTCACTGACTCGTGTATAAGCCAAGGGGGGCACTTTTCAGCACAATTTTTGTGCTGAAAAACTCGGCTTATACACGAGTATATACGGGTAACTAATATTTATAGATATAGGCAGGCCAAGACTGACCCAGCAAGGGACCGGTGGATTCCCTAGTGGACCCCGGAGGCAGGACGGATTTGCACTTATTATGGAAATGGCAACTGGGCAATTACACAGGTCTCCAACACCTAAGCCGCTCATTCTCCAATGGGCTCCCTTCCAGTGTTAGCTTATAAGCATACCTCCAGTCTTAGCTAATAAGGTTATTACTCGTCTGACGCGTTATAGGGGACACAGCATGTGTGGAAGAAGAGTCTCTTGTCAGATGAGGCAAAAGTTAAACTTTTTGGGCTAAATGCAAAATACTATGTATGACAGAAAGTGAACATTACACATCCCCTTAAAAACACCAACAACACTGACAAACATGGTGATGGCAAATCATGCTGTATGGATGCTTTTCTTCAGTAAGGACAGATTAGCTGGTTAGAGTTGATGTGAAGATGGGTGGAGCTAAATGCAGGGCAATCCCAGAGGTTGCAAAAACCTTGAGACTGGGGGGTAGGTTCACCTACCAGGAGGACAACGACCCTAAACATACTGCCAAAGCTACAATAAAATTATCTAGATCAAAACATGTTCATGGGTGTGAATAGCCCAGTCAACATCCAGATACAAATCCCTTTGAGAATCTGTATCAAGACTTGAATATTGCTGTTCACAGACACCTCCATCCAATCTCAGTGAGCTATAACTATATTGAAAAGAATAATGGGCAAATATGTTAGCCTCTAGATGTGCAAAGCTGGTAGACACATACCTCAAATACCTCAAAAGTCTTACACAGCAGTAATTGCCGCAAAAAGTGGTCCTACAAAGTATTGACTCAGGGGGACTGAATATAAATGCATGCCACAATTTTTATATATATTTTTTTTAAATAGTTGCAGACATCGTTTTGACATCAATTGTGAGATGTCACACGTCTAGATGTCGTGGAACACCAACGATGTTGTGAGCAGGTATCGTTCGCACAACCCAGCAAATGATCCCTGCTCATTGCTGTGAACGGGCGAAGTCATAAACGACATCGTTATCACGGTGTCACACACAACGATATACCAGGTTGGCTGATCGTTGATCGTGTGGTTTGAGAACCAAATCAAAAAATGGAGGGACCACATGCTTTTTTACTTATTTAATTTTTTACTTCCCAGAAGTCAGTCAGAGATGCATCCAGTCATCTTTCCCATTCCATTTCAGAGCTATTTCCATCCTTGTTGTCAATTTTTTTTTGCCCCCCTGCCCTCCTAGAAAGGGTCTGATGGAAAAAATGCTCATGTTCCCTATAGACTTCCATTATATTCATTACTCGAATGAAGCCCATCGAAGCATCAGACCTGCTCAATTCGTGTACCAGCATTTGAGCACTTTAGTACTCGCTCATCACTAGTGTTTATATTTATGTTGGCATTTGACAATAAGTCAGTCAAGCTTCATGTGAGATAGGATTATTGCTTATGAATGAAGTGCATAATATGTGACCCATATGTGAGATTACCGCCCAGCGCATTCTCTATGAGTGTCACTTGTGCGTCATGTGCCCATTGGCACACCAGTATATGTGTCTCATTGCAGTGTATGTGTAGGATGTGTATCAGAGAATACTACTTCTTTCTCTTCCTGGACGGATCATACATTCTCAATATTTTCAAGTCATGTGTAAAAAGTTTCTGCAGTGAATGCAGATTTTGCCATTAGGAAAGAAGATGACAACTGATGTCATTGCACCAATAGGATGCTTCCTCCTTCAGCGTGACTTCAAATGCAGCTAAGCTGAGATGGCAACATAGGACCTCATGGTGGATTATTGTCGGAGGGTATGTTGTTGGGACTTTTAAAAAATATCTAAATCAGAGTTGTCATTGTTTCTATTTCTAATAAAGGAATTTTCTGTGTGTATGTGTGTGTTTATTAACTATTCACTTGCCAAATTGGTAAAAGGCAGGTATCAAAAGATGCCTGACATACAAATCCAGGGCTTAATGACAAGCTGTCAATATTCAGCTGTCATTAACCCATTCTATCACCCCAATAACATTGCACCAGGGCATCGGGAAGAGCCAAGTAAATCTCCAGAAACTGTTGCTTCTAATGAATGCACCAATTTCGGGGGCAGCTGCGGGTGGGTATTCTATAGTGTACGGGGGTCAAATAACTATTGGCCCCACCACACTGAGAATACCAGCTCCCTGCTGCCTAATTTTGCCCTGGCTGGCAGTCCGTAGCTGTTCAATTCATCTGTGCTGAGAATGAAAAATAAAGTGAACCCCTAGGCATTCTTTGGAAGAAGAAATTCCAGCAGGACGGTTCCAGTATTTTTCTTCTTTTAATAAATAATAAATAACATCCATATAATAGGCAGTACAAGTGTACAAACAGGCCAACGCGTTTCGACACACTCAGGTCTTAATCATGGCTCATTTTTGATGATACGGAAGTATACTTATATACACTCCCCCATGTTCATCACAGGTGTAAAAAAATCTGCCCCATAATATACAATTGGTTCAAGGTAAATTGTATTAAGCTTTTCATTGTTCAATCATAATAAAAAATAAAAATATATATTTTCTATTAATCTGCAGATTTTCTAGGCAATAAACTACACTTGAATTATGCATATTTCTATAGGGCTGCTGTGGAATTTATATTGAAATGTTTCATTACAAAGACTTACTTTCAACGTTGTAAATAGAAGTACAAACTCCCTGACCACCCCTCTCTCACTAGCCTTAGGTGCTATTGTTCTCTGTTAGCAGGTTCCTGCTCGCCCATTCAAAAGGAGGTTTTTGACTTAAAAGTGAAGCAGACACTGAGTGTAGGTTCCCAGTAAAAAGACTCGCCTCAATGTGGCTTCTGGATAAATATATACATGAACATCATATATATATCTATATATATACATATATATAGTGACATAGCGATCACAGGGCGGGTCGAGGTACACGTACACTCGCTTGGCAGCGATAATTAAACATATAGCCACACTTTTCCAAACAATATGTCCATTTACGGTTTATTGCACCACCATAAACCACTCCAGAAACAAAAGAATGAGCCTTTCTTCGTCTTACTGGAACATAACGTATGGTATAAAGTCTGCTTCCCCTGTGGTTATGTTCACACAGTTCATTAACTGACACGCATCAGTGCACACAATTCCACATGCTCTGGGTTACCTGATAATAGATTTGCAGGCTTCACAAAATGGCTTTACATGGGTTCTGTCTTTAGTCCAGAATCTCAGTGTCCTCCTGGACTTTCAGGAGCATAAGCCAGCTCCAGATTTGCACATAGCTCACCATGAGTTGCAAACAGGACCTTTGCTGACATCAGAGATCATGTGACCAGGAGGGAGTCACCTTATGTCAAGTGTGACACACCCACAGGGAGGTATGTGGCCAGCCAGAACACACCCACAGCAGACATTTTGGCAATGCTTCTAGCCACAGCATCACGATATATAAATATATATCCTTAGCAAGTCCATTTTATCATATATTCATTATTGCATAACTTAGCATTCAGAGTACAGCTGTCCTTTTTTATTTCAAATAAATCAATTTACAAAGGCAATTGAGAATGTTGCAGTAGTTAAGCTTACTGCTTCATCTCAATGTTTGTCTTGAAATCTGTTAAAATATACATCGTTCTGAAATGTTTAATCAAGGAAGTTGACTACTCCTTCATCTAGAATTGTACCATTATGCTTATGGTTAATTACCGGGCTGAGGAAATGTGATAACAATGTTAAAAACCTTAGGGAACGGTGGTAATGATTTAATACTTCATTTAATAACTGGAATGGGGAATGAATATTTCACTTCAACAAAATTTGGTACATTATTTTTCAGTGACTAAAAAGCAATAAACAAAAGTTGAAAGCTGAAAAATTGCAGCCACTCAGAACAAATGCAAATGATGGTGTAATGCTTCTATTGCAATGCTGTTACTCCCTGAACACAAACAAATCTATGATTTAGTGAAGTTGGCAGTACTGAACGTTAACATAAAATCTACTAAACGTAATATGGCTGCCATTTCATACATTTATTTTTAAAATATTTTAATAGGATAGAATAAACACCTCAATTGGGTTCTCCAGAAATGTAATAAAATGACCCCCATCAAATAATTCAAATTGCAGCCCATTGCAACGCTCAACAGAGTGAGCTTCCAGGAGTTGACCCAGTGGACCGCGGCACCAATCTGGCACGGATGGTATGGCAGGAAGGCAGGATGAAGCTAATAGAAATAAAAAAGGCAGCAGGCTGGTACAGACAGGTTCTTGTGGATGTAGCGGGAGTAGGAATCAGACACAGGTTAGGTAAGGCATGGATCTAAATAACAGCAAGGGTAATGGGGATCTGACAACTTGAAACATCTAGTAGTTTACAGGTGGCTTTCCAGAATCAGGACGTCAACTGGACACCTCTATCTGACACAATGTGGAGTGGCAGACTATGCAGGTGGAAGATGTGCTAGACAAAGTGCTCAGCTCAAGCGTAGAGATAAGATCGGACAGTGGAATGAAGTGGGCCATTTTCTAGAATGTGTCAACTACTACCCAGATCACAGAGCAACCTGAGGACACTGGCAGGCAGGGGCTTAACTACAAAAGGTGTAGGGGTTGTAATTGCACCCAGGCCCTGAAGATTAGGGTCTCCAAATGTTCCTTTGGTCTATAGAAAATGACTAATGCTATTAAAGATTTGCAACAATTGGGGGTCCCATTGGAGCTTTTGCATCAGGGCCCAGGAGCTTCAAGTCACTGCTTGCAGGTCTGTGATAAACTCCATCGAGATGTGTGTTGCCAAGGGGCAAACGGTACTGATAAGGAAGTAGATGGCCAGTAAGAAGCTTCTTAGGGGTTTTTGTTGCGGGCACAGGAAGAACAAGCTGAATCAAAGTCCACCACATATTTGCACAAGGTAGGTCACTAGTAGTGCCAAGAGATGAAAAGAGTAGTATTATTTTGTCCAGCATGGTCAGTCAGCTTAGAGGAATGACCTTACTGCAACACATGCCTCCTAACCGTCTTTGCAATTAAAATTTTACTGGGAGGCATCAGAGACAACATCACCAGAGCTACAGTGTATGTACTGAGGCTCCTCCTCCTGGTCAACCAACTAAAAGGACCTGGAGAGTGCATCGGCCTTGACATGTTTATGGCCTGCCAGAAATGAATGAAGTTAAATAGGGTGAAGAACAGCGACCATTGGGCTGGGTGCGGATTCAGCCTCTGGGCTGTAAGTAGGTTAGGCTCTTGGAGTCTGTGTAGATGATAATGGGATGCACTGCATTTCTAAGAGGTATCACCACTGATTTAGTGCCATCTTGATGGCCATCAATTCTTGGTATATTCTTGGTATCCAACAGAGTAGTTGCATTCACATGCAGAGAAGGCCTTGGAAAAGTAGTTGCAGGTCATCATCCAACCAGCAGAAGACTTTTGAGTGAGAACCACACCAGCCCCAGAGGAAGCAGTATCTTCAACGCTGGCAGCCCTTGCACCTCCTCTATCATTCTTCTGCTCACTGGACCCCAAGGGCAGTGCTCAGAGGTGTAGATAAATGGGCTGATGGGTGCCTGGGGAATATACCCCAGATGCGGGAGGCAGAGGGGATGCCATCAGGCTTCTTTATTCAGCGGTCCATGATGTTTCCTGGTGGCTACATTTTGCTGTACCCCCTGTAGTGGGAGTTGCATGTTCTTTGAGCTGCTATTCATCAGGGAAGTCTGCTCTTTTTGTAACTTCCCTCCTCTTGTACCACTTCTCCACTCAGTCCATGGATTTATATTAACAGATGTGATGAGCAAGTAGTGATATACTTGGCTTTGGGAGATTCATAGCAAGTAGTTTTTAATGCTCGAGTATTCGTCCAAATAGCGAGTCCAATGTAAGCCCACACACATCAGCCCATAAAACAAGCATTTCCGGGAGAGGCATTTTTTGAGTTTTCACTGCATACAACACCTTGCGGTATCCCCGAGTGAGAGCCTAACATTCAAGCCGCTCTTAGGCTACCTTCACATTTGCGTTCCCCTCCGCAGCTTTCTGCGGAGGGTATCCGCAATGTCACCACAGTACCGCAAGCCCCTATCTTTATAATGGGAGTGCCCGGTGCTGCGCTTGACTGCACCTGACCGTGCGCACCCATTCAGTGTAACATGTTGCATTTCTGGTGCGGACGAGACTGCGCACAGATCACATATGGCAGTGAATGGGTGCACACGGTCATGCGCAGTCAAGCGCAGCACAGTGCGCTCCCATTATAAAGATAGGGGCTTGCGGTGCTGCAGTCACATTGCGGATCCCCTCCGCAGAATGTTGCGGAGGGGAACGCAAATGTGAAGGTAGCCTTAGTGGGGTGCCGACTCCCTTAAGTACTGAAGGGAGCTGACAATTTGTGTCAATTCGCTCAAGATTGACACATCACTCACGAGCACCAACGTTACTCGCCGAGTAATGAGTATTGCGAATAATGTACTATCTATATGATTAGCGAATAGTAATGAGCATATTCGCTCATCACTAGTCAATATGTATGGTAAACCTTCTATCAGTTATAATTGGGACGATATAAATATGTATTTTTTGAGTAAACGATAAACACTTCCAGTCTTCGTTACTATTGTTATATGATATTTTTACATTAATGTTCATATTTTAACTACCACATTATATGCACACCAATGTAGATAGTAATTTAGATCCCCAGAATAGCTTTATAACAAAACTGAATGAGATGTGTGACCTTAGACAACGAGTGCTGATATAAATACATCAAAATAAAGCCTCTATGGGAACTAGTGGGAACTAGACTCATTATGTCATACACTGAGAACATTGATTACAAGTTTTGATGTGTTTTTTATGTTTTTCATGTACACTTGAGGTCATTTTCTACATTAATTTTGATAGTTCTGTTAATTTATTTTTGCTAACATTTTTTGTAGAACACATTTAACATGCATTTTCAAACCAACATTTCTGTATTAATATACGGTAATATACAGTCATATGAAAAAGTCTGGGCACCACTCTTAATCTTACTCATTTTTTTTTTGTTTAAAATTGTTTTTAGCAACAGCTATTTGAGTGTGATAAATGTAATAACTGATGGACACAGTAATATTTCAGGATTGAAATGAGGTTTATTGTACTAACCAAGAATGTGAAATATGCATTAGTTCAAAATTTGACAGGTGCCAAAGTATGGGCACCCTTCTGATTTTCATGGTTTGAATACTCCTAACTACTTTTTACTGACTTACTGAAGCACTAAATTGGTTTGGTAACCTCATTGAGTTTTGTACTTCATAGCCCAGTGTATCCAATCATGGGAAAAGCTATTTCAGGTGTCCACTTGCAAGTTGTTCTCCTAGTTGCATCTTCTCTGAGGAGTGGCATCATGGGATCCTCAAAACAGCTGTCAAATGATCTGAAAAAAAAAGATTGTTCAACATAGTTGTTCAGGGGAAGGACACAAAAAGTTGTCTCAGAGATTTAACCTGTCAGTTTCCACTGTGAGGAACATAGTAAGGAAATGGAAGACCACAGGGACAGTTCTTGTAAAGGCCAGAAGTGGCAGGCCAATAAAAATATCAGAAAGGCAGAGAAGAAGAATGGTGAGAACAGTCAAGAACAATCCACAGACCACCTACAAAGACCTGCAGCATCATCTTGCTGCTGTTGGTGTCACTGTGCATCGGTCAACGACACAGCGCACACTGCACAAGGAGAAGCTGTATGGGAGAGTGCTGCGAAAGAAGTTGTTTCTGCATGCATGCCACAAACAGCACATTTGGACAAACCGGTTTCATTTTTGAAGAAGGTCCTGTGGACTGATGAAACAAAGATTGAGTTGTTTGGTCATACAACAAGGCGTTATGCATGGCGCCACAAAAACACAGCATTCCAAGAAAAACACTTGCTACCCACTGTCAAATTTGGGGGAGGGTCCATCATGCTTTGGGGCTGTGTGGCAAATGACGGCACCGAGAATCTTGTTAAAGTTGAGGGTCGCATGGATTCCACTCAGTATCAGCAGATTCTTGAGAATAATGTTCAAGAATCAGTGTCAAAGTTGAAGTTACGCCGGGGATGGATCTTTCAGCAAGACAATGATCCAAAACACCGCTCCAAATCTACTCAGGCATTCATGCAGAGGAACAATTACAATGTTCTGGAATAGCCATCCCAGTCCCCAGACCTGAATATCATTGAACATCAGTGGGATGTTTTGAAGCGGGCTGTCTATGCTCTGCGACCATCAAACTTAACTGCACTGGAATTGTATTGTAAAGAGGCATGGTCAAAAATACCTTCATCCAGGATCCAGGAACTCATTAACAGCTACAGGAAGCGACTAGAGGCTGTTATTTTTGCAAAAGGTGGATCTACTAAATATTAATGTCACTTTTCTGTTGAGGTGCCCATACTTTTGCACCTGTCAAATTTTGAAATAATGCATATTTCACATTTTCGGTTAGTACAATAAACCTCATTTCAATCCTGAAATATTACTGTGTCCAACAGTTATTACATATATCACACTGAAATAGCTGTTGCAAAAAAACAATTTTAATATAGTAGAATTCAGATAAACGTATATCTTTACATTAAACTCTTGTACATAAGGCATTTGTGATTTTATCTTTCTGGTTGGTTGTTGACCAATATATGGTACTTGTTGACCCAAACGCAAAAGTACTACTCTGGCGGTTTTCACTACTAGAGTGGTATAACTATATGTTCTTTGCCCTTATAAAAATACTTTACAGCGGCCATGTTCTGCTGTTTCCAGCATCACTCCTGTCTCATTCTGCCAACTTGTGACTGCAGGTTCTAAGTGACAAGAAGTCAGAGCTAATGATCACAAGTTCTCAATGGTAGTTTATAAAAGCCTGTGGTATTCACACGCAGGTGTGGGATTGGAGATGTGGACCCAGGACACCACCGACATGGAGGCTGACCCATAGGTAGGAACAGGCTGGAGATGCATGTAGATTAAAGCAAAGTCTTTAATGAGCTAAACTCGCCAATACAGTCCGGTCAGTGCACACAACTATGTTACAGTCAATGAGGGGAAGGCATGAAGCTCAAAGCAACAAGGCAAATGCACGGTGGTGCAGGAGTAGTGGAACCCTGGCCGATGGGATAGGCAGACCGGACGTGATAAACCTCAGGACTGGCAAGTGCAGGTATAGCAAGCTTTGGATCAATGTGGCAGGTGCACCACAGTTAGGACAGGTAGCGTACAGGTGAGTAGGTACTCTGGCAGATGTAGCAGGTTATAGGTGAGACAAGGAGTATAGGTAAGAAGGTATTACCAAGGACAAGATCATAGGCAGGGAGCAGGAAAGGAACCTGAGGGAAAGCAATGCAACTAGTGACAGGCAATGTTGCTCAGGCACCTCCCTTAAGGGGAAGGTGCCTTAAATAAAGGTAGTCACACAGTGATAGGCTGAAGGTGTTATTAATGTGATATTAACTGGCCCTTTACCATACTGGCCCTTTAAGAGGAGTGAGGGGGTGGTGCGCATGACCTAAGCGCACTCCTGGAGGTTCACCAGGAAGTATGCAGACCTCTAGAGGAGAAGGAGGTGGACAGAGTGCAGGAAGGCAGCGTGGAATCGCTGGCAGGGTAAGTAGACAGTGCAGGAGCACGAGGTCAAGCAAAAAGAGCAGGACCATGTGATGGGCACTGGTTTCTATCTATCTCTCGCTCTCTCTCCAGACGCATGATACAAGAAATTCCTATTCCAATTGTCATTTCTAAAAGAAATCGCAGGATGGATCAGGACGTAAAAATATGCAAAATTGATACAAATGCAGTGTTTTTTTGCCTGATTAAGCAAAACTTTGCTGCGATGGCATGCGTTCTTACATGTGTCAGCAGATGCGGTGGCATGCGTTTTCACCCTGATCAGGATGCAATGCATGTGTGAAATCAGACTTACTGATACCATTCTAGCAGTAAAATAAATAAAAATCTTGAAGTGGTGCTTTAAATGACAATAAAGCAGGGGCATAGCCTTAGGGAGGACAGTGGCATCAGTCACATACTGTATCTATCATGGTGCCTGGGAGACCCAAGGTCCCTCTGCAACGTGAGGAATCAGAATTATAAATGGCAGATGGAAAGTTGTGTCTCTCTTGCTCCAGGAACTTTGTTATACTTGAAAACTCTATTTAAAATGTTTTTAGAACATTTCTAATTGAGACTGCATTGTTAAACAGATCGCAGGGGGTAAACTGGCCCATGAGACACATCCACATTTCAACATTATAGAATGTTCTTAAGGTATAATAATTTATTCATGCAGATTAGTATGATACTAAAATGACAGCAAAAACCAAAGTCATAGAAGTTATAAGTAAACACAGCTGTCTAGTGGAAGGTAGACATCAGGAAGGGAAGCAGACTGGAAAGAGGTTAGATAAGTGTTTTCAAATATAAAGTAGACTTATGAAAATGTAAGTGGAAATCTGTCAAAGCTCAGCAACAGCATAGCAAATTTGAGATAGAGCTGGTAACCTGGAGGCAAATGTTACATACTGTATAGCATATGATGTGGAACCAAATTTCCAGGAATTGAAACCATATATTATAGAAGGTCAAGTAGCCCAAGGCACATTATATTTACGCAGCTTTTGTGTGACACAAAAGTAAATATCCTGTCCTTATCTATCTCCATAAAACAATCTACGGCATCAACTTGCAATCACACTTTGCAGGCAGAGACTGGAAAAATATTTAATTTACTTGTTGTGTTATTTGTCTTGAACAATTTGAAAATCACAGATGACAATAGTGACAAAATATATTTTGAGCAATTAATAAGTGGCAATACAATCAAATTGCTAGCTACCGTGTTTCCCCGAAAGTAAGACATTCTTTTTGTGGCCAAAAGTGGCCCCCTGTCTTACTTTCGGGGGGGGCCTTACATTGGAGGCCCCACCATCCATCCATCCATCCACACACTGCAGCCATCCATCCACACATTCCCACACATACAGACAGACACATGCATACACATATATACACATATATACACACCATACACACCACACACACCACACACACACATAGCACCGCTTCTTACCGGGTCCGGTGTGGGGTCCCCGATGGTCCTGTGCCGTCCTCTGTGCTCCGGTCCGGTCCCCGAGATGATCCGCTGCCGTCCGCCGTGTTCCGGTGCCGGTCCTAGGCTCCATGGTCCCTGCTCTTCCGGAGTTCAGGCCTAGCTCCGCCCAGGTCATAGTGTGGGCCAATCAGCATAGCGGCGCTCAAGCAAGCGTCATCGGGCGCTTGCCTCTGACGTCAGCGCCGCTATGAGAAAAAAGCATTATCTTAGCTGCAGTGTGACCCATCACTAACAACCAGTGCATTATTGTTTTGTTTTTTTTCAATGAAATGACATTTACACTTTAAGTATTTTATTGGTGATACAATTTACATATTCTAGCCATTTACACCACTATAATAGATTTGAAACAATGCACAATCAAGATGTCATTTGTCAATTTTTAATGCAATATGTCTGCCTTATCCTTTAAAATAATGCTCAAAGCCTACCCTTCAATTGTATCGTCATCGATTTGCCTAAAATCTATTGTAAAAGCCACAGATAGTGTGTAGTGTCAGAACAAATGTTATGTTCATTGAGATATATATATATATACTGTATATATATATATATATATATATATATATATACTGTATATATATATATATATATATATATATATATATATATATATATAAAAAGATGGGTAAACGGGGCAATATCACAATTGTTAGATAAGTAATGATAAAATACAGACCACATATATCACTACTTTGAAAGGTTGAATTGAGTACATTGTACAAACTAAGGAATTTAGTTTTGTTCCAAGCAGTAGAAAGTAACTGCAGGAGAATGATCAGACTCCAGACAAGGAAAAAAACAAGAAGTTAAAGCAAGTGGAAATACCATGGTAAGGGCTTTCATTTACTTACCACACCCAACCTTCATTTCACCTACGGCTTTGTCTAGGGTGGTTGGAGAATTACATTAGCAGTTATTAAAATTAAATCAATTATCTCTTGAGTTTAGCAAAACCCAAATAAGAACCAATTATAAAAAAAACAACTGTAATGCACTGTAATGACTATTTTCCAGCAGACGTATGGTTAACAAAACAACACTTATACTGTAACGAAGCTTAGTGGATTTACAGCAGCAAAGGCTAATATGATCAATTTTATATAAAAACATAAAAATACAAAGTATCTGTATATTTCTTTATCCATAAATATATTTTATTTTCTATGTATCATGCACATAAAATGGAAAAATACATAACCCCCTTCTATAGATCTCTGGAGAGAAAAGGACCGTTAACAATCCCTTTTTCGAGGAACTGCATTCCTCTAGACAAAGACTATTGGATGTTGGGAGTAATTGGATAACATATTATAAAAAACAGGGAACTCACACAGCTGTTGATGACTAGAGATGAGCGGTGTTCGACTCGAATTGTTCGCCAATCTCAAATTCGAGTTGTTTTTGGCGGTGTTCGGGTCATTCGCCAAATTCGAACAATTTGGTTCAAATTCGGCAGTTCTAGAAGCTGTTCGAGTTTGTTTCGAAAATGCGGCAGATGCGGTCAGAAAACCACATCTGCCGCATTTTCAGCCAAAATAAACAGCTATTAAGTAAAATAAAGTGTTAAAAAATTTTTTATATATATATATAATCAAAAATAATAGCAGCACACTGGTTAAGTCAATGCATGCTAACACTGATGTTTATAAATGTTACTAGTAAAAAGGCCCGATGCAATTGCATCGGGAGCGGGGTGAAATGAATTGTGTGTATACAGGTGGGTCAGTGGGTATCAGAGTATACAGGTGACTCTGTGGCTAGCAGAGTATGGAGGCGGCTCTGTGGGTAGCAGAGTATACAGGTGGCTCTGTGGGTAGCAGAGTATACAGGCGGCTCTGTGGGTAGCAGAATATACAGGTGGCTCTCTGGGTAGCAGAGTATACAGGCGGCTCTGTGGGTAGCAGAGTATACAGGCGGCTCTGTGGGTAGCAGAATATGGAGGCGGCTCTGTGGGTAGCAGAGTATACAGGCGGCTCTGTGGGTAGCAGAGTATCGAGGCGGCTCTGTGGGTAGTAGAGTATAGAGGCGGCTGTGTGGTGGAGGGGTGAGGAGAGATGCGGCTCTGTGGTGGAGGGGTGAGGAGAGAAGCGGCTGTGGAGGAGGGGTGAGGAGAGATGCGGCTCAGTGGTGGAGGGGTGAGGAGAGAAGCGGCTTAGTGGTGGAGGGGTGAGGAGAGAAGCGGCTCAGTGGTGTAGGGTTGAGGAGAGATGAGGCTCAGTGGTGGAGGGGTGAGGAGAGAAGCACACAGTATATACATATATGAAACATTGTATAGACATACAGAATGCAGAGATTACACACAGTATACACACATTACACAGAGTGTAGAGACATTAGACACAGAGTGGACAGAGACACATGACACACAGAGTGGACAGAGACACATGACACACAGAGTGGACAGAGACACATGACACACAGAGTGGACAGAGACACATGACACACAGAGTGGACAGAGACACATGACACACAGAGCGGACAGAGACACATGACACACAGAGCGGACAGAGAGACATGACACACAGAGCGGACAGAGACACATTAGACACAGAGCGGAGAGAGACACATGACACACAGAGTGGACAGAGAGACATTAGACACAGAGTGGACAGAGACACATGACACACAGAGCCATCGCTCGCAATAGCGGCACAGTGGCCGGAAGTGCAAAACTGGCGATTATGTATATAGATAGTGGTGTTATTTTTGAGAAAAAATAAAAACTAAAAAGTTTTTTTAAAAAAACTCAGATGTAAAATTTTTTTTAGTTTTTTTTCCGTTTTTTATGGTTCTTTGCACATGCATTGGCCAATGGATGCCAGCCCTTCAACCATGTCTCGGTGACCATAACTCTGAAGGGTCCCTATCTACACTAAAAGCCTCTCTCGTACCCTAGGGGTCTCTGTTTCAGTGGGCGGTAGTAGGAGACATACCTCTTCAGTAGCACCCAGTGGTAGGGAGGCAGGAGGGCAAGTCCAGCAGCAGAGCCAGCTTGCTCTGCACACAATAAATGAATAGAAAAAAAAAGACAGCCCTTCCTTTAAGCTTTTCAGCCCAGGTGCAAATCTATATAGCTGTGTTATATATATATACAATCAAAAATAATAGCAGCACACTGGTTAAGTCAATGCATGCTAACACTGATGTTTATAAATGTTATATTGGTGTTATTTTTGAGAAAAAATAAAAACTAAAAAGTTTTTTAAAAAAAAACTCAGATGTAAAATTTTTTTTAGTTTTTTTCCGTTTTTTATGGTTCTTTGCGCATGCATTGGCCAATGGATGCCAGCACTTCAACCATGTCTCGGTGACCATAACTCTGAAGGGTCCCTATCTACACTAAAAGCCTCTCTCGTACCCTAGGGGTCTCTGTTTCAGTGGGCGGTAGCCCAGGTGCTTAAAAAAACCTTAAAGGAAGGGCTGTCTGTTTTTTTCACAGCTGGCTCTGCTGCTGGACTTGCCCTCCTGCCTCCCTACCACTGGGTGCTACTGAAGAGGTATGTCTCCTACTACCGCCCACTGAAACAGAGACCCCTAGGTACGAGAGAGGCTTTTAGTGTAGATAGGGACCCTTCAGAGTTATGGTCACCGAGACGTGGTTGAAGGGCTGGCATCCATTGGCCAATGCATGCGCAAAGAACCATAAAAAACGGAAAAAAACGAAAAAAAAATTTATATCTCAGTTTTCTTGAAAAAACTGTTTAGTTTTTATTTTTTTTTCAAAAATAACACCAATATCTACTTATATAATCGGGAGTTTGGGATTCGGGCGTTGTAGCCGAATCCCAAAATCCTTTGCGGCACTGTGACCGAGCAATGGCGCGCATGTGCCATCGCGAGCCGCAGATCCTGCCCGCAAACGCTATCATCCTGCCGCCGCACAACACAGACCCCCACCAATGCCCGCTACACACCCCGCCCACCGCTCTCCTGCTCCCTCACCCCATGCCCCCGCTCCCCCGCCGCCAGGACTGCACCGTCCATTGGACAGTGTGAGCCCTCGGCACAAGCGCCAGCAGCCAGGGGGAGCGGCAGTAGAAAAGCGACCGCCGCCACTATCACCCGACGCCTTCCTCAATGACGTGGACCACAGCAGCGGACCACGGTAAGATGGCGGCGGCACGGCACTATCATTGTAGCCTGCAGGCCCGGCAGCCCTGCAGACTCATACCACCCGCCCCTCTGCTCCTCAAGTAAGGTTACAGGACCGCTGGCCCGCACATCTGCAACCACATCTGCCCCTGCTTAACCCACACTCAACCACACTCCTCACTACTCTTATCCCCCCCTATCTCCTCACTCACCCACACTGCCCCTCCTCACTCCTCTTACATCCCCTGTCTCCTCACTCCCCACACTGCCCCCACTTACCCCCCACTCACCCACACTGCCCCTGCTTACCCCCCAATCACCCACACTGCCCCTCCTTAACCACCAATCACCCACACTGCCCCTGCTTACCCCCCACTCACCCACACTGCCCCTCCTCACTCCTCTTACCTCCCGTATCTACTCACTCCCCACATTCCCCCTGCTCACTCCTCTTACCCCCCCCCCATGTCCTCACTCACTCCCCACACTGTCCCTGATTACCCCCCCATCAATCACACTGCCCCTGCTTACCCCCCACTCATCCACACTGCCCCTGGCTCACCCCTCTTACCCCCCCACATGCCCTCACTCCCCACACTGCCCCTGCTCATGCCCCCACTCTGTACCTGCTTACCCCTCTCACCTTCCCCACATTCCCCCACTCACCCACAATACTCCTCCTTACCCCCCCCCACTCACCCATACACCCTGCTTACCCCTCTCATCCACACCAACTGCCCCCAATCACACACACGGCCCCTGATTACCAGCCACTCACCCACACTGCCCCTGCTCACTCCTCTTACCCCCCGTATATCCTCACTCACTCCCCACACTGCCCCTGCTTACCCCCCCCAATCACCCACACTGCCCCTGCTTACCCCCCACTCACCCACACTCCACCTGCTCACTCCTCTTATCCCCTTATGTCTTCACTCACTCCCCACACTGCTCCTGCTTACCCCCTACTCACCCACACTGCCCCCACTTACCCACACTGCCCCTGCATAGCCCCCCCACTCACCCACACTGCCTCTGCTTACCCCCCACTCACCCACACTGTCCCTGCTCACTCCTCTTACCCCCCCATTTCCTCACTCACTCCCCACGCTGCCCCTGCTTACCCCCCCAATCACCCACACTGCCCCTGCTTACCCACCACTCACCCACACTCCACCTGCTCACTCCTCTTACCCCCCTTATGTCCTCACTCACTCCCCACAATGCCCCTGCTTACCCCCTACTCACCCACACTGCCCCCACTTACCCACACTGCCCCTGCATAGCCCCCCCACTCACCCACATTGCCCCTACTTACCCCCCACTCACCCACACTGCCCCTGCTCACTCCTCTTACCCCCCTATACCCTCACTCCCCACACTGCCCCTGCTTACCCCCTACTCAACCACACTGCCCCTGCTCACTCCTCTTACCCCCCTATGCCCTCACTCCCCACACTGCCCCTGCTTACCCCCTACTCACCCACACTGCCCCTGCATAGCTCACCCCACTCACCCACACTGCCCCTGCATAGCCCACCCAACTCACCCACAATACCCCTGCTTAACACCCTATGCACCCACACTGCCCCCAGTCACCCGCACTGCCCCTGCTTATCCCTCACTCACCCGCACTGCCCCTGCTTACCCCCCACTCACCCACACTGCCCCTGCTCACTCCTCTTACCCCCCCCCCCCGTATCTCCTCACTCACTCCCCACACTGTCCCTGCTTACACCACCCCCCCCCCACTCACCCACACTGCCCTGGCTCACCCCCCCAATCACCCACACTGCCCCTGCTTACCCCCCACTCACCGACACTGCCCCTGCTCACTCCTCTTACCCCCCGTATCTCCTCACTCACTCCCCACACTGCCCCTCCTTACCCCCCACTCACCAACACTGCCCCTGCTCACCCCTCTTACCCCCCCACATGCCCTCACTCTCCACACTGCCCCTGCTCATGCCCCCACTCTGTAACTGCTTACCCCTCTCACCTCCCCCACATGCCCCCACTCACCCACACTGCTCCTGCTTACCCCCCCCACTCACCCACACACCCTTCTTACCCCTCTCCTCCCCCCCCCAACTGCCCCCAATCACCCACACTGCCCCTTCTCAACCCCCCACTCACCCACACTGCCCCTGCTCATGCCCCCACTCACCCCACACTGCCGCTCTTTACCCCTCTTACCCCCCCACATGCCCTCACTCCTCCTGCTGATGCCCCACAGGGTGAAGTCACAGCTGATGCCCCCAATGCCAAACAGCCCGTCCCCATCTTGATGTCACCCCACTCCCGATGCAATAGCATCGGGCCTTTTTACTAGTAACATTTATAAACATCAGTGTTAGCATGCATTGACTTAACCAGTGTGCTGCTATTATTTTTGATTATATATATATATATATATATATATAACACAGGTATATAGATTTGCACCTGGGCTGAAAAGCTTAAAGGAAGGGCTGTCTGTTTTTTTCTATTCATATTATATATATATATATATATATATCTAATATATAAAGCTGAATGTGTGTGTGTATGTGTGTATGTATGTGTGTGTGTATGTATGTCCGGGATTGGCATCTACAGCGTCGCAACTACAGCCACAAAATTTTGCACAGTCACACGTCTGGACCCCGAGAGCGCCATAGGCTATGTTATGAGGCGAAATTTTAACCCCGCGCGTTCCAGTTCACCAAACAATTCTGCCCCTATCTACATAATGGGGAAAAAGTGAATGGAAAAGTGTTGGAGGAAAATCGAGAGCTGTCAGCTATAGCCACAAAATTTTGCACAATCACACGTCTGGACCCCGGGAGCGTCATAGGCTATGTTGTGAGGCGCAATTTTAACCCCGCGCGTTCCAGTTCACCAAACAATTCTGCCCCTATCTACATAATGGGGAAAAAGGGAAAGGAAAAGTGTTGGAGGAAAATCGACAGCTGTCAGCTATAGCCACAAACTTTTGCACAGTCACACGCCTGGACCCCGAGAGCGTCATAGGCTATGTTGTAAGGGGAAATTTTAACCCTGAGCGTTCCAGTTCACCAAACAATTTTGCCCCTATCTACATAATGGGGAAAAAGTGACAGTTACCAGTTGACAGTTGTGAATGAGAGGGACTTAATGATAGCGCCAAAGACTAACAGCACATACCAGCATATAGTCACTAAGGTGGGGCCCCAACATGAGATATTCACCACGCACGGGGACATGTATACACAACACACGCACACAAAGAGTAACAGCAAGTGTATAGTCGCTAAGGTGCAGCCCCAATATTGGATACTCACCACGCACCCGAACAAACACAAACACGCCACAAAGAGACACACACAACACAGAGACACACACACCACCACGGGGACCCACACACACCCTATAGTGACACGTGCACTCACTCCACAGGGACACACACACACACACACACAACACAGACACACACACCACACAGACCCCCCCCCCACAGGGACACAAACATACACACCCTATAGGGACACATGCACTGCACACGTCTGGACCCCGAGAGCGTCATAGGCTATGTTGCGAGGTGAAATTTTAACCCTGAGCGTTCCTGTTCACCAAACAATTTTGGCCCTATCTACATAATGGGGAAAAAGTGAAAGGAAATGTGTTGTAGGCAAATTGACAGCTACCAGATGTGAACAAGGGGGATTTATTAGGCTGCCTATAGCAACCAATCACAGCTCAGCTTCTATTTTCTTACAGGTCATTAATATGACATATTCAAATTCTATTTTGTTATAGCTAACATCAGTTATTTATTAACCCGGGCGTAGCCGGGTAGTACAGCTAGTATATATAAATATATGCTTACCTGTCCGGCGGTCCACCGATGGCTCCGGCAAGGTCCTGTTGCTGATAGGACCTGTGGTGACGTCAGAAAACCGGTCACAAAACCGTTCACATGACCGGAGTTCCCGTGATAACCAGTTTTCTAACGTCACCACAGGTCCTATCAGCAACAGGACCTTGCCATAGCCATCGGTGGACCGCCGGACAGGTTAGCATACTTTTTTTTATTGTTAACACTTTATTTTACTTAATTTCACTTCCGCTATGTATGTATATACATTGCGGAAGTGAAACAGCCCCACATAGCTGTTTACTTAGTGTTCCGGGGTGTTGGACGGTGTTCGACGAACATTCGTCGAACACACCACCGATTTGACGAATCGAACATGAACACTAGGGTGGTGGCTCATCTCTATTGATGACTCGCCCTGGGTTTTGGGAACTCGTGTCCCTGTTGTTGGTACTGGGAACTGTCACTGGTGGTGGGTGCCCGGGCCCGTGGCCCTGGTGGTCGCTGAAAAGTGTAAAAATAAATTAATAAAAGTGAATTGTTCATGACGCCACCTACAGTTTCTGATGATAACACCAGCGCTGCTTCACACCTATGGGGATGGTGTTATTGTAGCCAGTTGGTCTTGCTCCCTGCAGGTAGAACAGTATCCCCAAGGCAGTAATAGAAAGGTGGTACTGCAGGTGAGAAGCTGTCTGATCCCTCACAATGGGAAAGAATAACACATCACACATAGCTGAGTCTCTGTACGGGTTTACTGGTCACTTTCAAAGTTCAACAACAGGTCTACAGTCATGGGTATCTGACCTGGGTAGTGACCAATGAATGGGGTGTTCATCTGTGGCTCTCAAAGATGTTTCTTCGGCTTCGCGCTCTGTCCTTCCTAGTGTTGAAGTCTGGCCTGCATGGAGCCTGACCTTACCTCCTACTCTCTCCTCTGTAACTTTAGGCCTTTTTAAGAACTTTCTCTGGATTGCAGCTACCTCTGGGGATTTCCTGTAGGTCCTAGCTCTTTGTTTGGTTATGGTTACAGTTGACTGGGAGGCTGAAGACTCATCGGTTTGACCGGTGTTGGCTGCTCAGAGATAGACCTGCCTGCACCGTTCCCGGTGCCTGTATTCCGTTCCGTGAACTGGGATCCTCCCAGGACGGTAGGTAGACAGTCTGACGCGGGGTGCTAGCTTTCACCCTCAGGCTCCCCCTTCTCATCTGGGTCACCACTCTTTCTGGTTGCCCTCCCTGTGCATTCTTCTGAAGGGTCTTCCTCGACCTCTCTTGCTTTCCTTTCTTCACTCTACCTTCCTGCACTACCCACTTATATAACCTCCCACTGGGATTGGTTACCCTGGTAACGGGTTTAACCAATTGGCCCCCTGAGCTAGATGTGTGGACGCAGGATGAAAGCCACATAAGAACCTCCCTCTTCACTGGCCACAGGCATACCGCACACGCTGGTCTGGGTGCAGTACTCCTTCATGGCGCACCGACCAGTGGGGCGCCACATTGATATTTCCATTCAGTTCTTATAATAGTAACCTACCTCAGTCGTAAACATTATGTACCTTTACACGCCGCTACCGCGTTTTCAACGGTTGCTAACGGTGCCTGATACCGCAAATACACGCCGCCACAAGGTGCTCCACAGAAGGTATTTTTGATTCCTGGAAGTGCCGACGGGTGCCGCAGGTTACCTTCTGTGGAGCACCTTCCCTGATTTACACGCCGCTACAACAAGGGAATATGGGCGTACATATTGTGCGCCGTAACTACATAGGCGTGACAGAGTTGTGTATTACGCGGCGCTCGTACGGTGATTGGACAATGCAATAACATCATGATTGGCCAGCCAGCGCTGGGAGGCTGGCTAATACATGAGGCTATAGCAAATGTGTAGTGACTGGTCATCTCGTTAAATATGCCGCCCTGTGCAGGGACAGCCAATGGGTACACAGTAGTCCCCACCAATGATAGCTGATGGGGCGTGGTATACATGACGCTGTAGCACGCCCCAGGTAACTCAAATACCTTGCTTGTGCCCCGATTACACGCCTCTACCATAGGGATTATACCTGTTTGTTTTTCAGCACGGCTGAAAGACAGGTATCCACAGAGACAGGAAGGTACAAATTGAATTACACGCCTCCACTTCGCGGTGTTTTGAAGGTACAAGGTACAATTGTCTCCGACACCTGCCGGTTTCTACCTCTCGGTAACGGCGTGTAAAAGTACCATTAGGGTTATTCATCTGTGTAGGTTCAGGCACTGGACTTTGTCAGGTTCCTCTGTGCTAGTCCATGCCAGTTTAGGGTATGTGCTCACACAAAAGGTTTTGCTGCTGAAAACTGCAGCAAAACTCAGGGGTTTCTAAACGAGTAAGGCTATGTTCCACAGATAGGCTAGGGTTACATTTGGGAGCTTGCATCCATTGGAAGGGTGCATTAAAGCAGAGGTCCCCAACTCCAGGCCTCAAGGCCCGCCAACAGTGCAGGTTTTCAGGATTTCCTTAGTATTGCACAGGTGCTAATGTGATCATCTGCACAGGTAATGATTCCAACCTCTGTGCAATACTAAGGAGATCCTGAAGACATGCACTGTTGGTGGGCCTTGAGGCCTGGAATTGGGGACCTCTGCATTAAAGGATCCTTTGTTTACTCTTGCCAATTTCTTGGCATGTATTTTCATTTTTAGCTCATGCGTTAACGCATATATGTACCATGCGTTAATGCACGCGTTTCCCATGGGCTCCCATTCTATGAAAACGCATGCGTTTTTGCAAAAGCACCAAAAAACACTGCATACTTTGTTTTTTGGTGCACTTGCAAAAATGCATAGCGTCAAACACATTGCACTTTTGCAATGCATTTTTTGCATTGGAGTCTATGGGTGCATTAAAGCATATGTTTTTCATAATTTGCACATGAAAATAGCACATGCATTTAGCAAATATATGACACAAGTCATGAGATGTCTAATCTTCTGTCCAGCAAACTCCTTACAGCTATATTTAACAACCTGCAACTACTTTCAGCCCCAGCCCTATGAATCCTGGTGCTACTATAGGGGTATATAGGTAATAGAATGCTGAAAATAATCATACCGGTCTGCCTCATATCAGATGTCTCCTTGCCTTACTGTGTCTCGAGTGATCAGCTGTTTGGCAGAAAACACAACTGCCATCAGCGTTGCTAATCCAAATGATGTGGGTAACTGTATAAATTATTTCTGTAAATGTTCTTTACATGTCAGTGTGTTCACTATGCAACTGTTTTAAATGCACTATGGCAAATTATTGCTTGCATGTGTGTGACATCAGAAACTCTGCCTATTTAGAGATTGGAGCCGACGTCTAACATTTTTATTCAGGACCCGTGGAGGCGCTATATAGTGCGAAACGGTGACCATTGTCCTGCCAACCCCCCTCCCTGCATTGTAACCATGCATATACTGCTGAATAAAGCCGTGAAAAACTGCAATTAGATTCCTGTGAGTGCCGCTCTGTCCTTGTTCATTCATCGTACTGCATCCCTATGTTTAACATGGAGATGCATGGTACCTGTGTTTGGGTGCACTCGCATGCGTTTGCATCCAGTTGTGTAAAAAACCATGTTTGGTCAGACACACCAAAAATGCAATTTGTTGCAATTTTGGTGCGTCCAAGAGAGCTTGATTTGTGCGCAAGCATCCCTATGCATAGAAATCATGTATTGGATCCTACGTGAACGCATTGCCACCCGCAGCACAAGCAAGCGAACGCATGCGTTCACATGTTATGTTATTGTAAATGTGCCCAGCTACCTAATCAGTGGTTTTAGTGGGAGGAAGGCGGAGATCAGCGGCGATCGCTGCCGATCTCTTGGCCACCACCACTGATCTCCCAGCCGCCATCACTGATCCCCCGACCACCGCTGATCTCCTCCTCCTGCCCGCTGAGACCGCTGATTGGGTGGCCGGACACATTTACAATAACATACTATGTGAATGCATGAGGAGAATCCCTGCTGCGTACACATCAGTATGTTTAATGTTGGCATTAAAAAGTTGCAAATTTATGTGCAACACGTTAAAGGGAACCTGTCACCAGATTTTCCCCATACACAGTAGAGGCAGCATCTTTCAGCCCTCTTTTACAGCATTCTACTGTAGAATCTATCTACTATATATCTCCTAATCACGTCTAACGCCGAAATCGCGCGCTAGCGCTCATTGGCCGCCACCAGCTGTGGCAACCAATGAGCGCAGCGTATGCAAAAGAGCAGTGCGGCACGCGAATTCAAAATTCACGCGCCGCGTGGCTCTCCTCTAAGCCCCCCGCCCCCGCTCTTCCCGTCCTGCCGCGCCCTCCCCACGCTCCTCCTCGCGCTCCCCCCGCTCCTCCTGTCCTGCCCACGCACCCCCTGCTCCCCTGCCTGCGCTCCCCATGTCCCCCTGCTCCTGCCTCCCTGCAACTTCCTCCCCTCCACTACTCTATCCTGTCCCCGCTATTCTATGCTGTCCTCCCGCTATTCTAACCTCTTCCCTGTCTTATCCCCTATCCTTTTCCCTATTCTATTCTCTCTGTTTGTTAAAAAAAATTAAATAAATCCCTCCATAAGGATACATTACCTTCCAGCGCCTCCAGGGACTGTCACCATCGGGGCAGAAGGAACTGTCAGAGAGCCGATGACTTGACACGTCAGCTGATCTGCTCTCTGACATCATCACAGGTTCTTCGGCCCCGATGGTGATAGTCCTTCTAAGGATGAAGCTCAGGCAGCCATTGTATAAGTAAATAATGGTGCACTACAACTCCCAGCATGCCCTTGACAAGCTAAGGATGAAGCTCAGGCAGCCATTGTATAGGCAGATGTGAGTGCACTACAACCCTCAGCATGCTCTGACAGACTGAGGATGAGGGATCAAGCTCAGGCAGCCATGGTATAGGCAGATGTGGGTGCACTACAACCCTCAGCATGCCCTGACAGGTGAGGATGAGGGATCAAGCTCAGGAAGCCATTGTATGGGCAGATACTGATGCACTACAACTCCCAGCATGCCCTTCACAGGCTAAGGATGAAGCTCAGGCACCCATTGTATAGGTAGATACTGGTGCACTACAACTCCCAGCATGCCTTGACAGGCTGAGGATGAAGGATGAAGCTCGGGCAGCCATTGTATAGGCAGATACTGGTGCACTACAACTCCCAGCATGCTCTGAAAGGCTGAGGATGACAGATCAAACTCAGGGAGCCATTGTATAGGCAGATACTGGTGCACTACAACTTCCAGCATGCCCTGACAGGATAAGGATGAAGCTCAGGCAGCCATTGTATAGGTAGATATGGGTGCACCACAACTCCCAGCATGCCCTGACAGGCTGAGGATGATAGATGAAGCTCAGGCAGCCATTGTATAGATAGATGTGGGTGAACCACAACTCCCAGCATGCCCTGACAGGATAAGGATGAAGCTCAGGCAGCCATTGTATAGGTAGATACTGGTGCACTACAACTCCCAGCATGCCCTGACAGGCTGAGGATGAATAATCAAGCTCAGGCAGCCATTGTATAGGCAGATGTGGGTGCACTACAACTCCCAGCATGCCTTGACAGGCTGAGGATGAGGGATTAATCTCAGGCAGCCATTGTATAGGCAGATACTGGTGCACTACAACTCCCAGCATGCCCTTCACAGGCTAAGGATGAAGCTCCGGCAGCCATTGTATAGGTAGATACTGGTGCACTACAACTCCCAGCATGCCCTGACAGGCTGAAGATGAAAGAAGAAGCTCAGGCAGCCATTGTATAGGCAGATGTGGGTGCACTACAGCTCCCAGCATGCCTTGACAGCCAGAGGATGAAGGATGAAGCTCAGGCAGCCATTGTATAGGCAGATACTGGTGCACTACAACACCCAGCATGCCCTTCACAGGCTAAGGATGAAGCTCAGGCAGCCATTGTATAGGCAGATACTGATGCACTACAACTCCCAGCATGCTCTGAAAGGCTGAGGATGACAGATCAAGCTCAGGGAGCCATTGTATAGGCAGATACTGGTGCACTACAACTTCCAGCATGCCCTGACAGGATAAGGATGAAGCTCAAGCAGCCATTGTATAGGTAGATACTGGTGCACTACAACTTCCAGAATGCCCTTGTGGGGCCCTGCGTCCAGGAGGCCACAAAAGGGAACTGCAGCCAGGCAGGTAGGACATTGTTGCACACCAACACCCTCACAGCCCACACAACCCACGTGTAGAAGGAGTTAACATCCAGCCCTGAGATTAGAACTCTATGAGATTGAGGGGTAGTGGATCAGAGGAGTGGGTTGGGCACACCCGTAGCCAGTTGACTTGACAGTATATAGTGAGGGGGAGGGGAAAGGAAGTCAGTAAGAAGTAGGCCGGAGTGAGCTGAGCTGTAAAGACAGAAGGACATGCACACGTCCTGTGAGTGCAAGGCCTAGGAGCGCAGAATCCGTACTGAGCCATTGTGAGCCAGAGGGGAGAGAAAGCCCATCCGACGCTGATGCCAGCAGGAGTGTGACAGAACAGAGAGGGACGGTGGAACCCGTGCCCTAGACAACAGCTAAAGCCACTGACTGCAGGCGGAGTAGCCCTCCTATATACCGAGAGAAGCAGAAAGGAGAGAGCCTGGGAGAGCCTCGTGCTGAGGACTGCTGGAGGCTGGGCTGAGTAGAGTGTCGGCTCTAGAGGTGACCGCAGTTTACCCGGGATCCCCAAACAACACAACGGGGGACCACAGCTCCACGTTAGGGTCCCCAACCCAAAGGACAGGCAGCTCAGTGACAACCAGGATGGCCCACGAGGGGTCCGAGTCACCGCCATACTGTCCAGCGCACCACACACCACCCGTACAGACGGAGACCGTAGACAGCCCGGAAAGGACACTAAGGACTGTGTGAGGGGTCACAGAGAGAGAGAGAGAGAGGCCTGGCTGCAGAGCAAAGGGAACCCGGAGAGGGAGAAAGTGCCCGTGTACTGTAACTTGTAAGAACTGCAAATGACTTGTAAAGCAACTGAAAGAACTTGGAGTAAAGCTTTGAAAAACCCTGGAACAGCTTCCCTTGTGTCTCTGCATGAAAGTGATTCTCTCCTAACAGGATTGCATCAGAGAGACCTCCACCTGCAGAGCCACAGCTCCAGCCTGTCAGCACCAACGCTGAGGAGAGATCCCTGCAGCATCTGCAAGTAAGTGTGCTACAACCTCACCATAGACTTAACCCTTACTGCCCCGGGGGACACAGTTCTTCCCACTGAAACTATACCATCTCCGCTGCCATCACATCACCCCCGGAGGTTCTGCAGCAGCGGCGGCCCCCATCACTGGCCGCATCAAGTGGGTGGCGTCACGAGTGACAATCCCCTGTAAATATCCCCCTTTATTTGCCGAGCCCGGGATACGGTCCGGACCGAGCCACCCGTGACTTCCCCGGCACCATCCGGTCCGGTACCGAGTACCCCTGTCCCGAGGGGCCCAACACCATGACAGGCTGAGGATGAGGGATGAAGCTCAGGCAGCCATTGTATAGGTAGATGTGGGTGCACCACAACTCCCAGCAAGCCCTGATAGGCTGAGGATGAGAGATGAAGCTCAGGCAGCCATTGTATAGGTAGATGTGGGTGAACCACAACTCCCAGCATGCCCTGACAGAATAAGGATGAAGGATGAAGCTCAGGCGGCCATTGTGTAGGTAGATACTGGTGCACCACAACTCCCAGCATGCCCTGACAAGTTGAGGATGAAGGAGGAAGGTCAGGCAGCCATTGTATAGACAGATGTGGGTGCACCACAACTCCCAGCATGCCTTGACAAGCTGAGGATGAAGGTGGAAGCTCAGGCAGCCATTGTATAGGCAGATGTGGGTGCACTACAACTCCCAGCATGCCCTGACAAGCTGAGGATGATGGAGGAAGCTCAGGCAGCCATTGTATAGGCAAATGTGGGTGCACCACAACTCCCAGCACACTGAGAATTCTGCACCAGTTAGGCGTCACTGTGACCTCCCTGTCATTAAAGCCGCCTGTAACAGTCGGTGTTATAGCTAGAGAGACAACTGAAATATAAAGTAAAAATGTTCTATATAATCAATCACCTTTTCAATCTGTCAAAATCTAGACCCATTATATGCAAAACAAAATAGTCATTGTGATTCCACACCGGCCTTCTTTCAGGTCCCGCACCTCTCATCAAAAATGCTATAAAAGAAATCAAAACGTATCTGCAATAAAATAGTATTAATAATCCCTCACACGGCTCCATCCACACACAAGTACAAGAAAGCTACAGGGCTCAGGAAATGGGAATGAAAAGCAAATATATTATTTACTAGATGGAGGCACAGACTCACACAGACACATTGACTCACACAGACACACACAGACTCACAGACACACACACAGACTCACAGACTGACACACACAGTCTCACACACACAGTCTCACACACACAGACACACACACAGACAGACTCACACACACAGACTCACACACACAGACCCACAGATACACACATGCAGACTCACACAGACACACACAGACCACACACACACAGACACACGCACAGACTCACACACACACAGACCACACACACACACACACACACAGACCCACAGATACACACATGCAGACTCACACAGACACACACAGACTCACACACACACAGACACATGATCCAGACTCCACACAGCACACACACAGACTCACAGACCCACACAGACCACACAGACTCACAGAACACACAGACAACAACAACTCACACAAACAGACACAGACACACACACACACAGACTATATAATCGTCTAATTCTGTCCGTCTGTAATGGAAATCCCGCGTCGCTGATTGGTCACACCAGCGGCCCCACGACCAATCAGTGACAGGTGCAGTCCAGACGCGAATTGGCACGGGATTTGAACCCAGATTCGCATTGCATTATTCTTAAATCTTCAAAAATAAACTACATACATATTCTAGAATATCAGATGCGTTAGAATCGGGCCACCATCTAGTGCAGTATATTTGTCACCAAGCTGCACTGCATAATGCAAAAAGACCTACTATTATAATTGCTTATGGGACGGTCCGCTCTAATGGGCATCTCTGGTCTTGATCTGGCACACCCTTTCTTCTTGCAATAGCCGTTTTTCACTACTTTGTGTGGATGTTGCATCTTGAGTTATTGACATAGTGTTCTCCATTGCACTTATGCAGAGGTGTACTTCTGTCTACCCTGCCAGGGGTTGAGCAAAACAATCCAGTTTGCAAGCGCCAGAACTCTTTTGCCTTTCTCCGCACATACGCAGTGCTATGCTCTGCTTGAATTTCCTTCATAGTATTTTAAATAGTTTTCTCATGAAGACCACAATTTCTTTAATAGAAAAATGAGAAACATAATGAAAAAAACAAGATTCCACCAGCAGTTACATTCTACATTGTACTAATTAATACACTGCTCAGAAAAAGAATAAAAATGCTGAAGTTTAAAAGCTAGTGACAAAACCATGAAAAGATTTTAACTTTCACATGATTTTTCTGTAATCATAGTGGGTTTTACCACCAGCTAAATCCCGTGGGCTCGACTCCAGTTTGAACAAGGGTTTTGTTAGAGGCATAGTTCAGCCGCAGCTGTGTACTACACTATTCTGTCAACAGAGTTGTGCTGTGACGCTCCATAATTGTGCAGGTATGACCACCGCTGACACCATGAACAACTGATCTGCTGGGATGACGGGAGTTACAAACCCATCAATGAGACATTGATGATCTATCCTAAGGACAAGCTATCAATGTTAAAGTAGTAGACAACACCTTTAACACTGATATTACTACTATATGGTAACTTTATCGTGGTAGATACCAGTCTCACAGAACAAGTGATTTCTGTAGTTACAGATAGAGACTTATACCTGACTAGCTGTGAGCCCGATTCTAAAGAATCGGGAGTCTAGAATCTGTATATAATTTTTTTAAGAGTTGTAAATAATAGACTTAAACAGCAGATATATGACTAAGTAGGCAATGTAGGCAAAACTGTGAGGGTAGCAATATGGTGGAGGTGTAGAAAGAGTTAATGTCCGACTAACAGGACTATAACAGAGTAGGAACTTATAATGATATCAAAAATGTTATTGAAGGAGTTAATGTCCCACAGGCACTCCCACAACAGACTCAGCGCTGTGAATTATATCCAAAATGGTGTTCAAGGGGTTAATGTTCTACTGGCAGTAGTAATAGAGACTACAAAGTATAGAGTTAAGGCAGAAATGGTAAATAGGGGTTAACTTCGCCGTGGCAGTACAACTACACACTGTGTTATAGAAATTACAGATAAAACGGAATGTAAGGGGTTAATGTTGCTACTGTCATGAGTACAATAGAGAGAGCGTCTCACTTCCCATTGAGATACATGGAGGACTTTGAGTTTCAAATTTAGCGCTGTAAGTGAGGCGCGAAGCTCATTGGTGGCTGTGTGCTTGCGCCCACCAATGAGCTTCGCGCCTCACTTACAGCGGTAAATGTGAAACTCAAAGTCCTCCATGTATCTCAATAGGAAGTGAGGCGCAAAGCTCATTGGTCGGCGCCAGCACACAGCGACCAATGAGCTTCGCGCCTCACAGCGGTAAATTTGAAACTCAAAGTCTCCATGTATCTGAATAGGAATGAGGCGCGAAGCTCATTGGTCGCTGTGTGCTGGCGCCGACCAATGATCTTCGCGCCTCACTTACAGCGGTAAATGTGAAACTCAAAGTCCTCATGTATCTCAATAGGAAGTGAGGCGCGAAGCTCATTGGTCGGCGCCAGCACACAGCGACCAATAAGCTTCGCGCCTCACAGCGGTAAATTTGAAACTCAAAGTCCTCCATGTATCTGAATAGGAAGTGAGGCGCGAAGCTCATTGGTCGCTGTGTGCTGGCGCCAACCAATGAGCATAGCGCCTCACTTACAGCGGTAAATTTGAAACTCAAAGTCCTCCATGTATCTCAATGGGAAGTGAGGCGCTATGCTCATTGGTCGGCGCCAGCACACAGCGACCAATGAGCTTCGCGCCTCACTTCCTATTGAGATACATGGAGACTTTGAGTTTCAAATTTACCGCTGTAAGTGAGGCGCTATGCTCATTGGTCGCTGTGTGCTGGCGCCGACCAATGAGCATAGCGCCTCACTTCCCATTGAGATACATAGCGGTCTTTAGAGCTGTGCATGGCCAGGCCCTTGGTTCTATTTTCGGCCACGGCGCTCGGCTCTCGTCGGTCGTCGCCGGGGCGGGAGACTCGCAATGGCCGCTGCGCGGCCATTGCTCGCGCCCCTGCAACAGCTCGCAATGCCGCTGTGCAGGCAATGCTTCACTGGCCCACGGCCACAACGATCGAAGTAGCGCCGAAACTTACGGAAGTGCGTTAGGGGAATTATATATTAGATGTTTTTTCAGATGGAGTTATTCAATTTTCCCATATCTGCCATCTGGCTAGACCGACATAACTTCTTCCAGGCACAAGTCATCTGCAGTCAATTTACAACAAAGACACATGTGACTCCTCACATTTCCAGTACTGTCCTCATCTGTTCCCAACCTGCACAAAATCCTCATCCTACTCAGTATCCTACTGATACCCCAATACTGAACCACTGCTGCTGTAAGTGTCTCTATTAGTGTAATGACAAAGAACATACAGAGAATCGCACACACAAGTACAGTCCCTGACAAAAGTTATGTCGCTTATCGATGTTATGTAACTAGAAGCTTATAACCTGACATTAAATTCATCCATTGGTTTTATAAATTACTCTTTTGAAAGCTGAAACCCTCCCAAATGTGGTTTAGGTTAGGAAAATAAATTGGCATCAATTCTGAAATACTGATCATTTAATGAACACAGAATGGTCAGATTTGGCAAGACGAACGTTTTGTCGCCTGTCACATAATGCACCCAATCCTAGTTTACATCCTCACCTGTGCACCGTAAATGATCAGTTAATTAGTGGTGTGTGTATAAAAAGAAACCCTGCACCCCAGACCTTCACTTGAACTGCAACTTGAGCTCTGACAACATGTTAAAAATCCACCTGCGACCAAAGCCTTGATTATCAAGAGGCTGAAGACCAGATTGACTGCAAAGGTGGCTGGCACCTTTAATGTGTCTCAGCGTTAAGTACAAAGGATTAAAAAATTATTTTAAGAGACTGGAGATGTTTGACAAGCCCAGGTCCTGCAGACTCCGCAAGGCAACTGCTCAGAGGAACGTTTGTTGGTTAGAAAATCCAAAGGAAGCCACTCTTCCACTGCAGCAGAGCTCCAAGGCCTGGTCACCTCAAGTCCTGTGTCAACTAGAACAGTTTGTAGGATTCTGTCTCGAAATGGCCTCCATGATCAAATCAGTGCCCAGAAGCCAGCATTAAACAAAAGGCAAATAAAAAACCATGTGGCATTTGCAAAGTCCACAGCCTGGTAAACAGCTGGACGCTGGAAAAGTGGCAGAAGGTGGATATCTCTGATGAATCTTCTGTAGAATTACACACAGCCGCCGTAAATACTGCAGGAGACCTACTGGTGCCCGTATGGATCCAAATTTGGTGGTGGAAAGATCATGGTCTGGGGTTACATTCAGTATGGGGTGTGCGAAACATTTGCAAGGTGGAAATGCAATATTAATAGCCTAAAATATCAAGAAGTATTAGCTGCCTCTTACATTCAAAATCATAAAAGGGGTAAAATTCTGCAGCAGGATGGTGCTCCATCTCATACATCCAACTCTACAGCAAAGTTCCTCCAAGCAAAAAATATCAAGGTGCTCAATGACTGCCAGCCCAGTCACCAGACATGAACATCATTGAGCATATTTGGGGTAGAATGAAAGACAAAACCAAAGAATCTAGATGAACTCTGGAGGCATGTAAGACTGCATTCTTTGCTTTTCCTGATGACTTTATTAATAAATTGCATGACTCATTGTTAAACCGAATGGATGCAGTCCTTCAAGCTCATTGAAGTCACACAAAATATTAAATATGAGTCTAATAGCACCACAACTTTATTCACCAATGTTATGCAACATACAGAACAGACGAAAAGTTTGGACACAAATTATCATTCAAAGAGTTTTCTTTATTTTCATGACTATGAAAATTGTAGATTCACACTGAAGGCATCAAAACTATGAATTAACACATGTGGAATTATATGCTTAACAAAAAAGTGTGCAATTACTGAAAATATGTCTTATATTCTAGGTTCTTCAAAGTAGCTACCTTTTGCTTTGATTACTGCTTTGCTCACTCTTGGCATTCTCTTGATGAGTTTCAAGAGGTAGTTACCTCTGAGTGACTTATACATTCTGAGCGCAGTACCCCTTTTGTGGCACCTACGTAGTGGGGCGCCACACTCCCCCTTGGGTAAACATGCTCGTCCCCGAGCATCACACTCGCCCTTCGGGAAGTGGAAAAAAAATGTTTTATATATTTGCAATCATCAACATCAACGGGTAAACTACAGTTAGGGCCAGAAATATTTGGACAGTGACACAATTTTCGCGAGTTGGGCTCTGCATGCCACCACATGAGGTTTCATTTCAATCCCATACAACAGAATTCAAGTGCAGATTGTAACGTTTAATTTGAAGGGTTGAACAAAAATATCTGATAGAAAATGTAGGAATTGTACACATTTCTTTACAAACACTCCACATTTTAGGAGGTCAAAAGTAATTGGACTAATAAACATAACCCAAACAAAATATTTTTATTTTCAATATTTTGTTGCGAATCCTTTGGAGGCAATCACTGCCTTAAGTCTGGAACCCATGGACATCACCAAACGCTGGTTTCCTCCTTCTTAATGCTTTGCCAGGCCTTTACAGCCGCAGCCTTCAGGTCTTGCTTGTTTGTGGGTCTTTCCGTCTTAAGTCTGGATTTGAGCAAGTGAAATAAATGCTCAATTGGGTTAAGATCTGGTGATTGACTTGGCCATTGCAGAATGTTCCACTTTTTTGCACTCATGAACTCCTGGGTAGCTTTGGCTGTATGCTTGGGGTCATTGTCCATCTGTACTATGAAGCGCCATCCAATCAACTTTACAGCATTTGGCTGAATCTGGGCTGAAAGTATATCCCGGTACACTTCAGAATTCATCCGGCTACTCTTGTCTGCTGTTATGTCATCAATAAACACAAGTGACCCAGTGCCATTGAAAGCCATGCATGCCCATGCCATCACGTTGCCTCCACCATGTTTTACAGAGGATGTGGTGTGCCTTGGATCATGTGCCATTCCCTTTCTTCTCCAAACTTTTTTCTTCCCATCATTCTGGTACAGGTTGATCTTTGTCTCATCTGTCCATAGAATACTTTTCCAGAACTGAGCTGGCTTCTTGAGGTGTTTTTAAGCAAATTTAACTCTGGCCTGTCTATTTTTGGAATTGATGAATGGTTTGCATCTAGATGTGAACCCTTTGTATTTACTGTCATTGAGTCTTCTCTTTACTGTTGACTTAAGAGACAGATATACCTACTTCACTGAGAGTGTTCTGGACTTCAGTTGATGTTGTGAACGGGTTCTTCTTCACCAAATAAAGTATGCGGCGATCATCCACCACTGTTGTCATCCGTGGACGCCCAGGCCTTTTACAGTTCCCAAGCTCACCAGTCAATTCCTTTTCTCTCAGAATGTACCCAACTGTTTATTTTGCTACTCCAAGCATGTCTGCTATCTCTCTGATGGATTTTTTCTTTTTTTTCAGCCTCAGGATGTTCTGCTTCACCTCAATTGAGAGTTCCTTTGACCGCATGTTGTCTGGTCACAGCAACAGCTTCCAAATGCAAAACCACACACCTGGAATCCACCCCTGACCTTTAACTACTTCATTGATTACAGGTTAACGAGGGAGACGCCTTCAGAGTTAATTGCAGCCCTTAGAGTCCATTGTCCAATTACTTTTGGTCCCTTGAAAAAAAGGAGGCTATGCATTACAGAGCTATAATTCCTAAACCCTTTCTCCGATTTGGATGTGGAAACTCTCATATTGCAGCTGGGAGTGTGCACTTTCAGCCCATATTATATATATAATTGTATTTCTGAACATGTTTTTGTAAACAGCTAAAATAACAAAACTTGTGTCACTGTCCAAATATTTCTGGCCCTAACTGTAGTTGCATCGGGATGGAGGGGCAGTGGGACGCGGTAAGTATAATGCTGAATAATAACTATTTTCTTTATTTTTACAGCTTTCCTACTCCTGAACCCAAACCCGAACTGTAACACAAGCATCCCAGAAAAGTCTGTGTTCGAGATCTTTACAGTTCGGGTTCGCCCATCACTAATTGTGAGCCCTCGCGGACAGCGTCCCCTCTCCTTCTGTACCTGTATGCCATATGTTGTCCATGTACCTTGTACTTGTCTTTGTATACCCTTCCACATGTAAAGCGACATGGAATTAATGGCGCTATAATAATAAATAATAATAATTTAAATGGTTAACAGTTGCACTCGGCACTCTGCTATGGATGCTGCTGTTAAGCAAAGATATCTGCTATGTACTATAGTTGTCATGTACAGCGCATAGACAGACCTCAGATAATATTCGTGTACCATCAGTGTCTCCACTTTTAATGTCTATGATATCCGTTTTTATACATAACATTTTGTACAAGATCAAATATAGTTTTCTGGGTTAATAATGGAAATATATTTGTAAAAATCAGATGCAGCTTTGATCTTCCGTATGGGATCTGATTTTATTTTGCACAACCACAGACTTGAATGGATGAGTCTCGTCAGATAGTGAATGCTGCTTTCACTCAGTCTGTGTGATAAAAATGCCATCTTAACAGCTCTATTGAATTAGTCAATGTGTGGATTGATATTTAGTCTAAATTCACATGTCCCGTAATGATCCGTTAAAACAGATCCAGCAGCAATCCATTTTGTGTGTGTTTTTTTACACATATTTGGTGCAGAGTTGATGCAGCTTTGCTGAATGCCAATTTTAGTGCAGGAACACTGGGAATATACATAAAAACACACTTGCGTTTTTCCAAGCATTTTCTTCAGGCTCCCCATAGAGGTTTATATATAACACTGCATGGTTCCAAGATGTGTTTAAACCCTAAAATGAGTACGATTTTCTGCACTAAAAATGAATCAGAAGAAGCGAAGTGTTTATGCTAAGTGGGAACATGGCCTAACAGCTGATAACCGGGAGTCACAGAGAAGCCGGACCAACTAATCACCATGCTTACTTACATTTAAAAAAACACAACTCTTTAATCTTTTCACCTTTGTCTCAGGTTTGACGCTTCTTCTTTTGGTTCTCAGATCATCTAGTTTTTACTTACTCCCCAACATACGGTGATCTGTCTGCAAATGTCTTTTTTCCATTTCATCATGTAAATTACTAGTTCCTTTATACAAATCCAATGCAGACATCAATAAACCATTGTTAGGGCCCGTTCGCACGGTTGAATAGTGGGGCATATTTTTGGAGACCAAAATCTGTGCTGTAAGGCTGGGGTCACAGTTGCCATGCGTTTTTTTAAGTGATTTAACAAAACTCATGCTTTTTTTCATGTCAGCATGAGTTTTGTAAGGTGTGTGATGGCTCCCTGCGTTTTTGGGTGCGTTTTTGAATCTGCACCTAAAAATAGTGCTTGTAGTATCTTTTTGAGCGTTTTGAAAAACGCATGCGTTTTTGTAGAAAATGCATGCGTTTTTATAACATGGGTTCCTATGGAAAACGCATGCAAAAACGCATGTACAGTTAGTACCTTTTAGTGCCATTCAAAAACGCATGCGTTTCCCATAGGAGCCCATGTTAAAAAAACGCATGCGTTTTTTTAACATGGGCTCCTATGGGAAACGCATGCGTTTTTGAATGGCACTAAAAGGTACTAACTGTACATGCGTTTTTGCATGCGTTTTCCATAGGAACCCATGTTATAAAAACGCATGCGTTTTCTACAAAAACGCATGCGTTTTTGGATATGCTCCAAAAACGCATGGGACAGTCACACATGCTTTTTGGCTATTAGGGCATGCGTTTTTTAACATGGGGGCCTATGGGTGCGTTTTTTACATGCGTTTTTGAAAACGCAGGTCTCCAAAAATGCATGTGAAAAATGGTACTGTGACCCCAGCCTAAGACAAAATACGAGCCAAAAAATGTCATGTGCACAATGCATGAAGGTGCAGGTTTTTGTACTGTGTTATTTCATGTTAGTGACACCTCAGAATCAGGGCTTGTGCCCTATGTTAATGTGTGTAAATGTGTTATTTATTGGGAGCATGTATATAATATGTGGGGACCTGGTGAGGGGCTGCATGATTGTGTAAAAACTACTACTTTATTATAAACACTGTTTGAAGTCCCATCGGCTTTTGCAGCAAAGCGGGGACTTCTCTGCATATTCTATGCAATTTGCATAGGTGCACAAGCTACGCCTATTCTGAAAGTTTTCTATGCACTGAACTGTCAAAAGCGGCGTAGCTATAGAACGGATAATTACTGGTAATGTGAACTTACCAAAATTTAGCCATATCAAATATCCATTGTACCAAGCAGGAGACTGCCAGCTCCACTGGGAGGCAATATAGGTGTCCGAATACCAGTGCTCAATCCCCTGCAACCTAAGCATGGGGGTGGTTGTGGCACCTGTGAACAGCCATGCTGACAGAGGGGTATTTATAGACACAAGGTTACCACCAGGGCATCAGTCACACAGGTCTATGTGAGGCACAGTGTCAGAGCTCAGCCTATTGGTCACTCCCAGCTGTTAGACAAGGTGGGTCGCTCCACACCAAATACGTGCATCACAAGTGACAGACGCTCCCCAGAGGGCTCAGCCTCAACTGCAAAGAGATAAAAAGGAGCAACAAAACACTATAGATGAAGATGTGAGGTGTTAGAAGATATTTTGGCCAAAATAACATAAGCTCATAACCCACTGTCAAGGGCCCCCACGCTTACGAGTCCTAACCATATGTCTCCTGACCATATGTTTGTTTGGTGGGAAACCACGAAACATTTGGAAAAATCACCGAAGTAGACTTAAAACTTCAAAAAAAGTCACCAAAATTTAGCCATGTGAAATATCCATTTAACCTAGTAGGAGGCAACACAAGTGTCTGAATACTGGTGCTCAATCCCCTGCAACCTAAGCATGGGGGCAGTTGTGGCACCTACGACCAGCCATGCTGACAGGGAGGAGACTGGTGGTATTTATAGAGGGAGAGACTCTCCGGCAGAGAAAGAGAAGGACCCTTGGGGTGCGGACGAGACCTTGATTCCCCGTATGTCCGATTCTAAAGAGACAGAGGGTTGGTGGACAACAGAGGTACCCCGCCCTGAAGACTGTGCGGATACTTTATGCCCGAGCCATAAATCCGGAGGCCCCAGACTTCTGAACGGGAGCTGTGGCCCAACACCTGACACATCTTGGGAAGGTGGCCGAACTAGGGAGTAGTCCCCAGGAGAGTGACCTAATGGCGCCCGGGACATACAAGCACCCAAGGCCACCGGTACTTGAGCTCTGTGCATCAGAAAGTGTTGAGAGCCTGGAGGGCAGAGCGATGCTACGCTCGCTTCAGAAGAGAACTACTCCTTATAGCGCTGAGAGACAGGAAACCCACCAAAGACAGACACAGAGAGGACAGAAAGGGAACCGTGCCTTGACTGCACTAACCCGGCTCTGGAGAATTAGCAAACCGGAGACTTGCAGGAGTGCACCTGGCGACCATGTTTACCACTTGAATAAACGTAACGGAACTGCAGCTGTGGTGCGGCGACCATCGGCCGCAGAGGCCGGAGGTAACACCGAGAGTACAGTTAACGGACTGACCAACTGCCAAGGTATGAGCCGGGGAAAAACACTCCACTGCCCTTGGGACCACGCTCCGCATGTGGGGAGCGATGCCATCCAAGCTGCCAGTCACCGTCCCCAAAGGTTCTGAAGCAGCGGCGGCTGCCCTGGCCGCATACCGCAGGTGGCGTCACGAAAACCCTTTTATCCCCTCAGACTTTCCCTGTCATCATTCCTCTTATTTTAAATGACACCGCCAGGGTCACGGGACAGATCTTGGCCCCCGTCTATCCCCGCGAAAAGAACCGAAGAGAGGTGAAGCAGAACAACGAGTAACTGCTCGGTTCCTGAGTCTTCTCTGACCCTGGAGTGGGCGTGTCAACTGCAGATAGGATATATACAACATGGCTAAAGGGCGTTGGTTATTGGGCTGATATGCATGGTTGGTTATCGGGCTCATATTTGGTTACAAATCTATTCCAAAAAAATCCACAATAAATTGGTGTATTGGCCAACACATTAGCTAAGCATTTCCTTTATTCAAATATACATACAGCAGTAATGCTATGTCATAGTTCCCCCATTCGTGTGCAAACACCATTAGGGGATCTTCTCTTTGCACCAATTTATTGTGGATTTTTTTGCAATAGATTTGCAGCCAAATCCACAGAGATAAAACCACTGCAAATAGAATTGCAGAAATACTGAAGAATGATGAGACATTTGCATGGCAAAAGGTGAAACCTGGAGTCAATTTAGGCTGCGGATTTTCTCAGCATGGGAGATTGTGAAATCCCATTCATATTGCTGTAATACACAGTAAAATTTCAACTCATGAAAATGTGGATATAAAACTTGTTGCATATACACCCCCTGGGAACATACCCTCAATGTATCCAATTATGTATCCTGCCCTGTTAACGCTATAAAAAAAGGCTCACAAAATACCCATTAGATCTGGTCTAATGATGCAAGATAAAGGAGTGGTCTCTTCTCTGTCTCATCTTTTTTCCCTGGGAGATATGGAGAGTTGTAAGTTAGTGGTTTTCCCTTCTCTCCTCACTGGACAGTTGAGCAGAGAGGATTCTGAAGACCCAGAAGATGACAAATGCATGTTGAAGGTCCATCTACAGTCTACAGCCAGTAAAGATAAAGTGTCATCAGAATATGGTCTATTTATATCCACAGAAAGGAGCACAATTAACTATTAAGCATAGGTGGTGTAACAGCTTGCCTTCTCTCCTTTCCTGCATAATTACCATTGCCAAGACAAGAACACATTAAAAAGTGTGTAAAGGGCCCGTTACACGCTACAATACCATTAACGATATCATTGGTACGTCACGGCTTTTGGGGCGGTGAAACAACGTCGTTGCGTGTGACACGTGACTCACCTTTGCCGGGTTGATCAGGTCTCAGGCAATGCTTCACTTGTCACGGTTCCGCGCCTGAGGCTGTGGGGTCCCGTGGTCACATGGAAAGGGCTGGGGAATTGGGATAATAAAGTCTTGTTTGTCTTGTGACGCCATCTGTGGGTGTCCGGTGATGGCACCGGCACTGCTAGGGCCTCCAGGGGATGTGCGGCAACTAGATGGGATGCTCCCCACAGAATGAGCAGTAGTCCCCGGGGCCAGGAGCTGCACTGGATGGAATACGGCAGCTCGAACATTAAAGACTAAGTTATGCAAAAGGGAGAGTCACTTTTAATGGTGAAGTTTGCATTTACGGACCCAGAGAGCATACCATCCCCGATACCCAGCATGGCTCTAGTATGAGATGGCTTCTCCCCGGTATAGGTCTCGGTCGGGGTGTCCTTTATGGAGATGGGACTCAACGTCCCGGCGGGATACAAAGATCTCCTCATATACCCCCTCTTCCCGGACAAATCCCCACCCGTTGTCCAAGTTAAAGATAATAACTTTACCTCGTTTATGGAGTTCATCCGGCAATGGTGGCTGGCGGCGAGCATCAGCACGAGCCCGTAGATTTTCTTGCTCCCGGGCCCACCAGTCTGCCCTGCGGCGCTGGCGTTCGGCATCGTCGGACCAGTGGACGGTTTGGAAGTAATCCCACCGATTCACGGCACTGTTCCGGGTTTGGGTCTGACGGTAGCTCTGCACCGGTACGCGGACGTTATGGTTGGAGGCGGATGCCACGGCGGCACCAGACCATTCAACCCAAACTGCTTGTAGCTGCTCTGCGGGAACTTCCGCCTCACCCTCCTCCTCGGAACTGGTGTGTGCGGAGTTCTCTGGTTCACTGGGACTCTCGTCGTCTTCTTCCTCCTCGGCTTCGACGATAACATCCGGCTCCTCGGCAGGTTAGGCTCTCACTGTAGGTCGGGGTCATCCGGTTGGTCAGGTACTTCAACCGTGAGGTTCTCCTCTCCTTCCTCGGTCTCGTCCCGCGGGGCTTCTGGGCTGCCCGCCTCTTCTGTTTTATAGTCCATGGGCTGGCTGGAGTCTCCGGCCCGCTCCCTTGCATGTTTCCAGCAATCGGGGCGGGTAAGGATTTTTGGCGCTTCTGCCATGGCCCTCCCATGACGAGAAGCGGAGGCACGCCCCTGGGCCAGCACATAGTCTTTCACATGGCGGGATCCGCCATTTTGGGCCCAGTAAAAAGGGCAGGAAAAGTTCTTTTTGGCCGATAAAGGTTTCGTAAGGCACACAATACCCGTTGGGAAAGGGTCTTTTCGTATCCTGTTCGTAGACGCCAGATTTGACTCACCGTTGCCGGGTTGATCAGGTCTCAGGCGATGCTTTACTTGTCACGGTTCCGTGCCTGAGGCTGTGGGGCCCAGTGGTCAAATGGAAAGGGCTGGGGAATTGGGATAATAAAGTCTTGTTTGTCTTGTGACGCCATCTGTGGGTGTCCGGTGATGGCACTGGCGCTGCTAGGGCCTCCGGGGGATGTGCGGCAGATAGATGGGATGCTCCCCACAGGATGAGCAGTAGTCTCCGGGGCCAGGAGCTGCACTGGATGGAATACGGCAGCTCAGGTAGTTTAGTAACTGCATGGGTTAATAACAGTTCTGGAAGAAAGGCACTGACACAAGGCTCCTCTGTAACGGGTCTTTACTGGATTGGTACACGGTACACGGTAACACAGTTCTTTAGGTAACGGACCGGGTGGATTCAGTGGCGAACAGTCTCTGTCCAAAGCTCCACAGTGTTCCTCTGTTAAAGAAGCAAGGAGGGAGCCTTGAGGGGTCTCCCAGGGAGGGCGCCTGAGAAAAGGGAAGCCCAGGAAAGAAAGAGGAAACCCAGTGCCAGACCACCAGACAGGTCTGTGGGAATCCCAGTCCACCAACGGAGTGCCGGCTCCAAGTCACAGTTCAGGCAAGTTCATCTCTGAGTCGTCTACATCGGCCAGTCAAGGGCTGAATTATCAGTCCTGACCCCGTCCAGAACATGCAGCCCCACCAGGATCACCAAACCGGGTTGAGCACCTTAAAGAGAAGAAGGGGACCTCATAGCACCCAACGGGTCTGGTAGACAAGCAGACTGTGCAGGGCAGCGCAAGGATAATAAGGAGGTGCAGGTCAAA